>CM060846.1:114857597-115503430 GCA_030762175.1 Metallyticus violacea | reverse complement strand
AGTGCAGCAATGAAAGTATTATGCATGTATTTGTGATCTGTAGTGGGGAAAAAAATAATTCCAATAACCTTTACCAACTTGACAGACAAATAGAGGACATAAGTAATTCAAAAAGGAAACAGAAATCCATTTTGAATTAATTTGGTCCGAAGCAGTAATTGTGTTTTTCATCCAGAGTAAGAACATTCATTCATCTTAGATGATTCCAAACCCATACTATGAAAGATAACATGGAAATTAAAGGAATTTATATACATATTACACAATATTTTAACTCCCCTTCTCCTAGCCAGTGGGTGAGTAGAATTACAAAGACAGTATAGTATCAGCAAATAATTTACATTGCTATTTGAGGCAAGTGCTGCGAATAAAAACAAAATATTTACTTTATATTAATAACATGAATATGTGAAACATTTACCTCACTTTACCAAAGCATTTTTACCTATGTAAGCAGCTTTGTACAATTTACACATACCTTCCATTTACATCACTATTCCTCTGGGCCCTTGAAGTGTAAAAGAGGGGTAATAATGTATTTAAATTCAGACAGTCTACAGTTAATATATTATGATTTATTCTATCCATATTTCTGTTATGCAATTGAGGTTTTGGGAAGTACATGAGGTGTAAATATAGACTACTAATCCTTCAAAAAAGTTGTTTGAGGAGATGTGTATACAAGGTAGACAGGAGAGTATCATGCAGATACATTTTTAAGAAATCTAAAATGGTTTTGAGATGTATATATATATATATAAGGTAGACAGGAGAATATCATGTAGAAGTATTTTTAAGAAATCTAAAATGTTAATTATAATATATATATATAAGGTAGTTCTATTTGCCATTAACAATGAACAAAACAAGATGCTAACCATTGATTGCCACAACTATTACACTCACTAATAATGATTATAATTATCTAAATGTAAACAAAGATAGCTACTGAAAGAGATCCAAGAGTTGTTGGTAAAATTTTGTATAATAAATACCACTAACAGTTAAAATCAAAGAGGGAAAAAGTTTCAAACAGAAATGAAAAACTTCTTGATATATAAATGTATGTATAATAAATAAATTGTAAATATGTATATAAAATATAGTTGAATGTAATTGTTTATAGTATAAATGGAAATATCATGAGGTAAATTTGCCTCTTGTTTGAAATTGTTTGGTGTATTGATGTATTTTATGATTAATGTATTTTCTCACAATGACTGAAACTCAAGTGTAAGAGTCTACGGTATGCATATCATCAACCCCTCCTCCTCTTATATTGACATAAAGACAGGGGACACACAAGAGAAATACATGGGAATACCTTTTAAACTTGGCAAGAGTAGCTGTTTTTAGGAAGGAGTGTTCCAAGTTGTCATTTGTGAAACAAACCAGTAACTAAGTGGAACAAAGGCTGTTGGATTAAGTGTTTCTCATAAACTTTTTGAGAAGTACTCATTGTATTTGGTAAAAGTCAATAAATAACCAAGAAACATAACATCTGGGTTTAGTGGTGTATCAATGCAAAGCATAAGAGCTACTAGGCCAGAAAAATTAAAAACTGGATGTATATCTATTGCAGGCAAGCAAACAAAATGCTCATGGTGTTTTGGGAAAATGTATCAGTAATAGTTCTGATTTCTGGGCTCATTTATTGAAATTTCTTTTTTGAAAGCATTATAGTATTTATGATTGGATATAGATTTCTTGTTAAATGTTAATTAGCTTTAATAATAATCTTTCACCTAGTTCTTATACCCATTCACTTCTATGCTATGTAAGCATATTTCCTTACTTATGACTCAGGGTATAAGAGTATTACTTACAACATTTTTGAGGTTTCATCATAAACTAATGTTAATTTCTGTTAATAACATTCCTCATTGTTACTAATAAAACTCATTTATGTTTCTGCTTGGCTGCTCAAAAAATATAAGTAAAAAAACAAAGCATTATCAGACATGATGATACACAAACCCTAATCTTGAACAGCATGAGCCAGAGGGTCACACAACTATTAAGGAGTGTGTGTGGCTTCAAGTGAAACAACTGATAAAGAATACAGTATGTGACATCAAAATCACACCAATCCCCTAACCCTTCCCATTGCAACTGTTGACAATGGCTTTTTTCCTTTTAACAAATAAATTAATCTGAATTTAATAATCTGGAAACACCAATGATTGTTATGAGCATGCACTATTGCTGTATTATTTTATGTGCAAAATACCTACACATAACCATTTTCAATTTCTGTACTAAGAAATAGAAGAATTATCTTGATTAAATTGTTTTATTCCACTTTACCTTCAAAAAATGCACTTATTACATTCATTTCTTATGTAATCACTAATAATAGATTTACTCAATCGATTATCATCACTTCTATCATGGTTCAGGTAGGTTGTGGCAACTGACCAATTCCTGTTCAAGTAAGGAGAAGAATATATATTCATTTGTTCTTCATTATCTAGTGAATCAATTTGATAATCTTATGCTCCACTTACTGTTCAATTATGCAAAACTAGTTTCGCAGGCTTTTGCCTGCATCCTCAATTGCGAGTCGACTGTTGGATTCATTGCTGTTCACTGGACTTCGAATCTGAGTCAACTCGCAACTATGGATGCAGGCAAAAGCCTGAGAAACTAGTTTTGCATAATTCAACAGTAAGCAGAGCATAAGATTATCAAATCAACTCACTAGACAATTAAGATCATATTAGCCGCTTCACTGTATTGGTTCCGACACAAAATTAAATGTTATACATATTCATTTGTTTACATCAGATTTCCTTTTAGGGCTGAATAGGGTTTAACTGTTGCATTTTTTAGTTCCTTCAAATTGTTAAATGAAGCTTATGGACAATCAGCATTGGATAGAACAGCAAACGATGAGTTTTGCAAAGCAGAAAATTGATCTGTAAATAGAACATGTTTTCAGATCATGCTTTTGCACTGCTAGACAGCTTAACATTTGAGGAACATTTAATGGATGAGCCTACTTCCAGTAAAGAAGTGAAACAATACTACAGAAGAATCACCTTCAGAAGTCACCTTTAGCAATAATAAAGTCGGAAAATGCAAGATATTTAAAAAGGCTGTAAATAAATTATCTCAATTCCAAAAGCATCCAAGAGATTAATTGTTTTAGAAAGAGGTAGGAATGAATGAATAGTGTTTAACGCTCGTTTTTGCTACAGAGGCATCACAGGCGATGGCCAGTGATGATACATGAGGTGAAATGATATATTGGGAAAGGATTTATTTTTTTAAGGAAGGAATCGTTCCAGGCCTAAGTTTAGGGTACCTCCCTGGCATTTGCCATTTATATTTATGAGGATTGAGGAAAACGTGGAAAAAACCTCAGTCAAGAAGGACAGTCCTGGTGGTATTCGAAACCAGACCTCCCGCTCACGAGTCCGTACCTTAACGACCTTGGCCACCCATGACGGTTTAGAAAGAGGTAGGCCTAAAGTTCAGAATGTGTTATTGCTTAGAGCCCATACAACTTGCAATTGGAGCAATTGAAAGTTAATTGGAAAAGGAAAGCCAATGAAAATGGATATAAACTACAATAAAAAAATGGGGGGTTGATGACAATGAAGATTAACTCAGTGGTTCTTAATTTCATGTGATAAGACAAAGGAAAAAGATATGATTATGATTGGTGGCTCACACCTAATGTGTTTATGTGAAGCTGAGCATAAATAAATATTTCTGTAAATAATGGCACTCGAGCTTAAAAATTTACTTTTTCATTGTAATGTCAAACACTATTTAAAATTTCCTTGAGAGGTAAAATTTAGTCTATGGCAAATACAAATTAACCAGTTAAAGTATCTCAATTTCAGTCATTTACCCAATTTTGATTTTGCTGTGTTTTTACCTATTAAAACCAATATATTGAATGGGTAATGTTATCTTATTAAAATGTACACAATTGGGGACATTGTTGCTGAATAACTGTTAACTGAATAGTCAGTAAAGGCATGAAGGAGGGAAATCCAAAATCGATTCATTTCAGGCAACCATCCCATATGTTTAAGAGAGAGCAACCATGAAAAATTATTCATAGGCTACACAAATATAAAATGACAGCTATAATGAAAAACCCTTAAATGTCCCATAAATAAAATTTGGTGGTGTAATTATGAAAACTAACAGCAAACATTTTGGAAGATGCTTAGGTTTTATATAAACAGAAAGTTTCTAATTATACATCAAAAGAACAATTGTGATTTAGCAATATGACAATACCAGCTAATTTCAAGTTTAAGCAGTTTCAAATATGATAGGTAATTTACTTTTCCACCTAAAAGACATGAGTTTTTTTTAATTTAGAGTCTTTATGACACAGCAATAAACCATAGATTCAACCTGTAAATTCTCTATACTCATCATTCTTGCACCACTGAAATTATTGTTTTGTTTTTTTTAATTCATTTAATATATTTCAGCTTAATATGGTATTGTAAACATTGTTTGGTTTTGCTCTGCCCATGTAAAGAAACTGTTACACTCCTACTCAAACTAGCAGATCAAACAGAATTTTGTAGATACTGAACACCAATCAGCAGTCATAGTTTTTAAATTCAAAATTATTTTTAAGAATAAATGCTTCAGCCATGTCATTCATAATAAACTCTAAAGCATTTCCAACATTGTTAACTTTACATAATATTTTTATGAGCAGCTGGCAAGAGCTTATATCCCACTCTAATATGAACAAAAGGAAATGTAATTGTGTGCTTAATTTGCTTATATTATGTTAACTCTTCACAAATGTACAAATTTGCAGCACATTAAAAGCATATGATGCACAGAAACTGTACTTAATAGTAAAACATATCCCTGCACTTAATATAATCTCTAAAGAACTTTATGAAATACAGTGTTCCATGCATTCAAGCCTTTTTTCAAATGAAAGAACAGTCAGGGATCATCTCAAAAAATACTGTGCTGCCATACAACTTTGTCAGAACATTATGCTCATTTACTATTAGGGATTTATTGTATTTTTGAAGGCCTCTATGTGCTAAATGTAATTTACTGTAGACACTAAACACTTTTTGAGAAGATCCCAAACTGCTTTGATCTTGTTTACAAATAGGCAGAGGCTAAGCAGCATTAGCCTACACATTAATAACTTATTTCAAGATATTCCTTAGTTTGCAGCCAAAACTGTATTTTGAAACACTATATTTTAATATTTCTTGAAAAAAGAAATGAATTTTCTTATCATTTACCATTTAGAATTAGTGACCTCTTATGCTTGTTTGACAGGCACTCTTAATGAGGTGGAAAAAGTGAAAATTTAGTAGCACAGTATTTCTTGTTAACATTGTATATGTATACAGCCCTTGAAATTTGAGCTAATCCCTTCCCATAATTTCAGGCAAGTGCAGCACATTTATACAGTTTAGAACTCTAATACAATTACAATAAGGCAGAGCTATGACTGGATGTTTAGAAATTACCATATGATTTATGTAAGAATTTTATCTGTTACCAAATGCAGATATTTAATAATATACTCAACATGTACCCTTACCATGGGAGAAGCTATACTCACCATTAGTGTGTTCCTGATTTGTTTACTGTTTTTGCATTGTAGCAGCTATATCCTAATAGCTCTGTATAGGTACTTCAATTATCCTCTCAAATAAAATCTGCTTTCCTTATTAGGTCATTATGCAGGACAACAGCCATTTTATTAGAAAGTTTTGTTCCATTGTTATTTACTTCTTCATGAAAAATCCACAAAACCATAAAATAATACTGTAGTATATTTTACAAACTTCAATGTCCTGTGCCAATCCAGTGAGCTTCAGACTCTGCCATTTGCACTGTATGTTAACAGCTTGGATGTAATATTTTAATAGTTAAGTTTCTTGCATAATTATTTTTAACTATAAGCTTTGAACTTAAGTTTTATATTTCTTCTTTTGTTCTATTATTCATTTTGTTAATCCATATTAAAAGCTCCAAAATTTTGGTGAATACAGTGTTTAATAATGCCATCAATCTGCACTTAATATTGACACTTAGCATATGTCTGGTTTATCTAATGTTCTTTATTAAATAATTGTCATTTTTCCCCAGCTGCTATGAAAACCTTGCCACATTGTGAGATTTATTTTATAAAGAAGCAATTGTTTTACAAAACAGCTATATATGAAATAACTGAAAAACTGCCACTTATGTTATTTTAGTGAACCATGCTTCTTATAATCTTTACTTAAGGACCATATTTGGATAAACTTTCATTCTTCTTGCACCTCTTCTGTTTTCCTTATCTTTATTTTTCTTTCTTTCTTTTTTTTTCTACTTCTTTTTTTTTAGCAAGTGGTTTTAGTATATTGTTTTCCTTTGAGATGTCTGTTCAGAAAATAAATGAAGCACAATTGTTTCTGTCCATTTCTTGCTCATTATGTTTAATGTATTCTAACATACACATTTAGTTATTTGAGAAAATAAAATGTATGGTTATACTCATGAGTGCAGAACACTTATTATTTCATGTGTATGAAATTCAATATTCACTTGCATTATAATGTACCTTATTTTTTTGCAAGATGCTGCTATTAACTTTTTAATGCTGTATTATTTCTCATTACTGCTCAAACTAGTGCTAGTATATATAGCATTTTAAAAATTAAAACTTTTTAGATATGTACTGCTGTACAACATATTAGATAATGCCTTCTGTGAATATATGCATATATCAATGTATGTCAAAATATTTGGTATAGAAAAATCCCCATCGCTGAAACTCTTTCTTAAAGTGTGTATTTATTTTGTTCTTTCTATGATATTATCAAATCACCACTGAATGTTTACTTTTTGTCAATTGCAATATGATATGAACAAAAATTGCTTATGCCCATTCTTATGAAATATGATACCTCAACATTCATTTGTACTGATGCCTTAGATTTCACTATGTTCTTACAAAACTGTGCTCTTTATATGTAAAGAATGCTTGTAAGTGTAATAATGACTACTGATAATAACTTTATCAGCTTTGACTATTGTCTGAACTGTAAATCACCACACAAGCATGCTAATGTTTCTTATTTTGTGAAATCATAACTTTTAATATCAAGTATTTTATCATAAAGACACAATGGAAAAACTCATTATTCATCATAATGTTATTCCAATAACTGGTTTATACTGCTCCAACAACACAGAGAATTATTTTTAATACATTAAACAAATATGGTGCACGTTGCTATAAGTCATGCGATATCTGAGAATCTGCTACTGTATTTAGAACTCGGAGCATCATTAATTTGGAAATTAATTTATCTATATTACTATTAACTTTCTCACAATTACATTTAATAGAGCATTTGTGGATAATTGAATATTAAAACTTCAAATCGAATTCTCTTTAACATATTTCTTCATATATAGTAAATAAAAATTAGATTTTCAAAATCTACAAGAACATGGCCATCTTCCAGGGCACAGATGGTTGGCTGCATGCATATTTTCCAGATTATGATAAATTTATTGTATAACAAATACAGCATTCCTCAAATTTATTAATGACTTTTTTCTTTATATTTCTTTGTCATATGAAATTTTCATGTAGCATGTATAACTAGTGTGTTACCCATTGAAATTTACAGACTGGTAGCTTCCTTTCATATAGAATGTATGATATAAGAAACTTCACTCCATCTCTGCCACACACATTGATACATTAAGCACAGATGTTGCTTAAATAATAGTATATCAAAAAAAAAAAAAAAAAAAAAAAAAAAAGGAATATGAGTGTGTATAATATACTCACAAACACAATCTTAGTTTTTCTTATAGTTGGTTCTGGTGAATTAGGATACTAATGTATAGAATAACATTTTTTCCCCTCAAGCATTACAGATTATATGTTTAATTTTTTCATTCATGTGTAAAATACTTCACTTTCTCATCATTCAAAGATGCAAATATTTATTTTAATCTTGCATTAGAAATGTTTGAATGTAGTTCTAATTTCAATAGTAAAGTCTTTGAATATTTTCTAACTTTTTTCCTTAATTCTGTGGTTAAGTTGCATGTATTATATGAAGTCACAGAATGAATTAAAGCAAATATACAATTACATTTGTGTAGTACACTTAATCTTTAGCAGTTATCCGAGATTTTGGGATCTTTATCTAACTGTTTTTCACTGATATTCAAATACTACTCATTACTTGACTACAGCAAATACGAAAATATTTGCTACTGAAATTTACATTTTTTTCCATAAATTCAAAATATTTCTTGAAATGCCAAGTATAAATGCACATGTTACAACCAGGCTTGTTCATAATATTTGCATCATGTAGATACATACTTCCAGCTATACTGCAAAGCTATTATTTCTGCATCCATTCTCTCTTCTTGTGGCCAGTCTAAAAACAACGTTTATCTTTCAGCCCTCAAATAATGCCTTTTTCACTGTTTCAAAGTTGCCTTCAGATTCTCAAATGTGCTCTTCTAGAGCTAACTAAAATCTGTTGTCTCAATCCAGAAGCATTTCAACAAACAGTGATCACTATTGCTGTTATCCTATTATGGCAATGATGGAAAAAAGAGAAACAGTAATGAATAAACTATTATTTTAATTAAAATCAAGGTCACACAATGACAAAAATCTTAAGCAATGTTGAAAATTTGAGCAATAAATTTCTGTTCGCAAATATGTGATGATGATATTATTATTATTATTATTATTATTATTATTATTATTATTATTATTATTATTATTATTAGTATTAGTATTATTTAAGAAACATTTTGCCACCTTTAATATATATGAAGCAAACAGTGACATTTAGGGCTGAATACAGTGCAGAAGCCCAGTGCAGCCTGCCTGGTGGCTAAATGCTTTTCATAAAAATTTAAAGCAATCTCTAGATGTAATAAAGTTACCAATTAGTTCAATATGGACCAGTCTAGTTCTCAAAATATACCTATTTATGGACCAATTAATAACAAAAGATCAGCTGCATTTTATGACTCTTAAAATGATAACCTAATGATTTGCTCCACTTGCCTGCATGGTTATACCCGATCATTCTATTAATCTTTCCTGATGGCCCTTAGCCTCCTGGCAGTTATGCAGCTACTGTGCTACCACACTTTTCCAACCCCACACAGTAGAGTTTTATATGTATTTCATAATAGAGAAAAATATATGTTGATATTGCAGCACATTGCTGTCTTCATTTTTAAGCAGATAGTCCATGTTTGAATTAATTGAAGGTATAAATCCCAGTTATCTGTTCAAATCCCTATTGAATTTGCAATTTAAAAATCTAATTATTTTTTTTTATTTAAGTACAACTGTAGCAATTCCCACTTTAACTTCAATCTGATAAAGACAAAAATCTTCTAAGAGATATCTGAATTGAATAACGTGAATTCATCCCCAAAGTAATTCCAGTTACTCTATCCTATCAAATGCAAATGCAATCAAACTTAATTTTTCAAAAGAGATATTTGCTTATCATCTTACTTCTCCATTGCTGTCACGTATTCTTCGATTGAATTCCTTTCCTTCTAAGATAAGAAAGTCATCTCCTGGTTTTATGATTCCACATTTAATAGCAATGGATCTGGCAGTGTTTATGTTGTCTCCTGTTACCATCCGAACTGTAATTCCTGCTCTCTGGCACTTTCTAATTGCATCAGGTACCTGTAACATTTCCATAAACTTGTTTATTATTTTTTTAAATTGGATATATTTCTCTCATATAGGGAAATTTCACATTGTCTTCTATGTCTTATAATAATGATAATTATTTTCAGACAAGCATTAGAAAACAAAATACTAATTATTTTATGTTCAAAATATTCAGTGCTATGGTTCTAAAAAGGAACAACTGGAATTTAGTGCTCAAGTTGTTGTCAAGAAGGATAAGACATTATAAAAACGTTGCAATAATAGCATGCAATGGAAGTGGTTTTGTCCATGTTCTCTCCTTGTGCAATGTTTCCATTGATTTAACACTTATAACATTCTTGATTCAGTAGAACAATTTCACATATTTTTAGGATATGGTACTTTGCAACTTTCTGTAGATTAAACATTCATTCATTTGTTACAATGATCTAGATGATTCCTCTATATGGGACAGATTATACATTATATCGACATAAGAGAAGATTTGAAAATATTTCGAAATTTTACTTTTTAACAAAAACAGATTAATCACAGCCTTTTATGCACACAAAATATCCATCTTCTTACATATATTGCATGATATTTAAATACAATTTTATAGAAAATGCAACTATTTTAGTTAAATTAAAGTGTGTATGCTGATTATAATATTTCAGACTCGTTATGTGTAATTCATTTCAGTGATCTGATTATGTATTTAAAATGAAAGGTACGCAAAACTAAGTTTCAATAAACAAGAAGCAAGCCAGTATCTTATAGATTAACTAAAAATACACCCCCATACACACACTGTACTTATTGACTGGATCCTCAGTGTAATGATTTTACTGGTTGGAAAAAATTAATACATATTAGTTAATATAAGCCTGGAGATCATAAGTGCTAAATCTACCTGACCTCATCCTTTGGACTTGAGAATAAGGAAATGTGTTGGCTGAGAACTTTGACTTGACATAAGCAGGATTCAAACCTGCTTGCTCTACTTTTACAGCTGGCTTCAGTTCAAAACCCTGACTAAATGATTCACAGAGTAAAAGGAAAAACAAATTTGTAAATATGTAGAACAGTAGAACAGAAATATTGTAAATGCACTTATAATTTAATAGCATATTTCTTTAAAAAAATAAAAAAAAACAGAAAATTGTCTATTACTTAAGAATCTGAATACAACAGCAAAACTAAAAGTTCAGGGACTAAAAGTAAAAGTTATGCAAAATAAGTTAAAAATGTAAACCTTTCTTGAAGAGGCAATGTCAATACAAAAAGTCATAAGCCTTGCTGCAGAAAGATAACAACAGGAAAATATTCCTGAACATTTCTTCTTATAGGTCACACCTATTGATGAACATCTTCAAAACTTTATTGAAGTTTTTTATTCACTTGTTTATAATGTACTTTAGTGAAATGTTAATTGATTTAATTATGAAAAATTAAATTCATCTAAACATGCATTTCAAATTTTCTTCAACGTCGCATTTAACTTGCATATTTATGCATACGTTATATTTGCTGCATTGCCTTTATAGTTATATTTGTACATGGTTTATGTTAAGAATCATTAATGTTTTCAATTATAAACACGTAGATACCATATAATAGATATTATTGTATGATTTAGTTGAACTACACCCTCTTAATGCTTCACTTACTTGTCATAACATATAGAACCAGTTTTGAGAGCATTTTGTTCTCATCATCTGCAAGGCTAAAATTCAACTGTCAGATAATTTGTTATGCTGTGGGAATGTGTATTCTGCTCTGGTGGCAATGTGATAAACTTGTAGTTTATGTTTACATCCCCAGCAGTGTTGAAGTTCATTAGATTGTCCTTGTATTTGTTCATGTAGATTTTCTCCCAACAAAACAAAACTCAACAACTCAAGTTAACAAAAAACTTATTGATGATGCCTTAAAACTTTTGAATACACAAGATAGAAACATATCGTTCACATATGAAACAGAAAGGGATTACATATTACCATTCTTGGATAGTAAAATAATGCAACATCAAGGAAAACTGGAATTTGGAATATATAAAAAGAATACACATGCAGATAATCACATCAAAGCAGACAGTTTTAACCCCACAGTGCAAAAACATGCAGTTATCAACAGTTTATCACACCAGCTAGTTAACCTACAAATTAGCAAAGAAGAATATTAATGGATATCATTGTATGATTAGTTGAACTACACACTCTTAAAGCTTCACTTACTTTTTATAAATGTATGGAACCGGTTTCGAGAACATTTGTTCCCATCTTCAGCCATGTTAAGGTTGAACCTTAGCATGGCTGAAGATGGGAACAAATGTCCTCGAAACCGGTTCCATACATTTATAAAAAGTAAGTGAAGCTTTAAGAGTGTGTAGTTCAACTAATCATACAATGATATCCATTAATATGATTGGCTTCACTGTGTTTAAGTTCCAATTTTACATTTAAGTAAAAAGAAGAATATTTTAATGAACACAAACAAATAGAAGAAACAGTGGTTAAAAATGGTTTTAAAAAATAACTAGTAGACAAAAAGGTACAGAAATTCAAGAAAAAAAAATGTATCAAAGAAACCACAACACTTTCAGCAAGAAAAGATAAGCTAATTTTTAAAAAGTTCACATATCATCCATGGGCTACAAAAAAATGTCAGAATATTCTTCAAGATTTTAATATCAGGTTGGCACCAGTTAATATATTTTTGTTAAAAACTTACTGATAGACAATGATAATGATGGTATTCCACATGAGGAAAAAGCAGGTATTTACAAAATAAATTGTGCAGAATGTGAAAAAATCTACATTGGATAAACAAAGAGAAACATAGGCACATATTTACAGGAACATTTCAGGAACATAAAGTACAAGCAAATAGAGAATCAGCAATAGCATATCATTTTTTGATATAAAATCATGACATAGTGAATAAAGCAAAATAATTAAAATCAGTGCAATTACCTATGGAACTAACAACCTGGGAGAAAATCTATATCTACAAATATAAAGACAGTCTAATGAACTTTTACACTGCAGGGTTGAAAATATAAACTACAATTTGATGACACCACCACCAGAGCAGAATACACAGCTTAACAAATTATCCAACAGTTGAATTTTAGACTAGATGATGATGAGAACAAAATGTTCTCAAAACCGGTTCTATATATTATAAAAGTAAGTGAAGCATTAAGTGTTGTAGTTCAACTAAATCGTATAATAATATCAATTATATGATTGGCTTCAAAGTGCAAGTTCCAATTTACATTTTAAGTAGATATCAGTTTCCAATCAGTCCTTTACAGATGGGAAATCAATTTGGTTGCTCAGTTATTCTGATACTTTTTAGGCATTTGCTTAATGTTCTAAGTAAGATTGTCATTTTATCCCAAATATCTGTACTGTGTCTGTAAGCCTTCTGCTAGCTATAAAATCAGAAAAACACACAAATATGCATTTGTTATTTCAATATGTTCAAAGTTTTCTTTCTAATATCCTTTGAACAATAACTCAATTTACTATACATTAAATTTTTATAATATGAGCTTTGACATTAGTAATAGCAAGGGATGTAAGGTAACTTAGTGCAATCAGTAACCTGTGAGATGTTTGAAGTTTAAGTTTCTGCAGGATAAATTACAGTTTCTATATTCTTAAATATAATATTCCCAATGTCTCCTCCTCTCAGATTAAAACACAGTAGCATTTCTAAAATTTAATGGGACTGCACAAGCACTTGCTATGACTCTTAACTGATATCTGCAGTCATAAAAATGAGAGACTTTTAGACCTGGACCTCCATGGCTTTTTATTTAATGTTAACAATTTACTTTCCTGTTCAACATAAATTTCCATAGATGTTTTCAAATATGTCAGAGCTTTAAATATATCCTCATTAGTTTTTGTTCTATATTATTAATAAATTTGAATCTATCAACTCTGTTCAAATTTTTTCATTACTAATAATTTAGATAATGATAATTTGAGGGTGTTATAATTCATTGGTCGATTTTTTTTAATCTTCATCATGTCTGTTTTCATAATATTTTAAATCACAGTCAGTTCAAATACTAGATGAGTTAGCTGAAAGAATGATGCAAGAATGCCTTTATTTAAAAAATGGTGGACATTGCTTTATTAAATCTTATTTGGTTAAACATCCACCCTTATCAAACTGTAAGAATGAAAAATTACAGTTTTATACAAATTATAATTCTTAGTATTTAAATCCTCTTATTTTATGTGGAAATATAGTCCATACAAGTAATATAAACTTAAAACGTTATACAAGGATCTTAAATGGAAACACATATGAGAATCATATAAATAATTTAAAACTAAGGCTGTATGTCTGGTTCCTAAATTCCCATGGTTTTCTGTTACAACTTAATTTTATATTAGTGTTTACAATGCTGTAACAGCAAGCTACAAAAATTGAACATTATAAAATGTATTGAATTCAGATAAAGGGACCAGAAGCAGACATTGTTTAATAAATGACTGTTACATAATTAGAAATGCGGAAAGAACTCTGAGAAGATCATGGAAAATAGCAATGTGTCAGAAGTACACTTGGATTTATATTCAAAGTGTCAGATAATTCTCTGCTATGTGTCTTGGATTGTGCTGAACACATTGTACTTTTCTTAAAAGTTATTGACAACAATTTTTAAATTAATATTTGTTGCAATTCAATTAACACTGGTTGAAATCTTATATTAGAACATTAGGTACTTAATTCAACCACAAGTTTCATGTATTTAAACAAATCATTTTAAAATGTTATAGTAATTATGAGTATGCAATATTTCCAAATAACAATCACTACTTAGGAAAATGTGAAGATGTTTGAAAGCAATTGCCCAAAAATACTGCAATCCATGCTTGGAGAATCATATAAATTATATGCTACAGTACAGAATTTTGTATTTACATATATTTATGCCATTTTAACACCTTTATTTAGATATAAAACTTATTGAAAAAAATACTTAATTCTTTTGATATATATAAGTAATGATAAAAGAAAAAATGTGAGATGCTAGGTTGATTGACATTTATGTAATTACAGGGCACTTACAGAAGGAGGATACATATGTAAATATTTGATTAGATTTGATTTTTATTCATCTTTAAAGAGCATTCATCATTAATAGGTTTTGTCAATTTGTATTACAAACAATACTATAATATTAACTAAAAGACTGCAATATGAAAAAGTTCATTCTAAACATACAGAAAAGAATACATAAAAAAATAGAAGGAAAAGATAATAATACTAACTAAATCTCTAAACAAACTGAGAAGTAATGTTTCCAAATTCATCTACATTGTATATACAAATCTTGAAAACTGAATAAATAATACCTTTTTAATTTGTTTAAAGGCAAATTTTGTAAATTTTTAGATAAATTATTAAATAATTCAAATCAACATAGCTGTATTGTATCGTGTGCTTTTTATTCATGCTGTTTTGAGATCTACCTGCTACTTGTATTTTGTTGTAATAATTTAAAAGTTTTCTTTGGTGTAATAAAAAATACAAATATAACGAAGAGTCATAATTTTATATTTTTCAATAATGGGCCTACAGGAATATCTACTAGTTAAGCCAAAATGTATCTCAAATCTATATTAACACTTAAAAACTGCAGAAAAATTATCCCACAGAAAAAGATAGGTGAAAAAAGCATGATAAACTGACAATTATTTATAACTAATGATATTTTAATTAATGAAGTAAGGATATTATTTGGGATAATTTTTTAACTAATTGCTCAGTGTGGATTTTCCAATTAAGTTTTCTATATAGCAGAAAATTATCAAATATAATTCTTGCTATGCTATTCCACAGTATACCAATACAGTGGCAAGTATATCATGCTGAATTGAGTCAAATGCCTTACTTAAATCCAATAGTATAGCTGATGCACATTCATATGACAAAGGATGAGGCTACTAAAATGTGACCTTAAGTATCCAGCTTCATATTTTCAAATATACCATTTTACCTTATTTACTTTTAAAATTGTTTTCCTCAAGATGTGTATAAGAAATGACTTTGTAAACCTGTTAGTTGTTCTCAGTTCCAACAAGTAACAAAGAAAATCTACTGAGAATTAGAATGTAAAGCTTGTTATTTTGATAACCCTGACTAAGATAATGCATAGAAAAGAAAGTCAACAAGCAAAATAATGGTACCAAACAAGCAAAAGAAATTTCTTCCATAGCTTTCAAAATTATTCAAAAAAAAAAAAAAATATTTCATGACGGTATTTTATAGATGCCAAAGCAACACTGCAATATTAATGAAATATTAGTATTAAAGATTTGTTGCTCTATTGGAACTGAAAATGAAGGATTGTTTCACAGAATATTAGCTGAGCATTTTATGGATTGTCTGCCCAGCTCCTGAGGTAGGACATTCAGTTAAGCTGGCCAAAAGCTTGACAGACAACCCAGAAAACATTTGGCAGATATCCTATGAAAACATTATTCAAATATTAGGAACTTACACAGTACTCCATGCATAATTATTTATGATTAATTTGTGACATTTCAGTTACACTGCAGTTTTCATGCATGGCTTACCCATAAGCATGCAGTTTATGCAAATTAGGCAGCATGCCATCCCATTCTCTTCCCTGCTCAATAATATCCTCTTTAGCATAAATCACTAGCAAAAAAGTGTATGGAGGTAGAAAGATTGAAAAGAAAAGTCCAAATAGCCTTTATAAAGCCGCCTTTTTGAACTTAAAAGTGACATTTTAAAATTATATATTGTTGTTCAATCAATTTTTAAATTTTTCACACAGCATTTAATTGCATAGTATCATTGTCAAAATGTGAATTTAAATCACTTCTACTAGTGCTATAAAAGTACCATTGCCAAGTGTCTGTCATAAGCACAGCTGAAGGTCATATTTGCAAAACATTGTTTAGATTTATTAGGGGCATAAAGACATTATTACTTGGTTTATTTATGGAAGCTCTTTAACATCTCAAGTCATCAGTGACCCATTCAGTTCAGGGTGTGAAACAGTCATAAATTTTGCTCAGAGGCCTGTTCTTTAAAGCATGAGGTTCTTTTACTAGCAGTAAATCTATGAAATGGGACTCATGGCTTTACTTTCCTTCTGAAGGAAGCCTTATTTATGACTTTTATGCCCAAAATAATCCATTGAATCTGACAAGGATTAAAGCCACAATCTTGGGTCTATGAGGCAAGTATGGTTATCACTAGACCACGAGGACCAACAGTATTAAGTTATGGAAGAATAATTCTTTAGAATATAGATATGGGTAAATGTCATTGTGCAATCCCTCCAAGTGTCAGACTGCCTCGGGTGGCTGAGGTTAAGGCGCAGACTCGTGAGTGGGAGGTCTGGTGTTGGAATCCCGCCAGGACCGTCCTCCCTGACTGAGGATTTTTCCAGGTTTTCCTCAGTCCTCATAACTGGCAAATGCTAGGGGGTGGTACCCTAAACTTAGGCCTGGAACGTTTCCTTCCTTAAAAAAACTTCTTTCCCAATATTTAATTTAATTTCATCTATCATCAGTGTTCACCGCCTGTAGTGCCTCAGTAGTAAAAATGGGCGTTAAACACTATTCCAATCCAAACAATTCAGCATTGATAAAGTTATGTATGTAAAGTAATACATTTCTTTTGTTTCTCTTCCTCTTTCCACACTCTAGCATGCAATGCTTATCAACTAGCTATCATGAACTTTAAGTATCTGGCTTACAGAATATGTATTCACTACAGGGTTTTGCATTTCGGCAAAAACTGGCTCCCCTCCCCATTCACAGTCGGCTGGCTGCCTGCTTGTCTTTGAACTTCACAGCAGTCACCATTCTAAATTCATTAATGAATATGCAAGAGAGCACTGTATTTTGGTGTGTAAATGTTGTTATAAATACAATCAGCACATTGCATTTGGGAGGAATTTATTCAAAAGTACCCTGAGCCATTGCTTTCTTCCAGAACTGCAATTCGCAATCTTGTGAATAAAGTTTATACTACTGGTTCAGGACTAAACAAACATGCATGAAGACTTGCAATTTTAACAAAAGACAAATTAGACAAAATTGGTGCAAATTTTGAACATTCAAGAACAAAATCAGTACTGAAATTATCACAAGTTGGGTGTTTCAGTGCCATCTGCATGTACATCAGGAAAATTGTTAAAGTTCAAACCTTAAAAGTCCACACATGTCCATTATCGATGACAACGTGATCCCATAGCCCATGAGGATTATTGTAAGTTGTTTCCTTAATCAGTGATTGAAGGGTTAACAGACCCACAGCTTGTGTTCTTTTCAGACAAGTATGGTTCCACCAAAATGGTTATGTGAACACACAAAGCTCATTATTAGTATTCTGAAAATCCAAATTATATACAAGAAAACCCTCTTTATGATAGGAAAATTGAAGATTGGTGTGCAATTAGCACAAGATACATAATATGTCCAATTATTTATGGGCAGATAATAAATGAAGAGAGGTATCACAATGACATACTGACCCCATTTTTAATCAGCTGATGAAAGAAAAGAAATCTATGGGCTGTTTCAACAAGATTCCACCACTGTTCACACAGCAGAAGAGTCTAATTAGGGAAGAATTTGATTACTGCTGGTGTATGATCCTTTTGCTCCTCAGATCTAAAAGTCTGTGATTTTTATTTACGGGGTAGCCTGAAAGGCAAAGTGTACAAAATAAATCCTCACACATTTGAAAAACTGAAGATAAACATACAAAATGAAATCAGGAAAAGGTCAAACTAAATCATGTCAATAGGATATGTTTACCCTGTATAATGCCTGTTTAGATGACAAAGGACTACATTTTCAGCATTTGCTATAAGGTAAGATTTTATACACAGTTTAAGTGAAGTCAAGAGTAGAGGTGGCCAGCTGTGGCATGTCCAGCTGCCAAGATGCAAAACCCTGTGCAAGCGGTAATGACATATTCTGGAAGCCCTTTATAAGTGTAGGAAGTTTTAATTTAAAGTATTTCATATTCTTATTAAGCCTGATATGATGAGCAGTCAACTTAAAAACATGCAATGATGGATCCCTGCATATAGTGTGTAATTTTATATGAATCAAAGCATTTACATCTTTGTGGGCTGATTTAACAGAATGAAAAGAAGGAAGATAATCTCCAGGTTATTTAAAATTATTTTCCAGTTAGTTAAACTAATTCCTCTCTCCTATTATTATTTGCTTATGAAATATATCAAATTACATATACAAAGATACTGATGCTGGTATAAATATTTATCAGTATCTCAGCAAACTGTAAAATTTTACAACCTCCTTATAAGGCAATGAATGCAGAATTACTAATTTTATTCAAAAACAGAAATTGGATGGTTCGGTGGTATCAAGGAGGATATCTTGGTGATCATGGCTGACCCTTTGTGCCTATGGTCGCAATGGGGGCACCTCCAGGAGGAAGAGATGAGGTGAGGAAAGCATCTTGGAGGCCAGGATTTATGGGTAATGACTTTGCAAATGCAGATGGGGTTCCTAACATGTTTCTAGATAGAACATCCGATGCCAGTGGAGCCTCTCACAAAGTCTGCTTCAATTCCAAATGAAGGAACAAAACATTTTCTAAATTGCATGCCAATATTACACTGCACCAGCCCATTTGCCCTGGCACTTTTGACCCTTTAGGAGAACTATTGGATTGAAATGATATGAAATGGTGAAGCAGAAAATTCTTGAAATGTAAATATCCATCTCAGCTTTCACTTAAGTGACCAGGGGAAACCATGAAAAAGCCCAAATATGGAGCCCAATGGGAATTGAACCTAGGACTCCCCCAAATACAAGCCCTAATGTTACAGCCTTAGCCACTACTCCATTCAGTAGAATATAACTTATAGCAACTCATTCCTAAAAAGCATTCAAGAGCTTTTCAATCTGCATAAACCAACATTTAGGCTCAGCCCTCTTTTGCATATGTTGCAACATTAATTTTAAATGTTTTACCTGGACACTGGAATACTGTGCTGGGTGCTCTGACTGTTATAAAGGGTTGAGCAAGGAAAGTGCCAAACCACATAAAAAATATTGCATCCACTCATCCATATATGGGTAACTCATTTAAACTTAGTCATCTTTAGCTTAATGTAGAGTTTGCAAGCAGCATTCAGTCAACACAAAGATTCTACATGATTAATTACATGAATAATGATCATTGACTTTAACAACAGCATATATAATTTTTCAAATGGTATGAGCATTTTGTGCAATTGAGTAATGAGTTTTTGTAATTAAAGTCTAAGAGCTCATTTGTGTTTACCATTTGACATGTGGTTATAGTGTTATTGAGAAAGAATATTTCAACATAGCAAATGTCCTTAGAAGTGTTATCTTGGTACTGGTGTTGTGATAGTGGTTTTGTTTCTTAGAAGCACCATCATGTACATGCTTTATTACAACATAAGCTACACCTGTTCCTCACCAAAATATATACATACTTTTCTAACAGAATTAACTATTCAATGTTATCGTTAATAATGAGAAAAGTAATAATCCAGTTATGAAACATTATTAAATAAAGAATAATATCATTTTCACACTTATAAACATAAAAGGTTAATTTGTGCTACATATTTTATCTTTATAAATATGCAAACCAAGTAGACACACAACAAAAACTTCTCACCTTGATTTGAAGACTAGTTCTTAATGCTTATAAATGACAAGAATTTGGAGATAAAAGTAGACAAGGGTTTTGGAAGGCAGTAAGGCAAAGAATTAAAGATATAGAGGCAAGAGATTTGAGCTAGTTTTACAGATAAGACTTCTTTAAAATTGTACATAATAATTAAAAAGGAGTAGGGAGAGAGAAATATGTAAATTGTTGTGATAAATTTGGGAGAGAATGACTGGCTGGGATGCAAGCAGAAGGATTGTTTTTAAGGGGCCTCCAATGAGAAATTGGGAAAGGGTGTGCTATGTGTGGAGAGCCTGAAGGAGTATTTCATTGTTTAGAGTGTTTTTTTTAGTAGTGTTTAATGCCTGTTTTTACTACTGAGGCACCACAGGCAGTGGACACTGATGATACATGAAATGAAATAATAAATTGGGAAAGGATATATTTTTTTTAAAGGAAGGAAGCATTCCAGGCCTAAGTTTAGGTACCTCTCCGGCATTTGCCAGTTATGAAGACTGAGGAAAACCTGGAAAAAAAAAACCAGTCAGGGAGGATGGTCCTGGTGGGATTCAAACCGCAGACCTCCCGTTCACAAGTCCGTGCCTTAACGACCTCGGCCACCCGTGGCAGTGTTTATTAGAGTGTGAAGGGGTAAAGAGAGATAGAAGGAAAATGTATGGGAAGAAAAATGGGATAAATTACAGAAATAAAGTATTGCATGCAGAATGTTCACTGATATGGGGACAAAGAGAAATAAAATTATAGAGGAATATTTAGGAAAAGTAAAGGAGAAATGGATTAGAATAGTTAAGAAGGATGAGAAAACCAGTGTATGAGTGATAAAATAGTGCTAACTAGGGGAAATATAAGACATGGGGATTTCATTATACAGATAACCTGGGAGTTGTGTGTAATGATTTTTCATATAGATGGCATATAGATTTATTATTATTAAAATCAGTATAAAGAAAAAATACTTAAAACACATTTTAAAACTATTCTTCCTTTTCAAAAAATCTTTAATATATTTGATTGCCCCCTTTTTGTGCACATTACTTTCAGTGTGTGCAGTAGAATAACATCTTCGAAACAGCTATGGCTTTAAATGCATTTTATCAGTGAAATTTGGCAAGATACACTTTTTCATTGTTTCTTCTATAGCCAGATTTAAGTGAAGTTATGGCTAATAGATGCTAGGAGCATAAAGTGCAGAATAAACTTTAATAACCTCACCCCATCTCACCAAGCTTCAAGTGTCTAACTTAATTGTGTGGTCAGAAAATGCTAATGAAGATATAACTATCCTAATAAACAGCAGATATATAAATGAGTTCCACTCTTTACTACTGTAATTAAGATGATGGGAAAGTTCTCTTTTGCACTTATTTAATAATACAAGAATGATATGGATAGTGTTTAACTTTAGAACTTAAAATCTTTCTCGGGAAGCTATTCTCTAAGAACTGAAAATATTTCGCTTTAGGAATCTGAAATCTGCATGAGAGTTGATAAGGTTTATCTTCTCCTCCTAAAAGAACTTCTTCTTGGTTTCTGTACGTCATTACTTAGGATTCATTGCAGGTGCACATCTTGAAATTCCAGATCATAATGAGAAATAAATCTTCTTGCTAAATATATTTATTTTTAAGACTTTCATAAAATCACTTGAAGAAATTAGTGGTTAGTAACTTTATCTCTGTTGTTAAGATCAATTTCACAAAATTTAAGGCTTATAGGAGCTTGAAAAGCATGTTTATGTACAAGACATAGGATAATTTTCCTTCTCAAGCACTTAAAAAATATGGGATTTTGTTATAAGCAGTAAACAAATCGATACATCTTGTAGATCTAAATTGAGCTTAGGTAATTCCTGAAGAGCAACAATTATTCATTCTGCCCATGACGTTGTAAGATGGAAACAGAGAATGCAGTGGTCATGCAGTAAGCCTTGGCCCTCTAGGACTATTGGGCTAGTGATTAGTAATTTTAAAAATGAACTTAAGATTTTTACATAGAGACACCTTCATACATACAACTACCTTACTTTGCATGGGATGTACCATTGTTTGCTTGATCAAAGTGAAATGTTTGAGATTCATAGCTCTGTGCTGTTTCTAAGACTGTGTTGTAACTTAAAGCTATCCATCTGGTTGATAATATTCTTACTATCTTCACCAGCTCATCTTCCAACAAAGATGTACACATCTGAAGAGCTATCTTGCCTTTTTGAGCAATCATGATAAGTAATGTACAGTTTATCAAACTTTAAAAACATGAGGATTTGACAGCACAAACTCAGTGAGAAAGGATGCAACAGTGGGCATTGCACTATTTCCAAGGTAATCTTTTCTTCTTATATTTTGCATGTTGTTTTTAAGAATTGTTGATAAAGAAGATAGTAACATAACTCACTTATCATGAAACTGAATTCAACCAACAAAATAAATTAACTACATCATAGTTATATTATAGTAATATTACAAATATTTTTATAAAATTATAAACATTCTTTAATAATTGTTACATTTTTTCTAGATGAGCTCCTAAAGTTGAAAATTACAATAATGCAGAAGTAACCATTTACTCACAACTGAATGGGGAGAAACTTGCTAGTACTCTCAACTTTACACCAAGTGTAAAGAAACTGAACAATTACTAAAGATTTAAAATTTTCAGTCTTTCATAGAACATCTCATTAGTTAAATAGAGGGAAACTGCTGAAAGTTCCAATCCTTCAGAAGAGAGTGACGCCCCTATAATTTCCAGTGCATGACACTCATTCAGGCAAGCAATAAGTGGAAGAGATTATGTCTACTCCAAAAAAAAAATAATAAATAAATAAATAAAATAAATACATAAATAAATAAATAAAAACAAATAAAAAAATAAAAAAAAATAAACTTTATAATTTTTCCCTATTGATTTAAATCTATGGGAGAAATTGCATACACATGCGTATTTTAATTTTCAACATTTCAACACAAAAATTCTAATTTGGTTCATGTAATTGGTCTGACAATGTCTCCTCATATGCCGTGCCTTAGGAAGTTCCTAGTAAACCAAGGGCATCTAGTTAGCAAACAAATTTGAAAATATCCTATTTGCTGCAACAGTTCCAAGCTCGATATGATCAATTAACAGATACTTTTACACCAATATCTATATATAAGACATGTGAATATACAATTAATACTAATTTGTGGTTGGCAGTTGTATCTTCAACAATAAAATTGGAGTAATATTTGTTTTCAATTCAATCTTCTTTCATACAAATTTTTCTCATTTCTGTGCTGATATGATTAAAATATTTATATGCGCATTTGTAGAATAAAGAATTTGACCCATATCAATCTCATCCATTTCTTGAGGATTGATTATTATCTATAATTGTAGAAAGACTAAAATTGTCATACTCCACTTGAATTCTAAGCACTTCTGCATACAGAATAACTTTAATCCTCCTTTAATCAAATAGCCACCACTTTTATTTAAAAAAATACCTCTTCTTGATCTACAGACCCAAACATTAGGCCATTCACTCCTGTTTTCTTGCAAAGATGGCCTTAGTTCAGGAACATTTGGGCATTTTGAACTGTTAAATATGACAAATTTATGTTCGTTTTGGACAACTCTATTGGTGATTTCAATGTTCATGTTGATTGCCCAGACAATTCTGCTCAGTTTCTTCATAGATGAAGCAAAATTCATAATGCAATTTTCTTACAGACATTGTTGAATGTGAAAGCATAAGCTTGAAAAATCTTTTAAACAATAAACACCAAAGAAAAATTATGTATTCCTTAGCTACACATGGGGTGGTATGAATGCCAATGCATATATGAAAACTAAACTATTTACCACTCATTTGCCCAGTTAACAGTTGATTAATGATCAATATTCTATTGAAGGTTCAGAGTTAACAAACAATTTTACAAACTAAACTACTATTTTAAGAATTAAAATCACTACAGGAAAATTCAAACAGGTCAAACTTAGAAATAAATATGGTAGTTAAAAGAAATTTGTTGTTCATCTATTTTGAAAGAAAATGATATATGTACTCTCTGAAAAAAACTGCTGAAATGGCATTCCAGCTGAATAAAAGCATTGCTCATTCTTAAGTTATTCTTTCAGCAAGTGAGTGCACAAAGAACATGTGGCAAAAAAACACAACTAGGAGTATTGATGCATTTATTAAGAGAAAAATAGGTATTTTTAAAATTCTCATTCAAACACCATTGAAAACACTTAAGGCTGCAAATAACATAAGCACTTTATGAATGTTTCAAACAGAATACAACAAATTATGGATGTACCTTGCAGAGAAAATTATACTGTGTTTGAGTGGAATTTTCAGATTTAATTTTACATTTTCTGTTGTTATTTAATAAATAACAATAATTAGATTACTCAATTGGCATATTTTAATCATGCTGGAAGCTACATGAAGGGAGTACCGAAATTTTGCTTAATATACGAGCAAGGCAATCAGTGGAAGTACACATGGAATGAGATTAAAATGTTGTAAGTCTTTAGAAATAATATATCATCATTGAACAGCATTTATGCAAGGAATTCAATACCATAATTCAAGAAACTTATCACCTTATCCCCAGAGAATGTGGAATAATCAGTTATAATTATTGTAATCATAGCTGTAATTATCATTATTGCAGAATCTTCACCATGGTAGGTGATTAATCTTCATAAACTAATTGCTGGATTTTCATGTAAAAAATAAAGTTATTCTCATGGAAAATCAGTATGCATAGCTGGCAGAGAAATTAAAAACTCCAGGTATGGTAATCATATAAATACAGGATTGGTCTGATAATTTCCATGGTTTTTTGTAGTACTATATGCATTTTATTATGCATGCCAGGATACAATTAGCAAAAATAGGAACAATAATAATAATGAAGTGGTTTTTTTTATGCTTCTATAGATATTCAATGCAAGTAATGTCACATGACAGACAATGTGATAATAGAGTTCCTTCACATGCTCCAAAACATGGCAGTGTCAATGGTGTGCATGGCACTGATAATTTGCATCTTTAGATCATTTAGGTCAGAAAGACACAAGGAGTCAAACCACAGAGGCCATAGCAAGAGCTGTTGAATGCTGTCAAATCCACATCCAATCCCATGCTGTAAAATTTCCATATTTAGATGAAGCAAATCTCCTGATGAAAGTTTTTGGGGTGCTGCCTCTTGTTTGAATATGCAATCTGATTGGTCTTGTAGCTCAGGTATGAATCACAGCTTAAAACACATCCATTCCAGATATAGAACTTTCTGTGAATAATGGGATCATAAACCATGTTAAGTGAAATAGCACAAAAAATGTTTATTATTAAATGTTTATTTTGAGAGAATCTTACAAATGTTGTACAAAATGTTGTATAGACTACCTATATACCTATAAAAAAAGTTGCATGCATATGAATTGAAAAGAAGTTAGCCAAACTTATTGTTCAAGCTACATGCAATGGAGGAATTTACAAGTTTAGTCTTGCCTAGATATGTGTAAAACTACTGAATATGGAGAAATTTGGATGATTGTAGAATCAAAACTATCAACCAAGCAAATGCATTACTTCTAGGTGATGTTATCATGTGCAGTTTTCCATGGCTTTTAAATCCTTACCATAATCCTACCACACTAACAATCCTAGCCTGCAGCAGATGTATAATGAAAGAATGTGTGATGAGAAGAGGGTGATTCAGTCAGTTGAAGAATGATTTTTAATTCCCCAGAATATAATAAGAGTGGCCACAGAAAAATTGCCTATCATAAATTTTACATTGTACTGTATTGCACAATGTATCTAATTACCTGCTTGATGAATATTAAAAAGTTTCATTATTGGATAATCAGGATGATGAGGGAGATGGGAGTGGCAGTCAGGGAACAAGGCCTATGTGTAACACAGAGGAGGCTCCAGAGAGATGCTATAGCAAAAATAATACATAACATGCAGCCATAAGTAAATTATTATAATGCTAGTCAATTTCTACATTTGAAATAAATAATATACAGTTATGATGTGAATAGTATTTTGTAAACAGATATATTTTCTCTTTTTCATTAATCAATAAGACTATAAGAACTAACTAAATTACAGTAAAACCTGCATTGATTAGCTCACAATATGGATTCTAAACAAGCTCTCCCTTTTAGTAGGCCTTAGCCCTTCATGGGACACACAGGAATTTCATTTATATAACATGATTTATTCAAATTACAATACAATATATAATACATTTTTACTAAATTATAAATTTAACATAATTATTCTTATTCCAATTCATGAAACAATACCAAATAAAATAATGATAATGTAACTAAAATTAAAATAACCCCATCTATCATCTAAAATTTACTAACTTCCATCTTCAGGTCATCAGCAGTGACCTACTGGAATTCCAGAAGACAGAAAATTCTTTCCCAACATCAGGGCTATTTATCCATTTTTTTCCTTGTTTATTTTCCTCATTATTGATCTCTCTTAAACCCCTACTCTGTTTTAATTCTTCTTGAATTCATCAAACACTAATTAACAAATATACTATATATTAATTTAAAATTTATATAAAATTTATTTATTTATAACTCCTGCCCAGATACAATTATATAACATTTACCCACTATTCTTTCCATCTAGTTCTACCCTCACATATATTATTGTATTCATTTACACTGATAAACACTAATTTCTAAATCCAAAGATGAAACCAAAAAGAACAACCTTCTCACTAACTACATACATATTATGCACAGCACTTCTTATATTGCCGGGCTGCAGATCGTGTGTATGCGTGCTCCGCCCACTGTCTATTACACTGGGGAATTTTCCATTCTAAAAATCCTGCATTACTTACACATGAGTGATAGTAACATGCACTATAATGACTACTAACCTTGTCATAAGTGGCGTTGAAAGTGGTGTCCATCTGCATTCAAAGATTTCTGGCATCTTCTGATGATATTTCTGAACCAATTTGCTGTGCAACACATTTTAGAGACTTCTTTGAAGAGCGTTTGAATGATGAACTGATGTCATTAATTTTTTTCTTTGTTAGAACAATTTCTTTTTGACTTATTAGGTTTAGTGGTTAGTGATCCCATTGTCCTAAACTTATTAACCAGATATATAATTTCTCTACCTGGAATTGAAATACTAGGAAATTTCTCCTGAAATTTGTCTACACACCTGTCTGCATGATTCTCGTACATAAAAATTATTTGTTCAAGTGTGAATTTTTCAGTAGGCATTTCAGTGGACTAATAACAATAACCTAATGTATTTCACACATAACTCAGATATCTTGGATAAACTTTCACTTTTGAGATGCACAATAAATAAACTCTAGTCTTTACAGCTCGAACAGAAGGCAACAACTGACATAGTATAACACAGCTGATAAACGTAGTCTTGAACGGGTCATTCACTGCTAGTACGTTACTGGAATAATACAGAGTTCACTGCAGTGCAAGAGAACTATGAATATATGCGATCTATGGCAAAGCTA
Source organism: Metallyticus violacea (assembly GCA_030762175.1). Classification (NCBI taxonomy): domain Eukaryota; kingdom Metazoa; phylum Arthropoda; class Insecta; order Mantodea; family Metallyticidae; genus Metallyticus; species Metallyticus violacea. Next base: position 115,475,551 of record CM060846.1, on the reverse strand, counting down.
TAAATAAAACGCATGGTACTTGCACTCATGATTTGAAAACTAATCCAGTGGTCCATAAAGCTCCAACACTGTAGTAATTCTGCTACCGGGGCCCTATCCATTCCTATGTTTAATTAATTTTCTAGAAGCTCAGTTTCCCCCCAATTTATTTACATTACTCATCAATTTTTCTTCTTTACCTAAATAAGCCCCAGTCTCAACATTCACAGTTAACATTCACTGATTTCATAATAAACATATTTTTTCTTACTATTTCTGTGGGTAGATTGGCCCATTTGTCCATCCTTAATTTTCTTCTCATTATTTTAGTCGTTTCACATTCAAGAATAGTATGCCAATAATTATCTTCCTTTCACAAATTGGACAATTCTCTAAATTACTTCCCCCTCTTATACCTTTCAATTTTACTAGACCTGTTCTAGCCCATGCAGTTTTTTCCTTGCCATTCTGCCCCTAGTTTCACACATTTTTCCATACTCTAAGCTTTCTTTAAATCCTCAATGACTTTTTATTATGAAAACCACTAAAAATTACCTGGGTTCCATTATCTTCAATTTTTAGTTTCATTTCTTATCAAAAACTTCTTTCTTTTTATTCCCTATTTCCCCTAGTCATCCCAAAGTCAATTTTTTCCATAACAATATTAATTTTATAGACACAAGTAGCATCCTCTTGCAACTTTAAGCATTGTTTTAAAATATTTTTTTCATCTAAACTCTTTATTCTAAACCAGTATTTAAAAATTCTTAATACTATTTTTCCTTTGCTTCTTACTCTTCCTAATTCTGTTTATGCAACCCCATTAGGTGAAGTGTTTGGCAATCCCAGAATTTGTTTACAAAAATTCCTGTGAATATGTCCCCATTAAACTAACCCTCATCAATACCCAGCTATCCACTCCATCAGCATTTTAGTCTTAACTGCTGTGGAGTATACTCTCTCCAGTCACTTTATGTATATTCCAGGAATTTTATATCTGCAAATATTGACAGCTTTAAAAGCTATCCTTCCTTTTGTAAATACCTTTTCCTTTAGTTTGCTAAAACCACCATTGCTATTGAGTCTGATGCCTAAATAGTAAAATTTTATTAATCACTTCAATTTCCACCCTATCCAACAACATTATTCATTTTTCTACAACTTATTTCCTTTCTTAAATATCACAATTTTTTATTTATGAATATTCATTTGTAGGCCTCATTCCTTACAAAATTTATATATTGCTTCAATTAATTTCACTAAACCTACATTAGTTATTGACCCCACTACTAGGTCACTGGCAAAAAAATAGCCAGAAATATCACTATTATTAATTGCTGGAGTATGCCTGTTACTTTACTAATTACTTCTAAAATATCATCAATGAACAAATTAAATAGTACAGGACTTAAATGCCACCCTTGTCTAAGACCCATTGTTTATGGATTATTAGTGGTCACTATATCATGTGCAATCTTAATACAATATTCATTAACAAAGTATAAATTTTGTGATGCTTTTATAAACTTATCATTTACTCTTTAATGCTCAATTTATTCCACAATGCATTCATATTATTGTCTGACATGCTTTTTCAAAATCTATAAAAAGCTATCATTCATTATATTCAAAATGTTAATTTGCATCCAAAAATTATTAATTTTTTTATATTATAAAATGTATAATGAAAAGAAAAATGTAATACAAAAAACCATATAACATAATTTCTTTAATTCAAATTAAACATGTGTGAATGTGGTTTTAAATATTATTAAATTTTTTAGATTATAAAATGTATAATGAAAAGAAAAATGTAATACAAACAACCATGTAACATAATTTCTTTAATTCAAATTAAACATATATGTGAATGTGGTTTTCATTCACATTCATATGATTAAATAAAATTGTTTAAGATCTCAGAAACATTTATTGCATTCAAATGCATTAATAAAACTCAAGTGGATACTAAATATAGAAAAGTTAACATTCTTATCAATCTTTTCCCAAACCTAGAGTATATGATAACTCTTGCCCCTATATTTAAGCCCATGCACCTTACACATAACATATTAATTTTTATAAAAATAACAAAATTAATATCTAATAAGAAACTAGCCAATATTATATATTATAAACTACTATACATAGGATGAATCGGTAACTCTGTTAATTTTACAAATGATAAAGGTGATTATTGTGAACATTCTTATAGAAACCAAAGCCTGGAAATGTTCTGCTATTGGTTAGAGGAGTTGATGCTTGAATGAATAGTGTTTAACGTCCATTTTTGCTACAGTGGCACCACAGGCAGTGGACACTGATGATACACGAGATGAAATGATATATTAGGAAAGGATTTATTTTTAAGGAAGGAATTGCTCCAGCTCTAAGTTTAGGGTACCTCCCCAGCATTTGCCATTTATGAGGACTGAGGAAAACCTGGAATAAACCTCAGTCATGGAGGATGGTCCTTGCAGGATTCGAACCCAAGACCTCCCGCTCACAAGTCCGCACCTTAATGACCTCGGCCACCCGTGGCATAATTGATGCTTAAAATCAAAACTATTTCTGTATTGTTTAAATCTTTTTATCTTAAGAAATCTTGGTAAATATTATTTTTGTTTATAATGTAGGCTTTGTTGTTGCTATGATGATGTTTTAATATATGAATGAATGAGTATTTATTTTTATACATTAAAATTACAATTTTACAACATTTACTTGATCCTTCAGTGCTTGTTAATTCAGGATTCTATACAACTAACACCCTGGTTGTTGTGCACATGGATCCTCCATCACTTTAACTATGCATATTATTAAGTGGACTTTACAAATACTTGCCTAAGATGATCAGCTTCCCTCATTGTGGCCTTATTACCATCTTCCTTTGCCTTGATCACTTTCCTTCACCACTTTACTCTTACTTTCCTTACATAATTTCCAAACTAATTCAAAATTCATTTCTGGTAATCCCAAAAATCTTTAATGCCAGAATTTCTGCCTAAGAATTATCCTACTTTTTGTTCCATATTTCCTCTCTTCATCCTTCATTTTCTGTACATTCTAATATATAGTACAAGTTCTTGTTTACCTTATCACAGAGTGGACACAATTCTTTGTCAAACTTTTACCCCACCTAACATCAGTATTCCTGTTCTTGCCCATGCCATACCTTCCCCACCCATTTTGTCACAAACCTCAATATATGTTTTTATATGTCAAATATAGTACCATGTTATTAGGACACATTATAATAGCTATTTTGAAAAATTCCTGCAATGAATAGTATCATTTGAATTATAAATATCCATCAAGTGAACACATAAGCTTTAATTGAACATTTTTAATTAAAAAATAAATAAAATCCTTAAATGATAAAGCTGTTGTTTATACAAAAGCAGACAAAGGAAACAGAATAGTAATATTAGATAAAGAAGATTATAATAATAGAATGCAGAATTTGTTAAATAAAAAAGAATATGTTCCGATCCAGTCAGACCCATTGAAAGTGTGTATTAAATCAATCAATGAGGTTCTAAAACATGTACAGTCATCCCAAAGGAAACAATATTCAAAATAAAACAAAGCAACCCTACAATAGCTTAGAAATATGGTTTATGTAAAATTCACAAGACTGGAAAAGGTATGCATCCTATCATTATCCTTCTTACTATTCTATTCCTTCTTACTATTTAGCAAAATGGTTAGCTAATAGATTCAAGATATTACCTAAATTTCAAAGCAGCAGTATAAACCATTCATATCAGCTAATAGAAAAAATTAAGGACATAAAACTACATCCCTCTGACACTCTAATATCTTTTGATGTAGAATCTCTGTTTCCAAGCATACCAAAAGAAAAATTCCTAATTTATCTACATAATTAGCTTAAAACAAGTGCAATTAAGGATACACACGTAAAAGAATACATCAAATTTACAGAAACTTGCATAAATCAAGTCTATTTTACTTTCAAAGTAAAATTTTATAAACAACAAGCAGGACTTACAATGGGCACCCCTTATCTCCATTTCTAGCTAACCTCTTCGTGAACAGATTTGAAACACACATCAACACATCTTTTCCATACTTATTTAAGGTACGGTATAGATATGTTGATATATTTGCCATAGTTAACAAAAAAGCTCATTGATGATACCTTAAAACTTTTGAATATACAAGATAGAACCATATCATTTACATATGAAACAGAAACATAACATGTTGCTATTCTTATATATTAAAATAATGAAACGTCAAGGAAATCTGGAATTTGGAATATACAAAAAGATTACACACACAATCACATCAAAGCTGACAGTTTTAACCCCACAGCACACAAACATGCAGTTATCAACAGTTTAACACACAGGCTAGTTAACCTACAAATTAGCAAAGAAGAATATTTTAATGAATACAAACCAGTAGAAGAAACAGCAGTTAAAAATGGTTTTAAAAAAGAACTAGTACACAAAAAGGTACAGAAATTCAAGAGACAAAAATGTATCAAAGAAACCACAACACCTTCAGGAAGAAAAGATAAGCTAATTTTTAAAACATTCACATATCATCCATGGGCTACAAAAATTTTCAGAATATTCTTAAAGATTTTAATATCAGTTTGGCACCGGTTAATAGATTTTTTGTTAAAAACTTACTGATAGACAATGTTAATGACAGTATTCTACAAGAGGAAAAAGCAGGTATTTACAAAATAAATTGTGCAGAATGTGAAAAAATCTACATTGGAAAAACAAAGAGAAACATAAGCACACCACTAAAGGAACATTTCAGGAACATAAAGTACAAGCAAATACAGAAATCAGCAATATCATATCATTTTTAGATACAAAATCATGACATAGTGAATAAAGCAAAATTATTAAAATCAGTGCAAGAACCTAGGAACTAACAACCTGGGAGTAAATCTACATTTACAAATACAAAGACAGTCTAATGAACTTCGACACTGCCGGGGATGAAAACATAAACTACAAGTTTATCACACCACCACCAGAGCAGAATACACATTCCCACAACTAAACAAATTATGTAACAGCTGAATTTTAGCCTGGCTGATGATGAGAACCCAATATTCTCGAAACCGGTTCTATACTTTATGACAAATAAGTGAAGCATTAAGAGTGTGTAGTTCAACTAAATCATTGAATAATATCAATTGAAGAATAATTACTCATTCCCCACCAATCACTCACTCAGTTTTATTAATGTTTTATAATTGAACTGAATTGAATTGTTATCATTGACTTCATAATCATTTTACTTTGACATATGTTAGGAAGTTTCATGTTTCAATCAATACTCAATCAGTCCTGATGGTTTAGTGGTAACCATATTTGCCTTCTAAACCCAAGATAGTGGGTTCAATCCCAGCCAGGACTGATGGATATTTTCAGGCATAAAAATCTTGAGTATGGCTTCCTTCAGAAGAGAAGTAAAGCATTTATGGCACAATAAAGAACCTCAAGCCTGATAAATGAGGCCTCTAAGCAAAATTTGTTGGTCATTTCAAGCTTTGATTTGAATGGGGCGTTGATGATCTGAGATGTTAGAACAGTGTCAGCAAATAAACCAAACCAAATCAAATGAAATCAATACTGACATTATTTGCGTCAGTTCACCAATGAGAAACAAGTTAATGTTAGTGGAGCTGGTATTGGAGAGTAGTTATGAAGAATTCTTTTTGCATGGTTGAGAAAGTGGAATGCTTTGCACTAGAAAGCAGCTGGTACTATTATTAAGATAAAAGGACAAAAACAGAACAAAAATGTGACCATTGTTCACTATTTTAAACCCACTCTGGTTGTCATTTAACAAAGCCTATCATCAATTTTGGCAGTTTGATAAAAGTAAAACTAAAATATATACAAATTTGTAATTACCCAATTATTCTAAAAGATCAAGTATTAAAAAAATCACATCATTAATCACATTTAATTTTATTTCACAATGGTAAAGCTTAATGCAAATCTAGGAACACTAAATTTTTCAATTTTAATTAATTTGAATCTAACACAATGCAGTATGTGTTAATAATCTCTTGAAAGTCAAACTATTTAAAAAGGAGATCCGAAGGGATGATGAATTAGAAATTTATCTAAAAAGGCTAGGGATACAGACAGGAAGGCCGAGGGAAATAAATATACAGGAGCTTTTTAAAAAAATAGAAATAAGGAAGTCATTATAAGGATAAAGCAGGTGGTAAAACTGGCAGGAGAAAAATGAGGGTGAAAAAAATATTCAGTTAATAAGCAAGAGCAGGAATGCTATGAAGAAGAGAGCAGGAATGCAAAGGGAAGAGTCATAAGGGAACTCAGGAATTGGAGGCAAACAGGGGAAAAGCAGGAAAGAGAGATATTTTGATGGAGGGATATAAATGCCTCGTAAAGTAAAAAAGGAATAATGGGGTGAAAAAATGAGCCTGAAAATATGAGGCAGTGAGAGCAAATGATAGTAATGCAGTATGGTGTTTAGTGAAGAAAATAAAAAGGTATAAGGCCAGAAGATTGGTGTAGCTATTTTATTAATCTATTAGGAGCAGGTCACTTGATTGATCAAAATATATGGCCACTGGAGAATTCACAGTACAATGAGCATTTAGATAGCTTGATAGGGATAAATGAAGTGTAAGAAAAATTAGAAGATTAAAAAGAAACAAAGCAAATAGTGTGGATGGAATATCTGGGGAATTTTGGAAGGCATGGAGATTAAATAAGAATATATTGATTTCATTAGTTAGAATATTAAACTCTGTGTTTGAAGAATGTTATGTCCCAATGAGTTGGAGAACAACAATATTGGTTCAAATATTTAAAATCTAGAGGGATTGAACAATTCAGCAAATTACAGGAGTATTAGATTGTTTTCAGTACTGTGTAATACATACCTTTTGGTTTTGGCTGAAATATTGCAAAATTGGTTATAAAAAGAGAGTAACATTTCAAAATTCCAAGCAGGTTTTAGGAAGAATACGCAAACAGCAGATAATATTTTTCTGATATCTTCAATGGTAAATGAATATTTAGTAAGAAAAACAAAGAGGTTTATATGTTGTTAATGCATTTCGAAAAGGCCATTTATACAATAAAATGAATGAATGAATGGTTTTAATGCCCATTTTTGCTATAGAGGCACCACAAGCGATGGACACGATTGATACACAAGATGAAATGATATATTGGGAAAGGATTTATTTTTAAGGAAGGAATTGTTCCAGGACTAAGTTTAGGGTACCTCCCCGGCATTTGCCAATTATGAGGATTGAGGAAAAACTGGAAAAACCTCAGTCAGGGAGGACAGTCCTGGTGGGATTCGAACCCCATACCTCCCGCTTACGAGTCTGTGCCTTAACAACCTCGGCCACCAATGGCGGTCAGGAAGCACTGTGAACCACATTAAGTAGGAAGAGAATAAGAAATAGATTTATAAGAATATTACAAAGAATATATTCTGATAATGCTTTTTGTATTAAGATTTCAAATAACGAAGTGACTAAAAACTATTCAAAATAATATAGAGCTAAGGTAAGGCTGTAGCCTAACAGGCAATTTTTTCCCCCACCCATGGATGATATTCTAGAGGCAATTAATAATGCTAATAGACTTGTTACAGGAATTCCAGAAATATCTGGTTTGCTAATTGCAGGTGATCTCATAGCAAGGTCAATAACCAATTGGGATTATTCAAAGTAATTGAAACACTAGATAAGTTCTGTAGAAAATAGAGTCTAAGAATTTATAAATAAATAAATTATGGCATTTAAGAAGGGTAGCAAGTAAAGATAAGAGGTGGTATTTGCAAAAAATAGAAATTGAAGTGGTTAATAAATTTGATTACCTGATAAGTGAAATTAAATAGTAATGGTGGATGGAGTAAGCATAAGAAAAGGATACTAGCTAAAGGTAAACTCCCATTTAAAACTATAAAATCATTTATAGAGAAAATACCAGGGATGCAAAATAAATTATTGGAGAGAGTATATCTGGCAGTAGTTGAGGTTAGGATGATTTATGGAGTGGAGATCTCTGGTATAGAGGAGGGGTGGACAAATATGAATATGATCCAGAGGAACTTTTGTAAACAAATTTTGGGCTTGCCTAATGCTTCACCCAATGGTGTAGCACAAGTAAAATTAAGAAGAATTGGTAGCAAAGGGTAAATTTTGGAAATTAGTATTGAAATATTGACTTAGAATTAGAAATTTATATCTTACATCAGTATATGAATTTCCAGAAAAGGTTAAATCAAGAGAAACTTGGCTGAAGAGGATTGGGGAAATTTTTGAAAAAATTGGTTTTAGAGAAATTTGGAGAGCTAGAGATTCTTTAGAATCTGGAAATAAATTAAATTAAATTAAGAATTGAAGAAATTGAAAGCTAAGATGTATTTATCAGTTTCAATTTAAAAACTTCACTGAGTACTCATAATATAGAGATCCGAAAACAGTCTGAAATAGAGAAGATTATGCTGATCACTGTGATAAGGCAGCAAACATGGGCTAGAATGAGGGTTATGAAATTTAAAAGATTAAGAGTAAGGAAGGATTTAGAAAAATGCCCACTCTGTAAAGGAAAGAATAATAATTTATACATATTGCTAAGTTGTAAAGAAACTAATATTCTCAGAGAGAAACTAGAAATGAAGAAGTGATCCAATTTGCTGAGAGAAATCGGAGAGAAAATAATAAGTAGCATAAAATTAATAAAAAATATAAAGGAAAAGGAAAATTATTTGAAGTAAGAGTCAAATGGCTCAGAAAAATTAGTAAGCAAGTTAATGATGAAAGTAAGAAATATAATTAGATAGTAGATTTAAAGGGAAAAAGAGCCCAACAACTAGATAGCTACTATGTTAGAGACTATTGAGGCCTCCATGGGAACTGAGCAAATTAGTGTAGTTGTTTGGGAATCGATTGATTAGGTGAAGTATTATAAAGTTTTGATTACCTAATATTAGTTTTGGTAGTGTTAATTTTTTTATATTTTGTTTTTATAGGGGTAAATGGGCATTTTAGAAACAAGGAAATTAATGGTGTACAAAATTGTAGTTAATTGATTAAAATAATGGTTTATGTGTAAAATATTTATAGTGTTGTGATTTTGATTGGATCATAGCCTGGTACCCTGTATATTCCAGTAGATAGATAGATGCTGATGGAACCTGGGACTGGGGTCTAAGTTAATCAATTTGGAAAAATTTTGTATTGAATTATTTAGAATTAAAATATTGCAATGTATTATATAACATATTGTATGTATGATAACAAATGTGAAATTACTACTACTACTAATGTGCTGTGCTTTTGCAGTTCTTAGTTGTCACTTAATTTCCAAACTTATTACCTGACAGTGTTGGTTATACATTTTCTTTAGAGGCTTCATTGCATCAGATTTAGAGTAGATCATTAAGCCTTTATTTTCATTTGGGCAACTGGCTATTATTGCTGAAGCTACCATTTATTGATGACAAATATATGTATGTGTTAAACCATTTCATCTTTATGTCATGATATCTTGAATGCAATTCCTTTACTAGAATATCCAATCATCTAGAATACTGCAAATAGAAAACCCACACACAGAGGTACTATACCTACATTACCTATGCCATAATTGCCCATTTTAAAAAGAAAATGACTTCATGTTCTACTTCTTTCAATTAGGCCAGTCTTTTGTAATGATGGAACATTCCATTCCTTTCTGGATTTGCCAGACTCCCTTTTCCCATCAGGCTTTCTGTTCTTACCATGCAGACCAATGTCTCTTTTGCATTCTTAAAACATGGCTTTTTCCACTTTTCTCACCTTCTGAGAACCTACTCTCCTATAACTTGGTGTCACACATTCTCTTACTCTTTGATTTTTATTTTGCCAATCTGGTTTTATGATTTATCAAGTGCAAAACATTAATCTCTGCTGCTTTTAACAACTGTTTTGTTGGGTATGTTAGCTCTTATTTCTGCACCATATGATGCCTCTTGAACAGGAAGTTCAAATGTGCCAAATTTAGTTTCAAGACAAATATGTTCAAACTTGTGCAATGTTTTCTTCCTGTGCATTTAGGAGTTCCAATGGAAATTTACTGAGGCTAATGAATCAAACAAAACCACAAGAATGAAAGAAAAAAGATGAAGAAATATGCAAAAGAAAAAAATGATATGTTGCTCGATATGCTTCACCTATTCTAATGAACTCATATGCTTATATGGTTTTATGCATACTTACTTTTTTAATTTTCACAATATATATATTTCCAAATGAGATTGTTTAAACGCCTGGAGATAACAGATGCTTTATTAATTTGCCCAATGACTTTTTGTTGCAAGAACTCAGTATCATTGCTCAATATTACTGAACTCAGAGTCATCACTTACTGAATATTACTATCTCCTAATTGCAGTTTGCATTGCAAGGATACTTTGTTTACAGTTAAAACTTAAGTCTTTTTAAATTAATACTCACACCATATTTTTGGAAGGAGAGATGAAAATGACAGAATAAAATCTAATGCTTATTCAGAATTATTAACTAATAAAACATTGTCTGTAAAAGTTATTATGTATATTACTTTGCCTTACAATTAACCCAAACTTAGTTCTAATAATCTTTTATTCTGGAATATATTATTAAATTACATGGAGGTGACCGAGAGAATCACATTGCCTGCTGCCCTTATATATATAATTTCTTTGTTATAAAATTAAATATACCTTAATAATGAAATAAACTCAATGTTACATTATGAAACTCTAAAATACTCAAAACATCATAAGTCAATATTATCCAAAGTTTTAGTTAAATCTATCAAAACATATACTCTTTACTTGTATATTTGAGAGTAAAATAAATATTGTATCTGTAATTGTATAAAACATAGAGAACTTGTATCTGTAACCAAATTTTTCTAGCTATTCTTCAATAAATGGTATACATTTCCAATATCCTTCATCATATAACTTAAGTTGATATTTTTAAAATTGTATTCAAAAGGGCTATGCCTTTTAGTTTTCTAGATTTTCTTGATTAGGACTATGAAAGCCAATGTAATTTGGTATCCAAAATTTGGGAGTATCAGCTGTATGAGCATAGTAATCTCCAAGCAATGGGAATAGTAATTTCTAAGCAAAGTGCCTCTCCACATACATTATCATCTCATTCACAAAGTTATCTGATTTTGCAGACTTGCAATCTTAACCATTTTATGCTTTTGGTTACTTCTTCTTTGGGGACATCAGTAATTATTATTATAACCATCTTTCTCTTGATGTATTTTCTGAATTTTGTACTTATAAATCTTCAAAATATTTAATCCACTTCTCAGTTTTAATTTTGTTTATACACACCCATTCCTGCAATCTTTTTCTTTGGTTTCATATAGTGTGTTGGTACCATCCTCATATGTTGTTTTCTTTTGTTCCCACAATTTGCCATTTCCTCTTTTCCTCTGGTATCCTCTTCTTAGGGCATTCTTCTTTATCATCATGATGGTCTATTCGTAGCCCACCAGGGAACTGTTCTTTTTCTGGAATTCTGCATTTGTATTTTGATTGTTTTGAAGATTTTTTTTTGCATGCTCTATTTATTGCCATTTGGAATTTGTTTGCTGTATCTTCTATTTTGGTCTCTTTCAATAATATGTTGTGTATTTCTATATCTAGTGTCCGTGCATAATATATCTCAGTGTTGAATTATTGACTTGTTTCATGTAGAATCACTAGTTAGTCTTAAAATGTTATTACATAAAACTTTTCTTTTAATTTATTTGTCTGTTTTCATTAGTTAAATCTAGATGAATATAACTCTTTGTTGCACAGATACACATTTTCTTGTTGCAGTAAACCAATGCACAATTCATTAACATTTTTCTAATGTAGTTCTGAAGTATGCCAATTATCAGTTATTAAGCAATGTCTTCTGAAAGTTGCTAAAGTAATTTTATTTTATTTTCTCAGCATAAAGAAGCAGGAACTGTAACATTGTTTATTCCCTTTATTAAAATGCTTGCACTACTATAGGTTTTCTTCAATGGCATATTTTAATTCTAAAAGTTTTAAACAGAGGACACATGAATAAATTCATGTGATATATGTTGTACTAAACACTCTTATTGCTTCACTTACTTGTGTGATATTTGGAACCGGTTTCGAAGACCTTTGTCTTCATTTTCGGCCAAGAGTATGACTGATCAGAGAATCCAACAGCTCTGTAGAGTTGAAGCGCCACCCTCGTGGTGTTTTAATGTACTTAATGTTGGTGTTTTCTACCTTTGGAATATCAAAGTTCATTAATCGATCTCTGCATTTATGAATATAAATTGTTTTCCCAAGTATCCAGTTCTATATGTCCTCGAATCTCTTTCAATAAATCCACCTTCTTCACAATCTCGTGGTTATTTGTCAAAAATTGATATGTTACAGCTGATCTATCTGTCTGTTTATATTTTATGTTCCTGAAATGCTCTTCTAAACATGTGCCGATATTCCTCTTTGTTTTTCCAATATAGATCTTTTCACTATCTGCACATGTTATTCTGTAAATACCTGCTTTTTCCCTTGTGGGGTCTTTACAGCCCCAGAGATTGTTTAATGAGCTTTGATATTCCAAATGTAGTTAACACCAACTTTAAGTACATTAAAACACCACCAGGGTGGCGCTTCAACTCTACAGAGCGTTGGATTCTCCAATCAGTCATACCCTTCACCAAAGATGAAGAGGAAGGTCTTCGAAACCAGTTCCAAATATCACACAAGTAAGTGGAGCAATGTGTTTAGTACGACATATATCACATGAATCTATTCATATGACTTGGCTTCACTGTGTTATTTCCATATATATTTTTCAAAATAATTTCTTTTTTAAAAGATATGTTTAATAGAGGACACATGTTTAAATTCACTGTTGGGTCAGACTATCTGCTAAGGAGCTTTTATTTTTACAGTTTCTTTCTATTTTTCTTTAAAAGCTTTAATTTGAGGGTTTTCCTTTACCCTGAAAATGAATGTTATACAAGACCTAGACTTATTTGCATCACCATCAGCGATTAAGCTAACACAATTTCATTATGCTGAAATTGATTGTTGGCTTGTTTTTTATGCAGCAATTCCATGCTCAGATTCTTCTTGGTTACAGATCTATCAACCTCTGAATTTCTGATCAGCACCACATTTTATGACCATTTTTTTAAATGCAGTTATATTGAGAAGTCAGCATCCTATTAATATTTAGGTTATAGAAACAATTTTTATTTCCTTGGTGCATGCTTATCATATGTACTTAAGATAATTTTTAATGACGAGTTTTGTAAACTCTGCAGAAGTTACACTTATTTCTTCATCAACCTAAATTTTTTTAAAAGAATGAGTAAGTGGATAGAAATAAATTTAACTTCATCATGATAAACTTCATGTATCTAAACTCAATTTGACCCAATAATGCAATAAATTTTATATTTTGAAAATTTCCAATAAGATTTTCTTTTGTAAAATCAGTGCATCTAAGATTTCATATGCCAGGGGGTTTAAGGAACCGACTTTCATGTCCACATATACCAATTTATTTTATGTATTATATTTTACATCTTTCAACATAAATTCCATACTTCTTAATTTAACATGTAATGCATAATGAAGCAAATCATATATGATAATTCCTGTATGATTCAAACTTAATATCATAGTGTTTACTGAACACCACTTTTTAAAATTTTCAGCTATTCTTATTTATTTATTTATTTATGGACACTCTTTTAACATCTCAGGTCATCAGCTTAAGAGCTATTTTTGATATTATTATTGCATATATTTACATTAGATCTTTGTAAACCCAAAACATTAAAGTATTTGGCTGTGTTGGGGACTATTAGAAGCTCAATGGCACAGCTGCACAGCTGAACTATGCATCCCATCACCATCACACAATTATCTTTAATATCTTGATGAAATGTCTCCATCTTTATAAATTTCCTGAACTCTGCGAGAATTTAGCATTAATTGTGTGCGTGCGCGTGCACGTGTATGAGTGAGCGCGTGCATGCGTGTGGGGGGGGGGAGCTTGATCCCCTTACTTTTTCAAGAAATGTACTTTTTTAAGATTCACTGAAATATTTTGGATACAACATTATAAACATTTTTGTTATAATTTGTGAGCAGTGTAACAGCATTTGATTTAGCCTTTGAATATAACAATGTAAAATATAGTTCTTAGATATACTTGATTAGTTAAATGACATTTCAATTATTGCCAGCTTTACTGAGACACTATGATCAGTCTACCTCAATATTATATTAATACTTTCCTAAAAATTAAGTAGATTGGTTTTCATTTATAACAAATCTGTAAAAGCTGTTTCTATTTCTTTCTCAAATTAATGTAAGAACAAATAAATCTCTCTTTGGAGCATCCTTATGTACAAATACCCAGAATGTTCAGAGGTGATTTACAAAAAAAAAAAATAAAGAGTTTATCCTGCTTATACATCAACAAACTGAAAAGCTCTTTTTTAATATGACCATTCAATAACTAATTCAATCACTCATTTTGGATGTTGCTTATAGTACTTTTAAAAGTGAAGAACTCTGCAAATGATCACTTGGGCTATTATTGTTTATTTGAAACTTCAGTAATTTAAGATAATTTCCTTTATTGTCAGAGCTTACATCTCAACATTTACTCTGAAAACATACTCTTTGTTTATCTAAGAAGCATACATAATCAAAAAGTCTCTTAATTAAGGGCGGTTTATTTTTACATTGTTGCTCAAAAACACTGCTCATATGCTGCTCACAAATTTGATAATCTTGTATCCAAAACATTTCAGTGAATCTTCAAAAAGCACTTATCTTAGAAAGTAAATGAACAAACTACTTAGCTTTAAAGTTTACAATGTAAAAATAAACTGGCCTTTTAAGAGATTTTTTAATGATGCTTCTTAGATAAACAAAAGCATTTTTGAGCATAACAAAGTAAAAATAAACTGGCCATTGATTAAGAGACTTTTTGATAATGTGTGCTTCTACAAGAGTATGCTTTGAGAGGAAATTTTGAAGATAAAAGCTCTGACCATATAGCAAATTAACTTGAATTACTGAAACTTCAATTAAGCAATAGTAGCCCAAGTGATTATTTTCAGAGTTCTTCACTTTTAAAGGTAATATAAGCAACATTCAAAATTAGTTATTTTGATTGAACATGTTAAAGAAGAGCTACATACTTGTCAGTTTGTTATATATAAGCAGGGTAAACTCTTTGTATTTTACATCCTGAAAATTTATATGTACATAAGTATACTCCAAAGAGAAATTTATTTGTTCTTACATTGCTTTGAGAAAGAATAACTTTTACAGAATTATTCCTATGGATTTAATTTTTTAAATGTAAAAGTGTGGCAAATTTATGGTAAGCTCTCAGTAATGGCTGGATATAGAGAAGGTATCGTTTTGCAAAACAAGTAAATCCAAGAGCTGTATTTTACATTTTTATGCTGAAAACTAAATCTAACATTGTTCCATACTCAGAATTTGGATAATCTTCTATCCAATATATTTCAGTAAATTTTCAAAAAGAGCATATCTTGAAAAGTAAGGGGACCAAGGTATTTAAAATATTTTGACAAGTAGAGTCAATGTGAAATTGATTCTCATTCATTTCTTTTCCCCATACAAAATACCAGTACAAAATTCATTGCAGCAGCCTATTAACCAATAACCAATATATCAATAAATGTGAACATTTCTGTACAGTTTCCCTTCTATTATTTATATATCCAAACGTGATGGCTGTATCTTATCTGTACTAATGAAATTTGTCTCATAATTTCATTTTAAAAATGGCTGCTTACTTAATTTACTAAATAAGTACAACACATTTCTTAGCTTCCGTCATAAAGAGATTAACAATAAGTGATGCAACAATTGAACCAGTTGAACCATCATATTAATAATGTAATATTTAAATTCATTCAGATGGCAAGATCTACCTAATAAAATATATGTATTGTTAAATCTCCCTGACACTGCACTGTATGTTGAGTTGAACTTTTCACTCAAAGGAAAATGCTGCAAAGCAATGCATAAGACATGCTTACACTTTTTTCTTCTTCTTTTCCCCAATTTTAAAATATTCAGGAATCAACACAGAGAAAACGAATATAAAATCTCTGGTAAATAAAATATTTTAAAATTCTAAAAACATTTCTGTGGCTTCACTTACAATGAACAAGAAAGCACTCTGAGTTAAAAACATTTAAAATCAGTCGTACCCTTGGCCGAAGATGAGACGAAGGTCTTCGAAACCAGTTCCAAATATCACACAAGTAAGTGAAGCAATAAGAATGTTTAGTACGACATGTCACATGAATTTATTCATTTAAAATACTGATACAATGATAAAACACTCTTAACATTTCACTCTTAAAATTAAAAAATTCAGGACAATGTTTTGTGATACCTTCAATCCCATTTTCATCTGTTAAACAATTGATGCATGGTGTATTATATTAGGTTGGAAAGGAAGGTGATTGTGGTGAATCTGCTGGTCTATTGATGAACTTATACACAATGTTTTCTTTTTCTGGAATGTTGAAATTCATGAGTTTCTGTTCATATTTCTAGAAAATCTTTTCCCATATGTCAACATGTCCTGAATTTTTTTAATTTTGAGAGTGTAAGTTAAGAGTGTTTTATCATTGTATCAATATTTTAAACATTTTTAACTCAGAGTGCATCCTTGTTCATTGGAAGTGAAGCCACAGCAATGTTTTTAGCAATTTAAAACATTTTTACTGGAAATTTCATGCTTATATTGTTAAATGATACATGGATTTTAATTACACCATTTTAAATGTTGTGTATAGTATTAGTCTCAAAAGCTCCTTAGCAGCCTCTCTATGTATCACCATTTTGTACTTTGCTATCCAAACTGTAAAAGACTAATGACAGTTAGTGCAAGATAAAATACAAACAGCCATTGGATAAATATGGTGCATAACAACCAAGTTGGCATAAAATATTTGTTTTGACAAAGTGCAGTAAAATTGCATAAGTTAGTGGTTAACACATATATTTACTAGAGCCTGAAACCAAGTAATTATTGAAAATCAAAGAGATATTCCTACAGCAACAACCATAAGGTCCTAAACTGGAATTTTAAAGATCTTTTGCTACTTACATAAAATCCTCATATGAACTGAAAAAGAAGAACCTGTCCAAACAAAATCTAAAGGTGGGATTGTTTATATATCACCTGAAAAACCTTGAACACTAATAGTGGCAGTAACATGTCAGTATGTGTTAGCAGCTTAAGAACAGCTGAAGCAATACAGACCTTGTGAAAAATTTAATTTCTATGCACAAACTCAGCCAAAGAAAGCAAAAAGAGGTTTACTTGCTCATGGAAGATGTATGCAAGATGAAAAATGTATTAAAAAAAAGCAAAGCACAGACTGCAGTTAACGAACAGCAAATACTATGCGCATGGAAAAAAGCTATTTCAAATACTGATGCTTCCCAAATACATAAAACTATGAAATGTGAAAGATGAATTTTTGTTTACTGCAGTGAAATTAAGATTGTGTTATTTAATGGATGCTGAAAAAGTGTGCATTTCACCAGAAAAGAAGGGAAATGATTAAATTTGCAAGGTAAGCATGAAACTTTATATCTAAGAAAAAAATGTTAGCCATAATGCTGCAGCAGCACTCAAAATGCAGAAAAAAAAATGTTTTTGTTTTGAAGAACATGATGGTGCTTCTTAAATATGGAAGGGTAAAAGTTAAACTGAATATAAAATCAGTGTACAAGGGCAAACATTTTTATTTTGTAAGGCTTGGCAAACATGCTGTGGCAAATATTTCAGATCTGTGCTGATTCCATGGATCATGCATCAGCATTCTCAAGTATTTAAGAGATGCTAGTTAATAGAAAACAATAAGTACCTAATGGATGTATTTTTAAACTAACATAAGAAGTCTGCAGACCTTAACTATTGTGTTCCCTTTGTCCGTAATTATTTCCATTTAATTACTGTACCACCTTATGAAAAAAGAAAACAGAACAAAGCTTTTGAAATATTTTGGTAATATACAACCATGGCAACAACTAAGTTCAACTCTAAGTAAGCAACTAGAATTAGAAGTGGTATGGAATATATTCTCTGAGAATTTTGAAGGCTTTAAGCAGAAAATTTTATAATATTCCATGAGCTACCTTACATAACACTTAGCAGAGAGAAACTGCATGTAAGTCTATTGCAATATTAAAACACAAACACTGATGTCACATATTTGAATTGCAGGAGAATGTTATGGTCAATCGCATGTTCATAAAATAAAAATTTAATTTTCTTATCTATGTGATTTAATGAAGCATGGTGCTGCTGATCATGCTTCTTGTCTGTTTACAGCTGATGTATCCTAATAGCATACTTTGATAAGGGAATATTTATTAGTCCCTAACAGTCCTAGTTTTTCATTAGTTGCACATTTTGCTACCTGTATATGGAAATGTGCATTTACAGAGTGTCCCTTTTTTCCATTGCACAGTTAAAACTTAACAATATTAACAGCATTGAAGCTACTTAACTAAATGATAGTTATCTCGCACAAAGTTTAATTACCTCTGGCCGCACAGGATCTTCAATTCCTACCAAGCCTAGGCAGGTTAAATTATTGTTTATATTTTCTTCATCATCCCAATTTGGTTCACCCTCAATGTGCACTTGATTGATTTCAGCCTTATCAGTAACAAAATCTCGATAAGCAATTGAAATGGTGCGTAGTCCATTGGAAGCCATGGGCTCAATTACTTGGTTAACAAGTCTTTCCTGCATTTCACGTGTGAATTTTTCCAAATGGCCATCTCGTCCATATATGAATGCACATCTGTAAATATAATATTCACACAATGAGCAGAAATTATTTACCATTTCAACTTTATTTTCAATGCATTTAAAAACAACAACATTGAATACATGCTAAAATGCCAGGAGTTCACTCCTCTTGAAATTGTATAAGCAATGCAGTACTTTAGTATTTAATTTATTGATAGTGCAGGAATTTTTATCTATAAATTTCATTTAAATTTTCATTTGATTTTACATATCATTTAATAATAGTAATTATAAACATTTTCCTTGGAGTAATAAATTCTATTACAATAATTTTTTCCTTTACAGAGCTATTGTCTGTCAGCATGAGTGTGCACATTTTGGCACAATACTTTCACAGCAGTAATAAAGTTACATTAAAATTCTAAAAGTAAAATAAAAAATGCTATAAAGTTATGCATAGTCACTCACTACTCTCATATACTCATGTGCACATTTGTTGTAACTGTGATTTCCAAAATGCATCACAAATATTTCCAGAAATATCTGTGAGAGTAATTTCATTTCTTTTTCTAGGAAAGTTCTGCTTTCTGCTTTTTGCTTTCTGTTACAAATACTTTATTAAGAATTATAAAACAAAATGAAGCATATTAACAAAGAAGTTTGGGTCAGAAAATAATGCTTTCTATTGTTTCTCTCTTTAAATTACATAACAAGAGGAGAAATTTAAATTCAGGATGATTCCCCAAACCTTCTTGTACATTCTTTGGCAATAACTACTTATTCAGTCAACAGGTAATAGGACTGCATCAATTTAGATAATGGCTGATAATGTTGTAGGGTTTAGACAGTTGTGGCTTGCAGCAGCATAAATTCAGGGTGCTCAACTTTACTACTGCTACTGCTGAATATAGATTGGAAACTTTTATAAAATTAGTAACTAAAATTAACACTAATACATAAGTGGCTAAACATATAAAACAGAAAAAAAAAGAAAGAGTTTAGTAAAAATATCTTATAACACACACATTAGAGGGGGGGAATCATTCTCCTAGTTTTAATGGCAGCAAACTTGTACAGATTCTTTGATTAAGCTTTAGAATCAACAGGATGAAGTCCTTCTCTACAGAAAGTATTGTATTGTATAGCAATAATTGAAAAGAGAAAAAAACTTGCAATGTAAACTTTATATAAGATTAATTTTCTTTACGCTCAATTAACACAATATGAAATAAAAGCTACTCCACGTATATGCATATAACTTCACTAGATTCTCATTAAGTAAAATTTATCTACTAATAAAATAGCTTACTATTACTCATGAATGCCCTGAAGGGCATCTGCATGAGAGCATTGTTACACAGAGCCCTAGTTTGGAATATGGCTAGCTTAATGGGTATTTGCTTGGCACTGGGAAGCATGCTCTTTGCAGGTGGAATCAGATATTCATAGCCCCTTAAATTCAAGTGCATAAATTTCTACAGGAAACCAAACACTAATTTTTTGGTCATGCAATGGCATTTCTATACAAGATCATGTTTTTCTGCACTTAGTATTTTTATTTTGTTTCACTGCATGGCCATGTAAATAAAATCATACTTTGTTAATAAAAAAAATTAATCATGGTTCAATCGAGCAAGCATTAGCATTATCCAACACCCAATTGTAAAAATTAACCCTACTCACATTATTGCATGGTTGCAATTTCTGAACTACAGATCTTATAGGGTTTCAATTTTAAAAGTTTAGTGGTATTCCAAGATGAGGTTTGCAAAATTCCCGATTCTTATGCAAGCTTTCTAAGAGATTTCTTTGGACTTCCTTCTAACTTTTCTCTGATGTCATCAAGTTTTTTCCTCTGTAAGAACACTGTGTTTCACTTAAGATTTACATTAAGAAGAGATCCTGTTACCTTAAATCTATTCACAAGGTTACAAATCTTTCTCTGTGAGGGTAGATCCTGGTCGGGGGCATTAACTAAGGGCCCTGCAAACCCCGCGATGAAGGGAGGTCCAAGGTACTAGAGACCCTGCTGCCGACAAAAAATGAAAAGTTTGAAAATAAAAACCGGAAAAAAAGGAATGTAAATAGGTTACCATAACGGGGGCAGGGGGAGAGGAAGACATGCAAAGCAATAAAAGAAAAAGAGTTAGCAAAACTTTCAGTGTACATGCCGGTACATATCAACAATCATCAAACTTAGTATTAGTATTGAAAATTAAATGCCGTTTGTCGCTGCGCCGCAGGCCACCAACAATGCATATTTAGGTTGCATTCATGAATTTATTGGTTTATTTTCCATTGCTTCAGCATTATTCATACAGATTCTGGCCATTTGTATTCGATATTACATCAATTCTAGTATAGCCTAGTTCTAGCAACACAATTTTGACATTTTATGTTCTTTGTTTAATCCCCCCCTTTTTTTTCTTTTCTTAATGAAGCCTCTTAACTCTAGTTTTGAACATTTGAATGGTGCACAAAAATGGAGGAAATATGAGAGAATGAAAGATCAGTTTCAAAATTAAGTAAAAATAGATTTTTTCTTTACTACTAATTCAGAAATAATATATGAAAATTGTAATAACATGTACCAATAGGTTATCTGTTTCTCTAAGAACAACCAACAGTAATTCAAATTCAAGCAGTAGCACAGTGAACAATATTAGTGTAGAAGGAAATTGGAAATTGGAAACTGTGGAAATTTTAAGCTAGTGTGAACTTATAGTCTACTTATGATCAGATATTAACAGCATCATATACATGGGCCTGAAGCACCAGAAAAATACCTAAGTCTAAAAATTCAAAATGAACTCATTCAGCTGTTATCACAGAAAGTATAAAATGAAACAAAATCTGCACAATTTTTTTCTATAATTTTGGGCACTACACAAGATGTGAGCAAAACAGATGAATTAAATATAATTTTTAGATACAGCTTCGTAAGTACAATTTATTTAATGTTCATATAGTTAAAGGCTCTTTTGGAAAACCTTGTGAAAAAAATAAATGAAAGCTTTTTAGGATTCATAAAGATGGAAGACCATGTTGCTGTAAAATTGGAAGCTGAAATTCTAAATTCAATGGATGAAAAGTTTATCTCATTAGCCAAAAGCTGTGGCCAAGGATAAGACAGTATAGTGAATATGTCCAGGATCTATAATGGAGTAAAAGCATGGATTAAACAAAAACAGTAAAATATGTTCACTTAGCCACACATAATTTGAATTTAGTTTTAAATGATGCCATTAGAAGTATATCAGAAAATAGGGTGCTTTTTTTATAAGAGTTTAAAGACTTTAACACTTTTTAGTCAAAGTATAATGTGATGGGAAATGTTATCACTAGCTTCTTACTCTTTAAAAAAGCTCTAAGACATGGTTATTTAGATAATATGAAAGCACTAACTGCTATAGTTTTGGAATCAAAATATATCAATGACTGCAATAAAGCCAATGCTCTTAAAAAAATGGAAAATTTTGCATTTGTTTTCAAGTTTTTCTGCAATTCAAAATACTTGAAGCTGTCAATTTGGTATAAAAATTGCAGCAATCTAAGGACTTTGATCTTTCTTGAGCTTAAGTGTTATTCCAAGCACCTTCAATGCTAAATGACTAGAGAAATAATTTCCAGGAAGCACTATAGTCCAGCATGTCTCTTGCAAAACAATGGGGAGTTGATGACAAATATGAAAACAAGAGATTCAGCAAAACCAAGAGGAGTTCAAAATGAACATGTGTTAGATCCCGAATAATATTTTCAATTAAATGCATTTCATAAGATAAATATCATTGTTAATCAAATCAAAATTAGGTTAAATTCTATGAAATGTTTATGTGCTCTGTTCAGTTTATTCACCCCAAAGTTTCTACCTATTGCAAAAAACAAAAAATTGCATAGTAAAGCACAACATTTATCAATGCAGTATGTTGAAGACTTAACAGAAGTTTTCTCATTTCAGTTACAGCGCTTCAAAAGTGCATTAAAAACAAAACAAAAGACAACACCTCTGGTCGAAAATGTTTATATCTCTTGCTATAATGATAGAAAATTTCATTTTAGTGTCAAGTATACCAGACATTTGCACTGCCTTCATTTTATTTCTCCCTTTACCTATAACTTTTACATCAGCTGAATGATCCTTTTCAAAATTGAAACTAATTAAAACATAATTATGTAGCACCATGTCACCAGCGCGATTAAGTGGACTCAGTATTTTAAGTATTGAGTGTGAGAGAGCACGACGAATTGACGAGAATGTAGTGCAAACCTTTGCCTCAAAGAATACTAGACATCTTTGCTGTTTCCAATGATCCTTATGGATTCTACCTACTAAAGTGGCCTGTGCTAGATTTTGGAGGTAAGCGGTGCATTATGTTATAATCTGAGAAATACTACTTCTTTATTTCTTAATTTCTTACACCATCATCACCACCACCAATAATAATAATAATAATAATAATAATAATAATAATAATAATAATAATAATAATAAAGGCCAATTATAATGCCTGCGATTCTTTTGAGCTCAGCCCAAATTTCATATTTTCCATGGTCGAAGACATGCTACTAAACCCATATGCTTGTAGATGAATTGTTAAGGGGCCCAAACTTACTCCACTATGCCACTGGTCCTGGTGATCTAGTGATAACCATACCTGCCTCTTAAACCCAAGATCTCGAGTTCAATCCTGGCCAGAATCAATGGATTTTTTTAGGCATAAAAATCTTAAGTATGGTTTCCTTCAGAAGGGAAGTAAAGTCATGGGTCCCATGTTGCAGATTAACTGCATGTAAAAGAACCTCAAGCCTGAAAGAAGAGGCCTCTGAGCAAAATTTATCGGCTGTTTCATGCCCAGAATTGAATGGAACGTGGATGATCTGAAATGTTAAACACTGTCCATAAATAAACTAAATCATCAAATTGCTATGTGAGGTGATGAACAGCAGGGATTTTATCTATAAATTTCCATCTCACTTCTCTAAATGAGTTAGTCACAAAGGAATCATACATGAAGATTATGTGTGCTAAAGTATATGAAATTTTAGACATTACAATAACACTAACACACTATAACACTGAAACATATAGTCTCACAATTTTAAACTCCTATACAGCACAAAGACTTCGCATCAGCACAAGGACAGGTGGGAAACTGGAGGGGGAATAAGGGCAGGCAAATCCCCATTAAGCTGGCCACATGTCCAAATGAAGGCTGTGTACTTCAAACATAATATGTTTAATGATGTCTTTATTACTCGTAAACTAGCAAGTACAAGTATTAAACATGGTCAGAATAATATATACAATAATATGTATTTAATACAAATCAGTTTTATAAATCTTCCAGCCTATATAGGCATTTTTATATTAGGTACATTTTTAATATTTTGCTAAATGAATTTTAGTTTTAATTTTTTTTATAAGTTAGTAATTTGTTGTAAATTATAGCTCCCATAACAAATGGATATTTTGCTGTAGCTACTTTACTTATACATAATCTATGATAGTATGTCATCTTGTGTAACGAGTTAGAGTCCTTCATTTATGGATAACAGTTTCTTTTTACTAATCTTATAACTTTAAATAGTTATATTTGTAAGAAAATTATTATCCTTATATGAAGCTTTATAGGATTTACTACTCTTTAATTGGAAAATGCTTCTGATATATCTGTTTTGGAGCAAGAGCAAACTGTTCATTTTTATTATGCCAAAACTGCCCCCTCCCCCGTTCAATCTTGTAACTTTAATGTGAAAAAATTATTCCATAATATAAATTTATTAATATTTCAGCATCTAAATATTTTGAGAAATAATTTAATAAATAAACATTTTGTGCCAGAGCGGCCCCTGGGGCTCTTTGTCATTTTAGGCCAGCCATGGCACTCCATATGACTACTAGGTTTCTACTCTATCTCAAGTTTCCTACAGGCTAACAGTCCACTACAAAATTGAATTCTAACTATGGAATGAACCTCTGTGGCCCATATCTAAATGTTACTGTCACTGGATTAAGAGTAGTGCATCATGAACAACAAACTTTATTGTGAATTATCAGTAAATACACTTTTGCAATAGAAAACTGATATGCTAATAAGCAAAATGTTAATTATCACTACTATCAAAGAGTGAATTTAGCTCTAATACACAAAGCATACAAAAATATTAATTGTTAGCACAGTGTTTTTTTAAATACTAATTATGAAAATTAGCAAAGCATAGTTTTCAGTCACATTCTTCAAAATCGGTGCGAACAAGTCAAATCAATCAATGAATTTATACATATCCTATGGATTATCATGAAATGTTATGCAGAACTGTCAGTCCCATAGTAATATTTCTTGATGTGAACAACTGCAGTCCCCAAGGACTGTCCAAATTATTTTTAAAAAATTGCTTAACATTTCCAAAGGACTAATTTTTGCAGTAAATTGACATTTTATGTGCCCTTGATCAAATTATGTAAAAAGATCACCAGTCTCTGAAAAAAATTAATCAAATGCATGCTGGTGTTTAACATGTTAATGTTTATATTTAGTGCTAGTTTATTTGGATTGTAATTAGGTGAAATAAAATATATTTAGTTTTGTTTACATTGAGATTGAATTTACTTTTATTCAGGAATGTAAATATATGCATTAAACTTTTATTAATTGTCTCTTCTCAAGATTTAAGAATTCTGTGCACTGCATATTAGTGTTTTATCATCAGCATATGTAATTGCTTTATATGCAGTAATTTCAGGAAAATTAATTACATAAATCAAGAAAAGTACTTTTTGATATTGAAATAACCGAAAGTTTTCTCTTATTTAATATACATATATGACTATGCTGCCATTAATATACTGTTTCATTGTTATCTAATAGTCTTTTAAAATATTTTATTCAAATTTTTAATGCAATAATAACCAGTCTGCATAAAACTCAAGCAACCTTTCCTGGAAATGAGGTGATATTTCAGGTGGCACATACACACAATGCCTTTCATGGGCAAAAGGCTCCTACTGCTTCCTCTCACCTCCTCCTATCAAAATACTACACAAACTTACCAAGACATTGGTTTTGCACTGTGACTGCAAACAAAGTTCCCTACAGATAATAACTAAAAATATAAATATTAGATGCAGGATAGAAATTCTGTAGAGACATTGTTTTTTATGCTGAAAATGCTTAAAGCAATAATTATAGTTTGGGGATGTGTAACCAGCAACCTATTAGAGAAGCTGCCTCTGGGGTAAAACAAAGATCTGCAATAGAGTTTCTCAGTGCACAAAGTGAGGCAACAATTCATAGTTACTCCATTTCATTTAAATTCTTTATATGAATGTTTAAAAAATGCTGATAGATATACATTGGTGGAGGTCAGTACTTTATTATTGGGTATAGTTTGGCAATATAACTGAAGCACAATCCTCAATGACTGAAATTGTGGGAGATGGACACAAATGTTCCCCATGCCCTTTTCATTAAAAAAATAAATAAATAAATAAATAGTTTCAGCTTATAGATTACACCGATAACACATTTTATATTTAAATTTAAAGGCAAAGAAGATAAAAATAATCCAATTATAGAGATATTAGTCTACTATTTGGTAGAATAAATCTATAAAAATGTTTAAATAAATTGACAGCAGAATGTACAGAGAAGCAAGAAGGCTGTCAAGAGTTCCAGGTTGGATTAAAGAAAGGTTGAAATGTTTATGAATGTAAATCTTCTTCCATGTGTCCAATTCTGTACATCCATGTGCTTCTTTAAGTAACATTATTTCTCTTTTTAATGTCGTGATTATCTTTCCAAAAATGGCGTGCCACTGCTGAACTATCAATCTGTTTGTACATAACATTCCTGAGATGCTCCTTTAACCGTGTTCCTATGTTCCTTTTAGTTTTTCCATCGTATATCTCATCATATTCTTTACATGTCATTTTGTAGATGCCCGACTTTTTCTCCTGTGGAATGTTATTAAAACTGTTGTCCACTAAAGCATTTTTCAGAGTGTCTCTGTTAACAGGTGCAAATTTAATGTTAATACCTTTAAACATTTTTTGGAATTTATTCATAGCTACTAGATGGTAGGTGAATTTTTTAAAAACTCGTCTCTCTTTTCAGTTAATAGTGTGGTGGATTCTTGATCAATTTCTTCTTTAGGAATCTATTACATTTTATGTTTGCTAAATTTTTGTTAAAACCATTTATAATCGCAATCTCCTGTATCTTCTTAAATTCTTTTTTGTACTCCTCTTTACTGATTGGTAAATTCACCATTCTATATGTTAAGTTGTTGAAAAATGAGTGGTTGTGAGCTATGGGCTTAAACCCATTTGATTTTATATAGTTATCTGTGTGAGTATCCTTTCTATAGATACCAAATTCTACATTTCCAAGATTATTATTAATTTTTATATCTAAAATGGCAACATTCCCGTTGTTTCTGTTTCCAGTGTGAAGGATATATTCCTATTTTATATATTTAAAAGCTTCAAAGCATCTTCAACAAATTCTTTTTTCACTATACTAAAAATGTCATCAATGTATCTGTACCAGCATTTAAAATAATGTGGAAAGGCGGAAAATATTTGAGTTTCAAATGTACTCATAAATAAATTTGCCAGAAAGGGGGACAAAGGATTTTCCATTGTGAATCCTGTTTTCTGTTTATAGAATTCTCCTGCAAATGTAAAATAACTGGTTTATACTGGACATATTCTTTCCTGGGAGTTTCATTAATTCCTATTTCCTTTAACCAATCGTTCAAAAAGGATAAAAGCTTGTCAGTTGGAATACTCTGGAACAAAGACACTAAAATATCAGAGGGTAGAACTTTAAAATCTTTTATATTTTCTATTAACTGGAACGAGTTTTTTATGCTTCTACTTTGAAACTTTGGTAGAACTGTAAATCTCTCTGTAAGCCATTTTGCTAGAAAATATGTAGGGGTTTTTATATTATTAATGAAGAGTCTCATGCCCTTCCCTGGTTTATGGATTTTAGGTAAGCTATATATTATGGCTACATTAAGATTTTTTTTGTTTTAAACTATGTTTTTCTATGTCTGGTATTATAGTGCAAATCTGTATATTTTCATTCACAATTTTTGTGCATTCATCCAATGGGTCAAATTTGACGTGGGCATATTCATTTTTGTTTAACAACTCTAACATTCTGTCAGTGTAATCATCTTTGTCCAATATTACTATTTTATTCCCTTTATCAGCCTTTTTGTAAATAACTCCTTTTCCTTTGAGTGATGTGATAATGTTACTGTAATTTTGAATTCTATTTGGTTTCATTTTGTTAATCCTTTTAAGAGCATCCTCTGATTTTATTCTAATCTTTTCTTTCACTTTATTAGTTAAACCTTCCATGATAATTTCCAGATCAACTATGTAATCTTCAATGCTATTGGAGAAGTTTAAACCAGTTGTAAAACCTCTATTGAGTATAGATAACTCTTCTTTATTAAAACTTGTTTGTGATAAATTGACCACATTATTCTGTTTCTATATTTTTTTTAAATTACAAAACATTAAAAAAATTAAATGTAAATTAAAATATAATTTACATTTAACAAGCTTCACCCTATGAATTTCAACAGAAAAATTGTTTAAAAACGTCTTATTTTTTGAAATTTCTTAAATGAACAACTGATAACATTTTTGTAATAAGGAAATTGTAGACCAATACTTAACAGATATAGGAGGCAAATTCCACATTCTTTCCGCAGATTTAGTGAAAGTATTCAATATAATAGGTAGAGGGGTTGTTTGGAAGGTACAGGAGAAGGAATAAGTAATAAATTGATGGAAGTATTGTTCAGACTGATGATAAATTATATGTTAAATATACCAAATGTATGATAACCAATTGGTTTCATAATTAAGTAGCATTAAAGCAAGCTGTAAATTAAGCTCCATTTTGTTTAATTTATTTACTGATAATGTTACACAGAAAATTCACAGAGGCATTCAGTATTATCCTATAATTAATAACAAAGATATCCCATGTATCTTTATTGCAGATAGCTTAGTTGTAGGTTCTATAACAAGTGGTAGTCATATGAGAGCAATACAAGCAATAAGCAGATGCTACAAAATGTGAAGTTTTAAGTGTAAACATATGTAAATCTAAAACAATGTATTTTCAAATAAGGAACTAAGCCTAGGAAAAATTAAAAATGTTTAATACAGGGCACAGAAATTGAAGCAATGTATATATAGGAATCAGACCGAGTACAATTCGTAGGTAGATACAGCATAAGAAAAATACATTTGCTATGAGTAGGATAAGATTCCGTACATCCAATGATAGTACAGTATCTTGACAAGGTCTACATGGCAGCTGTTCAAGCAAAATTGGTGTATAATGCAGAAATATGCAGAACTGAAGCAGGATGGTGGAAGAATGATAGCATTCACAGAAATTTTTATTAGCTCAATTTAGGATTTCCAGGAGCTGCTGCACCTGAAAATATCCAAGGAAGGTATAAGAAAAAGGGATAAAAAATAAATATTCAGAAAGAGTCAACTTGATGACAAAAGAGGTATAGCTAGAGGATTGGATGTATTGTAGGGAAGTGCAGAAAAATATTGTAAATGATAAATAGGACTTTCTTAAACCAAGAACCTGGATTATTTTGTAATAGTGTTTAATGCCCATTTTTACTGCCTAGGCACCACAGCTGGTGGACACTGGTGATACAAGAGATGAAATGAACACTTGATAAAGGATTTTTTTAAGCAAGAAAGCATTTCAGGCCCAAGTTTTAGGGTACCTCCCTGGCTTTGCCATTTATGAGGATTGAGGAAAATCTGGAGAAAATTTCAGTCAGGGAGGATGGTCCTGGCAAGAACTGAACCCCAGACTTTTCACTCACAACTATGCCTTAATGACCTCTATCCATATCAGTCAGAACCTGGATGTTAAGGTTGAGAGGGTCCATATAGTCATGACAAGCAATTGTCAAGTTTACTTTATTATCAATATAATGTATGTAAAATAATTTTAATTTGAAGAACAAACTATTCATTCATTCATTCCATTCATTCATTCATTCATTCATTCATTCATTCATTCATTCATTCATTCATTCATTCACTCACTCACTAGTACAAGATTCACCTAATCATTCGGAAAATATAATAGGCTTTACTTTCAGACTCCTGCACATAAAGCATAAATACCTCCTATTTGATATAAAAATAGAATTGCACATCATCTTTATTTTTGTTCTTCTTCATGATAGGTTATCACTGGCTTTAGAGAGAAAGTATGCAAGGAGCTGTCTTATATGGTGCTTATGCAAATGAGTTACCGATAGATATTTAGAAAACTGGTGTACATATAGATAGCAAGAATGTCAAGGATTTTTACTCTCTCTAATAAACACATTAACCTTGTTTGAACCTGCGACCTTAGGTCTATGAGGTAAATACTATAATCACTAGACCACCAGGATTGACTTTAACTCACAAAGCAAACCACAGCAGAATGCCACCATTAATCAGTGCCTAAAGAAACTGAAGGGGGATACAAGAAGAAAGACAGTAAATGCAATTGGGTCAGTTTTCACGGGAATATATTATTTCTCATTAAAGGGAATGTGCGAATGTATCTTTTACTATGATAAAGTCTCTTCCAAATTTCTTTTAAGTTTATACATGTCATTAAAGCTAAACTGTCAGAAGACTATTCTTTTAAAGAAAAATGTGTTTTACAACCCAATAAACCACATAAGCTGCTCAACAACACATATGAACAATTAAAGGCACATTCCAGTAGCCTCCCTTGCAAAAATTGTTACTACTTGCAGCACAAATGTGAATTAAAACTTCGAACACCTTGAACTTAAAATGAAAAGGCTATAATATCTATTTTTTTAAGATTATTACAAATTAAATACATCCAAATGCTTAAAAATGTCCTAAAAAGCAAATTATCATTACAAGTTGCTTAACATGTAAAGCCTGTCAAAAAAACCGTCAGAATATCATCTTTTAAAGAAAAATGTGTTTTACAACCCAATAAGACACATAAGCTGTTCAACAACACATATGAACAATTAAAGAGGCCTGTTCACGACATGCTAATGTCAACTGATTACTAGCTGTCATAGACATTTGAATAATGTTTCTCAGTGTTGCCATGTCATTATGAACATTTCAGGGATATTAGATTCAGGTGGCTTAAACTGATCTCCAGAAAAAGTGCCCATTGAATGATAGGCCTGTTGTGAGGAAAACACCTCAAATGTGTTGCAATAATTCAAACAAAACATTCGTATAGTTTCACTAACTTACTGCTTTTGATAAAAAATATTCATGGGTAAGGGTCTGCATAATATTTCTATTTTTTTTTTAGTACTGTTTAATGCCCGTTTTTACCACTGAAGCACCACAGGCAGTGGACATTGATGATACATGAGATAAAATGATAAATTGGGAAGGATTTTTTTGTTTTTGTTTGTTTTAAAGGAAGGAAGTGTTCCAGGCCTAAGTTTAGGGTACCTCCCTGGCATTTGCCAGTTATGAGGACTGAGGAAAACCTGGAAAAACTCCAGTCAGGGAGGACGGTCCTGGTGGGATTCGAACCCCATACTTCCCGCTCACGAGTCAGCGCCTTAATGACCTTGGCCACCCGTGGCAGTATATTTCTATTAAAATAGTAACTTAGTGAATGTGCAATAATGCTTAGTTCAGCTCATTACAAAATATTTAAAAATCCTAAGTATGGCTTCCTTCATGAAGGAAGTAAAGTGAAGGGTCCTACATCATAGATTTAAGGCACATAAAAGAACCTTATGCCTGAAAGAAGAGGCCTCTGAGCAAAATTTATTGGCTGTTTCATGCCCTGATTTGAAAAGGGCAATGATGACCTGAAGTGTTAGAGCATCTGTAAATACACAAAATTAATAAAAATAAATCACAAAATATTAATAAATAGTTGTAGTATGTTTAGTTTCTTGAACAAGGTTGCTTAGTTTTGCTATCATGGTAAGTCTTAGCAATTCTTTTCTGTATTCTAAATATTATGGTACTTTTATAACTGCTTCCTCTGAAGGTTATACCATACATAATAATACCATGAGTATATAAAAAGTATGCCTTTTAGTAATCATATATATATATATATATATATATAACTTGCCTTTTTGCCATAGAAGGATTCCACGAGTATGTAATATAGCGATCTCAAATGTGACTTTTTCTTGGTGTTTTATCCTTTTGTACTATTACAATTATTGTTAATTTTTATATATATTACTCCTATGATATAGCAATTTCTACTTAATTTTACAGATAAAGCATAGATAGGTTCCTTCCAGTTTATATTCTAATCTAATACTATCCCCCAAAATAAGAAAGAATAAGAAAGAAGAAGTGTAATTTTCTGATCATTAACTATTATATTACGTTTAGCCATTTTATTTCTTTCATTTCAGGTTGTTTTGATTTTTTTCTTTATTCTTCCCTCCATTCCAAAATATAGTATAGAAATTAATACAATTAGTGGGATTATTGTGCATGCAGGTATAAAGTGTTGATCTGTAGTAATATGCATGTATGACACCGGCATCGACTATCCATGTGTGACTCATTAGTTTAAAACCAAAATCTTTAACAGAGCTCATTATGGGCAGAAATCAAGGGACCACCTGCAGTGGTATCTAAGTAGAAGCCCAGGAATCATTAACCCAGCTAAGTGGAAGTAGAAAGTCAATAGATGGCAACATCTGACAGTTGAGTTTTATAATGCCATTCTGTAATTACAGCTGCAGTTCAGGAAATGGAGAAGGGGAGAATTAAGCCTGCTGCAGTTAATTTTCATGTAAAAACATTTATTTATTGTTATTATTGCATTGATTCACTGTAATTTGTTTTATTTTATAAATTTTAACAATTTCTAGAATTTGGCAGTGAGCAAAAATGCAGTATATTCAAGAGATGTGTGCTGCTATTTCACAGAAGAAAGCAAACTATGCCACAAGTACATAAACTATGCATTTGAAGTTAGAAAAATAAAAGATTTACTTTTGCTAACAATTTGCTTCTGGCATGTACTATTGGGATGCCAACAACTTTATATCATATTGTGAAATACATAGTATATCTTACCATATATAGAAAACATTAAGTTGCTTATTTTTATACTAAATTTGGAATATATCTCAATTCTATAGCATATTTTGAAAGAATATATAAATAACAGATTTCTGTGCCATACTTGGAACAGAAGTAATAATTATCTAATTTTTGAGAACCAGTTATAGATACCCATGGCAAATTAGCATTGCACTGAGGAAAACCTGGAAGAAGCATTAATAAGCAAAGGTTTGGCTGAAATGAAAACAGACCTCCAGTTCATGAGTCCATTCCTTAATAATAAAGTAAAGTCATCCGTGTCAGTGCAGTATCAATAAGTATAAATTCAATTTGGGAGTTTCAATTAAGAGAGATTGTAATTGCATTTCATATTCTAATATTGCAGTAATTCTGAATTTATTAACATTACTATGTGTACATTCTTAATGAGTTTGGTGCAGATATGCTGCTCTTATATCTATCTGTAACTCATTTGCATAAGCACCATATAATACAGCTCCTTGCATACTTTCCCTCTACAGCCAGTGATTCTATTTTTATACAAATAGAAGGTATTTATGCTTTATGTGCAGAAGTCTAAAAGTAAAGCCTATTATATATTTCAAATTATTAGGTGAATCTTGCACCAAATGTATGAATGAATGAACAAATAGTTTGTTGTATGTAAATTATATCTAATCTGTGGTCTAACTTACTCTTATGCTTCACTTACTTTTAAATATTGCAGGACTGGTTTCCAAGAGACATCCTCTCCATCTTCAACCAACTTGATGACTGGTACGAGAAACTAAACATCTATGAGGACCTGTGACTCCATCCTGGTGGTGTTTTTTTTTTTAAACTGGAAATTTGTATTATTTTCTCCTGTAATGTCAAAATTTATAAGATGATTCCTATGTTTATGAATGTAAATCTTCTTCCATGTGTCCAATTTTGTACATCCGTGTGCTTCTTTAAGTAACTTTATTTCTCTTTTTATGTCGTGATTATCTTTCCAAAGCCACTGCTGACCTATCAATCTGTTTGGACTTACCATTCCTGAGATGCTCCTTTAACCATGTTCCTATGTTCCTTTTAGTTTTTCCAATGCATATCTCGTCACATTCTTTACATGTCATTTTGTAGATGCCTGACTTTTTTTCCTGTGGAATGTTATTAAAACTGTTGTCCACTAAAGCATTTTTCACAGTGTATCTATTAACAGGTGCCAATTTAATGTTAATATCTTTAAACATTTTTTGGAATTTATTCATAGCTACTGGATGGTAGGTGACTTTTTAAAAACCGGTCTCTCTTTTTCAGTTAATAGTGTGGTGGTATTCTTGATCAATTTCTTCTTTAGGAATCTATTAAGTTTTTTGTTTACTAAATTTTTGTTAAAACCATTTATAATCGCAATCTCCTGTATCTTCTCAAATTCTTTTTTGTACTCCTCTTTACTGATTGGTAAATTCACCAGTCTATATGTTAAGCTGTTGAAAATTGAGTGGTTGTGAGCTATGGGCTTAAACCCATTTGATTTTATATAGTTATCTGTGTGAGTATCCTTTCTATAGATTCCAAATTCTAAATTTCCATGATTCTTATTAATTTTTATATCTAAAACGGCAACATTCCCTTTGTTTCTGTTTCCAGTGTGAAGGATATATTCCTATCTTATATATTTAAAAGCTTCAAAGCATCTTTAACAAATACTTTTTTCACTATACTAAAAATGTCATCAATGTATCTGTACCACCATTTAAAATAATGTGGGAAGACAGAAATTATGTAAGTTTCAAATGTACTCATAAATAAATCTGCCAGAAAGGGGGAAAAAATGATTTCCCATTGTGAGTCCTGTTTTCTGTTTATAGAATTGTCCTGAAAATGTAAAATAGGACTGGTTTATACAAATGTTAGTAAGGTGGACAATGGACATACACATTGGGGAAGATTTACATTCATAAATATGGGGATCATTTTATGAATTTCAACATTACAGGAGAAAGTAATAAAAATTTCCAATTTATAAAGAAAAAAACACCACTAGGATGAAGCCACAGTTCCTCATAGATGTTAGTTTCTTGTACCAGTCTTCAAGTTGATTGAAGATGGAGAGGACGTCTCTTCAAAACTGGTCCCACAGTATTTAAAAGTAAGTGAAGCATAAGAGTGTGTTAGACGATAGATTACATATAATTTACATTTAACAAGCTTCACTGTGTGAGTTCCAACAGAATTTTTTAAAAATATCTTATTTTTCAAAAGTTCTTAAATGAAATAGTTTGTTCTTCAAATTAAAATTATTTTACATACATTACATTGATTATAAAGTAAACTTGATAATTACTTGTCACGATTATATGGACCCTCTCCACCTTAACATCCAGGTTCTCACTGATACGGGTAGAGGTCATTAAGGCATAGTTGTGAGTGAAAGGTCTGGGGTTCAGTTCTTGCCAGGACTATCCTCCCTGACTGAAATTTTCTCCAGATTTTCCTCAATCCTCATAAATGGCAAAGCCAGGGAGGTACCCTAAAACTTGGGCCTGAAATGCTTTCTTGCTTAAAAAATTCCTTTATCAAGTGTTCATTTCATCTCTTGTATCACCAATGTCCACCAACTGTGAAAAATGGGCATTAAACACTATTACAAAATAATCCAGGTTCTTGGTTTAGGAAAGACCTATTTATCCATTACAATATTTTTCTGCACTTCCCTACAATACATCCAATCTTCTAGTTATACCTCTTTTGTCATTAAGTTGACTCTTTCTGAATATTTAATCTTTATCCCTTATTCTTATATCTTCCTAAGATATTTCTTAAACATTTTAAAAAGCTCTTCTGATACAGCATTCAGCATAGCAGTGATAGACACACAATTTAGAATTAATTATCTTGCAGCACTCTGCTAATAATGATGCTGCAATGAAAATACACCAGCACTGTTCACATAAGGTGCATCCCATGTTTTGTTCAGTTCAACCCTACGTAAAACACTGGATTTTTTAAATAAATTCATTGCTTTATTTCAGGGAATTATATCATATTATTTTGGTAAGGTATTACATATTCATAACTGTAAATATTACAAATTTATTATATTATTCTAGTGAGTCAATCTAATACTCTTATGCTCCACTTACCATTGATTTACATGTTTCATAGACCTTTGTCTGCATCATCAGCTGTGAGTCAAGTGCCAGATTCATTGATGGTTGAATGGACTTGGTGCAACTCTTGTGGACATTTTATAAACTTATGGATGAATTTGTCTTCTGTCAGAATCTCAAAGTTCATAAAGTTACCTTTATATTTTTTACTACTATTATTATTATTATTATTATTATTATTTCCTCCACATATTCTCAGCTCCAAAGGTCTATTTGTGAATTTAAATAATTTGATTTCCATTTCTAAAACATGTTTATCTCTCCAAACTGCTGATTTATCTATCTAGTTGTATCTGAATTTTTCTCCAGTATTCTTTGAACCTAATTTTAATGCATCTGTTAGTTTTGCTAAAGTATATTTTGTTGCACTCCAAGCAGTTGATTTTATAGATTCCTGGTTGCATTTCATCAGGGATTCTATCATTATCACCGGAGATGAGCACATTATTTATACAGAATTTGTTCACTGGGGAGAAATTAATATTGAACTCTCCAAATAATTTCTGGAATTTTTTGGTGGCCCAAGGATGATTAGTAAATTTCCTATGAATGGTAGTTTCTTTTCTTGCTGTCAATGTTGTAACCTGTTTTAACCTCTGTTCTCACCAGGTCACCAGCACCAGCTAATTAAGAATATATTAGTTGCATCACTCTATTAGTTGCAACACAAAATTTGTTTTAAATTTATTTTATTTCTTAAGTTAATTTGTAATTTCAGCCAAACTTTTATTATATATGCATATTTGTTCTAATGAATATTGTATTTACAAAGTGGTGATGCCTAAAAGTTATATTAGCAAGCCTATAGGCAAATAAATAAATCAGCAACACAAATTACCTTGGAGATTAAAGTATTTGCACAAGTACTTAGTGTGATCATATATGTACAAGGCCTCAGCTTATAAAATGGTTACATGTTATAAATTAATATTTTGCATTTATGCTATATTAAATGATGAGTATGACTCACAAAAATTACAAACCAAATGAAAAATAAAAATATTTTTTGCATTAAACGGTTAGCTACCCTGGGAGAAGGTGCTGATGCAACAAATATAACTACTAATATATCTTGATGAGATATTTAAAACATCTTTTTTTCACCATTTTTGCAAAAAATCCTTGCATTTCTGATATTTAGCAACACCAAAGTTTCCGCTGTTAGTGCAGAAGCACTTGTAACAGCAGATTATGCTAAAGATAGTAAACAAGGCAATGTGTACATTTCAAATGTAAACTACAACTACCACTAACACTAAACTACCCTACCACTAATGTTCTCTCCCTCCATAAGACAGGAGAGAAAAGTGAAAACTATAATGGATATAGTGTACTACTGTAAATGAAATTTTTTGCATTATAAAAATGTTGTTTTAATTATTTTATTCACAAATTTAATTATTAATTTATGCATTGAAATAATGCATTAGAATCTACAGCATAATAACTTGTGAAAATTCTTAAAAAAAATCATTTTTCCTTATTATATGCATACCTTTTTCTGTTAGTTATTTCTTTACCAAATCACCAAATATCTTAATGGATGGAAGGAAGTCAATTCAAATATGGAAACTCTATGGAAATTCTGCTAGCGCTGCTTATATTTAGGTTAAAATAATAATTGAAACACACTTTTGTTGCAGGGATGAACATTATCACAACAGTGTTCAACATTTCCACCATTAGCAGTTATGCAGTTTTGGTACTGTTGCAGTACATTGGCACTGAAACATAATAGGATGTAAGGAATATTCTCCAAATGTTTGGGCAGATGCTCTTGAAGAAAAATTAAATAGAAAGCAATAATTAATCTTTGAGGTTAAACAACAGGTCCAATCAGCATATCTCCCAAAATTCCTGCCCAAACAATAAGATAGAATCATGCCTGATAATAGCATTGTCACATGGCATGGGGATTTCATAACATCCTTACGTGGGTGTTATGAAAATTGAAGATCTCATTTCTTGTCAAACATTCCTTGTCAATAAACAATATGCTATTCACAAAGTTTAAGGTTGACTAATTAATCATTATAGAATGCAAACTGTAACTGAAAATCCCTCAGATAAGCACCCCACATATTATAGATATGTGCTACAGATCTACTCTCAAGACTTTTAGCATAATAAAATTGGGATACTTCAGCAATTGTGGCTTTTGTAGATTATTTCTAATTGGATGTTCCTGAGCAAGTTGTAGAATTTGATCTTTTGCTTTAACATTATGTCCAGCTCCAACAAATACATGTGCCAGCAATTAGGTTTCCCATATCTGCTAATCTTTTTATGGTTGCTGTAATAATATGCTGATATGCAGCTCTTCTTTTAGAAACTACCATGAGTGGCCGAGGTTGTTAAGGTGCAGACTTGTGAGCGGGAGGTCTGGGATTCAAATCCAGCCATGACCGTCCTCCCTGAATGAGATTTTTTTGCTCAGATTTTTAGGTTCCTTCAGCCTAATTCCAATGCTTCTTTGTTTTTCAGAATGTAACAAAGTATATATTGGAAAAACAAAAAGAAGCATTGGAATCAGGCTGAGGGAACACTGTAGAAACAACAGATATAGAAATCAGCAGGTTGCACATCACTTTTGGAGAGATAAGCGTGATATAGAAATGGGAGTAAAATTTTGAAATTCATAGATCCGCCCGTGGAACTGGGAATATGGAAAAAAATTAATTAAAAAATATGAGGATAAGGTCATGAACTTTGAGATCGGCAGTAGACTAGCAACTGAGGATGCAGGCAAAAGCCCGCAAAACTATTTTTGCATAATTCAGCAATAAGTAGAGCATAAGAGTATCAAATCGACTCACTAGATAATTAAAAAAATGTTGTATGTTACACTGCCTGAAAAACTTAAAGAGGAGAGAGGAAATTTTTTAAGCAAGTTGAAATATATCTTAAAAGAAAATTATACCTATATATACAGGATTGTTGAAATACTGTAAATACTTTTGTTTCATGAGTATCGGTCGAGTTTAATATGTATAGCAAATTTTTTATGAGGAAATCACTCAAGTTTTAATAATTTTGTTTCCCCTTATATGGACATGTTTTGAAGGCTGTTGCCTTCAAAAACAGCATGGTTCCACTGTCAACTTCTCGGCATGGTATTAAGATGTTGCTCTGTGGATTTTATGTACTTAATGATGGGTTACTGTTGTTTGGAAGATCAAAAATTTACTAAATTTACCTTAAACAAACTATACTTAGCAAAGCTGTAGATAATAGAGTGGTCATATATCCTACGCCAATGTAATCAACATGATCACATTAACTTCACTTAAACAACATGACACTAGGACATGTTTTTGGAAGCACTAGCTTGCATCATCAGCTGTTGATAAGACTACTTGAATTGGTAGTTGGATCTTGTGGTGATTTTATGGCAGTCTCTGATGGTTCTAGTAGGAACTTGCTGAATTCATCCATGGGTGGAAAATCAGTACTACCTAGACTTTATGCACTTCCTAAAATCCATAAAAATGATGACAGCATTAGACCAATAATTGATCATACCAATTCACCCATATACCAAGTAGCAAAAAAATTAATTGACTATTTCAAATCTTATGAAAGATTTCAAAGCTTGAGCATTAAAAATTCGTTTGATTTAGTTGAAAAACTTCAAAACAGCAAAATTGCAACAGGAGATATAATGGTATCATTTGATGTAAAAGCCTTATTCCTGAGCATGCAAACAGAGGATCTGATCTTATGCAAATGTTAAAGAAATGGTTAAACTCCTTAAATATACAAATAGGGAGTAGAAGACTTAATGAAGCTTACTAATATTTGCATTCAACAAAACTTCTTCAGTTTTAATTAAAAATATTATCAAAAAGTTTTGGGCCGAGCAATGGAAAATCCACTGTCTCTGTTTCTAGCAGATTTATTCATGAGCTGCTTTGAAATACATATAACCAAAGCCTTCCCTTTAATTTTCAAAACATGGTTTACACACACGCACGCACGCACGCACACACAAAAACATCCAATAGATGCTCTGATACTTCATAATTTAAAACATATATCTTTATATTTTACCATAGAAGAACAGAAAAATGGTTGTCTCCCATTCTAAGATTTAAAAATTATAAGAAATGGAAATAGAATGAACTTCGGAATCCAAAGGAAATTACATCAAAATAAGAGTTTATAACCCCACTCCGCATACATATGCAGCATTTTACAGCTTGGCAAACAGAATAATTAATATCCCACTTACAGAAACACAGTACAAAATGAAATACCAACAGGTAATTAATACAGCAATAACCAATGGTTTCAACAAAAACAGAGTAATAAAAATTATCAATAGATTTAAAAGACAAAAATCTATAAGAGAAGTTTGCATACTAAAGAACATCAAGGAAAGGTACAAATTGAAAATTTTCATGTATCATTCACCTTACCACAATAAATTTAAGAAGATGTTAAAAAAATATGGCATAATGTTAGCCCCAAAGAACAAATATAATATCAAAAATTCATTAGGTTGCAGATTGTGATCAGAGATACATAGAAAAAACAAAGAGAAATTTGGAAATTCTAAGAAAATAACTCTTTTAAGCAGGTTGACAAATCTGCAGTGGCAACTCACTTTTGGACCAAAAATCATGAAATTAAACCAGAGGCCAAGTGTTGAAA
Source organism: Metallyticus violacea (assembly GCA_030762175.1). Lineage (NCBI taxonomy): Eukaryota > Metazoa > Arthropoda > Insecta > Mantodea > Metallyticidae > Metallyticus > Metallyticus violacea. The sequence goes on along the minus strand of CM060846.1, from coordinate 115,434,813 downwards.
GAACTTCATAACCCCAATAGAGCTATTCACTTTCAAAAATTGTTCATTTTAAAAAATAAGAAAAACCAAATGAATTTTGATTTTCTACCATGGATGAACTCAGCAAGTTCCCTCTAGAACCATCAGAGACTGCCATAAAAGCACTTTGGGATCCAACCACCAATTCAAGTAATCTATCAACAGCTGATGGAAGAGAGTGCTTCTGAAACACTTCCTTTTGTTATGCAAGTTAAGTGGAATTAATGTAAACATGTTGATTATATTAGTATAGGGTAATATGTTCCTTATTTTTGTTTATCAATATATTTTACCATATTGTTAATTAGAGTTTTGATTCATACTGGAATTCCCCCCCTCAGAAATGGTATGCTATTGCTGATTTTTACAAGAGTTTATATTTTACATTTCTCATGTATCCCTTAAACCGTAGGGTAATTTTTCTTTTCATTTTGCCTATATATTTTGTGTATATATTTCATATTGCAATCTTTGCATTTGATTTTGTAAATGCCTGATTGTTTTCCTGCAAAAATTTTGTTTTTGTTTTTAGAAGGTTTTTTTAAACTGCACTTGTTTACTGGAGCCAAAATAATGTTTGCATCTTTAAAAATCTTCTAAAAATTTTGGTGTGCCCATGGATGGAATGTGAACTTTTTATATATTTCCTTTGTAGCCTTTTAGTGTGGCAATGTCTTTTGTATGTTTTTTTTTAATTTTTCTATATTCTTATTGACCACATCTATTGTCTAGTCATTTTTCTGTGCTATATCTATGGTTTTCATATTTGTATTCTCTCTTGTTTATTAGTAGATTTGTTAATCTAAATGTGAGGCTGTAGATTATTGCAAGTTATGTTATTTTGTATTTTGGCTGTTGTTTTTTTATATAATTATCTGTTCTGAATATGCCAAATTCCAGTATATTGCCAATTTTTTATAATTTTTATAACCAGGAAAGGAGAAACCTTGTTGTTTTCAATTTTCATTATAAATTTAATGGTCATATCTTGTAGGTTGAGTAGTTTTATTGCATCCTCTTTCCATTTTACATTTACTATTGCAAAGACATCATTAACATAATGTAACCAACATTGGTATACATGTAGAAAAGCCTGAACTAAATTTGTTTCTAAGAAACTCACGTATTTTTCTGCCAAGAACGGTGAGAGTGGATTTCCCATTGCTAGACCCTTTTTTTCTGTATAAATATTGCCTCTGAATGTGAAGTAGATTTGATTAATGCAAATGTTTGTGTTGTTCAGATATTGTTCTATTACTTCTTCAAGTAGGTTTATTGAGGTAAGCCATTTCTTTACGATATTATTAATTTTTCTTTAGGGATGCCAGGAAACACAGAGGTCATATCATGAGAAACAGCAAATCCCTGTTTTGTAGTTTTACATATCTGATTCTTTCTATTATCTTTGATGAGTTTTCATGTTTTGGCTTTAATATTTCAGTGAAGTATTAGGTTTTTAAAAGATAATTGGTTAAACTGCATGTGAGTAAATTTATTGTGTTATTTTTATTACCAGGTTTATGAATTTTTGGTATGCCATAGATTCAACTGCCTCACATTCAGATTAACAAACCTACTAATAAGTAAGAGAGGTAAAAAATAAAAGTACCATAAAATCTAGTAATAACACAGAAAAAGGGGCACAAAATAGATCTGGTCAACAAGAAAATTGAAAACTTAAAAAAAAATACAAACGACATCACCACACTAAAAAACTTCAAAGGAGTTTTTAATATATATACATTAAAAACTTTAAAAAAAAATACAAAAACATCACCACAATAAAAAACTTCAAAGGAGATTTTAATATATATATAAGATATTTACATTCCATTCATGGGTATACAAAAAATTCCATACAATTTTTAAAGATACATTACTTCAGTTCCAATAAGCAAATGCAGTTTAAAAAACCTTCTAAAAACAACATAAAAGATAAAATTCTGCCAGGAAAAACAATCAGGCATTTACAAAATCAATTGCAGAGACTACAATATGAAATATATAGGCAATATGAAAAGAAACATTACCCTATGGTTTAAGGAATATATGAAAGATGTAAAATATAAATGCACAGATAAATCAGAAATAACATACCATTTCTAAGGGACGGGAAAAAAAATTCCAAAATGAAACAAACCTCTTGAAATCTCTTCAAAAACCCATAGGTTTAACAGTGTGGGTTGCAGAGACTACAATATGAAATATATAGGCAATATGAAAAGAAACATTACCCTATGGTTTAAGGAATATATGAAAGATGTAAAATATAAATGCACAGATAAATCAGCAATAACATACCATTTCTAAGGGACGGGAAAAAAAATTCCAAAATGAAACAAACCTCTTGAAATCTCTTCAAAAACCCATAGGTTTAACAGTGTGGGAAAATATATTCATAAACAAAAAAGGAAAATTTAGTTAATTTTAATTTTCCAAATAACAATAACCTTACCACTAAATTCGTAAAATCTGCAGAGCAACATCTTAATATCATGCTGGGAAGCTGGCTGTGGAACATGTTGATATGATGAAGTCAACACCCTTCAAAACATGTCCAAGCAAGTGGAACAAAATTAGTGAAATTTGAGTAATTTTCTCATAAAAAATTTGCTATATTATATTTAACTGTGAAAATCCCTGCTATTTAAAACTACCTATTGCCATCATTATTTGCAAAACTAAGTTATGCTTGAAACTTGCCTGTACAGGCCTATAATAAAATACAAATATCATAATCCCTGCCACTGTCATGAATAAATACCAAGTTAAAAAAATTAAACCAGGCAGCCTGTTATAGATGGACCTCTTAAACCAATGTCCTCATCTCATCTGGAGTTCACTAAGGATAATTATCAAATTGGACCCTGTAATATTAGATAAAACTTTCAAGAGGTAAAATTTATAACACAGAATTAAATATAAAAGCATTAATAAAGCAGAAATATAAACTGAGTAAATATTTTATAACATCCTAATCTATTCTGATGCATTAGCATGACTTTCCATTTTTACTGAGCGTAATTGTGTATAAATCATAAGTCTGATCTTCCATTTAATTAAGCCTATATGTAAATATACACAATTTCAATTCATTGTTTTGTTCAGATACCAGAATTACTATGTTTTTCAAATATTATTTTACAGCAATAGAGGAAACTGTTGCCCAATAATTTCCACAGTATTTTCACTCTTGGCTGATCCTCCCCTCACAAATTTTTTTGTGATACAAGGAAGAGATTGTGCAAAATGCAATTTCAATTGATAAATGTATACTATATTTTATACAACATATAAATTATTTATTAAGATTGTTGTGTGATTGAGTTGAACTAACAATATTTTGCTCCACTTGCTTGTTTAAATATGTAGAACCGGTTTCACAAACCCTTTTTTCTCATCGTCAAACCATTGTCGACTGGAGGATAAACCATTGTGCTGTGGGGATGTGAAATCTACTTTGGTGGAAGTGTGATGATCTTGAAGTTTGTTTTCATCACTAGAAGTGTAAAAGTTCATTAAACTGTCTTTGCACATGTAAATGTATACCCATGTTGCTAATTCTATAGATTCTTGCACTGATTTTAATAATTTTATTTTATTGAAAATTGAGTGGTTTTCTGTCCAGAAATGAGATGCCACTCTTTGTATTTTATGTTTCTGAAATGTTTTAACCATGTACTTTTTCCAATGTAGAATTTTTCATATTCTACACAACTTATTTTATAAATACCTGCTTTTTTCTCTTGTGGAATACTGTCATTACCGTTGTCAATCAGGATATTTTTAACATTAAATCTGTAAACAGGTGCTAACCTGATATTAAAATCTTTAGGAATATTCTGAAATTTTTTGGTAGCCTATGAATGATATGTGAATTTTTTAAAAATAAGCTTATCTTCTTTTGTTGAAAGTGTTGCAATTTCTTTAATAAGTTTTTGCCTCTTGCACTTCTGTACTTTTTTGTGTATTAGTTCTTTGTTATAACCATTTTTAACCACTGTTCTTTCTGCTTGTTTGTATTCTATAAGGTATTCTTCTTTGCTAATTTTAGGGTTAACTAGCTGATGTGTGTTAACTAGCCAATGTAGGTCAACTAGCTGTTGATAACTGCATGTTTGTGCATTGTGGGGTTAAAACCATCAGCTTTGATGTGAATGTCTGCATTTTTGTCAATTCCAAATTCCAGATTTTCTTGAGGTTTCATTATTTTTATGTCCAAGAAAGGTAACATGTTATCTTTTTCAGTTTTGTATCTGAATGAAATGTTTTTATCTTGTAAATTTGGAAGTTTTATGGCATCATTAATGAGTTTGTTGTTAACTATGGCAAACATATTGTCAACACATCTGTACCAAATTTTCAATATGTATTGAAAAGCTGGGTTGATGTGCATTTCAAATCTGCTCTTGAGGAGGTTAGCTAATATGGAGACAAGGGACTGCCCATAGTAAGTCCCGATTATTGTTTATAAAATTTCCCCTTGAAAGAAAAATAGGATTGGTTTATGCAAAATTCTGCGAGATTAATGTATTCTTTTAAGTGTGTATCATTAATTCCACTTGTTCTTAGCCAATTATGCAAATAAATTAGTTTATCTTTCGGTATGTGTGGAAACAGCGATTCTACATTGAAAGGTATTAATGTTATTGTTATGATTTAGTTGAACTACACACTCTTAATGCTTCGCTTACATGTCACAATATACAGAACCAATTTCGGGAACATTTTGTTCCATCATCAGCCAGGTTAACTGAACAATTTTCAACTGAATTTTAACTAGTTGAATTTTACCCTGGCTGATGATGAGAACCAAATGTTCTCGAAACTGGTTCTATATATTATGACAAGTGAAGCATTAAGAGTGTGTAGTTCAACTAAATCATAACAATAATATCAATTATATGATTGGCTTCACTGTGCTAGTTCCAATTTACATTTTCATTAGATATTAATGTGTCAGGAGGTTGCAATTTTATGTCCTTAATTTTTACTATTAACTGAAATGAATTATTTATACTCCTGCTTTGAAATTAGGTAGTGTCTTAAATCTTTAACCCCATAACTCACAAACTTGCAGTTATCAACAGCTTAACACATCGGCTAGTTAACCTTAAAATTAACAAGGAAAAATACCTTAAAGAATACAAACAAACAGAAAGAACAATGGTTAAAAAAGAACTAGTACACAAAAAAAGTACAGAAATTCAAGAGCAAAAGATTAGTAAAGAAATCACATCACTTTCAACAAAAGAAGATAAGCTAATTTTTAAAAAATTCACATATCATCCATGGACTATCAAAAATTTCAGAATATTCCTAAAGATTTTAATATCAGGTTAGCACCTGTTAACAGATTTAATGTTAAAAATATCCTGATTGACAATGTTAATGACAGTATTTCAGAAGAGAAGAAAGCAGTTATTTATAAAATAAGTTCTGTAGAATATGAAAATCTACATTGGATAAAGTACATGGTTAAAAGAACATTTCAGAAACATAAAATACAAAGAGTGGCATCTCATTTCTGGACAGAAAACCACTCAATTTTCAATAAAACACAATTATTAAAATCAGTGCAAGGATCTACAGAATTAGCAACATGGGTATACATTTACAAGTGCAAAGACAGTTTAATGAACTTTTACACTTCCAGTGATGAAAACAAACTTCAAGATCATCACACCTCCACCACAGTAGATTTCACATCCTCACAGCATAATGATTTATACTCCAGTCGACAATGATTTGACGATGAGAAAAAAGGGTTTGTGAAACCGGTTCTACATATTTAAACAAGCAAGTGGAGCAAAATAGTGTTAGTTCAACTCAATCATACAATGATCTTAATATATGATTAGCTTCACTGTGCAATGTTTCAATAAACAATTTTAGTTATATAAATTATTACTCACTTCTTTAAGAGAATTTCTGAAGCACCTTTGCAGAACAGCCTATATCCTCCCCCTTCTCTTGGTATAACTGTGCTCATGGACTTTCTGACTGAATTAAATGTGTACACACGTGTAAATGTTTCTTCAGGTTGATCATCTCGAATAGTCTGGTAATTCTTCCCAAGTGCTTGGACAAATCCCAATAATGCACACTCAGTTTTGTTACCAACTTGCTTTGGCAGCTCTCCTGGGTCATCTGCAGGCTATGAAATAAAAACTGCTCAGTTTTTTTTTAACTAAACTATTTTTTTTAATATTATGCAACATTTTATAAATAAACCGTATTTTATATAAAAGCACACTTCTACATTTCAGAAAAACAGTAGGTAATAGTTTTCTAAAAGCCTACAAGCTTTGGTTTCAATTGTTTCAATCAACAATTGCAGCATATACTATGGACTGGGAAGAATGGAAGTAGTTGTGGGCATCATCTGCTAGTGAAACAAAAATCATATCAAAAAAAAAAAAATATAAAAATAAAATAATAGGAATTTGGTCAGCAGCCTGCAACATAAATACACAAGTGAGCAATGCAGCAAACATGAGCATTAGTAAAAGTTAATTCTTTCGGTGAAAACATCTGAATTTACTCGATCAGAGTCAAAGAGTAAGTGCAAGGCTGATAGAAGATGAAACATTAGAGAAGCTTTGAGCAGAGAACTTCAAAATGTTTAAGAGATTAAAAATAAAGTTTGTTACTTAAATATCAGGTTAAAAAGAAAGTCCTAGTTATTAAACATTGCAGTTGGTGGTATCAAAAGAAAGAGTGCATCTGTCTTAAATTTCCACAGGAAGTACAGAAAAACTGTACTTCAATTAGAAACAGATTTGCAGTGATGTGAAGGAAAGTAATCGAATATTGTGAAACAAAGCTGTGTACATAAGATATTAAATATTGGAATTCATGTTAAAATTAGCTAAACAAACACGCAGGACAATGGGTTATGATGTACTACCTAGGTATCAAAGTAAAAGTGGGGGGGGAAAAAAAAAAAAGGACATTGGATTTCAAAGAACGAGAGCACAAAATTATATATCCACGTTGGCATAAGCATAATAATGTTGATACATGGATATGTCAGGGCAGAGAAACTTACACGGAACATTATGAACTTATGGGCTCTCAAAACAATAAGACACTAGAGCAGTATTCTCATTAAACATGAAGTTAAGCCTAAAAAGTGATAAGAATAAATAGGGAAATTGGGATGTCTCTGTGTGTTCATTCATATCTTTACAGTTCCTAGATAATATTGGACATATGAAGAGTTAGCAAGGAATGAAGTACACTTTTACAAGGAAAAGTTGATCTCAAAGCTGGGTAGCTTTGTGTAACATATTTTCAAACTGTTCATAGGTGTGGCAAATACAAAAGCAAAAATTGGCATCATGACAACTGATAATAATCAGAACTATGGCCTTTAGTAAGAGAAAGCATATCTATAAGTGGCAAGATTCAGTGCAGGCTAATATGCATTATCAAAGATGAAGAATTTAAGACAGGAGCATCAAACAAAGAACATCGAATAAACAAAGCTAGAGAATACAGCATGAGCAATCAGCAAATATTCTCAGGAGGATCATCCGAGTTAAATGTGTTTTATTAATAAAATATTCTTTCTTATCTATTTTACACCTTAATTCCCAAAATTTAATTAAGAAAAAGCTAAACCATGAAGTACTCTTGACAACCATGTTAAATAACATACATAAATTAAGCATTAGTGAGCATTGAATAAGAAAAATTTATATATTTTCCCCCACTTTTTCCAAATCCTTATCAATTTCAAGTTTGTGATGAACAAATAAAAAGAAGCTCTATGTTTTTGTTAACACAAATATTGGCAAAATGCTGTTACAGGTTTTGAGCAAGTAAAATCCAGAAGAAGCTTTGAAATAACTATGTTGCAGCTCTTAAAATTTAAATTCAATTCATTGTTTGCTCACAGAAATCAACAAACAGAGATAAAATCATTGACTCCTGGCATAAGGAGAAGTTAAATATTATAGAGAACATGGTTGTGAAAATAAAAGTGCTCAAATTTAAGTATAGAAAATGATAAATTCATGTAATTTTCGTACATCATCCACATATAGTTAATCTACTATTCATTTCTAGTTTAGTAACCCTTAAAACATTTCATTTGCCTTACAAAGAACATATATTAATATTTTGTTAGAGCATGGACAGAGAGGGTGTATGCCAATGTTAGGCCATGTAATGTGGAGAATCCAAATTATATTAATTACTTATTTATTCAGTAAATAAACCTAGGATATTTCCTTGAGGCATGACACTATAGATGGAGCTTTTTGACTTATTATTTTTTTAATTATTACTTTGATATGGCAGAACCAAAGCTGTAACTGCATATTTTCTGGGTAAAAATGTAATGAATAATGGCATAAATAGGCAATTAAATGAAAAGGTCATGATGGTTCAATGAATTGGATGAATGACAACTTTAGAAATTATGTTTGGCAATATTAGTAGCAAATATGTACATATGCCACTAAACAAGTGCCTCATTTCCAAGTATTTTTGGCGCCAGCTGATAAAATTAAGTTTATTCCATTGAGAAATGAAAATTCTATTGCTATGGTGGAAATAAATTTTCAATGATACATGGTTACAAGGGATTTGTTATATGTGCCTAAGACTTTTATACTTTAAACTTGGTATTTCGCAATACAAGATGAATCTAAAGTCCTTCCCTGGTTTTGAGAGTCGATAGAACAGAAACTATGACAGACATAGCAGAAATAGTTATATCAATAAAAAGAGTATCTCTTCAAGATTGCATTTGTAGTAGCATGGCATAGTTGTATATTTAGCAGCTGGAGGATAGTCATAACGAAAAGATTGCATTCATTGATGCACACAAACCTTTCTGCATGTTATAATTTGCTAAATATGAGTCTGTTGTGATGGTACAATGATGCTTTCATATGAAACAACAAGGATGACCTACAGCTAAAACAATTTGTGCATGGTACAAAAAGTTTAAAGTGATTGGCTGCTTGTATGATGGACAATGAACAGTTTTCAATACTTACAAGGCTGAAAAGCAATGCTGCTGGTACTACATGCCCTTGCTGCTGATGTGGTGTGCTGCCGGTGGTGCTGCTCAACAGTGGAGAGAGCTGAAGGGGCACAGCTATTAGCTAGATAATAATGCTTCACGATCAACAGTGTAATAGCTCGGGCTGTTAGAGAATCATTTTACACTTTTGATGATAGTGGGTTTCAATTCTACTATGCCCACTTTTTTTTTTCCTACTGGGGTTAAAGGAGATTTGCCACAATTAGAATGATTTACTCCCTAAATTAGTTGTGAATTGGAATTAGAGCACATTTCCCACCATTAAAATATTTCACCCACCTAATAATGCCCTCATTACAGTGATTTACTAATCCCCCATCCATTTATATTCACGAAAAGGAGGCGAGCATAAGTTAGTCCATTCTCTATGCTGTCGCTTGGGTTTGGCTAGCCGATCGGGAGCTAGCAGCAAGAGTTGCACCAGCAGCACAATGCTTTCAGCCCTACATGTAACATCAAGTCAACGAACAGGCAGGCCAAGAGACCGCTGAGCATGTGCAGAAGAATTTGTCAGCAGCCCTAAGCAGTCTTTTTGATTTAGCCCTAAACAATCTTTTTAAATTGTTTTATTTACGGATACTTTTTAACATCTCAGGTCATCGGCATCCCATTCAATTTAGGGCGTGAAACGGCCGGTAAATTTTGCTGAGAGGCCTCTTCTTTCAGACTGTAAATCTACGATACAGGGACCACAGATTTACTTCCCTTTCGAAGGAAGCCATACTTAGGAATTTTACACCCGAAAAAATCCATCGACCCTGGTCAGGAATGAACCCGCGATCTGGGGTCAAGGAGGCAAATATGGTTACTAAACCACCAAGTCCACAGTCGCACAAGCCAGAAATTGCAGATCCCAAAATTCTAATATTTTTAGTGACGAGACCACATTTCTTGTGTCCGGCAAGGTGAACCGTCACAATGTAGGCATTGTTAAAGTGTTATAAATAAAATATTTGTAAAGTTGGTACTAGTAGTGTGCATGTCGTTAATAAAAATCCACCTTATCTTGTACAGTTGTTAACAAAACTGAGGCTGTATTGTTCATTGCTAATTAAAAACCTGATTCAAATACATAGGTAATAACAAGTTAAAAAGATCAGGCTATGGGCCCAGGAATAGTGCAATAACAAACAAGAAGATAATACAAATCCGGAAAAGTTTATGCATTAGTTACAAAAATAATAACGAACGTGTGTTGGCAGTAACCAGGACAATAAACAAGAAAGAAAATTAAGCATCCCTAAAATTATGCTGAAAATTTCTGCTATGGGAATTTGAAATGAAAGCCATGTTTCTTTCAAAACAACTTTGTAAAATTTTGAATGGTGATAAAGTTTTACTGGATCATGAAAAAGATGAAAAGTTTAGGGAAGCCTGGAAAATGAAAGATGCTAAAGCTCAGTACTACATACTATGAAAGATTGATCAAGTCAAGCTGCACGTATTAATGTGTGAAACACCAAAAGAAATGTATCACACATTAAAAAATATATGTAAGAGTGAGTCAGCACAACAGAAGCAACAGATGCAAGCAGATTTTTTCAACTATAACTGGAACATTTCAAAAGATGTGATGGCTAACATAAGTTATATACAAAATACAATGTTTAAACTCGGCTGTCTCAAAGAAAAACCCAGTGATATGGTACATTAGATCCCGACTATTTTGCCTGGACAATTTAAACCTTTTAGAAGTGTATGGGATTCAGCTCCAGCATCACACAGAACTATGGAAAATCTTAAAGATAGATTGTCAGAAGAAGAACAGCTGTGCACAGAGAACATCAAAGAAGAAAGCATTGCATTTAAAGCTTATAACCAAAAGGGTAAAAATAATGGTAATAGAAAGAATAACAAGAAAAGCAATTCAAACAAGTGTTACAACTGTCAACAACTTGGGCATTTTAAAAGAGAATGCAAGAACTGGAAGCAGTGCAAGTTTTGCAACAGGACAAATCCTGAAGAGAATTGCTTCTTTAAGAATAAAGAAAAGGAAGAGTACTATCCCCTCAGGATCTTTAAGAAAAATAACTCCAAGAAGAAAAATGTTACATTAAAAAAAAAGTCAAGAAACAACAGTGGTGAAAAGGAAACTTTCTGTCAGAAGTCTGCATAAGTGAGAAGAAAGTTTAAGAGCGTTTGTTGTGGATAGTGAACATAATTCTCCCATGACAAATGAAGAACATATTTTGACTGAAGTTAAGCAATAAGAAGATCCAATTGTGATTAAAGTGACTAAACAAGGCAATACAGTTTTGGAAATTTACTTGGAAATGTGGAGATTGACAAAATAGTATTAACTGGTATAATTTATGTACCAGAGTTAAACAGAAATCTTCTTTGAGTCAATACTTACTGAAAATAATGGAGAAGTACATTTCAAAAAAAAATAGCGGTGAATATAATTAAAGATAATAAAGTAGTGTTATAGGGCTACAAAAATCAAAATGGTCTGTATATTGTGGATCTAAACACTCAGAGGCCCTAGCAGCATTGCAAACTAATGTTTATATGATGGGTACAAGTGATTAGACCACATAAGCTTTAAAAACTTTAAGAAAATTTCTAAACTGTGCAGTGGCATACCTGATTCTGTCAAGTTAGGTGCTCTGAAATGGAAAAATGCGAAATATGCATAATGGCAAAGCATATTATGAACCCATTTACTGAAGTAAGGTTTCAAGCAAAAGGACCTTTGGAAATAATACCTACACACATCTGTGGCAAAATAGATCCACCTATGCATGATGGCAACAGCTACATTTTGACCTCTATGAACGATTACACTCACTTTGTTAAGGTTTACCTATTAAAAGCAAAAATGAAGCAGAACACTTAAAGGAATGTGTATGTGAAGCAGATGCTCATTTTAATTTAAAGGTGTCAAAAATAAGATTTGACAATGCAGGAGAATATACAAGCAATGATTTAAAGACTTGGTGTAAAAATAAAGGAATTGTTCTTGTTTACACTATTTCTGATTTATCACAGCTAAATGGAACTGCAGAGAGAATGAATAGAACTCTAGTAAATAAGGTGAGAGCCATGATACATAACTCCAATCTTGAAAAAAAATGATATGCGGGGTAAAGCACTGCATACAGCAAACTACATCCAAAACAGTAGCCCTATGACAGCAACGAAAGTTACTGCAGCTGAACTGTGGTATGGAAGAAAACTAAACCCACCACAAATGGAAACATTTGGATGAACTATTTACACTAAAGTACTGTGACATCTGAGGAAGTTGAACCCAAGAGCTAGAAAAGGTGTATTCATTGGCTATGCAGAGAATCGATACAGGATCTAGGATATAAAAAGGGAAAATATCTATATCTCAAGATGCTGTGTTTCTATGAGTGTAGAGAAAGGAAAATTGTGAAAAACAGACCAATAACTGCATCATAATTAAGAACCTAAAAGAAGTTGAAGAAATCACTGTAAGAGAACAAGACAATGAAAATGCAGAATGAGAAGAAAGTAATGAAAATCTAGATAGAGCAGAAAACAAAAATAAGAAGATGAAAACATCCAAAATAAAGAAAGAGGAGAAAAAAACAATGAATGGAAAGAAAAAGTAAAACCAAAGGCCAAGAAGAGAGAAAAATGCCAAACAAATTTAAGGACTTTATTGTGTATTATAATAATAATAATAATAATAATAATAATAATAATAATAAATAATGATGATGTACTGTTAACCTACAATTACTGCATGATAAAGAAGAATAACATATGTAGACTTGTGAATAAAGAATGTGCAACAGGAAAATGGATTTTTAAGATCAAGGATGATGGAAGGTTTAAAGTCAGATTGGTAGAAAGAGGCTGTCAAAATCAAGAAAATTTGGATTTCAAAGACAGTTTCAGTTTTGTAGTTCAAACAATTACTTTTAAATTGCTGTTTCCTATAGCTGCACAGAAAACTGAATATGATGGCATTTGATGTAAAGAATGCATCTCTAAGTGGAGAATTACAAGAAGAAATTTATATGAGGGTACCTGAAGCATACCATGCCCCAGAAAAAAAACGCTCGTTAAAAAAAAGCACTGTAATGCCTAAAACAAGCTCCATTAAAGTGGTATAAATGTCTTACAAAATTCTTGAAGAAAGTGAGACTTATGCAACTGTAATCATCAATGTATTTTCAAAACTCAAAATACAGAAAAAAATGTTTCTTTGAATTCATGTTGATTGAAGAAGATGCACAACAAATGAAAATGCTGCTTAAAAGGCTGAAGAAGAATTTTGAGATCACAGTAACAGAAAACTCAACCTACTACCTAGGGTTAGAAATCAAAAGAAATTAAAATGGTATACACATAAATCAAGCAAAATACAGTTCTCAAGTTTTGAACAGATACAGAATGGAAATCTTTAAACCAGTTAAAACTCCTATTGAGAAAATAACATATCAGAAGATAATAAAAACAACTTTCCTTATCAAGATGCCATTAGGAGTTTACCCTATTTGACATGTAAAATGAGACCTGCACCGACATATGCAGTGAACTATGAAAACAGATTTACGACTAATCCTACCAGTAAATTATTTTGGTGATTTTACTGATGGTAAAAGTACTACTCATTATTAAATTAAAAATGAATGTAGCAATTCACACAGAGAAACTATCATAATCTTGTTGAATTAAAAGTAAAACTTCTAAAATCATGTCAATATATTAAACTCTCTTGACGTTTCACATTAAAACTTTTTTTATTAAAAAGGAAGTTGGGACTAGTTTCATGAATCACTTCCTCACATTGTCAAACAATAGAGTCAACTCCTAGAGTCATCAATTGGTTGACAATGTGAGCAAGTGACTCACGAAACTAGTTCAAACTTACTTTTTAATAAAAAATGTTTTAATGTGAAACGTCAAGAGAGTTTAATATATTGACATGATTTTAGAAGTTTTGCTTTTAATTCAACCAGATTACTCATTATGTTACTATATGCTGGTGGACCAATAACTTGGTGCTCAAGGAAACAAAGTGTAATAACACAATCTACAGCTGAAGCAGAGTATTTTTCAGCAGCTCATTGTTGTCAAGAAATGAAGTATATTAAAACATTTATGGAAGAGCTATCAAACAAATCAGTAACATAACGCTTCATTAACTAGAAATGTTAATTGAAACTTATACTGTGAAAATAATCATATAATTGAAATCATTGTATGACTAAGTTGAACAAAACACTCTTATTGCTCCACTTACTTTAAGAATGTTTACTTGTACTGATTCATACAATAATCTCAATTATAATACTTTTATGTTGATAATCATAGTGTAATCAAGATGATCAAGTCAGGACAAATGTCAAGATGAAGCAAACATATTGATGTCAAATACCATTTCATAAGATATGAATTAAATATCAGTTGGTTCAAAATTAAGACTGTCCATCAGAAGATGAAATAGCATACATATTGACAAAACACTTCTAAGACATATGTTTGACTAGCTTAAAACAAAACCAATGAATGACTATAGTCAAATGGTGATATCACTAATAATCCATTGTTTTACAAGAACAATTGAATAATTAAATGTTAACATGTAAGTTACTACACCAAACTATTTCTTGTAGTTAAAAGCATTTCAAATGTGAGTTTAGAGCTTACTATTTCAATTTTTAAATCTTTGAGGGATTGTAGTAATTCATTAATGCATATATATTTGTCTGAATTCATTTAATTGTTTTATTTAAGGAAATGTGTTAAAAGTGTTATAAACAAAACAATTAATTTTTGTAATGTTGGTATTCACTAATATATTAATGAAGATTGATCATATCTTGTTTAGTTGTTAACAAAACAGAAACTTGTGTTGTTCATTGCTAATTACAAACCTAATTCAATAATATTAAATGCATAAGTAGTAACAAGGATTAAAAATAACAGTCACTTGGGGCACAGAAAAACCTGGTTTTGCGCTAGAACATGTCTGTGTTGTTTCTTCATCAAAATTGTACAGCCTGTTTTTCTTTATGGAGAAAACTGTTACTGGTGCAAATGGATGTTCAACAGCGACCAATGCCACAATCAATGCAGATAGCCAGAACTTTATTTATTGGCAAGATGGGGCTCCAACTCATTTTCATCATGACGTGCACGAGTACCTCAATGCTGAAATTCCTCTCATTGAATTGGACATGCTGCTCGAGATAACTCTCCCTTTCTTCTGTGGCCTCCACAGTCACCTGACCTAACCCCATGTGATTTTTTCTTATGGAGCTATGTCAAAGAGAATGTGTTTGTGCAGCCTTTGCCACATGATTTAGCACAGCTATGAGAGAGCATTATGCATGCAGTCACTTTCTTTTTTTTTAATGGTGTTAAACACCCATTTTTACTACTGAGACATCACAGGTGGTGAACACTTATGATACAGGAGATGAAATAATATATTGGGAAAGGATTATTTTTTTTTTTAAGGAAGAAACATTCCAGGCCTAAATTTAGGATACCTCCCCAGCATTTGCCATTTATAAGGACTGAGAAAAACCTGGAAAAAACCTCAGTCAGGGAGGATGGTCCTGGAGGGATTCCAATCCCAGACCTGCTTACAAGTTTGCACCTTAACAACCTCAGCCACCCGTGGCGGTATGTAGTCGCTGGTGTCAACCATCAGAAGTTGGGACGTCTGTGGCAAGAGTTTCAATAGGGGATTGATTCTGTCATGTCACCAATGGAGAACATATGGAACACCTGTAAGCTACTTATGAAACTTGGAGAGATACATCTGCTGAGTTAAGCATTTCCACTATGTCTGTCATGGTTACTGTTTTATTGACCCCAGTAAAAGGAACTTAGAATCACTCTACATATAACAGTGATAAAATTGACAGACTATGTTAAGTTATGCTAAGTTAGCTATCTTCATTTATCATATTAACACGCCTTGCACAGGTAAAGATATTTATTGCACAAGCATTGAAATAAAACATTTATTTTATTTCAGATATTTATTGTTGTGCTAAATGTGGTGTATAGTTGCCTAAATACATTGCTTGTGACATTATTATGGATGACATAACTTTTATAGGGAACAATTTGCATGAAATAAAGGGAGTTTTAATAAGTCATAACATTATTAAATAATATTCTCATTTATAATCTTAATGTTTATAACTAACACAAATATATGATTTCTGTGCTCATTTGCCTTAAAAGACTTATCTAATGGCTTTTCAATTACTGCAAAAGAAAACTGGGTGTTCAATGTTTGAGAGAGAGAGAGAGAGAGAGAGAGAGAGAGAGAGAGAGAGAGAGAGTGTGAGTGTGAGTGTGAGTGTGTGTCTATACACACACACCTGCAAAATCTGCTATGTTAAATTGTTTCAATTTTACAGGAAAAAGAAAAAAACATAATCAGAACAACATCTGATGTCTAAGGAACATGTGCACCTTTCACAATATTCCTAATAACAATGTTAAATGTGATTCAGTTAACAATGTCTGAAAGCTTTAACTGTATAGTATTTAAATTGTGCACAAGGCTGATTGTGGCTCTTCCTGCCACTTAACTGATGTATTGTATTTCAAATGTGCATATAGCTCATTGTGATAGTTTCTATTTTACCATATGGCTGATTTTGATAAATGATATAGAGATGATAAATAAATGATTGTTTAATAAATATACCTAGAAGATAAACTTAGAATTCTAATTTCTAAATGTAAAATAAGTACATTGGTTGTTAAATGAATAGTGTTTGTAAAGGTTCAGTTCTTAACATTCAAATAATTTGAAGTTTTTGGTCATAAGATTTTTAATGATTAAATCTCTCATAGCAATAGTGATTTTTTAGGCTTTTAAAGTCTGAGTTGTGTAGGCTGTTAAACTTTGATTTATCACAGGATTTACTACAGAGATTAAGAGG
Organism: Metallyticus violacea; assembly: GCA_030762175.1. Classification (NCBI taxonomy): domain Eukaryota; kingdom Metazoa; phylum Arthropoda; class Insecta; order Mantodea; family Metallyticidae; genus Metallyticus; species Metallyticus violacea. Next base: position 115,417,848 of record CM060846.1, on the reverse strand, counting down.
TTCACCTTTATAAACTCGCTTTCAGCATTGCAATAGGGGTTGTCGGTGTCATCATGTTTCGCATTATGGTATCTGCAAGTCATTTTATCTATGTGTATTGTGATAAAAAGAACTCTATCTGTATACATTTATTTTTAAGTTTGAGTATTGTGCTTAAAATGTTATTGTAAGACATTTGTGCACATGCACATTAATTTGTACAAAGTATCTCACAAAAATTGATACTCTTGAGGCTGGCTCACTTTAAGTGGGCTGGTTGGTGTTTTGTGGCCACCCAGTATATTACAGTCTTAGAAAATACTGATTAAATATGTTGTATAATCTCTTATACTTAATGGTTGAAATAAATTGAATTTTAATTTGTAAACATAACTTCATCTTTTTATAGAAGAAAAATAAATTTTCATTTACAATAATTAATGAAAACATGCATTTGAAACATAATAAAATGTAATCTTAAGATTTCTCAACTGCTATTCATTATGAATAATGAAAGAACCATGACAATTTATGAAAATGCTAGAGCAATGAATGGCAGTAAAGAAATCAGTTACCTCGTTCTTTTAATATCTATTCTATAGTAGCAATTCATCATATGTTACATTCCAGAACCAATATTGAGATGTTGTTATAATTGTCTCTTTATACTCCAAAACTACATAGGGGATGATAAACCACCTCTGAAGTATCAAATTATAAACTTTCTGTGTTTTTTTTTTGATTGATTTATTTATGGACACTCTTTAACTTCTAAGGTCATTAGCGTCCCATTCAACTCAGGGCATGAAACGGCCGACAAATTTGGCTCAGAGGCCTCCTTTCAGGCTTCAGGTTCTTTTTCGTGCCGTAAATGTATGACACGGGACCCACGGCATTACTTCCCTTCTGAAGGAAGCCATACTTAAGATTTTTTAGCCCGAAAAAAATCCATCGGTCCTGGCCGGATTCGAACCCGCGATCTTGGGTATAGATATAGGAGGCAAGTATGGTAACCACTACACCACCAGGACCGACAATTTTCTATGTAAAATAATCCCAAAATATATTTAATAAAAATCAGGTTCCAAAAAAGATTTTGTTTTAATATTACAGCTGTACACAGTAGCATATAACACAACCAATTTATGGCTTTCACCACCTCTATGACTACAACATTCTACCAGGAATCTAACATTATGGCATAAATATTCAGCTAAAAAGATTTGTTTCTGAGATGTGTCATATTTATTATTTCAGCAACAGTGAATAAAAAGTTTAAAAAAAAAAAAAATCAGAATTTTGAATCTACAAATATCCACCATAGTTCACGACATTTTATAAATCTGTTCATTTCACACAAGAGAGAGAGGGAAAGGGAGAGGGAGAGAGAGAGAGAGAAATGGAGCAAAGTAAGTTGCTCTTTCTCTGGCCACTGGGCATTTATTCTTGCAATATTTTCTTATTACAGAGGTAAATTTCAAAGCGCTCTTATGTATTTCCCATTTGATGCACAGAATATAGAACGGAACTAAATACTCTTATTCAGTAGAAATGGAAGAGAAGATTATGACTTATCACCATACTGTACATTGCAGCTGCAGATTTCTTATGACTCTTAGTTTCCACTTCCCAAGATTTGTATTATTTCCCATATTACAACCTTCAAATTTGCCATATTTTGTTTATCAGAAATCTGATGGAATTAATATTATATCTTTCACTGAAACTGCCCAATTCCTTTTTGCATCACTGCTGTGTCTTTCTTGCAAAACATTAGTGAATTTATTTCCATTAAATTTTCTGCAATGTGAGACAGTCCAAAGAAAATAGATTATCTTTTTTAAAATATTTAGATAGTTCATTTTAGAACTTTTGAAAAATAAGATATTTTTTAAAAAATTCTGTTGGAACTCACACAGTGAAGCTTGTTAAATGTAAATTATAATTAATCTGTCGTCTAACACATTCTTATGCTTCACTTATTTTTAAATATGGTGGGACCGGTTTCGAAGAGACATCCTCTCCATCTTCAACCAACTTGACGACTCGTTGGATAGAGAGGATGTCTCTTGGAAACTGGTCCCACTGTATTTAAAAGTAAGTGAAGCATAAGAGTGTGTTAGACAACAGATTAATTTTAATTTATATTTAGATAGTGTTTAATTTTTATATACTCTTTAATCTTAATAATCTTTGAAGTTCATGTTATAAGTTATTACTGCATAGGCCCTGTACCAAAGTGATGGCATACCTTTTTAAATTCATTTTATCCATTTTAAAACTCATCCTACTACGTCTCTATTCTGAATTTAAAATGAATTTTGCAAATGCTTTAATTCCATGTTCTGACATTACCCTTTCTGTACAATAATCTTGGTATTATTATCAAGAGGTATTTTATTGCTATGAATGCAAGTGATATGAAATTTTATCTTTTCTTGCTTTGGATTTCTGCAATTACCTCACACTTTAATTCATGCAACAGTATCTGTTAGTAGTTTTCATTGCAAAACTCAAATAGGTAAATATGAATAACAAATGGCTACCCTAATATTGAAAAATGTAACAAATTCTTTCATAAAGTCCTTATTTGACTAAACATCACTCTGAAATATTTTCCTGAGAGCTAGAACATATTAACATATTGTAACTTAAAGAATCAATAGCTAAAAAGATTGCACAATCATAACCATTTATTGAATACATCTGCAAATATTTTTCACCTGTTAACTAAAGTATATGGAACATTTTGGGCATGTTCCGTATACAATTTATACGATATGTTAGAGCTACTTCACACATTTTATGATACCAATTGTGAAATTTCAGTGTTACTTACAAATTAACCACAAAAAAACCAAAAATATACCATGTATAATGTAATGATCACCTTCAAAATTATTAACAGCACTGCAGTTTAATGGATTCAAATACATAGGTACCAGCAGAACAAATATAAAGATGAAAATTTCTAAATCTTGTGACATTAATTATAAGCAAGTCATGTGAGGTTATTTTTGTATAGGTCATCTTACATTTCAGCCTAATTGGTGCACTAGTTAACATTATGTTGACAAGCTGAAATTCCTTCCAAACAAAAACTTACAAATCAAACATAAAACAGATCTGACAAATCTTCTAACTATTCTACATTCACTGGATTCCCTACAATGCATATATTGAATTACTCAGCCCATCTTTCAAATAAGTAGTTAGGCAAATTAGCACTTTTACAGTGTGATAACAAAATTCAGGTACTCCTTACTTGTATTCTTGTACTTGGGTTATTACTGTAAAGAAAAATAACAATTGTGAATAAATTTGTCAGAGTAATGTGCTATATTGTAAAGCAGATTTTGTCCTAAAGTAAATTAATTTATTAATGCTTCTTTATGCATTTACAGAATGGTGGAATATATATTTTCAATTCCTAATAAAAGATATAACACTAAGCTCACATTAACAAATATTATAATATATTTCTTTAGTTTGTGTTAATAGAGCTGCTATTTACAGAATAATAAGTTTTATTTTTTCAGTCCCATCAATAAACAAAACTTTCAATTTTAATATTGCAGTATACATATATGAAATGGCTATCTTATACTGCACTCCATATATACTATCTTTTCTGCTCTTGAATATTTAATATACTTCAGTGCAGTTATATGTAATGTTGCACAGCAGCTACCAGTTTTCCAGTTCTAATCTTTATTAGTTTACATTTGGTCCGAGAGAGTTATGCCTAAAAGAATTAATTTTGCCAATGATAAAAACAAAATTATGAATTGCTGGATATTATATATATATGCAATCAAAATAAATTAAATAAAATTAGTATAAGCCATCTTTGAGAGATAAATTGATAGTGAATTGGTCAGAGATTTTTATAAGACAGAGCGTGACAGAGTGGCATTCTGTAACTGACCTCTTCTGCCCATTACGTTCTCAAAAATGATTAAAAGTTTAAGAATTAAATTTTTAAATCAGACATTTTGAAATTAGCCAATAATTGTGTGACAGTCCTGCAGTATTAAACTATACCATTTGTTTGAAAATGGCAAAAATTGCACAAGATATTATATATTGCCATTGTTTAAGAATAAAGATCACAACATTTTTCCAGTAAGTAGTATGTGACAGCTTCTTGTGTGATCTTGCACTTATGATCAAACATTTTATTTATGGATTTTCACATGATATGCATGTTTCTCTCTGTAAAATCATATGAATTTAGAGATGTTATTGTTATTCAGAAGGTAAAAATACCAACTTGGGTGGCCGAGGCCATTAAGGTATCGGTCTAGTGAGGTCTATGGTTTGATCTCTGCCAGGGCTATCCTCCCTAACTAGCTTTTTTTTTCTTCCCCTCCCCCCACCCGGTCTTCTTCAATCCTTATAAATGGCCAGAGGTACCTTAAACTTAAGCCTGGAATGCTTCCTTCTTTCAAAAAATATCTTTTCGGAATTTAACATTTCATCTCATGTGTCATCAGCGTTTACCACCTGTGGTGCCTCAATAGTAAAAAAAAATGCTAAAAATTATTAAAAAAATGATCCCAAACAAATACATTTTTCTTTACTTTTAAGTATAAATCAGTTTTCCTAAGTTGTCAATTCTATACATATATATTTCTTTTTGTTCCATTACTTCCATTGGTTGAAACTACCAAGAATTAGGTGTAGTTTTCTAGTGATACATTTACAAACTTATTTGTGATGACCACAAGTGACTAAGAATCACAAAAAGAATATTAAACTAACCTATATTATGGCAGAAATTTTAAGTGAAAACTGAAATGAGTAACAGTTTCTGGTCTTCACTTGGTTCACTTAAAATTGTTGCTCTAAAGCCCAAAAATTGTTAATTTTATCAACTTTGGCTGTGAAAGCCTTTTACTTCAATAACTAAAGATTGTCCAATATCAAGAAAATTATCAATTCAGCCAGCTGAAATTTGAGCTCCTAACATGAATTCAGGTTTGGTATTAGTGCTGCATAAAATGCAAAAGTTAACTCAGTAGTTCCACTTCATTTTCCTAAGTTATTCAAAGCTTCTAGACTAGTTGTTAGACTATAGTTCAAAAGAATGAATTTGTGCAAGAAAAGTATAACAAAATTATTATTTGTTCATGATAGATTGATTGCTTGTTCAGAAATGCAGCTGTTTTAAGGAATTGATAAATTGAGAAATTGTTACTGTTATCCCATGTAAAAGTACGAAACAGGAACTTACATTCTTGAGGGGGGGGGGAATTATAACCATAAAGAAAGTCGTAAAGCTGCAGTTAAAATAATAAAAATGGGAGAAAAACAGAAATGCATGCAGCAGCATATGTCACCAGAAAGAGAGAAAAAGATTACAAATAAATTATTTTGCCTCTATGTGACCAAAATAATTGGATTTTTAATAATTATGAAGTTGAAAGTGATCTACAAGTATTTATATGCATTTGACCAATTTCTCTACAAATACTATAAGCCACATGAGCAGAAAAATGAGAACTACACTCTTGGTCCTAAGAATAGATATGTCACTGATACTCAATAAATTTATTTAAAAAGTCTGTGTTGATAGTCACACCTATAAGTATACTGAAGATCAGCCATTCATCATAAGGCCACCAGAGTTAAATCGGACACCAACAAACTCAACTGCAAACAACAATCATATAACAGATGAGGATGTGGACAAAGGTACATGAAACATGTCTTGATTAAATCTTGCATAAGTGAACCTAGAAGAGTGTTTTTTAAACAATTTGACTCACAAGAGATTATTAATGCCTGCTTCATTTAACCAAATTCCAAATTTAATTAAAATGGAAAATGCAAGAACCTGTTAATCTGTTCAATAATTTGATAGAACTGAAAGACATAACTGAAATTGGCATATATCTCAGTTTGAATATCCATATTGGTTTGCAGTTTGTTTCACCAGGAACATTTAATGGAAGGTTGAGTGTAAATGATGTATTATGCTGTTGCAATAATGCTAGAGTCCTGTGGTATAATTGCAAATGTTTTTAAAGGCAGATTCTTTTCAGTTTTTAATTGGTATTTATTAGAATTATCAGTACAAAAAGTTAATGAAATTGATAGTTTTGAGAGATTTTTGGATAAGTTTTATATTATGTATCTTTACCTCCCAAACACTAGGCAACATCAGTCATGTGCAAGGCCCACAGAATATTAGCTTCTTGATGATTTTGTCAGAGGATGAAAACCCTTCCAAGTCCTTACTATAAAAAGGCATTTTAGACAAAAGAAAATGTACAATTTAAGAGTATTCCCATTGCACAAGCATACTATGATGGCAAGAAGTCATGTTGCATTCTCCTTTTGATCTTAGTTATGCTACCCACTTCTCTAGAACATTCTCAAAAACAGTGTTTTATCACCGATTAGTTGGAACATGTGACATCATTTTCTCTTTTCACTTTCACTCTGTCATGCCTTTTGGCAATGAGTTTATCACCTGCTCTGCTCACATATATCTTTGGCTTAAGGCTTGCACACCAAGTAAGTCACCATTCCATGCTTTGTGATAACTCTGCTTGTGCATCAAAATAATGCCTTTCTGGTGATCTTACCACTAACTTTATTCCCTTTTGTTTAACAGCAATAAATTTTTCTTGTCATATTGCACCAGTGATCCAGGTATTAGGTGTCAAATTTTTAATTCAGGTTCTTTGTTAATTGATATAATCCATGGAATTCCTTTCTTAAATTTTTCTCAACTCCAGGCATTTGTTATAGCTAGGGGCTAGAATTTTTAAGTGATCTGAATGTTCATTTCAGGCTTTTAATGTAAGTGAAATAGTTCCTCTTTTTTTATGTTTTAATACATAAAATATAAAATAGTAGTTATTAATTACTAATACTATTAAAATATACTAAATTGTTTTTTTTTTTTGTCAAAGAACAGGGTGTTAACCTCACACACTATAATTTAATTCAAATTTTCCTTAACAATTTAGACAATTATTGTCTAGCATTAATCCCAGGCCTGCTTAGAAATAATATTTATATATAATATACTCACCAAAAGGGTCATAGACATATTGTTTACACATGTTGGTACAAGTAAAAGAGAGAAGACAAAATACCATTGAAAGGGAAGGTTTCCCTGAAAAGGCATGCACTGTAACCTTTTTGGCTAAGAGGGTCTCTTTGTAAGTTCTAGTTGACTCAGGTCAACTATAACTTGGAAAACAACCGGATATTCAATAAAAAGCAATCTCAGGAATTTGGAAAGGATTTGTAATTCTTTTGTTAACAGTGTAGGAAAAACTCAAACAATAAACATCCAGATGGAATCACAAAACCTCTGTTACAGCTCACTTTTAATATATTATTTATGTTAAGAGTCTAAGACTTAAGATTTTGCTGTGGGTAGACCCAAATAAATTTTTAGAAGATAGCCTATGAGAGTCAAACGATTATAAACTAGCATAAAAAGCCCACCATTCTGATGATAGGTGTAGGAAGAGCAAATCACGTGACATTTGGAAAGCCATACTGAATATATTTATAGTGCCTAGATAGATGGACAGGCAAATTAATAAAAGTAGTTGCAATGGACTCATTACTTGTTTGTCATTTGTTTGTCATTTGGTGCTGAAGAGAAAGAGAGAAGTGGTAGAAAAAAAAACAAAAGTGTTAAAAAATTTTGAAAACTGTAACTGTGTTATATTTCATGTTTGTTTATCATCTCCTTTCCCTGTAACTGTGCATCACAAAAACGTTCAGCTAATAAATTGAGCTTGCAGCTGAGGAAGAAATACTATAATGCAGTAATGAATGGAGGTTTGACCAATAACCCCTGAGATACCAATTCATTTATAAAATTTGATTATCTCCTTATCCACAACAAATCCAAACCCAATCGCAACCTAAAAATAAACAAATACTGCCGCACAATGTAGTAAACAACTACATACATGCCTAAAATTTCTGTTATGAAAGATTGTCTGTTGTCTCTTAACACACTTTTATATTTTATGAAAATGTTTTATCAGTGAAGCATACTTCATTTAAGCCAAAGCTTTGGTCTCATGAACCATCTTGCTTGTGAACTGCTCTCCTTCGAGAATTGCTCAAATGTCATTCCCGTAAGGTCCGGGTTACATTTATAGGATCCTCTCCACCCTTAAAACACAATCAGCTCCTACTGGTTCAGATATTTTTTTCTTGCAAACACTGTCAATGACATCCAAAGGAAGCCATACTTTGGATTTTTACACCCAAAAAAATTCCTTGACCCTGGCCAGGATTGAACCTGTAACTTAGCAATTTTATATTTCTGCTAAAGTTACTTACTCTCTTTTGGCAAACCTCTCAATAGATTACTTTTTCATCTATTTTAAAGTCTTAATATGTGGCAATCCATTGTTTCAGTAAATGTGATTCTGGCATTGTGAAACACAGATTTATTAATGTCAATAGAGCATAATAATGTAAACCAATTGACCACAAATTGTATGTTTTTAAAAGCTGCAAAACACTACATTCTGCTATACCATAATAACACAACAGCAATAATGCCCAGTGCATCCTTTCTCCACATGATTTTCATGCACATGTTCAGACCACTATTTGAGGCACACAGAAGTCAAGTCTCCTTGAACTCCATGAGGTATGCAACTAGCAGTAGTAAGCCAAACTATCTATTCTGTTTCCACAGCTGTCTAAATTTAATTTTTATTAAGAAAGTACTGACTATTCTGTTCAAACAGGGTGCAAATCGCCCGCGCGAGCATGTGTGTGTGTGTGTGTGTGTGTGTGTGTGTGTGTGTGTGTGTGTGTGTGTGTGTGTGCGCGCGCGCGCATGCACACGCCCGATGCCTGTGAATTCATATTTTAAAATAAAGTTTTACAGATTTCAGTTTATAAAAACAATTCCTAAATATAAGGCATTGCACCAAAATATTGATTTAGAATATTTTTAGTTGTAACATATTTATTTAGGCATTTTTAGGTTCAATGAAATTAACATATTTTGCTACAGAAAGTGCACAACACACAATACAGAAAGGGAAAAAATAGGCCAAGTCCTTAGAATCTGGGCTTTAGTTATAACCATTCTTTACCATGTGTTCCTGGAAAGATTGTATGCTTATTTTTGTTTTGTTTTATTTTGCTTTATTTAAAATGAGTAACAGAAGCATTTCCATGCTTTTTTTGTTTGTTTTTTTACAATTAAAAACCATTAACTAAAGTATTTCAATGATCCTTTCTTGATCATTATAATTGTAACAATGTGCACTGCCTCTGTGCTGTATTTAGCTGATAATTGTTTTTATTGAGGAGTACATTTGTTAGTTGTTAATGTCTCAAGGAATAAGTTTAATAAATTAGAGATCTTTGCTTTAGAAAATGTGTTTCCTTTTTCAATTTTCCTCAGTCAAATCCTGCTGGCTCATATTACCAGAAAACTTTCTAAAAGGGATAAGAGTTAAATTTGTGCAGCCCTAGTGGGAGAATGCTGATACTATTTGAAGAAGAAAAATAGAATTTGAGACCCATAATCTTCCCATTTATACTTAATGAAAAACTTCAAATTTTTCTGTTCAGAAAAGACTGCTTTCAAGAGGACACAGTATAGAGGTGTAAGAAGAACTCTAGATCAACTGAACTGACCAAGAAACTCCAGAAACACTCTCTATGGGAAAGAATAAATATGCCATTGGCAGGAAGAGTTCAGATAAGCAAAAAAGAAGCCACCGAAGCCTTCAGAGTACATCTGAAATGTTCTTCCAGTCAGTGTGAAAGATCATTTTCCCTAAATAACCCTTACAGCGACTCCAGTCATGACTAGGATTTTTACCAATCATTAAAATTATTGGATCTCCTTTCACATTCTTTGATCCTCCAGGTACGTTGCTTCAACAGCATGATGCAGAATTGATGATGATTTGTATGAGGTCTGGGAAACTGCATTAAGCTTAATGTTCATGGTGCACTGTTTTAGAGTTCTAAAGGTTTCATCTTTTTTTTTTTTTTTCTTACCTTATTATGCCTTGCAGATCTCTCTTTATTCAGAAAATAAAAAGCAAGCATTGGAACTGGCCTAATGATTTTTTCTTAAATAATATGTCTTGTATACTCTTATACTTTAATAATCACATGTCAGTTTCATGTGACAGCTTACTCTAATGTTTATAAGGCATTTGGAGTAAATGCATGTAAAGGCATTTAGCTCTAATGCTGGGTTGATGTACCAGTTCTTACCATGATTCTTGATGTGTATGCAGAGTTGATTGCTATAGCTTGGATCATGGTATTTCCCACATGAGGAGGTATGTCACTAAACTTTGGTATGGTTTTACTGAGCTTCTCACAGATGTAGGACTGGACTACGGTCATTCTATAAGAGAGAGAGAAAAAAAAAATGAATTCATTTTGTAATGCAACAAAGAAGAAATTTCATATACATTTAATGACTTTCAGCTAACCTCAAAAGTTTATTATTACTTGAAATCATCATGTTATATGTATTAAATAATGAGAATATTAAGCTATGGCTCAAAAGTTTTTGAACACATCATAAATACTATCATTTAGGTTGAAAGAAAAGAAAAACGTGTATGCTCTACCAATTCAATTATTTATTCAACAAAAACAACAGCATATTTGCATACAACACACACACACACAGATATATAATGTAACTAAAATAACAATAACTAGATACGCCGAAATGGATAAACACTTTGAAAGCCACAGATTTATGTGATGCTAAGTCTGTGACTTTCAAAGTTTTTTATCCTTTTCTGCTTATCTACTTATTGTAATTTTAGTTGAATTGTTCATTGTAACTAATGCTAATTCAAGTGCATGTTCTTTATTCTTCCTTTCCATTTTGAGGAATTACCCATTAATAGCTTCATTTTTATTTTATGGCAAGCCAAAGCAGGCCTGCATTGGTTATTACTGTCTTCTGAAACACAATATCCAAATGATGATGAAGTTCCATAGCATTCAGTTTGGAAACTCAAGAGCTAAACTGCATTTTTCAGTTCTTTATTCTTCTCATTTCTCAATATTATCCTTAAAAAGTTTGGGGTTGTTTTACATTATTATATTATACATTATTTATCAACCAAATGTGTGTGAGAAGTCTTCCTGTTAATACAGAATACTATGTATGGGATTGTTTGCCCATTGGGCAAATGGATGCACGTGTTCCAGGCAGTAGAATTTAAAGTTAGCAAAAAGTTAATTTCATGAAAATGTGATATCTAAAGTGTCTATATAAATCTGACACTAACACAGTTTCTTAACAACAATTTTTAAATAAAAAAGGAGTTACAGATTTATCTTTATTTTAGCATCATCATCATCATCATCATCATCATCATCATCATCATTACCCTCTGCATTGATTATATATCATCATGATTACATTTTATTTCATATTAACATGCTCTTCTTCAAACTAAACAATAACTTGACTGCAAATGTAGCCTTTGCCATAAGACCACAGATTATGTAACTAAGATAAATAATGCATTACTACAATAATATGCACTTTAAAATTATTGAAATTATAATAAAACAATTATACTAAGTAAGCAATTCATAAAATATATATAATATTTTACTGACAAGAAAGAACTGTCTTTTCTTTAACAACCTTTTTGCATTATAGAAATTTGGCCCTTTGCAAAAAACAACTTTCTGCTACTTTGTTATAATTTCAGTTAATAACATATACACAAAATGAAAAAACAACATTCAGTGTTAGAAGAAGATTAAAAGTATTGTAATATAAAAGCAAGCAAAGGGAAAAGCTTATTCAGGTAAGAGTTTTATTTTAGCAGCTCTGGAAACTGAACTTGTACATTTTTTAAAATTCAAAGCAGATATGACCAAAAAGTAGGTTCATCCACAGCGTGTGTTTGTTGCAACTCTTAGTGTTGCTGTAACTGCATTTGGTTACCTGAGTGGGAATCTGTCACATACTGATATTATAAATCCATAAAATCAGCTGAATCAAATATGAATTTTTTGTAACGAATTTAATAAAGTAGAGTCAAATTTGTAACACTTACATCTCTTATTATTTGAGGAAAACAGGTTTCAAGAGCTAATTGCTACTAACTAATTAGCTCTTGAAACTTGTTTTTCTCCTTAAATAATAAGTGATGTAAGTGTTACAAATTCGACACAAATATATTAAATTTGTTAGTGTATTAAACATCACTGTTACAAAAGTCCACCACACTTAACAAATTGTATATATTGTCTTTAATTCAATATGAATGTGATAGTACTGAGAAATAAATATAAGGAACCACATGCATATATTCTTCTATAAGATATGCATTGAGGGCTGTAAGTGATGTAATCCACATGTATGTATATAAGCAAGTTATAAATCCAGATTTCCAAAAACTGAGAAGGAATTTGTAATCTTGAATGAGGTATTTGATTGAAAAAATATTAATTTGTAACATAGCTGACCCATTATGAAAAGAAAAAACAAATTACTGATATTATTTAAAAATTAAAGCTTCAGTATTTTTACTCCATAGATTATTTGGAAAAAATTGTACCTGTTGCTTTGGAGCAATTGGGCAACAAACATGTACACAGTTGCATTTGCATTCATGAAAATGCTTGCAAGTGATTTATTGTTGCATTAAAAGATAGTGGTCTTCTCTTGAAAATATTGAAGAACAAATCACATTTCTTTTTATGAAGAAACCAGTAGTTGAAAATGACTTTGAAAAGAACATGGTCAAATCTTTAATAAGCACTGAATTGCATTTTAGGGAAAGTATAATGGTCACTGTATTATTAAGGTCCTTAATAACTGACTTCAATATTTTTTACGAAAGCAGATTTATAAACTTTGTAATTCAAGCAAGGGACACATTTTGTAACATTCTGCAGCAACCTATCAGCAGTTAATTTCCATCATGAGTAATATCTATGGAAAGCATGAAAAACCAGGCAAGTCCAATTTTGGTCAAAAATGAAGCGATTCTCTGTGAGGAGTATCACAATGTGACAAATTGGGTAAGTCTAATTCCAATTAGTTGCGAAGATACTGATCTGTGAAAAAATGCGTAGAACACAATTTGTGGTAACATTGTAGGTATATCGACTATGCTTAATTTTCACTAACAGAATGTGGATGGAAAAAAATCATATAAGTTCAGTTACTTAAACATTGCCTTCTTCTTCATTTTTAGTTGTATGAAAACTCTGATAAGTGGATTTACCCGGTTACTGCAGGCCTTTCCCTCTGCCTAAGGAGATGAGGGAAGCAGCTAAATTGTTTAGTTCCCTTTTTCATGTCTGTGCTTTTATGCCAGCATCAAGTTACCGAACATTATGTTCAATTAATGATTTTTTTTTAAAATAGTGTTTAATGCCCATTTTTGCTACTGAGCCACCACAGGTATTACTTTTTAGAATGAAAACCACTTTTGGCATTGTTAATTTTAAGAGTAATACCCATAAAATGAGCAGCAATAATATATATTATAATTTTATCAAAAGCTGTTCTCATTTTCTCTGTTTTGGCACAGAGGTGAACAGTTCGGCTTTTCTACAATAAAGGAGTCTGCCAAATCATGCAGTTAATGCATACAGCCCGCCATCTGATTACCATGCCTTTTCATACTCAACCTTGTTGGTGCCAAACAGAAAGCAGAAGTAAAGGTGTTCAGTTAGATTGTGACAAAATATGTTGTGTGCATCTTTTATTTGAGCTTGCTGAGCAACAAAGTTAAAGTAGCAGTGGTTCTGAGGATTGTTCTAAGAAAATGACTGTATTTCTGCAAGAAAATGATCACAAAGAAACTGGTAAGCAAATTCACTTCTTTTTAATGAGATTAAAACCACATATTCATACTTGAAAAAAATTTATACATGAGCTGTTATACAATAATTACACTGTTCATTTGCAATATGAAAACGAATTGGAGCTTCAGAATTAAAACAACAATTCCATTTAAAATCAACTATTGAAATTTGAAGAATCACTGAATGTAAACACAGGAACAGAGGATGTGGAAAAAGTATAGTAAAATAAGTTTTAGTTAGAAAAAATAACATGGCAATATAGTCATATGTATGACTTACCATGATGTTGAAAATTCCATTTCATTGTTCGAACTATGGGAAAAAATGCCTTTTTGGCTAAAAACCTATGTTTATCCTTTTCTTTCTTCAACCCCCTTTTTGGAGGGGGATTTTTTGTAACTGTGTATTACAGGTTTAAATCATGTATGAACATTCTTGGTAATTTTTACTTGCCGCTAGCACAGATTAGTATTCATGAACAGGAATAGGAAACTTTTGCTGATTTGTTTTCTTAAATGGGCAAAAATATATTCTATGAAGGTTATTTCTTACAACCTCTGTAACCTTCTTTCTAGGATCCTCCTCATTTTTCTTTGCAACTCATTCTCACCATGAAGATCATCAGGATGAATATGGAGAGGATTCAGATGAAAATGATTCATTTGTAGATTTTGATTCTGATGACAGCTTGAAAGATCCTGACTTCTTGTTGATACCAGAACAACAGAAGTTTATAAGAAAAATCAAAATCCCTCAATGCTACACGACAATCAGTGAAAGTCATGGAAATGAAACTACAGAAGACATTAGCATGCTGAGTAATAATGCAAAACACCAGTCTGAAAATCATGAACCAAGTAATCCTGTTCAGAGGAAAAGGAGCTGGGAGCATAGAGACGTTACACAGGAACTCAGAAATAAAGGCAAATACTATATATCAGAAAAAGGGGAACAAAAGAAAGCAAGACAAATGATTCCTCATAACCCATGCCGAATGAAATGCTTGGAAAAGTTTGAGGAGGAAGACCATAAAAAATATTTTGAAGATTATTGGGCTACCGGTGACCATGATAACAGGATTAGGTATATATCTTCTTTAATAAGATAAATAAACCAAAAATACATTGTATGGTTGAAGACAGCACTAAATTAAGGGAAGCTTTTGCGGAATGTTTGGTGAAACAACTGGATTTAAACAAGCAGCCAGAAAGAAGAAAAATTCATTTCATGGAATAAAAATTGTATCTGATGCTAGAAGAAGATCTCCTGCAAACAAAACAGCTCAGGAAAAATAACAGAATGTAAAAGTTCACATTCTCTCATTCCCTAGCTATAAGAGTCATTATTGCCAAAACAGAACTTTTAGCAGCTTCTGTCATCTGATCTTTGCCTATCAAACATGTATAGTTGTATAAAAAGTGTAAAAAAACTCTTTTTAATTGAAAAATTTTCCACATGCTTCCATTATCTGGACCTGGCATTCAAGAAGCCAAAACAAGATAATTGCCATAAATGTGAAATACTGAAAATGGAGATCAACACTTCGGTGAAAGAAGTCAGAAATATGGCAATACAGAAACAAGAAGCACATCACAAGGCTGCCAAGGAATCATACCAAGCCAACAGACGTGATAAACAAATAGCACAGAACAATATAAGAGGGCTGTATTTACCCTTGATCTGCAACAGTGCCTGCAGACACCTTACCTTATTACATCTGTCTTCTTCTGTAAAAGACAGTTGTGGACATTCAGTCTAACTGAAAAGTTTTCAGTCACTAGAAAAGTAAATTCTAAAGAAGAGATGAAAAGACTGCCCAGATCAACCATGGCGTCACCGTGTTGTACCAAATGGCGGGAACAGGTCGCGTCATTGCAAGTAACAATGATGAATCCACAAAAGGAACTAAAGAGTGCCCACGATGTAATCAAAAACTAAAGGATAAAGAAATATCAGACAGCAGTGATTGTAACTACAATAACTGCTGGTCAACTGTAACAAGAGAACATCGCCAATGTACATGGCAAGCTGAAAATGCACAACAATGGCCGAAACTTGGTCGGCCCAAACACCGCGACCAATTGGAGAAACAAGCAGTGACCACAAGGAACTGATTTGAAATTCTAATCTAAGTAATGCCGGCTGATGACGATGAGGAAACCATAAACAACTGGATGATATAGCAGATGATGGCAATGACGTAACAAGCAGTATAAAGGAAAGCGCGATGTATGAGTGGAAAACAGTCATAATTATCGGAGATTCCATGGTGCGCCACGCTGGGAAAAGCTTGGACAGAATTGCGGTTTGTGTTTACTGCTACCCAGGTGCTAGAATTGAGCATATTGAAAGAAGATTGTATGTCAAAAAGGACGACTCCGACATAATAATATTTCATGCCGGGACCAACAATCTGCATGGATCTACCTTGCCAGATGACATAATGAATGATATGAAGAACCTCATTCACATTGCAAAGGATTTGTACCCTCAAGCTACATTATGCGTGAGTGGTATACTATGGTGAAGGGATGAGGACTTGAGATACATTGATGCTTGAACACTACACTGGACTGGATTTCTCAACAAAATGGTTGCATCTTCATCGACAGTAAATACCTGGCTTGAGGAAAAGGACCTGGGAAGAGATGGAGTCCACTTCAATCAAACGGGTTCAGCAAAGTATACCAGTCTTTTGGGCAAAGTCATCAACCACCTAGACTGAAAAAATGCAGAGCAGTAACCAGCGGTTCAGGTAAAATAGAAAATTCTGTAACTAAGGAGATACCTAACCTTACCACAGTTCTATAGCAGTAACCTCAACTATCACTGAAATCTCCTCTTCAATGAATAAAGACAGTTGTAGTAATAGCCAATACCAAAGCCGAAACAATAATTTATTAAATATATTTCACCACAATATCCAGAACATTAGAAACAAGTTGCTTGATATAAAACTGTTGCTTGAGAGCGATTTAAAGTATGTAGATGTCTATGTTTAACTGAGCATTGGCTGAACAGCAATGAACTGTCCGAATTCATATTTGATAAATTTAGCGTTGCACACAGTTATTGCAGAAACAAAAGATAAACTGGAGACTCCCTAATCATGATAAGAAATGGAATCATAGCAAAACCAGTTATAACCTTTCAACTCCAAAACATAGAACATTTTGAAGCTAGCATAATTCAGGTGGGAAACAAACTAAACAAACTAAATATCTAAATAGCAGTGGCATTTCATTTTTGGACAGAAAACCACGATATAGTGAATAAAGCAAAATTATTAAAATCAGTGCAAGGACCTACAGAATTGGCAACATGGGAGAAAATATACATTTACAAATACAGAGACAGTTTAATGAACTTTGACACTTCCGGCGAGGAAAATATAAACTTTAAGTTCATCACACCTCCTCCAGAGCAGAATACCCACAACACAACGAATTATCCAGCAGTCGGAGATTTGAACTGATGATGAGAACAACTGTTCTCGAAACCGGTCTACAATAGTGACAAGTAAGTGAAGCATAAGAGTGTGTAGTTCGACTATATCATAAAATGATTTCAATTATATGATTGGCTTCACTGTGAATGTTCCAATTAACATTTTTAGTTAGTAAACTAAATATCATTTGCATTTATAGGAGCCCTAAAAGTGAAGTAAGCATTCTTTTGGATAGGCTTGAGGTTATCTTACACAACTTTCATAAATTAAATGAAAATGTGATCTTACTGGGGGATTTAAATATAGAATTTCTGAAAAATAAGAGTGAAAAATTAAAACTCTTAACTACACTGAATTGCTATGGACTGAAACCATTTATAAAATATACCAACTAGAGTCACCAAAACAACAAAAAGTATTCTAGACCAAATAGCAATCAGTAAGACATGAAGTAAATATATTAGAAATCCATCTCTCCAACCATTATGTGCAGACAATCGAAATTAACTGGCACTACCAAGAAGTAAAAGAAAACAAGTGCAGTGTATTTAAAGAAATCTGTATACATAAACGGGAAAATGTAAAATACTTTGCCATTTGCTTGAAAATGAAGAATGAGAGGGAACCTATCAGGGACCAACACTAGATGCAGTGTATACTTAATTTATAAATACATTTAGATAATATTACGATGTTGCATTCCCAATTGTCAAAGTAAAAGTAAACGATAAAACTTCTAAATGGATAACTAAGGGAATAAGAACCTCGCAAAGTAAACTAAGGCTGCTTGGTAATCTACTCAAAAGCGGAAAGGCATCAGAGGAATTGCAATTATACTATAAAAATATAAAAATATATGTAGATAAGTAATTATAGCAGCCAAAAAACAGTTTAATAACAGAAAGATTATAAACTCTGAAAATAAATCAAAAGCAAATTAGGAAGTGATAAAAAAGAAACAAACAAAAAGAATCTCACCCCAAAGAACATCAGCCTCAAGCAGCAAGGGCAAAACTTAACACAGCCCAACAAGTAGCAAATTTATTCAACAGTTTTACAAACATAACTAAAAATGTACAACACCCTAATAATTTGTCAATATCACACAGTACAAGTTGTGAAATAATTAATGAAAAATCACTATATCTCAGTCCTATTACTGAAAGTGAATTGCTAGACATAACAAAGCAGCTAAAACTCAAAAAAATCATGCACTTTAGATGAGAGCTCAAATTTTACAATTAAAAAATATAGCAGTCCATCATTAAGACACTGTCATATTGTTAATGAATCTCTGAAAAGCGGGGAATTTCCTAAACAACTAAAGGTATCTAAAATTATATTAATTTTTAAGAAGGGAAAGATTGACAAAGTGAACAATTATAGACCCATGGCTCTCATTTCAGTTTTTTCGAAGATACTTGAAAAAGTAATGTATAGACAACTAACTAAATTACTGAATAAATTTAATATTATCACCAAATGCCAATTTGGCTTACAAACAAACAAGCCCACTAACATGGCAGTAATAAACTTCGTAGACAGCATGTATAAGATGCTATATAAAAGCAAAATCGGGGTGAGAGTGTTTCTTGATTCATCTAAAGCATTTGACATAATGGACCAAAAGTTGCTGTTGGGCAAACTATGGAACTGCGGAGTAAGGGATATTCCATACAATTGGTTTACAACCTATCTGGAAGGTAGAGAACAAGTAGTTGAGATTGAATTCAATGATACGAGAAATAATAAAATTGTAAAAGCTCACTCGAGCAAAAGAAATGTAACATCTAGAGTACTGCAGTGATCAATCTTAGCCTTCTTCTATTTTTACTATACATAAATGACTTACTATAGTGCCTAAAAGATATTTCTGAAGTAAAACTAACACTTTTTGCAGATGACACAAGCATATTCATAAGTGGAAAAGAAAGTGCTGATCTGGATACAAAAATAACAGCAGTAATAAAAGTCATGTTAACCTGGTTCAGAACTAACAAACTTCTGATAAACGAAGCTAAAATAGTAGCAATTAATTTACAGCACAAAAACAACAAAAGCATAACTATTCCTGGAATCGTGTTTGGATCTAAAACTATAAAGTATCAGACAGAAACAAAATTTTTGGGGTTATGGATTGACTTAAACCTCTCATGGGTTATCCATGTTGAAAAATTAGTTACAAAACTAAGGCTTGCTATGTTCTCAACCAACTGAAGACTAGAGTAACGTTGGATGTACTCAAAAGCTGCCATTTTGCTTACTTCCACTCACATATATTATATGCAGTAATATTATGGGGAAACCCTGTAAATAGCCATTCATCTTTAAGCTTCAAAAGAGAGTGATAAGAACTATGATTGGCATCCCAAGAAAAGAAAACTGTAGGAAACATTCTAAGGATTTAAAAATATTAGCATTTCCCTGTGTCTATATGAAAGAAATTCTAAACTATGTCTGGACTGATCTTGATGATTTTATAAGTAATGCCAAAATTCATTCACATAATACTTGAAACAAAACTAAACTCCACCATCATATGTATAGCATGAAACTATATGAGAGATCCTTCAAATATAATTGTTTAAAATTGTACAATGTCTTACCAGCTTATCTAAGGAACATACTAACAATTAAAATATTTAAAACTGAAATTAATAAAACACTACTTACAAAACAGTTCTATACAATTGAAGACTTTATCAGATCCTGTAATGACACAACTAGATGACTTAGAAAAATTTAAGTGCCAACTGCCTAATAGAATATTATTAATGTGTATATTACTGTAGCTGAGATACTGTGCTGCTCTGGTTTCAGTGCACAGGAGCCAAGGCACCTAAATGGAGAAGATGTTCTTTATTCAAGAATAGAGCTGCCACCCTCACTAGTCAGAATATACCAGTATATTATATTTTTATTATATTTCCACATCTTATTTTATACATGTATATAGTCCTATATTGACAAAGCCAAAAATTTGTACAAATTCTCATAGTAAATAAATCTAAATCTGAACACTAGCTTATGATCAAAGATAGTACTATAAAGCTTTGAGAGTTATCTTACCTTTAAGAACATGAATAATGTTTCGGAAATCAAATGGCTTTGTCAGCATATAATATTGTTATTGATTATTGCACTGACTATTTTTTGAAGATCTTAATAAAAAAATGAATGTTACTTCAACAACCTTTTAGCTGTTTTGCTTGTATAATTTCTTCTAAAAAATTGAGTATTGACTATAAACAAAAGATTTCATGCTAAAATGCTGACAATTCAGATTACACAAATTCTTATTCATACATGCATGCATGCCATACTAAATTACTAATTGAAAACATTTATATTTAATACTAAATTTCTATAAAAGTCTTTAAGATATATCGGAGATAATAAAAATTACTGTTCACTTGTTCCATTTCCTTTCATTATTCTTTTAGTACAGTGTTTTTTTAATAAATATTTTGAACAAAAAGCTCAAAGCAATTACATTATGCAATTTATGTGAAAATATTGTGTGCCCTATACATTCAAAAGGAAACATATTCTTAATTACTGCTATGATTCTTCTAAGGCCTCGACTATATTCTCATTTTTAACTGAAAAGTTTAATCATCAAATTATATTAAGGCAAATATTTGAATGAATTTTACAGAGAAACAGAATGATATTGGTATATATACTACCAGCACAACAGAAGATCATTACTCAACTATTTTTTAATAAAATCACATGCCTCGTTTTATGTTTAAGATTACAGATGCATTCCAGAAACTGCCATTGCTGGCAAAGCAAATAATTATATTTATTGTAAGTTTACAATGTTTTGAACATAACAAGCCACTGCCACCAAACGTAAAACTGCTAATTGGCTGGTGATAAAAGAGAACAATCTAATCAATGATTTCTGAACAGCACACAAGCACTCAAATAAAAATGTGCTTTTGGTATTAGATGAATAAAACAGAAAGAAAATTTTCTCAGTTTCATTAAGAAAATGTATAATATAGTCTTCAAAGCTTTTTGGTGCTCTTGTAATTTTAAAATAAATAAGGTTTTTATATACCAAATATTGTCATCATATGAAATGAAAGAAAAATTCTGCAATAAAATAAGCATATTTGAATAATTACCTTTTAAGATATAGTAGAGTCCTACTATATCTTTATTCAGAGAACTGAACATTTTGCCACAACCATTTTCACTATTAGCTGAAAGCTGTCATCCATGAAGAAATGAAATACTGAATCTCATAGGTTATGTTAAGGGAAAAATAAAGTATATGAGCAAACCTATTTCATTCCTCTCTAATAACAGCTATATTTCATAACACTGCCTTATTACACATTACACAATTACACATAATCTCAGTAATGCAGATATTGTAATAAATTATTTCTACAGTAGTACTCTCATGCCTTTTGTGCATATTTAAAGTTAATAACACCAAGTATGGTGTGCACATAGTTAATCTCTTATTCAATCATTCAATAAATACTGATGGGTCAAAGGTAAAAATCGTGCAAGTATACAAAAAAGTGAGTTCCTGGCACATTAAAATGAGAACCTATCAGCTAAGGGAGGTAATCCTGACAGAAAACTTCAGTCCTCTGGGATTGCTGGGGTTGGAGCAAGGCTAATGACCTAGTTCCAGAAAAAATTATCTTGAAATCCCAGAAGGTGCTTTGAAACTGTGGATCAAAAAGATGAGAGACTAAGCTAAGGAAAATGAACCACTTGATTGGGATGTGGAAAGTGTGAACCCTTCTTAGAAGAGCAGGCACATTGAAATACTGATGCAGCAATCTATCAGTAAAGAAAACATTGCTGTCATACAGGAAATCAGATGGCAAGAAACAAATAAAATATGGGACAGAAAGAAATATACATTCTTCAGCAGTGGAAAACCAAAGTATGTAAAGGAAGGAGCAGTTGCATTCATAGCAGAAGCTTTGGCTAAGGAACTGTATAACAGTTTACAGCAGTGAATGAACGGTTAGGGACACTGTAGTTTAAAATTAGATTTTATAATCTAACAATTAGATCTAAGTACTTGATCAGATAGAAAAAGAAGAGTTATGTCAAGAAACAATTGGCATTCATAGCTTGTGTAATGAGGCAAATGATAATGACCAAAGATTGATTGATCTAACAAATAGCAGAGGAATGAAAGTGATATGTCAAGCTGTTTCCCTCTAAAAATATAGATAACTGAGGGCAGAAATGTATAACATTAATGAATTAAAGATTTAAGAAATATCGGAGATTAATTGAAGGCAAATGGAACATAATGAAAGATAGTACCTATCAAGTTAGCAGTAAAGGAAACACCTGGAAGATCCACAAAAAGAAACCAAGTAATGGCAGAGGGCTGTAAAGTAGTAATAGATGAAAGGAATAAGGAGTACAAGTATTAATTGAGAGACCAACAAGAATGAAGAATCATGAGTTGGACCGTTTGAATAGAGCAGTAAGGAATACCTATTGAAAGAAGAGAATATATCTAAATGAGAATATAGTTAAGATTACCTAAGGATTCAAGTCGAACAATCCTTACATAGCATATATAGAGGTGAAGGAAATAAAAAATGGATTTAAATTGAGAACCAATTTATGTACCGATAAGAATGCTCAGATTTTGGGAGATAAATAAAAGAGTAAAATAAAATAGATGAGTACTTTGAACAACTTTTGAACCCAGCAAAAGTAAAAGATAAAACACAGTTTACCAAAAAGTGACAAGGTAATTAATGAGATAGTGGTTGAAAGACTATACAAGAAGTGAGTTGTTGCGTGAGTGCAAAGAGGATGAATGTGTTGAGTGAAAGCTAGTAAGTATGGGGAAAATGGGATGTCATGTTGTAGTTCTAAAGTGCAAGAAGTGAGTGGTCTAACAGATGAAAATCCAAAAGCACAGATAAAGAAAAAGGCCTAAAAATTGAGGAAGTAAAGACTATGTTCAAGTCAATAACAGAAGAAATAATGGAGATTAAAAGTAGTTCCGCAAGAATAAAAGAGAAAATGGAGAAGAATAGGGAAGATATAAAAGTGAAGAATGAACAGCTTGAAGAAAATTAGGGGAATTAGTGAAATACAGAAACAGAATAGTTCAAATGGAGAAATCGACAGATGTGAGCAGGAAGCTAATGTAGTGACCACTGGAGTGGAAGAAAGAGGAGGGGAAAAAGACATGGGGAAAAAAGTTATCAAGGAGTATTGGGCAACAAACTGGAGGGAAGGGAAATTAGAGACTCCTGGAGAATTGGATGAAGGGGTAGGAGATCAAGGCCAATATTATATTGGCCACAATGAATATGAAATGGAAAGTATTAGCCAAAACTGGGAAATTAAAAGGCAGAAGAATATTTATTGAAAATGACTATGGAAAAAAAATAGCAAGAAGCAAGGGTAGAATTAATAAAACAGATGAAGAAAGCCAGAAATGAAGGAAAAAGAGCATTTATGCATGGGATGCAGTTATTGATAGATGGAAACTAGATGATGCAGCAGCAAGGTCAAAGAATGAGACTATTAGAAGAGAAGGGAAACTACCTTGGGGCAAGAAACTAGCATTCAGCAGAGAGAGGAGGAGTGTATAGCAACGAGAGTGTTAAGGACATCACCTAGTGCAATAGATGGAAACCAGATAATGCTGCAGCAAGGTCAAGGAGTGATGGATAGAGGGGAAGAGATCTGGCAGAGAGGAGAGGAGCAGTGAGCATGTTAAGGGAGTCACCGAGTGTGGCTCCAATGAAACAGCTGAGAGTGGTAAATGATATGGTGGGGAGAAGTGGAATGGGGAATAAGCTGGTAAGTGGACAAGAGCTTTGAGTATGTCATCATCCTTGGGGAGTATTACTGAAATAGATGGTGCCAAAAACTCAGGGACATATAAAAGGATCACAAGAGCAAAGGCAACATTAGAGCAATTTATATGGAAGAAATAGAAAATAAGTACTTAGAGGGGGATTACTGGTAATTTTAAAGATTTATAGTGTAAAAGTAAAGAAGTATGGATCAGAAATAAAGTAATGGAAGAGGATGTTTGTGAGAGAATTGTGGAAAGGGTAGAGAGTAGAAATTGGATCTATTGCATATACAAGCAGGAAGTTAAATGTATCCTAAAATAACAAGCATCCCAAGAATGTTGTATAATGTGTAAAGTTAATGTAAGAGAATTATGTAGAAAAAAGAATTCATTCATTCATACAAGAAGTGAAGATAGTTTCACAGCAGCTTAAGAAAAATAAAGCACTGGATATAGATAAAATTCCAGCAGAATTCTGGCAGCATGGGTAAACACTACTTTTGGAGGCATTCCACAACTTAATTGTTGAAGTTTAAAACAGCAAAAATATGTCTGAGGATTGACAGAAAAGTATTTATTATATGTCCAATTTATAAGAAAAGAAAAAGTTTGTCTATAGTGATTATAGGGGTGTTTCGCTGCTATATATACCTTACAAGTGATTTACATCTATTTTGGAAGAAAAATTAGAATCTGTAGCAGAAGAAAATACAGATAAATATCAGTCAGGCTTCAGGAAAAGTAGACCAACTTTTGATCTGATATTCATGGTGAAGCAAATTTTGGAGAAGTGCTGGGAAAAGAACATTGATGTAATCCATATATTTGTTGACTTTCAGCAAGCATATGACTCTATGGATAAGAACAGATTGACACAAATTTTAAAGGATTTAAGATACTAGAAAATCTGGCAAGACTAGTGAAGTTAAACTCTACGGCAGGTATGAAGATCGAGTCAGAAGTAAGTAGTTTTATTAAAGTAAAATGAAGCTGTTCTTGTTTAACCTAGCATTTGAATCAGTATTCAGAAAACTACAGATGGATATCAGTGGTAGACTATTATATAAGACAGCTCAGTGGTTGGTTATGCAGATGATATAAATATAGTGGGAAAAATAACTAGACCAGAAAAGAAAGTGTTTGGAAATCTGAGTCAGCAGTCAATGAAAATAAAACCAAGGTAATGGTGTAGACTCAGAGAACGAGATATGTAGGTGAACATCTTGTGCCCTAAGGATAAAGATTAGAGGTGGTAAAGGAATTTAAAGTCCTATACAAATATTGGAGAAGAACTAGAAATAGAGGCAAGAATTCTGGTTGCCAATAGAGCTTGTTTTGCTACATGGCTTCTTATCAGGAGTAAGAACTTTGACCAGAATCTAAAGATAAGGCTGTACAACACTCTCCCCAAGATCGCGGGTTCGAATCCGGCTAGGACCGATGGATTTTTTCGGGCATAAAAATTCTAAGTATGGCTTCCTTTGGAAGGGAAGTAAAGCTGTGGGTCCCATGTCATACATTTACGGCACAAAAAAGAACCTCAAGCCTGAAAGAGAGACCTCTGAGCAAAATTTGTTGGCCGTTTCACGCCCTGAATTGAATAGGACGCTGATGACCTGAGATGTTAAAGAGCGTTCATAAATAAATCAATAAAAAAAAAAATACTCTCATTCATATTGGTATAGTGTGGGGAAATGAAATGTGCACTCTTTTAAAACTAGCAGGAAAAAAATCTGCTTCTTTGAAAAAAATTCTTGAGGAAAATAAAGAGACCTATTTGTACATAGAAAAATGAAATATAATTATGAATTATATTCACTACATGATGATTTATCTTTATTAGATATTATTCAAGTAAAAAGACTTTAAGTAGGCAGAATATATAAGTATAGGAAATCATAGAGTTCCAAAGAAGGTATTCACTGGAGATTTCAGAGGGCCAGTTGGAAGACCATGCAATAGATGGGAGGATGGAGTATGTCAGGATGCAGCACTCATGCTTAAAATCGGAAACTGGAATGCTGCCACATACGACAGACAATTTGGAAGGAGTGCAATTGGGGTAAATGATCAAAATAATGGGTCAATATGCCATAGGAAGGAATAGGAATAAATGCAAATAGTTTGAACCCCACCAAGAATGAAATTAAAATCTCAAACCATAAAATAGCCATGGGCCAAAATGTTTTCCATATATTAGGTTTATATGAGGGTTGATTAAGAAGATAGGCAACTATTTTTTCTCTTGAAAATGCTCCAAAACAGAAAATGTGCTATATACATTTGAAAGTGTATGATTCGTATATTTTAAAATTGACATCATATGAGGTATAGATGCATGAATCTCTGTAAGGTAAAAGGACAAACATGATCATTGTTTTATTCTATTCCTATACAACATGTATGAAATTGCTTATAGTTATTGCAAAAGCTGTTTAACGCCCTTCAAAGTAGTCTCCCAGGCTGTCTATTGTTCACTAGCGTCAATGGAGAAGACTGAAAATACCATCAGCTGCATGAGAGTTGTGTGTGCTATCTCACAACAAATTACAGTTAACATGTTTTGCTTATTGGTAAAGTTTTCCACACAATGGCTTCTTCACTTTTGGAATAAAATCAAAGGCATAAGAAATAAGATTGGAAGAATAGGGAGGGTGTGGCAAGGCCTTTCATCCTAACTCTGTAAACAATGTGTAACTGTACCAGCTGTATGGGATATAGCTTTATCATGCAAGACTGTAGAGTTCAAGAGTTCAGGACTTTTTCTCTTGTACTGCACAACAAAGATAGTGCCATAGAAATGACAAGCAGTACTGATCATATACAATTCTTCCCTCATGAACTGGATGAAACACTAAATACCTGGACTGTCATATGCCAAAATGATCATTAGCTTCGTGGGTGATAGATTTTGTCACACCTTGTGCCTCCATGGTGATTAGGGATGATGCCATTCATTGAACTGTCCCTTTAGTTCAAATTGGTATGTTTGTGCCCATGTTTCATCATTGTAATGATGCAAGTTCAGCATGTAGTTTCCTTCATGGTAAAAGTTACCCAGATTGATAGAACATATTTCATATTGGGTTCACTTCTTTACCTCAGTTAAGTGATGTGGTATCCACTTGGTAGCAATATTCCATAAATTTAAGTACTGCTTAGAATTTTGCAAACTGATAATACAGGAATATACGATAGGCTAATTCCATTACAGTTTAGCACGTCATTCATTAGGCACTGCTTGACCATAGCTACTCAAACATCTTTGTCAGCTGACAAGGCTAATTCCATTACAGTTTAGTGCCTGTCATTCATTAGGCATTGCTTG
Source organism: Metallyticus violacea (assembly GCA_030762175.1). Lineage (NCBI taxonomy): Eukaryota > Metazoa > Arthropoda > Insecta > Mantodea > Metallyticidae > Metallyticus > Metallyticus violacea. Next base: position 115,390,464 of record CM060846.1, on the reverse strand, counting down.
ACCACAGCCACTGCAACATCTTTGTCAGCTGATACAGAAAGTCCATTGCAAGTAGGTCGGCAGTTGACTCTCATCTTGACATTATCCACCTTGCCACTGTACATAGGGTATAGCAAACGGTTCAATGCTTCCTGTAGCTCTGCATGTCATTCTCATGCATTGCTGTCGCTGAGTATGGCTATCTTGATTTAAGAATTCGGTTCAACCTTGGGTTTCTTCTATTACACACCACTTTCATCATATAACTGAGAGGGAGTATTATGATCATGTCCAGACTGGTACATTCATAATACCCCATCTGGCAGTAACATTAGAAGTTCAGGTTAAGTACTTTCAAATGCATATATATTAAATTTTTGGCATTGGCACATTTTTATGGAATAAAAAATAGTTACCATAACTGCTATATCAACGCTCGTATATTTATATAGCCTTTTTAGGTTACCAGCTGCATTAAATTTTAAAAAACTTGAGATTTGGCATTCTGAACTCAACATTTATCAGGAACTACACAGGATGCAAAAAATAAAATATACACACTTCAAGTTAACACACTGTTAGCTTAACAAAACTGAATTCACACAAACAGAAAATGATGAGCACTAATCATTTTAGACTTTTTTTATAGTTACAACAGTTGTGCAAAATGCCCCTGCATCGGTGTCGATACACTTCTAAGTACGCTGAACTACTGATTGAGTAACATTTGCAAAAGTGTCCTCAGGAATTGCAGCAGATGCTGTTTCAATTTCTTCCTGAAGTGCTGTCAGTGTATCTGGTTTTCTATGGTATACAACATCCTTAAGAGTTCTCCATAGGTAGAAGTCCAACAGAGTTAGATCTAGAGAATGTGGTGGAAACTCAATCAGACCTCTTTGTCCTATTCAGTGCCTTGGAAGATTGGCATCAAGGTACGCACATGCATCTCGGTGGTAATGTGGTGATGCACCATCATGTTGGAGGTAAAATTCCTCATTTCCATAAGAGTGTATGAGTAAGAGTAAGATGGAAGTGCGTATCATGTTCAGATACACTGGGCCAGTTATTGTTCCTTCAAAAAAGAATGGTGCAATTAGAGCCCTAGATGACAACCCACATCAAACACTAATTCCAGGTAAATTAGCAGCCTTTTACAAAATAACATGCAGATTGTTTGCACAGCAGTAGACACAGTTATGCCAGTTAACAGTTTCGTTCAACTTAAATTGTGTCCCATTGGACCAAACAGCTTTCCCTATGAAGGCCTCCTCCTCTTGCACCATGTTCTGAAACCAATCAGAGTACTCCATTCTCTAATCAGAGTCATTTTCATTTAATGCATACAAAAGTCTTGGGATGAAAAATTCAGCTTTGCTGTTTTAATAATACAATGTAAGTTAGTTCTGCTAATCCCAGTCTCATGTGCACTTTGCTTTGTAGATTTCTGCAACGAGTGTTCAAAATGTTCCAAAACCATAGCCGAGGATGCAGGACTTGTTGCTGTGCGAGGTTTCCCAGATATGCCCTTGTGAAGACCACATATGGTACCATGAGTCTCAAATTTGTCTCCAATGTGTGCAATTGTTATTAAAGTTGGCAGTTCTGTTCTGTATACACATCTCCATTGCCTTTGCACTTCAACAATATTCTCGGTTTTCCAGTACACTACAAAATTGCTTTCCACTGTTCAAATAATAATTTTGGCTCCATTTTGTTGTAGCAATGCTAACATAATGTAATTTGAGTCACATCTGTTTAGAGAATATCATACAATAATCTTGGTTTGATTTGTTCATTGTTGATTTACCTGTCATGTAGCAGGCTATCATAATGCATGTGAGTCACACATGTTTACAGATCATAATACTACAAATTGCTGTTGTTTATCAGTTCAACTTTGAAATGTATTAAATAGGTATCTCTGTGAAAGTGTATATACATTTTTTTGGAAACCTCAGTATATAGGTTAATACATTTTTATAACATATATAAATAATATGGAATGGAGGGACAAAGAAAACAATTACTTTAATCACAGTTAACAAGTTTGGGATGGAAAAAAATTATCATCTAGACTTTACAGTCAATTAAAATAAGTTTGTCATGGAAAATACAAGAATTCATGAACATACATGACTAGACAATGCAGTGTCCATACATCACATATTACCAAACTATTAAATCCTGAAACTCTTTCATATTTTTAAGCAAGATGGGTAAAAAAAAAAAAAAAAATATATATATATACACATATCACATTAAACACTGAGCCTAAAGTCTTTAAAATGCTTGCTACCCCTGTGCCTGAGTGGTTGAAACTGCTTGTAAATGTTTTGAAGGAAAAAAGTATTTCTATTCATTTAATAATAAAGTAAAAGAAGTGCACAATGCAAATATGTCACTATTTACAACACATTTCAGTCGATATTGTTTTTTCACATGATTTTGCACCATTTCTGTCGCAGTTTTTTCCACATAAAACACATGTGCAGTCTACTTGTGATAAGTGTTTCTTGCTGCAAACTTTATGCATGGCTAATCTAGCCATGGTGCACCTTAGTTCATAATAAGGTTAGTTGATTTCCTAAACAAGTATGATATACTAAATAGACAGCAACATGGTTTTAGAAAGGAACTTTCTATTACTTTTCTTTTCTTTCTACTACTATTCTCATACTATAACAACAATATCAGACTTTATTAACCAAATTTTTTGCAATCTTGATAATGGTTTCAAAACTGCTGGGATATTCTTGGATTTGAGTAAGGCATTTGACTGTGTCTCTCATGAGAAACTGACAAATAAACTGGAAATTTTATGGAATTAGGGATAAAATGTATAAAATATTATAGTCATACTTACAATGAGAAGATAGTGACTGAAATTACTTATAAAGCAGGTAGAAAGAAAACTATATATACATCGAAACCAAATTGGTAATTGCAGGTGAGCCACAGAGTTCAGTTTTGGGACCATTGCTCTTTCTGATAAATGTTAATGATTTATAGAAATCCACAACAAGCAAACTAGTATCTTAAGCTGATGATACTTTGATGATATGCCATAATGAATCCTTGATCCAGCTAGAAACTATCATTAGAACATCTTTAAAAGCATTATCTGATTATTTACATGATATGAATTTGAAGGTTAAATCTACCAAAAGTAAGCTAATGGTATTTGATCATTGTGTAAATAGGAAGTGTGGTGATGTAATTACTTTAAATAATACAAAAATTGAAAAGGTAGATTATTACAAATTTTTAGGAATATATGTATAATATAATATTTCCTGGAATTCAGATGTAGACTTTACATGTAAAGATATTAGATTTTTATGTATACTTTAAGGCATCTATCACTGAATTTATACCATGAAGTTCTAAAAACTGTATACTATGGAACTGTTTATCAAATTTTATCTTATGGCATTGAATAATGGGGGAACTGTAGTGTAATAATATGAATAGAATATTGTTGCTACAAGAGATATTTAAGGTGTATATTTGGGTTAAAACCAAGACACTCCTGTAGAGATATTTTTATAATTAACAGGCTATTTACAGCTGTTGAATTGTGTGTGTTTATATATGCTAAACTTTAAATCAACTGACAAAGATCCTAAAATTAAAGGACTAATACTGTATAACAAATTATTCATACAAGGGTAAGTTCATAGTTCATAAATTTCTGGCCTCACCAATAAGGATTATCATCTTCACAAAACCTTATATGATTCTTCCATATTTTATGAATTTCTCATCTTATGAATTTCAACATTATAGGAGAATGTAATACCAATTATCAGTTTATAAAGAAAAAAACACCACCAGGACGGAGCCACAGGTCCTCATAGATATTAGTTTCTCATACCAGTCATCAAGATGAAGAGAATGTCTCTTCAAAACTGGTCCCACCATATTTAAAAGTAAGTGAAGCATAAGTATGTGTTAGACGACAGATTAATTATAATTTTCCTTATTTGATGTCATACTTTATCTGTTATGTAAATAATTGCAGCTGTAACTTCTGCTCTGCTGTGTTCAGTTGTTCATATATAGATACATAAAGAAGGCTAATGTAGAAGATTGTGACATGTTCAAAATGCAGTATCGAGCTGTTATTAAGTTCTTCAAAAAAGAAGGACTTACCCCAAATCAAATTAAGCAGAGATTGGACAGTGTATATGAAGTATTCCCCTTACATTTTACCATAAAAGAATGGGTCAAACTTTTTCAAATGGGTCGAGAAAGCATTGAAGACAAAGAGCATGCACGTTGGTCCTTGGAGATGTTCACTTCTGAAAACACTTCTCTTGTGGAAAGAGAAATTATGGAAGACAGGCAGCTCAAAATTACAGAAATAACAACAAGGTTGGGCTTTTCTAAAACAACAGTCCTTCAAATTATTCATGAACATTTAAACATGAATAAGATTAGAGCAAAATGGGTGCCTAGACTTTTTCCTCAATCCAAAAGTAGCAACGAGTCATCTGTTGTCATACATTTTTGGAGCTCTGCCGTGGCAAAGAGAGAGAAGTTTTGCAAACCATTGTTAAAGGAGATGAAACTATGGTCCTCTACTATGATCCCTTGTTCAAAAGAGAATCAATGGAATGGCGTAAACCTGGCGAAGTACTGCCTCTGGGACTGTGAAGGAATACTCTTCATTGACTTCAAGGAGAGGAACACCACAGTAAATGGGGAGTACTATGCTAGCCTGCTGCACAGACTACATGCTTCCATCAAAGAGAAAAGGCAAGGAAAGTTGAGTGGTGGTGTGCACCTTCATCATCTTCTTTACTCTTGTTGCAAAGGAAGCTGTGAAGAAATGTGACTTTAAGAGATCAACCATCCACCCACCATCCACCATGTGAAAAAGCTTCTATATCAACTGTGTACAAACATTGAGATGCATTCTCGACTACATATAAGGTCTTTTTAGATAACTTTCATTTTTCAAAAAGTGCTAGATGAGATTTTTTGGGATGTTTTAATATTATATCAATTTTATAGGTTAGTATTGATGAGATCATAATATCGAAATGATTAATTGCTGTTTGTATTGACAACTGGCATAGGAATTGATGTCTACCATGGTTGCCATTGCTGTTGAGGCTCTTTCTTTTACGTGCTTGGCAAATGTTTTGCATTAATTTTTAGAGTTAGTCATAAGTGAAATGGGTAAGAAATTTATCTGCATCATATCAATTAATATATAATACCTGCACTGTAAGCAGCTTCAAAATTAAACAAATATGCTAGACCTAGATATTTATTTTTAGCTATTATTTGGTAAATTCTACATTTCCATTGAATATTTTAAGGATAGCTGGCAGTCTTCTCCTGTTTCTATGTGGTGAACTGCCTGTGGTGCCTCAGTAGCAAAAACGGGCATTAAATATCTTAAAAAAAATGGTAAAACTTTGTGAATAACAAAGTTTGGTGTACAAAATTCAATTAAAATGGAGCTCTGCAGTTGCAGTAATACAAAATCTCCTCCTTTATAGTATATACAGAGCTTTCACATAAAAACTATCCACCTTATATGGGAAAGAATGGGAAGTACTGCTCTCAGCCAACAGAATTCAAAACATTGCATTGCACCTACACTAAATTATTAACTGATCACGCTTTGAAGTAAAATTTCCTTTTTCCAATAACTGTTGTAGGTAAAAATGAGAATCATTCTACTTACAAATTTGTTCATCTGATTGCTTTCTTGCATAGATAAATTCACTTGTGCTTGGCTGAGATTGATACTTCTAACAAGAAATACAGTGTTGAGTCACCTTGGCTCAGGAGATGAGTGGAGGAAAATGTTTTCTTTCACACTAACTTTATTTTTTGTAAATATTGAATTAGAAGTCTAATACTTCAGTAAAAAGATGTCATAACTTCAATGGGAGAAATGGTTATGAGGATTTCAAGATGGCATAACAACACAACATAATAAAATAGTCATCAATGTAATATTCTTTAGCTATGAAACATGAAGTAAGTAGAGTTTAGTGTAAAAAATGAATACCTAAGTTTAGGATGAGTATTCAATTTGGGAAAATGTCAGTAAAAATTTGCATTTAGCTCTTGTGAAATAAAGTCACAATGCTGGCATGAGACAATTTAAAAACCTTGATGATAATACAGTGAAAGCAGTACAAAAGTCCCACAACCTAAGAGGGACCAGCTTATCCTGTTCAATTGTGAAGATTTTCCACAGTGCATGGAGGAAGCCAATTTCTCTTCCAGTCAGTTGCAAGCATCATTTTGACAGAGTTGAGAAGTTATGTTGTGCAGCCGAGAAAGAGATTTCATTAAATAGTGCTGTAGTGCTATGCAATAGTGAGATATTCATTGCTTCATCATATATTCATATTCAAGGCATAGATCGGATACAGAAAGTCATGTGGCAGAACAAGACAGGCATTTTGGTGTAAATTTCCTGGCAGTCCAGTTCAAACATGAAAAACTTTACAGTTAATACAAAAGTTTATTTAAACTGGTTCTGTGACTGACCAGAATAAAACCTCAAAGTTGCCATAGAAACTTTTACTTGACAAAATAAAAGTTTCCATTAGAGCCCTCCTTGAGCAAGATGAGTCTACAAAAGAAAATATTGGTGGCAATATGAGGTCTAGCTGCCAACTAGTTCAGTTCTGTATTGGGACTTTTAAACTGCTCTTATTGTAGAAATGTCAAATTCAAAGTGTTAAGTATGAATATTTACAAGAGAGACTAAAAACTGTTTATTGTTAATATGAAAGGGAAAATCAAGTAAATTAAGATCAGAATAGTTTTTAGCAAGGTATGTTAATGGAAAGCATAAAATTAAATTTTCTGATTAGAAATTTTAAATTTATAACAAATAAAATGATAGGTGTATCCTTCACCATCTCCAGAAGCATTCCAGTTAGTACAAAGAGTTCAAACAAGTCAACAATCCACACTTTTATATGTACTTTGATGCTGAAATACATACAATTAGATCACATGGCATTTCAATGTACCTAGCAGTAGCCTTGGAGCACATTTAAAGTAAATGGACAAGATTGTTTCGAAATCACCATGAACTTCACTACATGCCTGCATGTAAAGTCAAAATTATCAAATTGGCCCAAAAAATATGCCTCACTTCAAGGCTGAAAATTTGCTCCAGCAGTTCTGGCTTTAATCCACTGGATTACAAATTAAACATTTAGTCCAAACCTTAAAGAGGTAATAATTTATATTTACTCAAAGAATGACTGCTTGTTAGAAACAAAGCACACTTCATGCTTCCAAACATAACTGAAGGTGCAGGCAGGCTGCCACAAGGAATGTTATTACAATACATTACGTAAAGTTATTGCAAGAGGTATTGATTTAAACAAACCTTTAATGATACATTTGTTTCTTCATGAAAACCTTAGAAGTTTACCACTAGAAAACCAGAATTGTGAAAAAGCACTTTGTTTTCATTAATTAAATGAATGACAGTCAGTAGCTCTTATCTAATATAAAGCATATCAAAAAGAACAAGTTTGGCATGGCAATCACAAAGTGTTCAAGATGTTTAGGGCATTACTAAACAAATTATATGTTTCAGGTAATATGGGTTTAAATCTGCGCAATTTCTACACATTTTATTTTTAATTGTTTCCTTGTTTATATGACCAGAAACTCAGTATAGAACTTCATTTTTTCATATAAAAGAACATTTTAATGCTTGTAGCTTTAAAATGTGTATTGCTGCCTTAATATTTTTCCACTGTGGCCTTAAAGATAAATGTTTACATTTCAGACACGATTCGGTCTATACATTAAAATAAACAAACATAAAACAAAAATAAATAAATAAACATAATATCCAGTCCAATATCCTTCATCCTCAAAATACTTATTAATTCTCCTCATGGAGTCTACCAACTGGATCGGTCCTGATGGTGTAGTGGTTACCATGCCTCCTAAACCCAAGATCGCGGGTTCGAACCAGGCAGGACCGATGGATTTTTTGGGGCGTAAAAATCCTAACTATGGTTTCCTTCAGAAGGGAAGTAAAGCCGTGGGTCCTGTGTCGTACATTTACGGCACGAAAAAGAACCTCAAGCCTGAAAGAGAGGCCTCTGAGCAAAATTTGTCGGCCGTTTCACGCTCTGAGTTGAATGGGAAGCTGATGATCTGAGCTGTTAAAGAGCGTCCATAAATCAATCAATCAATCTACCAACAGGTGAAAATAATTTGGCCTTTATGCGAGGAATTCCATGCATCTTCAACCCTGTGCCATAGCTCAACAATCATCCTTTAAGGTGGGAAATGGGAATTTTGAATAATCTCCTTCATTTTTTCCCAAAAGCTCTTCCCAAGTAGGAAAAAAATTTTATGACCAGTGCTAAGTCACTTATCTACTTGTCGATCTTCCCTATATTGCTGAGCCAAAGCCTCTCAGTTCTTTCTGGCATGCCATGTCTACGAGTAGCGTCAGACGACGAAAACCCCACGTTATTCAAAGTTAATACAGAGGAGTGGTACTTCTGTCAATTAAATGATTATCGAACTCACAACCTTCGCGTTATTAGCACGAAGCTCAAACCGCCTACATTGGTTGAAGTCGCATTACCTGGAATTTGCCATACAAGAATGTGGCCATTCTTTCTTTGAGTAAGAGTACCACATCCTGATGTGCAAGCAGAGTTGCCACATTGGTGCTTTTAGTACTAGATCTGGAGTTTTTGAAGTCATCTGGTGCCAAATATTAATAAATAGCACTATTGTGAAACTCTGGTGCTTTTGCAGTAGATTTAGCATGTAATCTGCAGCTTTTGGGGGGAGAAGGGGAAAGAAAATCTATGGCTAAATCAAAGGACACAATATATCTGTTGAGCACAATATTATAATTAGTTGTAACGGAAAAGCCCTTGAAGTCACCTCTTTAAAAATGCCATAGTAGCTGCTACTACTCGATCCATATGCTCTCATCTTTAATTTCCTGTACTGCAAAGTCTGTTAAGAACCCTAGTTCTAGTTTATGATTATCTGGACTGTACAACAAAATTCTCCAGAAAACTGACATAATGCCACAACATCTAGCTAAGGAAAACGCAAACTGAGGAATGTGTGTACTAAAACTTATGATAGCTATCCACCTGGCTACTTGATGACATCAATCTTTTTATTTATTAATGCAGACCATGTGTATTAAAAGGAGATAAAACTTAAAGCCCTTAATACCTAGTTCAGTGATGGTTTTAAGTCTGCAAGAATCAGTGAAATCTAATAGTTTTCAGTTTTTTTTTTTGGTTTTGTTTTATTTTTGTGCTCCAGTGAAGTACAGTATAATGGATACTTTTGAGGTTTTGTGAACTAAACAATTATGCAAATTGACATTTCTGGTGTTTTGGGGGCAATTTAAGATTGGTGCTTTTCTGGTGTTTTGAGGCAATTTAAGTTTGATGCTTTTCTGATATTTTTGAGCAAGAATTTTATGCTTTCTCATTTTTAGAGTTGGCAACTGTGTGTACAAGCTATGTGCCACAATAGATTCATGGTCAGATTATCGCAAGGATTGTATGAAGTTGCAGCCATTTTTAATAAATGTTGTTTTAGAAGACTCGTCAATAAGCAGTATATATAATTTTTTAATGATAATGTATTACTCTGTTATATTTTAATATTTCTCTATTTAACAGTATTCATTCTATATGCACGCACGCACGCACACACACACATACATACATACATAAACTTAATCTCAGCAGTCTTTAACTCTATTTTATCATGACCAATAAAGCAACTATTTACCATTCATCCTATTTTGATGCAAATTGTAGCATGCAATTTGTTACTAACAGATTGAAACATATGTTTAGACAGATATTACCAACTTTGCAGTCATTTCATTTTAGACTTTGATGGATGATTTATAAGACAATATAATGTGCAGTTTTAACATGTTCCTCTTTAGTAGGTGTTATACATTATACTCAACTAGATTGATATTACAGTAAATGACTGTCATTACTGTTTTAACATAGTTATCCAAAATGATACTTATAACTGACATGTAAATGCAATAATTTCTTGCAGATCTTAACATGCAATCATATAATGTGCAAAAAAGTAATGATAAAAAAGCTCTAAAATAGCTATGTTCTAAATTGTAGTAATTTTTAAGATACAACAATTGCATTTAATTCATTAAAAAAGCAAATTCTGTGTGCTTACAAGAAAGTATAGCAAGTTAATTAAATACCTGTTTGTGGTAAGTGTTCCAGTCTTGTCTGAACAAATGGCAGTAGCATTTCCCATGGTTTCACACGCATCAAGATGCCTTACAAGATTATTATCTTTCATCATTTTCTGAAATATTCATAAAACATTCACACAAAATAAGATAGTTGCCAGTTTAATGTCAAGATTTCCTCTATAAAGAAAGCTTAAACAGGTCATGTATAAACATCTTTAGCTCTAGTATAAGTTCAAAAAAAATAGTTGCTTAATTGGCTCATTTATTTATTCCATTTCCATTACACTAAACATTGACAAAAGTTGAAAAGCAAACTTTAAAAATGTAGTTAAAAAACAATACCTTAAATCTGGATTTATCTAATTAAAATTACCAATTATTAATATATATTCATTCTTTCAATACATTTTCTTTCTTTGTTTAAATTATGTTTATATAGTGAAACCTTCAGTGTAGCGCATGCATCAGATCTATGAAATATTTTGCACACCATATGACTTTTATGTGAACAAAATATTAGGTTCCTATGAACCTGCATTTAAATCAGTATTGCCTAAGTTCTCAAGGTAAGAGAAAGGGAAGATTCAAGTAAGTTTATCTTTTCATCACTGATATTAACATTATCGTTTGAAAACATGATGTAGAACCACCAAACATTAAGACAATCAACAGCATTATAGAATCATATATGTAAAATCTAAACACAACTCTGAAACATTTTAAAACTAAAAATGTATAATGAAATATGTCATTATATAACCATTAAATATATCTACTTTTTTGTTTTTTTTCCTCCAAATTATTCGTGTCTTTTATTACTGCTTTACCAAACATAAAAGATATGCCATGATAGTTCTATAGCTTTCAGATTCTAGCATTTCTAATTCTTTGAAGGAACTACATACTATTTGGCAGAAGAAATACTAACCATACTTAAGCCTCAAGATGGTTTGCTTTAAATATTACATTCAAAAGAAACAAACTACAATACTAATGAATCTCTGCCAATCAAATTATATGAAAAAAAAAATAATAATAAAGGTAGTCAAAGTGAAAAATTTTTGCTTTATCATCTTAGTATAAAACAGAGCTACATAAGATATCCCAATGATTAATCTTTGCCAACATGTTCAGGAGAAATAATGTTTTAGGAAAGGGAAATGGCCTGTGGAGCTGGGTTCAGAATTTATCTGCAGATAATAATTTTTTTTCTTTCAATAATTCTCTTATGAATTTGAATTCTTAAATTATTGAGATTGTGAAAATATTGGCTCTGCTATGTAATTATGAAAACAGCATAGACATTTTAAGAGCCTTACAGAGGTGGATAGACAACATCTTATTTATACTACAAAGTTCATTATGATGTACTAAGAATTATACACAAAAAAGTCTGTAGTAGGTAACACTTTACTTCACTAACTGATTAATTTGTCAGATCATGTTTCAAGAGCTTTTGCTCTCAACTTTAGCTGGGGACAAACCAAAGCTGGCAGATGATGTGACCTCTGGTGGTTCCAATATAAGGCAAAACAGGATATCCATTGGCAGGATGTCATAATTCATAACATAATGCTTATTCCTTAAAATGAAAATCTTTTCCGACATTGCTAATTCCCTAGGATTGTTGGTAGCTTTCAACAGTTAGATTTCTTTTGAAATGTTATGATTGTAAATCCAAAAATGTTCAAATGATCTACAACTGCTGATTTAACCACCTGTATACATCTTACATTTCTAAAGTGTTCTTTTGCCCTTTTCTCCAAATTTCTTATTGTTCTCCCTATATATATCTGATCACAATCCAGACAATTTATCTGGTACACTATTACCTTTTTGCTGGAAAGGACAAACATCCTTTAAGATTCTGTTCAGAAGGTTCCGGATGTTAAATATATTTTGTGCAACCAACACAATACCATATTTTTTAAATTTTTCATGATTGCCCATGGATGGTATGTCTATTTTTACCAGCATGGGGGCTGGGCATAAAGAATAGCCTCACTGTAACTCATGCAGATCATAATAGGTGACTAAAATGGGTACCCAGTGCCTGGAGGTATAACTGGGCCACCCTGTTACCAGGAATTAAAATATGGTAGCCTGGTCCTCCAAGTTCGGGGTTAGATCATAGGGCTGACGATCCAACATCTGTAAAAAATATACTGTTGAGACACCTGGATTGACGCCTCAGAATTGGAAGGATTATAGGCAACAACTTAAGCAACAAACTATGGTTTTTGAGTTTGGTGCTTGGAATATCAGAACTTTATACAGAAATGGAGCAGTAAAAGCAGTCGTCACAGAGCTTAAGAGGTAATAATATCTGTAACAGCTATTCAAGAGGTCAGATGACATGGAAGTGGGATCCAGGATATTAGGGGATACTCCATCTTGCATAGCAGGAAGAGAGAAGGGGTTCATGAACAAGGTGTGGCACTTATTCTGGATTACAAGTTTAAAAGTAGTATAATGGAGTTTAAGCCCATTAATGAAAGGATGTGTGTATTGAGATTGAGGATGAAATTTTATAATATGGCAATGATAAATGTATATGGACCAACAGAAAAGAAAGATCTCCAAAAGAAAGATGAGTTTTATCATAAGTTGGAAAGGGTGCTCGAAGCTCTACCTTCTAATGAAGTGAAAGTAATTGTAGGAGATCTTAATGTGAAAATAGGAAAAAAGATGAATTTAGAGGTATGGTGGGGAAGAACAGCCTACATGATTTGTCTGATGACAATGGTAGAAGAATAATAGACCTGGCAGAGAGTAAAAACATGATTATAAGCTCAAATCAATTTACACAAAGACAATCATAAACAAACCTGGAGATCCTCAAATGGCCACTAATCAGATTGATCATATATTAATAGATAAAAGAAGAGTTATGGGAATACAGGATGTTAGATCTTATAGAGGAGCAGATTGTGATATCAGGTGAAAGCGAAGTATTTGTGTAAAATTAATAATACACCAGGTAGAAATTAGAAAGGCAGCATACATTTAATGTGGCATCATTAAAGGAAGAGGACATGAGAACTAAGTTTCACAGAGAATGTAAGGATAGGAGAGAGAGGTTCGAGGAAGAGATAGAGATATGCTGGGAAGAATGGAAAGTAGTTTGTAAGAAGGCTAGTGATGAAACAAGTGAATATAAAGAAAAAAAACTTGGAAAATAATTGGTTTGGTGGTAAGTGTGCAAGGTATTAGAAGAGAGAAATGAGATATGCAAGAAGTATCTTGGGGGCCCTACAAGCAGTAAATACATAGAATATCAAAATTAGTGCAGAGAGGCTCATTATATATGTAAATGGAAGAAGAGATAAGCATGGAACAGGAGAATTATAGAGATGGAGAATAATTTCAAATAAAATTATCTTCATTGTGCTTATAAGAGAGTGAATTATAGTAGGAAAGGATATGCTCCCAGATTAAAAGAGGGACAGAGATAATTGGAATACCTTGAGGGATTTTAGAAAAAGATGGAAAGAGTACTTCCAATTACAGTTAAATACATCAGAGAGCAATTTACTTACAGGAAGATAATGTCCCTGAGATGGAGATGGAGGAAGTGCATTAGAACCACTGGATGAGATGGATATATCCATAGCAATAGAGGCTTTGAAAAATGCGAAAGCTCCGGATGTGGATAATATACCAGGAGAATTAATTAAAGTCAGCGGGAAAGCTATGGTATTGACAATATATAAGTTGGTGGAATAGATACGACAGAAGGGGCAAATGCCCAGTAAATGGAAAATAGGAACAATTTATCCTATATACAAAAAAGGGGACAAATTAGAGTGTCATATTTACACAGGTATAGCATTACTCTGTACAGTATAGAAAGTATTTACAAACATATTGTGCAAAAAACTGAAAGTACACTACAATGAGATTGTAGGTGAATATCAACCTGGCTTTTGACAGGGTAGGGCGACAATTGACAAAATTTATACAGTCAAAGGAATATCAGAAAATTTCTGGGAGTACAATGTATGTTTATACCATCTGTTTATAGACTTCAGAACAACATATGATAGCATCAATAGACAGGAGTTATATAGGATCATGTGCCAGCATGGGATCCATCCAAAGATAATTAGACTTATTAAGATGACCATGATAGATTCCATTGCCCAAGTTAAGATCTGTGGGGGTAAAACAGACTTATTTAGTATTAATACTGGGCTGAGGCAAGGAGATGGTCTAGCCCCCATACTTTTTAATATTGTTCTTCAATGGGTGATTAAACAGACAGAGATAGATTACAATAATATATTATTGTATAAGAGTATACAAACTGTTGGATATGCAGATGACCTTGATATAATGGGATGGACATTAACAGCAATCGAAGGAGTATATAAGAACCTGGAACAGGGAGCGGCTAGAGTGGGATTACAGATTAATGAAGGAAAAACTAAACGAATGATACAAACCAGAGATAAATAGAGAATAAGGATTGAACCTAATTTGAGAATTAATGTATTTGAGGAAGTAGATAAGTTCAAATATCTAGGGATGACATTGACTAGCTATAATGATGGATTGATTGAAATTCAAAAACAGATAACAGCAGCCAACAGAGTTTACTTTGCATTAATTGGAATTATGAGATCTAATAGTGTGCATAGGAGAACAAACCTTAGAATATATAGTGATAATTAGAAATATTCTTTGATGCATGTGAAACGTGGACCTTACATAAAGAGATGGAAGATAGATTGGGTGTGTTTGAAAGGAAAATTTTAAGAAGAATTTTTGGGCCAGTACAAGAGACCTCACAACGGAGGATTTGATATAATCAGGAGCTGTTCAAACTGTACAAAGTCCAGATACTGTAACTTATATTAAACTGAAAAGATTGAAATGGGCTGGACATGTATATCACACAGAGAAACATATAATCCCAAAGAAGGTGTTGGAGGGGAAGATTTATGGCAAAGGCAAGTCGGAAGACCAAGGACTAGATGGATGGATGGATGCAGTGACACATGATTCAAGGATATTATTAGTAACGGTAACCTGGAGGAGATTGGCAAGTGATAGGGAAAGATGGAGGAGGCTAGGTCCCTGACTTTGGCCATGAGGAGGAGGAGGAGGAGGAGGAGGAGGAGGTGGTATGTGTATTTTTAAAACTTATGTCCTTTATTCATGGAGAGAGGTGATGATTTTAATATATCTAAGCTTTTGAAATGTCTGATGATCCTATATACTAACAAATGGCTGAATCCATTGTTGAGGGCAGTATTGATAATGTACTGGTATTCTGCTGTGTATTCTTCCTTGTTGAGTGTTTTACTAATCTTTGAGCCAGGCTGTTTATAATGGCATGTTCGTGTGGTCTAGTGTTGAAACTATTATTCTTTATGTAATTTTCTGATATGTGGGTTTCCTATATATACCAAACTAAGTTACGTTGACTCTTCTGTAGATTTTAGGGTCCAAAAAGGGCAAACATCCTCAATCTATCTGGACAATCCATCATTAATCTAGGACTACAGTTTCTAAATAAAGGTAAGTATGCATTCACTTTTCCCACAAAGTGAAAGATTTCATAATAGATGTAATAGAGATTGCTACTCAAGGTTTGGAGAAATAAAAAAATCTACTATCTAAAACCAATGTGAGCAGATGTTAAATAAATAAAGCAGTATAGCAATAACAGTCATGATGAACAACACAATAAATGAATACTTAGATCACTTAACAATAAACAAGTAATCTGCATAAAAGCAAATAAAGGAACAAGTTAGTGATTCTAGATCAAAATGACTATATTAAACAAATGGAGAGCCTACTAGCTAGTATGGAATATACAGCATGATCCCTGGAATGATTGTGCCAAAATGTTTAACTCTATCCTTGGGTGGACCAAAACAATGCCAGATAGAAATAAATAGAAGATAAAATCTAACAACCCTATGCTTCCTAAGATTTATGGCCTTGAAGCATGCACCAAAAATTCATAACATAAATACACTGCCTTACAATTTGGTTAAATGGTAAGTAAACTGGAATGATTTGAGAGCAGAAGCATCACCAATTCCTATCAATTGGTGGAAAAAATGAACAATGCAATAACTTCATCAGATGATTTTCCAGTCTTTCTTTCTTCTTCATCTTTGTTCACTAGCATTCCAAAACAAAGACTGCTCCTTAACCTGTAGAAATGGCTTAAAAGTATGAATATATCAGTAGGTGAAATTGAGGATTACATTAATCTTACAAAATTGTGCACATATTGACACTTTTTTCACGATCACCAACAAAACTTTCATTTGGCTATGAATAATTCCCTCTTTCCATTTCTGGCATATATATTAATAAGTACAGTGTAAGCATACTTTACTAAGGCATTTCCAATTGTCTTTAAAATAGGGTCTTGCTATGTAAATGACATATTTGCAATAGGACAAAAAAAAACAAAAAAAAAAAAAAAAAACGGATGCCCTAAAATTACTATATCTGCACAAGACCAAAGGAATAAGTTCACTGTAGAAATGGAAGAGGAATGATGTTTGCCCTTTTTGGACCTCAAAATCTACAAAAGAAAAAACATAATTTTGTTTGGTATATATAGGAAACTCACACATACAGATAATTACATAAAGAATAACAGCTTCAATCCTGGACCAGACAGACACACCATTATTAATAGCCAGGCTCATAATTAGTCAACATTTTACTCAACAAGAAAAAATATACAGCAAAATACCAGTACATCATCAATACTGCCCTCAACAATGGATCCAACCATTCATTAGTAAATAAAATCAGATATTTCAAAAGACTTAAGAAATATTAAAAACATCACCACTCTCTCCATGATCAAGCACACCATAAATTGTGAAAAATTCAGGTATCATTCATGGGCAAACTGCACATGCATGAAAATTTTTAAAAATTTAATATGGGTTGACTGCATAAAATAAATTTAATATCTTGGAACATTCTGAGCAGAACCTTAAAGGATGTTATCCTGTCAAGGGCAAAGAAAACTTTGGAAATGTAAGATATAAACAAGAGGATATATTAGCAACTGCAAATCATTTTTGGATGTACAATCATAACATCTCAAAAGAAACCAAACTGTTGAAAACTACCAACAATCCTAAGGAATCAGAAATGTGGGAAAATATTTTCATTTTAAGGAATAAGCATTGCCTTATGAATTATGACATCCAGCCAATGGACTTCTTGTTTTGCTGTATATTGGAACCACCAGAGGTCACATCATCACTTGCCAGCATTAATCAGTCCCCAGCTGAAGATTAGAGTAAAAAGTCTTGAAATATGTTCTGAAAAATTAATCAGTTAGTGAAGTATAGTGTTACCTAATATTGATTTTTTTATGTTTATAATCAATCTACTTTACAGTTTATAACTTATATTGAGTTTACAACCTGTAAGAACTTTATTAAGGCCAAATGTTGCTCTATCTTTTTGAAAAGGAATCAATATTAACCAACACAAATTAGGTTTATTCCTTGCATTAATGCTTTACATACATTTACACTGTGAAAAGCGGTTTACGTACCTTTACTGAATATGCAAGGGATAATGTAACAGCTAATGGAAGACCTTCTGGCACTGCAACAACTAGCACAGTCACACCGATGATAAAGTATCTTACAAGTTCACTTGCATATGTGCTTTTCCATGGCTTTCCTTCTATTACAAATGTTTTAACACAGAACTGAATAACTAATATCACTACTGTCAACATTGCAATGGTTGAACCTGAAAAATAATTTTGATTATTTAGCAATTTACAGTAAATAAATATGAGCAAGATTTTTCCAAAAATTGTCATCTTAAACTCTGGAAACAGATGTACATATATGTACTTCATTAATGGATATATATAACAAAATATAATTAGCACAGTAAAATTATACAAGGAAACTAGAAAACCCAAAAATGATGACCAACAGAGAAGCATTTTCATGAGCAGTGGAACTTAAAGAAGTCATAACGCCCATCCTGTTCTTGTGTGTATCTTTTAATCTGTACATATACACAGAGGGTGCCTAAAATGCATACACACTTCAAGCAAAGAAAAAACTGTGTTAACATTACAATTCACACAAATAGAAAATGATGAACACTAATCATCTTAGACTTTTACAGTTACAACAGTTGCTCAAAATGCCCACCATTGGCATCAGTATACTTCTGAGTACAATAAACTATTGCTTGAGCAACGATTGCGAGTGTCTTCAGCAATTACAGCACATGCTGCTTCAATTTCTTCCCGAAGTGCTGCCAGTTTATCTGGTTTTCTATAGTATACAATATCCTCAAGAGTTCCCCACAGGTAGAAGTCCATTGGAGTTAGATCTAGAGAACAAGGTGGAAACTCAATCAGACCTCTTGGTCCTATCCAGTGCCTTGGATACCTCAAAATTGCTTTCTGCTGTTCAAAAGATAATCTTGGCTCCATTTTGTTTTAGCAACACTAGCACAATATAATGTGAGTCACATCTGTTTACAGAACATCATACGATAATCTTGGCTTCCTTTGTTTATTTTTTATTTACCTGTCACATAGTAACCCTATCATAATGTGAGTCACATTTGTTTACTGAACATCACACTATACATTACTCTTGTTTGTCGATCCAACTTTGAAATATATTAAATAGATATCTACTGTGAAAGTTTGTATACATTTTTTGGCATCCTCAGTATAATTTTGAATTAAACTTTTGCAAGATAATCACTACTAGTCAGAATTTAATAAAAATTAAACAAAATATGGAAGATTAGAAGTGTTGATGTCTATGGTATTTCTAACTAATTATTAAAGAAAACAGATAAAGGAATACTAAAATTTTTATTACATTTGAAAACTCCCGACCTATAGAATGCATATTTTCTCCTTCTTTCAAAATTACCAAGATGGTTCCTATATATATATAAAAAGGTAAACAGTGAATTACCAGTAAATTATCAATTACTTTCCATTGTACTTGTATTTTCTAGTCATTGAAATACATGAAAAATCTGCTATTTATTTGGAAAATATTAACTTGCTGAGCAATCTTCAGTTTGGTTTTAGACAATGAAGATCTACTGTAAAAGCAGCTGAAACACTGAGAGATGAAATAATAGTGGCTTTTGAAAACTAACAATCCTAAGTTCTGTGCTATGTGATTAAATAAGTTTTTTGACTACATTGATCATAAGATTATAATTATTAAAATTAATTATGGCATAAATAGTAGTGCATTGCAGCTATTAGATCACATTTACATATTAAAAACAACTGGTTGAGAATAAATTATTTAAGATCTAAAATAAGGAATACCAGACTACGGAGACCCTCTGAGACCTACTGTTTTAGGATTTCTTTTTATCATAATGATAACTGATTTTCCTTATAACTTTAATTCTTTTACAGTCATGTATATAGATGGCACAATGTTATTGCTAAACCACCAGAAAATGTTCATTGTAAAGCCAGAAAGTGATATAATGTTAATGGTTTTTGGTTAAATGCAGATAAAACAGAAAAAATTATGTTTTCTCTTGAAAACGATGATGACAGAGATGATGATGAAGAAATCACAAGTCTGGGAAGATACTTATTTTTAAGGTAGGCAGTAGACTACTTTGGTAGAAAATTTTATTACATCCCTTGGTTAAAATTTCTAACTTTTTATACCTTCTAAGAATACTTCAGCCATATTAATCTTGCTTTGTCTTAAGGCATGATCACTTTGTCATATTCACCATTATTTAACTTATGGGATTAGAATCTGGTGACAAGTTTCACAAACAGACTATATTTAAAAAAAAAAAAAGGCATATAGTTTGTGGATATTGAATCCAGTTGTCCCTGTAGCAACTTTTTAAAGAGTTAATGACCATATAGACACTGTATGTCCTATTTATATTTATGTAACTTTGCAAGTTCAATTCATGTTAAAGAAAATATTGAACAATATAAAAAGAGACCATGTAATTAATCATGACATTATAAATATGAATGATTTTGTCCTGTCTCTTGTATGCCTTACTAAGAGTAAAAATAGTTTTTTGACAATGCAATTAAATTACTCAATAAATTGCCACTAATTATAGGTCAACAAAAGCTCTAAAATATTTTAAAAAAAGTAGTCTACTGGCTAGGGGAAGATTCCTATGTATGGTGTTTATAAACTCCTGGATGTTTACCCATACTTGCCTCCCAAAACCAAGATCACGGGTCCAAACCCAGCCAGGATTGATGGATTTTTTTCGGGCATAAAAATGCTAAGTATGGCTTCCTTTAGAAGGGAAGTAAAGCTGTGGGTCACATGTCGTACATTTACGGCATAAAAAAGAACCTCAAGCCTGAAAAAAGAGGCCTCTGAGCAAAATTTGTCGGCCATTTCACACCTTGAATTGAATGGGATGCTGATGATGAGATTTAAAGAGCGTCCATAAATAAACCAAAATCAATGGATGTTTACCTAGTAGAGCCGGATTTTTAATCTTAGTATGTACATGGAAAATATTTTATTTTGTAACTATCTATTTGTGATGATGTTTTTTATTTCTATTTATAACTGTTAACTGTGTTGTTATATTTCCCTGAGTTTATGCTTTAATTATGTCATGAATCCGCCAAAATTTATTTCACAATTAGTGGTTAAAGATTGATAAACAAAGAAATAAATAAACATATTTATGATAGTACAAATAAATAAAATTACCAATGTGTTAATTCAGACAACTAAATTTACTAATTTGAAAGTAATATTATTATGCTATAAAAAATAAGTAATCTCTCTTTACTAATTAATAAGTCCCTCTCTTAAAGAAATTGTAGGGTCTCAATATACAGTCTGATACTATATATATGAAGATAAAACTTTTTCCAGCACCAGGATATGCAAAGTATGCAATGAACATATAGATAAAAGTTTGCCGAGAAACTATGCTAAAGCACTAAGTAAACAGAAAGCCCTTTGCTAAATGAAAATAAGAATCTAAAAATTAATAATAGTTGCAGATACAGGAAATTGAATATTTAAGGAACAAACACAATAAATGGAGTATAGGCTTAGGCCTAACCAAACAAAATCAATTATCTAGCCAAGTATGTCCCAAAATGTATGCAAGGGAAAGAAAGAATTGTATTTGCATCACAAATAAAATCTTTCAGTAAGTAATAGATTCAGCACTCTGATAGAAGAGGTAATAGAATAAAAACAACAACATAAGGTAATAACAACTTGAAAAGGATAAGAACTACCAGCATTCCTTTGGTCAGAGGATAAGTAAAATGTCTACTACACCTGTATAGTGACGGTCAAGGACATGGGCTAACAACCAGATATGAAATAAGCAAAGAAGCTCATGCAAAGAGTATATTGTATTAAGTGAAGTATGATGTGGAAGCTTTTGTTAACAGGGACTGTGTAAAGATCATAGCAGGTAGATGTAGACAAAAATAAAGGAAAAACTGCAGTTAAAAACATTAGAGTAATCTTACCCATATAAATGTGATTTAAGTAAATGTACCATTTAGGCATGACCTGGCTTCTTTTCATTATGTTAATGGAAAATTGAAAAGAGTAAATAACAGATTACCAAATTTGTAGTAGGTTAAAAAAAGGACAACTAAAAGTGTGTGATATTCAGAGAGAAATTTACACATATTATGGTATGTACCTAAATGCCCGATATAAAAATCTATCTAAGTCAATTATTCCAAAAGTTGGTATCAATTAATCCAATATTTGTTGTTTCTAACAATATTCTACAGGGAAGCTTTTAGAATGCACCAATGGTGATTTTTGTTATTGGTGCATTAATCTAAAGCTTAAACATACAACTAATATAAGTAGGAGAGTTAATCTCATTCTTCCATCTTAATATATAGTCCTTGAGAAACAAACTGTACCAACTTGAATTAGTTTTAAACTATTTATCTTGCCATGTCCTTTATATTGAGCATTTTCTGTTAAATTGATCTTTACGTACCTAAAGGGTATAAATTGGCCAGTAGTTTTTATAGGAATTTAGGAAATTATGGTGAAGTTGTAATACACGTAAGAGAGAATATAACCTATGATATTATAGACTTGTATAATTTCAGCAATGAGAAAATGTTTGATGTAATAGCAGTATTTTCAATTCAAGTTAACTTAGTGATTATACAGAGGGTGCCAAAAAATGTGTACACATTTCAAGCAAAGAAAAAAAAACTGTGTTAACTTAACAAAACTGAATTCACACCAACAGAAAATTACGAGCACTATTAATCTTAGACTTTTACAGTTACAACAGTTCATCAAAATGCCCACATTGGTGTCGATACACTTCTGAGTATGTTGAACTACTGATTAAGCTACGTTTGCGAAAGTGTACTCATTGATTGCAGCAGATGCTATTTCAATTTTTTCCCAAAGTGCTGCCATTGTAACTGATTTTCTATGGTATACAACATCCTTAAGAGTTCCCCATAGGTAGAAGTCCAATGGAGTTAGATCTAGAGAATGTGGTGGAAATTCAATCTGAGCTCTTTGTCCTATCCAGTGCCTAGAATAGTGCT
The DNA here is from genome assembly GCA_030762175.1 of Metallyticus violacea. Taxonomy (NCBI): domain Eukaryota; kingdom Metazoa; phylum Arthropoda; class Insecta; order Mantodea; family Metallyticidae; genus Metallyticus; species Metallyticus violacea. The sequence goes on along the minus strand of CM060846.1, from coordinate 115,367,710 downwards.
TTGGATCGAGTGTGCAGGGTTTCTTGCTATGTGAGGTCTCCCAGATCTGCTCTTGTGAACATCGCATACGGTACCATGAGTCTCAAATTTGTCTCGAATGCATACAATTGATTTTTACGATGGCGGTTCTGTTCTGCACACACGTCTCCTTTGCCTTTGAACTTCAACAACATTCCCGGTTTTCCAATATCACTTCAAAATTACTTTCTGCTGTTCAAACAATGATTTTGGCTCCATTGTGTTGTAGCAATGCTAGCATAATGTACTGTGAGTCACATCTGTTTACAGATCATCATAAGATAATCTTCATTTCATTTGTTCATTGTTAATTTATCTGTCAAGTAGCAATGCTATCATAATGTATGAGAGTCACATGTGTTTACAGAACATCATATTACACACTACTACTATTTTGTGGTCCAACTTTGAAATATATTAAATAGATACCTACTGTGCAAGTGCGTATACATTTTTTTGGCAGCCTCGGTATATGCTTAAAACACACCAGACGGATATACATTCGGTTTTATCAGTCAAGTTTAACAGTTTATTTTAAATATTGTACTTATGAAGCTGTTGACAACGGAGTGGCAATATAACCTAAACTTATGTAAAAATTGAATACCTAAGTTTAGTTTATTTTAAATTTGCAGGTAAAACTTAAAGGGAAAATTGCAGATAATTTTAATTTGATATAACTATAGATGTAGCCTCTTCAAGAATATTTAAAGATACACTAAGAGCTCTGAACTTTTATTGAGCAAATTTAGAAAAAACAAGACAAAATTCTTGCCTTTATACTGTTGCCTCAAATATTGACGCTAAATGCCTACAGTCTAAAGTATTATTATTAATAAAAAGCTGATATTATTATGCACAAAACATATAATTTCTAATAAGTAACTTTTTAGAAATAATGAAAATTATCATGTGGATTATACCTAGATAAGCTGGGCTAATAAACTCTACATCATAGACTTACAAAAAGCATCAATTATGTGTCACATAAAGGTGCAATCCTCTATAATAAAATACCAAAATCATATAAAAGTATTTCAAGCACAACATTTAAAAACTGGATAAAAACCAATTGTTTATACAAAATTTTTATACTGTGGAGAAATCCTTGGAAACTAAATTATACAGTCAGATATGTAAATAATAAATTAGTAGTTGTGTATTAATTTAAACTGATGAAGCCAAAGGTACAAACTACACGTAATCAGTAAATAAAAACCTTGAGCCTTGAAGCAGAAGCAAGAAGCTGCATATATACACATATCTGAACAATTAGTCTTACCATGGACAATATAACAGATCTTAAGAATAAACTTTCTGAAACTGATTGGCTACCAAGTATAAACTCTGGCAATGTGGAATATGTCTTTATCAATTTTATAAATACAGTAAGTTGTTTATTTAATATAATTTGCCAAACTAAAAAGATAAGCGTCTGAAATAATTAAAAGGAATATAATACTGAATTTATCAATTGGTACACTACACAGCTAAAAATGTTGCATACTAGTAGTAATATTTTTTCATGGGTATAAAAGGAGCAATTCATAAAAGCCACTATAAAAAGTGCTGCCAAATTTATAAGCATGAAATTATAACAGTTAAATTAGCTGTAAATAAACAGTATACTGAAAATGTATCTAATAAATTTAAAGCAGTTTGGGGAAGTATTCAGACAGAAAAAAAGAGTAAGATCATGTACTTGCCATCTTTTATCCCCCAATAATACAAGACTATTTCACAAAAGCTAATACATCATTCCCATTGCAGTGTAATACAAACCATAAGCTTACTAACAATAATGCATTAAAAATGTTAACTCTAAACGAATGTCAACTGTACATTAAAGTAGAATTGTTATTCCACCAATGCATCTTAAGGATTGTAAATAACCTAAAATTCACTTTTGTGTTCAATCACTCTATTTAAACCTGTCTCAGCCCTAAGAAGACAACACTAACAATGAAAAAATATACAGCCTTATGCTTATTAGGTCTGTGTGGAATTATGTAATAAATATACATTTCCCAGCATTGCACAAGGTCTTGCTAAGCACTCAATAACTCAGATGACATCTTCACAGAGTGACTTACTAGACCTTGTAAAAGCTTATCAGAGTTTTGCCTATGAAAAAAACGCTAATATGATTTAAGGCCAATCTTTTGCAAAATCAATGAATTGAAAACTTTATATATATTAATCTATATAACATCACTAAAAATCCCAAATCTGTTAAGTTACTAGGTTTTCAATTGGATGATAAGACTCTCATGGAAAAATCAAATTAATAACTTATGTCTAAAACTTTCAAGAATAGTATTTCTGTTCAGGAAACTGAAAACGTGGTGAATCAAATAAGTTGATAATGGATATTATGCCTTTTTCCAATAGCTCCTCCATAGAACATACTTTTATATGGCAGAAAGAAGTGGTTAGAATTATAGTAGGTGCAAAAAGCTTGGATTCTTGTGTACTCATTTTTATGAGTAATAGACTAAATATTACGACCTTAGAAAGTCTGTATATATTTTCTAGAGAGAGAGAGTGAGTGCATGCATGTTAGTATCCCCTTTAGTCATTTGTGTAATGAGTCTTTAACATCTAAAGTATTTCCTGAAAGGCTAAAATATTTGGTAGTGAAGCTCCTGTTCGAAAAGAGAGAAAAGGAAAATATCTCTAATTATAGACCCATAGTTATTTCACCTACATTTTCTAAGATATTTGAGAAAGTAGTGCACAATAAGCTTTACCATTATTTTGAAAGTAAAATTATTCTAGTTAATGGATCTAGTTTAGTTTTAGTAAGGAAATTTCAATGGAAAATGCAATCTTTAAACTCACTTATGAAATTTTAACTCTATTGAATGAAAGAGTACAAGTAGGAGGAATATTTTGTGATTTAGCAAAAGCTTTCAATTTGTCAAACATGAAATTCTGATAGATAAATTAGTTTTCAATGGAATAAAAACCAATATTAAAATAGTTTATATCCTACCTTGATGAAAGACAATAAAAGGTACAGATAAAATTATTTCTTTAAAAACAATGCATCAGAGTTGGAAATAATAAAACACAAGGGGGTCTCAAGGATCTGTTCTGGGCCCTCTTCTATTTCAGATGTATATAAATGATTTCTCTTTATCTATTTAAGATGTAGGAAGTTTTTTTTAATGGTGTTTAATGCCCATTTTTACTACTGAGGCACCACAGGCAGATGTAGGTAGTGCTGCTCTATTTGCAGATGACACAAGCTTATTGAATATGGAAATAGTTTTAATGATTGTATCATTAAATTAAACATAGTTCTGAGCACCTTGTGTGTATGGTTCAAAGCAAACAAATTGTCTCTAAAACTAGATAAAAACAAATGTATGAAATTCATCACTCACAGATCTTGAAATTACCTATTATGGATAGGAATTTCTAAGAGTGCACTTCTACAAACCAAAGATATTAAATTCTGTGGTACATGAATAGATAACCATCTGAATTGGAAAGATCACATCAATTTTTTTCATACATAAACTTAGCATTGCATGCTATGCAATACATGCATTATTAACTTAAGATTTAATTATGTTTTAAAATTAATTTATTATGTCCAACTCAATAATGAAATATGGTCTTATACCCTGGGTAAATTCAGTTAAAAGTAAGTGTTTCTTGCTATTAAAGAAAAAAGCCATAAGAATAATCACTCGTACACATAGCAGACTTTCATGCCATAATCTCTTTAGGCAATAAGAAATTTTAACTCTTCTATGTGAATATATATTATCATGAATTTTTATACAAGAAATAAAGAAAAATTTATATAATCAACTACTTGTCGTCTAAACACTCTGAGTCATTGACTTGGTCGAGAATGGAGTGGATATCGCTCCGAAACCGATCCCATCGTTTTCAAAAATAGTGTGAAGCATAAGAGTGTTTAGACGACAAGTAGTTGATTATATACATTTCAAAAGCTTCACTGTGTTTAGTTCCAATTAGAATTTTCGAATTTGTGTAATTTCGATAGTTCTTAAAGAAAAATTTGTACAAAACCAAAATGTACATATACTAGCCAAAAACCAAATCCACATAGACTAGTTACAAACACTTTCCTGCCATCAAAAGGAGTATTAGGAATGCATTTACAAACAATGGTAAATTCATTTAGGGTATATGGCCTTCCCAAAATACACAAACCAGGAAAAAGCATGCCCCCCAATAATTAATAATATAAATGCACCAATCTGCAATTTGGCTAAGTGGTTGGTAAAAAAAAATTGAAATTTGGAACAATATGAAAGCAGAAGCATCACCAATCCCCATCAATTGGTGAAAAAAATGAACAATGCAGCGACTTCACTGGCAGATTCCATTGTCTCCTTTCATGTTACATCTTTGTTCACTAGCATCCAAAATAAAGACTGCCCCTTAAATTAAAAAAAAATAGCTTAAATTTACGAACATATCAATAGATGAAACTAAGGATTACACCAATCTTACAAAATTCTGAATAGACAAAAACTTCATGTTCTAGGAAAAATTTAAAACTCTGGCTTGGCTATGGGTAATTCCCTCTCTCCATTTCTAGCAAACTTATTCATGAGTACAGTAGAAGCACACATTACTAAGGCATTTCCCTTTATTTTTCAAACATGGTTTTGCTATTTGGATGGCATATTTGCAAGTCCCCCCCCCCCCCGAAAAAGGAGTCTTAAAATTACTAAATCTGCAAGACCAAAGCAAAATTCACTATAGAAATTGAAGAGGGATGTTTGCCCTTTTTGAACCTCAAAATCTACAACAGAAACAACAAAATTTCATTTGGTATATATAGCAACCCCACATCCTTACAAAAATAATAATAGCTTCAACCCTAAACCACACCAACACACCATTATAAACAGCCTTGCTCATAGATTAGTAAACATTCCATTCAACAAGGAAGAATATACAACAGAATACCAGTACAACATTAATACTTCCTCAACAATGGATTCAACCATTACGAATAGACAAGAACAGACATTTCATAAGACTTATAAGATATTAAAATCATCACCACTATTTCCACAATAAAGAAGAACATAAGTATTAAAAAAATCCACATAAGGGCATTCATGAAAATTGATATTGGTTTGACAGTACAAAATAAATTTAACATTGGGAACCTGTTGAGTAGAACCATAAAGGACGTTATTCCATCCAATAAAAAGGCAAGAGTGTATCAGATAAGATTGTTTGGATACAGATCAGATTCATGTGTGTGTGTGTACGTGTGTGTGAGAGAGAGAGAGATCACTATCCTATATATAAATAGAGAGAGAGATCACTATCCTATATATAAATAGAGAGAGAGAGAGGATCACTATCCAATATATATCCATTGGCCACATCACCTGCCAGCATTAATTGGTCCCCAGCTGAAGGTGAGAGAAAAAGCTCCTGAAACATATTATGATAAATTGATCAGTTAGTGGAGTATGTGTTACCCAATAAATAAATATACATTTTGTATAGAGAGAGAGTAACTTTTGAAGAGAGAAAGAGTAAATTTTAAAACACCTACACTTGAGAAATGTGAGATATATATATATATATATATATATATAGGTGGGTAAATCAGCAGCTGTATTTCATTTTTGAGAGAGAGAGTAAATTTTGAAACAACACCTATACTTTAGAAATGTAAGATATATATCGGTGGGTAAAACAGAGTTGTATTTCATTTTTGAATTTACAACCATGACATCATAAAAGAAATCAAATTGTTGAAAGCTACCATTCCAGGGAATTAGCTATAGGGGAAAAGATTTTCACTTTAAGAAATAAGCATCATATTATGAGTTTTGACATCCCAACAATGCATTCCTGTTTTGATATATATTGGAACCCCAACAGGCCACATCACCTGCCAGCATTAACTGGTTCCCAGCTGAAGGTGAAAGCAAAAGCTCTTGAAATACATTATGATAAATAGATCAATTAGTGAAGTATGCGTTACCTAATACAGACATCTTTATGTGCAGAATGGTAAATCCTTCAAATCTTATCTTAAAAAATACCTATATAAAAAGGCCTATTATTCTGTAAAGGATTATATAAGAGACAACACTTTATACTGATTTAAAAAGGCTGTAATGTTTATCAATATACATTTAAATATGAATGTAGCAGAATTCATATGACTATTTGAATGTTTTGTCTACTTCTGCTTCCCTGGTTCTTGTTGTTTTGGAGAAATATTCTGGAAGTTGCTTTATTTTCTATTTTTATTGTAAACATATATATGGATATATAAGCTTTGTTTTATAAATGTAGAAAAATCAATGTAATGACAAATTCTATGTTTGTTAATCTTTACGACTGTTTTGCAAACCCACAGAATGCTCTAGGAATGGAACAGAATGGAACAGAACTGAAATGAACTGAACTGGTCCAGTGTAACATCACATACAGAACATTTAACCTCTCATGAATTTCTTTATATGCTTGAGCTTGAACTGAAATGAATCTTGACATATGTGAAAGAACACTTTAATGAATATAGTCTCAGGTGATTGATTTATTTATGGATGCTCTTTAACATCTCAGGTCATCAGTGTCCCATTGAACTCAGGGCATGAAACGGCTGACACATTTTGCTCAGAGGCTTCTCTTTCAGGCTTGAGGTTCTTTTTCGTGCCGTAAATGTATGACACGGGACCCACGGCTTTACTTCCCTTCTGAAGGAAGCCATACTTAGGATTTTTATGCCTGAAAAAATCCATCGGTCCTGGCCGGGTTCAAACCCACGATCTTGGGTATAGGAGGCAAGTATGGTAACCACTACACCACCAGGACCGACATCTCAGGTGAGATATGATGCTTGTAACATTAGGTTAAGTATATCTAGCACATATTATAAATACCTAGGTGTCATATTCTTTAATCATTTTGCACTAACAGCAAGAGAAGTCTCAAATCACAGATTTAAATGTGTCCTAAAAGCATGGTTAATAAACAAAGCATTCTACCAATACAATGAACTTTTAGAATGTAACATGAATAATTTGTTTTATAAGCAGTGTTAGCTCTGTTTCTTCTGAAATATAACTTTTGTACTGACAAAATCTATTATATATTATTAAACAACTATAAACAGCTTTTTGATTGTAACATGAATGTTATGATTTTTTAAACTGCTTTAACATTATGTGTTTTCCTTCAGTACATCTTTTTATTGAACAGATCTATTGCATACTATGTATGTGGCCAATTATTGATAAATTATCATCATCTGGTGAAAATAAAACAAATTATGTAATTATATAAGATCCATCAAAATAGATTAGGCATAATCTTCTCTTCTAGTTTGCTATAATTCTGCTAACATAGTCAATAGCATTTCTGTTCTCTCCCTCTCATTGTTTAATTGAAATAGCTGCATTTTAATTATTATTTTATGGATCTTTGTTTTAGCAGTTCATCAGGAATAAAGAAGCAAGGTTAGAACAATTCTTAATACATACGAGGGTTGGAACTTAAATAGTGGCAACAATGCTGTGGAGACGCTATGCAACGGAATCTAATATTGTCGCTGATAGCACAAGTCATTTACATAGCTATCTTTTCTCAGAGTAAATGGACTCTCCTTTCCCACATCACCTGTGTGCACACCATCAAGAGAAACACAGTCACTTGTGAGCTAGTGGTCTAACGTACTGTTGTCACTGTTTTTGAAACAGGAACAACGGAGCTGGATCAAGATTGAATGTGCCAGACGTTGTACAGCATGACAGTGTCATAAAGGTCTTCAAGAGGTTGTGGGGAATCTGCATTTCCTTACAGAACAGTGGCACATTGGGTAAAAGCCTTCAAAGTTGGTTGGCAAACTGTGGCAGACATTCATCGGGCAAGTCGTCCTACGAACGTCAGTGAAGAAGAAGTGCATGCTCTTGCCGCGTTACTGGACAGTGATCGACGCCAGACGATTCGTGAGCTCGCCCAAGAAACCGGATTAGCGCATACGACTGTGCTTCACATCCTGAAGGAACGCCTGGGGATGCGAAAAATTGCATCACGATGGGTTCCGCATGATTTGACGGAAATGGAGAAATGGTTGCGTTACGATGCTGCTAAGACGCACTTGGAGCGCTATGAGCGCGAAGGAGAGACTTTCTTACGCCGTATCATAACCCTGGATGAGACATGGGTCAAATCGTATGAGCCAAAACTGAAACGCCAATCGAACGAATGGCATCAGTATGGGTCACCACGAAAGTCGAAAAGTTCGTCAGAGCCCCAATACGGTGAAAGTTATGGTGATTCTCGTGTACGACTGTGATGGTGTTATCCTAACGCATTACATTCCTCCACGGCAGATCGTCAATGCTGAGTATTACCGTTCGTTTTTGGAGCACCACCTGCGACCAGCTTTGAGAAAGAAGCGGCAACACTTTCTGCAGAATCCACCCATCATTTTGCATGACAATGCTCGGGCGATTACAGCGCAAGCTGTGGCTGATTTGTTCGGTCGATGGGGCTGGTTAAGTACTGTACCATCTACCATACTCCCCGGACTTAAGTCCTTGTGACTTTGATTTGATTCGGAAGATGAAGGAACCACTTCGTGCCATTTGCTTCAGAAGTGTTCCAGAGATTCAACAGGCAGTAGACCACTCCATCTGCACCATCAAGAGAACAGGCTCTGCTAAAGGTATACTATGACTTCCACATCGCTGGCAATGGGTTATACACAATGCTGGCGACTACATTGAAGGACAGTAAAGGTTGCTAAAATGTAACTCTTTTGTATCGGTTGTAAATAAATAGTTGCCACTTAAGTTCCAACCCTTGTATATTTATATATACACATATGTACATACACATACTGAAATTCAAAAGTTTCTGGACACTCTAGGCAACAAACATTATTCAGAAAAAATCTAAGGAAAGGATAGGACAAGATTACAAATATGCAAAATCTTTACTGCCTGATCACTATATAGTAATGTAATAGCAATAAAAAGTCATAGACCACATATAATTTTACTGTCCTCTTACTGAAATCACTTTATGCACAATTCTTGGCATCTTGTGTATAAATTTTTAAATAGTAAGCCTAAGAATCTCATTCCAGTAGGCTTGTAGCAAGTTCAAGTTCCTTCTCAGATGTAGGGCATACCTTACAAACCTGGCAATCCAGTTCATCCCATAACTCAATGGGGTTGAGATCAGGAGACTAAGCAGGTCACTCCACAATTTTCAGGTCTCCTGTCCTCTGCTGGTTCTCCAGATAATTCTTGCACAATTTTGAGGTATATTTCAGGTCATTCTTGTTGAAACTGGTTCTATACATTATGACAAGTAAGTGAAGCAATTAAGAGTGTGTAGTTCAACTAAATCATACAATAATATCAATATACTTCCATATTTGCTGCATAAAAATTCTAGCATCACAAAGGGCAAACATCTTTATACCATATTTTGCTGTTTTTGGCTTCATGAACATTTGAAAGCTGCAGCATCCTCTAAAGGATTCGAACATTTCTTCAATTGTATTGTATTTTCCTACAGAGTAGTTACTCTTGCAGCATGTGCTGAAATATTCAGAAACATTTCTAATAGGTGCCAGCTTATCAAGCTGCTTTCATTTCTGCTATAGATGTCATCAAAACAAAGTACTGTCAAAAGAAATCTAACTCTTCAAATGATATTGCTGCTGAGAAAAATTCCACTCCTGTACCTGCTTGGCATAAAAATCATCTAAAATTGTTGTAACAGTTTCATAATTCCTGCAAGATGCAATAACTCAAGCAGTACCTTTATTTCAGCTGTATTAGTATCTTGAGCATCATTTTCTCTACTGTAGTTTTCCCTGCATCTAGAAATCCACTTATTCATATATTTCACAATTTTTTCAATGTTGTTTGGAAAATACATACCCCCATTAGTAGATTGGTGTATGAGCTCATTTGACTAGTCCCTTGACTCCAGGCAAGTGCATCACTATGTTTTTTGCTGCCTTGTTCCGACATTTAGATGAGGGCAATGCATAATCCATTTTATAGCATTATCCTTTCCAAGTAAATATGGTACATCAGCAGAAACAAGAGGTTTTGGCATTGCTTCAATCAAAATGTTGGCTGGTTCATACATAGTCTGATTTTTGTCAACAGATTCATCCATTTCAGATTCATGCTCATTATTTTCCACAACGTCCTGTTCATCTTCATCTGTTTGTGCAAAGATATCTACTTCATTGTTTTCATTGTTCTTCAAATTTTTTGTGGACTGTATTACTTCCAAATAGGACACAATTTGTTCTTCTCAAATCATGTATTATAAGGAACATCCAGCAAATCTACCTATTAGAATAATAGCATATAGTAATCCATTATAGTCTGCTTTTTGCTACTGTCGGTTCAAAGATGTCAAATATTCATATAATTTTTTCTTAGCAAGCAGAGGCCTTTGTCAAAGGTTTGGATAGCCCTAATCCTGTTGACGTTACATTTATCCATACATTTACCATTCAATATTAGAAACAATGAGACTATGATCATGTCAGAATATAATTATTTTTCCATCTCTTTTTTAACATAATTGAGAAATCCACATGCTCAGGAACCATCTGTTCTCTAGTTCATATTCTTAACAAAATTTGTGAATGAAACATATTTTGCTGTATTCAGCATCCTTATTCAATTTAATTGTCTTATGTCTCATGCTCTAACAAGTATCTAAATTAGTACTTTTTTCTTCCTTCATTCTTATATCTTACAGAGAAATTGATAATGAATAGTTTTAATTTTTCTCTCGATATTATTTTTCTTTTTTTGTTTTGCAAAATACATAAATATATCACTCCTCATTTCTTCCAGCTCTTAGGAATCTGTATTTCAATTCATCAGTATCTTCTTCCCAGTTGAATTTTCAAAATAGGAAAATGTTTTAACTTTTTATTTGAATATTTTTAAAACGTTAAGACAAAATAAATACAAGAGGTCTTCACCTATTTGACAACCAATTTTGGGGTGTTAACTCCCCTGGATACAGTGTTTTTTTTTTTAATAGTGTTTAACGCTAGTTTTTACTACTGAGGCACTACAGGCAGTGGGCACTGATGATACATAAGACAAAATTATATATTAGGAAAGGATTTTTAAGGAAGGAAACACTCCAGGCCTAAGTTTAGGGTACCTCCCCATCATTTGCCATTTATGAGGACTGAGGAAAACCTGGAAAAACTTCAGTCAGGGAGGACCATCCTGGTGGGAATCGAACCCCAGACCTCCTGCTCATGATTTTGCACCTTAGCAACCTCAGGCACCTGTGGCGGTGGATAGAGTGTGTGATCAAGAAAAGTTCCTAAACAAGAACAGCCATAATTATAAAACTCAGATTCAGAACAATTATTATCATCTAAATGTAAACAAAAAAGCTACTGAAAGAGATTTAAAAGTTATTTGTACAATTATGTATTATTAACTACCACTATCAATTAAAAGTCAAAGAGAGAAAATGTTTCAAACAGAATTGAAAAACTTCTTGATAGTTCAATATGTGTATAAAATAAATGAATTTTTAATATGTATATAAAATATAGTTGAATGTAATTGTTTACAGTCTAAATAGAAATATACCATTATTATATTAGTAAATTTGGTTATTTTCAAATAGTTTGGTTTATCAATGTATTTTATGGTTGTATTAAACTCAAGTGTAGAGTCTATGGTCTGCAATAAAATTATTATTACTTCTTTACTTAGTTTTAAATTATTTATATTTGAATATTTATTGAAATGATAAGACAAAATAAATATAAGAGGTCTTCACCTATTTGACCCTGGCCAATCTTAGGTGTTACCCCCCTGGATGCAATGTGCATCACAACAATTTGTTTACTTAGTTATATTAAACACAGTTATTCTTATTTAAATACTGAAACAGTATTAATAACACGCCGTCCCTAATTAAAATAATATTAAATGTTAACATGATCAATTCCAAATATGATAATTAATATTACGGTTAGTGTGTACAATTTATGTATATTCATGCTAGTTAAGTTATTTATGCATTGTATATTTTTGTGTATTTTTTGGATAACAAGAGAAAGTCTGGCGACAGACCTTTTAGAATAGATGCCAGACAACATAGAGAGGGTGAATAAGTTTTGTATAATAGACAAAGAACAGATGACCAGGAGTCGTCTTTGTATTTGGTGTGTTTTATTATAAGACTTCTTTTGTATAAGAAAGGGTCGCCTCTCTAGAGTTTTTGTTAACTTTCATTTTTTAGTTAGCCTAAAGAAGGGGACAGTAGGAGACCTTTGCAGAATAGAAAGTGAAAAAAGGCAGATTTCTACACTTGTTTGAATCATAAGGGAGAAAAGGAAATCAGGTTAATAGGAAGGCCAAGGGCAGGTTCGAAGCTACGGGGCAGTAAGTGTAGAGCCGTCAAGGTGGAGAGAAGTAATCGGGCAGTAATGGTCAGTCCCTGAGTAAAGGAAAGAGTCAAGTGATATTGAAGCGTAGATAATTGTGATCTGGGAGAGTGAATTTTAATATAAAGTATAAAGACCTTTTGAATAACCAAAATTAAAAGAAGGAAAATGTTGCGATAGACAATTAGTTAGATTAGGGGGAAGCAATAATAAATATCGTTCAACAGGAACTTCGCAGGCGACCTTTGCATAGAACCAGTGACGTAATCAAAACAACAATCCATCATCCATTGTCAATCCTTCTTTCATCTTTCCTCACCCAATAAAACCACTACAATACCTAAAACAGGACCAAATAAATTTAATAACAACATTATTTAAAATTTATCTATGTCACATGTCTTCCAATTAACCATTTCCATTTTGTCCTTAATTTCCATAAAATCTCACCTAATTTAGATATCTGCCCACAATCTTAAAACTTTTTTTTCAGTTCTATTTCTTTACTCCTCTGTAACCATTTCTTTCTTATTAAACTTTCCCTCCAATCATTTGTGGCTTTACATTGAAGGTTATGTGTATTTCATCTTCCTTCTCACCAGAGTTGGGGCACAATTCTAGGATAACACTTCCTCTCATTCCCCTTAATTTCTTAACACCTAATCGAAACAGGTTATCCTTTCTCTTTAATTTATCTTACAAATTAAAATATACTTCTCCATTTCTGGATCACCTTTTAGTTCTTTATAGTGCACCAGTGAACTTTTCTCCCTAATAAGGGCAAATAAAATTTAACTATTCATACTTTCCATTTTGATCTGACTTCTCTCCAACAACCTCTTCTAAAAGATCCAATTTTAGCCAAAAAATCTCCTAACCTATTTCTAAATAACTGTTCTCTGATTTTCTTCAGCCAGAAGTTTAACAAAATACTCAGCTTTTCTTCTTGATATCCCAGGTATATTTTCACAATGTAATTCTGGTAGCTCTTGAACCAGAAATAAATATTTCAGAACTTTCAGAACTCTCTCCATCATTAACCCTCTAATACTTGCATATCCTAACTCTATCAAAGCTCCTGCATTTGCAGTGTTATTGGGAACTACTAAAATTAGTTTACGAAGATTCTTAATATTAAATTCATATTACCCCAACTCTTCTCTATCCCCTAAATTTCCCCTACATAAATTGCTTCTGATTCAACCAAGGCAGAATAAAGCCTTTCATTACTGAAACCAAATATAAAAATTTGCTTATCATTGTCATGGCCATTCTTCCCTTTGCCATTGCAGCTCTTTTCTGTTTCTCCCAGCTTCCATCACTGCTCAGCTTTATGCCCAGATTTGAGAATTTGCTAACATTCTGAATTAACTTGAAATGCTAATTGGAACTTGTACAGCGAACCTAATCATATAATTAAGATCATTGTATGATCGAGTCTAACTACCTACTCTTGTCTATAAATGCATTATATGATTAGCTTCACTGTACAAGTTCCAATTAACATTTCTAGTTACCCACTCTTATTGGCCTTACTTGTTTAAATGTAGCACATGTTTCATGGACCTTCATCCCGAATCCTTAGCTACTCATTGACTACTGGATAATTCATTATGCTTTTGGGATGTATATTCTGCTCTGGTTGAGGTGAACTTAAAGTATATGTTTTCATCCCCGGAAGCGTCAAAGTTCATTAATCTGTCTCTGTATTTGTAAATGTAGATTTTCTCGCATGTTGCTAACTCTGTAGGTCCTCGTACTGATTTTAATAATTTTGCTTTATGCACTCTGTTGTCCAGATATGAGATGCTACTGCTGATTTATCCATTTGTTTGTATTTTATGTTCCAGAATTGTTCTTTTAACAGTGTGCTTAAACTTCTCTTTGTTCTTCCAATATAGAATTTATTGCATTCTGCACAACTTATTTGGAAAAAACCTGCTTTTTTCTCCAGTGGAATACTATCGTTTATATTGCCATTCAGGAAAATTTTAACATTAAATCTGCTTATAGGTGCCAACCTGATATTAAAATCTTTAAGAATATTTGAAATTTTTTTGCATTGCCATGGATGATATGTGAATTTTTCTTTTTTAAATTATCTTCTCTTTTCCTGCTGAATATGTTGTGGTTTCTTTAATAAGTTTCTATCTCTTGAATTTCTGTACTTTTTTGGGAATATATTCATTTCTAAATCCATCTTTAATCCCTGTTCTTTCAATTTGCTTGTATTCTTTAAGAGTATTCTTCCTTGCTAATTTGTAGGTAAACTAACCTGTGTGTTAAACTATTAATTATTGCATGTTTATGTGTTTTGGGGTTAAAACCATCAGCTTTGATGCGGTTGTCTGCATGTGTGTTCTTTCTGTAGATTCCAAATTCCAGGTTTCCTTGATGTTTCATTATTTCAATATCCAGGAATGGTAACATGATATCTGTTTCTGTTTCATATGTGAATGATAAGCTTTTATCTTGTATATCCAGAAGTTTTATGGCATCATCAATGTATTTTTGTGTTAACTATGGCAAATATATTGTCAACCTATACCAGATTTTAAATATATATGGGAACTTACTACTGAAGATACACTGCACACTGCACACAGGGATTCTACATTGAAAGATATTAATGTGTCAGAAGGTTGTAATTTTATATCCTTAATTTTTCTTTTAGTTGAAATCAATTGTTTATGTTCCTGCTTTGAAATTTTGGCAGTGTCCTGAATCTATTAGTCAGTCATTTTGCTAAATAATATGAAGGTGTGTAATATTGTTAATGATGGGTCCCATACCATTACCAGTTTTGTGAATTTCAGGTAAACCATATAATTTTGTTATTGTTGGGTTGTTTTGTTTTATTTTGTATTTTGTTACTTTTGGGATAACTGTGCATGTTTTCATAGCCTCATTTAATGAATTAATACATTTCATGGGTCTTAATGTACATGTACACATTCTTTCTTTTTTAGCAACTATTACATTCTAACCTTAAATATATACGGAACCGGTTTCAAAGATATGTTATCTCCATCTTCGGCCGTGGATGACTGGTGTGAACGGTTGTTGTTGCATAGTATCAGAAGCAATGTTCTGCTCTGGTGAAACTTTTATGAACTTCAAATTTATATTTTCTTCTTTCGGAATGTCAAAATTCATCAAATGATCCTTATGTTTGTAGATGTAAATCTTTTCCCAAATATCCAATTCTACTGGTCCCTGTACAGCTCTCAATAATTGAACCTTTTTCTTTATATCATGATTTTTGGTCCAAAAGTGATATGCCACCGTGATATGATTTTTCTATTTGTTTGTATTTTAAATTCCTCATATGTTCTTTAAGACATATCCCCACATTCCTCTTGGTTTTTCCTATGTAGATCTTATCACATTCAGCACATGAAATCTTGTAAATTCCTGATTTTTTCTCCTTTGGAGTATTATCTGTGGTATTGTCTTTCAAAATGTTGTTTAGACTAACTTTATTATTGGGAGCCAATTTTATATCAACATCTTGAAATATTTTTTGAAATTTATACATCACTGTTGGGTTATATGTGAATTTCTTAAAGGACATTTTTTCTTTAACTGTTGATAATGTAGTGCAATTTTTTGGATATAAAAAAAAATATAAAAATTATAAAAAGTAAAGAAAACCTTAAATTTGGCATATATAGAAAGGACACACATGCAGATAATTATATCAAAGAAAATGGTTTTAATCCTATGGCTCACAAACATGCAATTTTTAATAGTCTGATATGCAGAATGATCAATTTGCCAATCAGTAAAGAAGAATATAACATGGAATATAAGAAAATTAAAGAAATAGCAAATTTAAATGGATTTAATGAAGACTTAATACGTAATAAGATTAAAAAATTCCAGAAGAAGAAAAGAATTGAAAATTGCACTACATTATCAACAGTTAAAGAAAAAATGTCCTTTAAAAAATTCACATATAACCCAACAGTGATGTATAAATTTCAAAAAATATTTCAGGATGTTGATATAAAATTGGCTCCCAATAATAAAGTTAGTCTAAACAACATTTTGAAAGACAATACCACAGATAATACTCCAAAGGAGAAAAAATCAGGAATTTACAAGATTTCATGTGCTGAATGTGATAAGATCTACATAGGAAAAACCAAGAGGAATGTGGGGATATGTCTTAAAGAACATATGAGGAATTTAAAATACAAACAAATAGAAAAATCATATCACGGTGGCATATCACTTTTGGACCAAAAATCATGATATAAAGAAAAAGGTTCAATTATTGAGAGCTGTACAGGGACCAGTAGAATTGGATATTTGGGAAAAGATTTACATCTACAAACATAAGGATCATTTGATGAATTTTGACATTCCGAAAGAAGAAAATATAAATTTTAAGTTCATAAAAGTTTCACCAGAGCAGAACATTGCTTCTGATACTATGCAACAACAACCGTTCACACCAGTCATCCACGGCCGAAGATGGAGATAACATATCTTTGAAACCGGTTCCGTATATATTTAAGGTTAGTGAAGCATGAAGAGTGTTAAGACAACAGGTTCAATTCACATGAGCTTCACTGTGTTAGTTCCATATGAAAACTTTTTAAAGATTTACAATTTTTAAAAAAATTTTGATTCCCATATATATTTAATATCTAGTATAGGTTGACAATATATTTGCCATAGTTAACAAAAAACACTTTGATGATGCCATAAGATTTCTGGATATATAAGATAAAAGCATATCATTCACATATGAAACAGAAACAGATATGTTACCATTCGTTGACATTGAAATAATGAAACATCAAGGAAACCCGGAATTTGGAATCTACATAAAGAATTCGCATGCAGACAACCGCATCAAAGCTGACTGTTTTAACCCCAAAACACACAAACATGCAATAATTAATAATTTAACACACAGGCTAGTTTACCTACAAATTAGCAAGGAAGAATACTCTTAAAGAATGCAAGCAAATTGAAAGAACAGGGATTAAAGATGGATTTAGAAATGAATTAATTCACAAAAAGTACAGAAATTCAAGAGATGAAACTTAATAAAGAAACCACAACATATTCAGCAGGAAAAGAGAAGATAATTAAAAAAAAAAAAAAAAAATTCTCATATCATCCATGGGCAATGCAAAAAATTTCAAATATTCAATTTTAATATCAGGTTGGCACTTATAAGCAGATTTAATGTTAAAAATATCCTGAATGGCAATAAAAACGATAGTATTCCACTGGAGAAAAAAGCAGGTTTTTACCAAATAAGTTGTGCAGAATACAATAAATCTATATTGGAAAAACAAAGAGAAGTTTAAGCACACTGTTAAAAGAACAATTCCGGAACATAAAATACAAACAAATGGATAAATCAGCAGTAGCATCTCATATCTGGACAGAAAACCACAATAGAGTGCATAAAGCAAAATTATTAAAATCAGTACGAGGACCTAAAGAGTTAGCAACATGTAAAAAATCTACATTTACAAATACAGAGACAGATTAATGAACTTTGACACTTCCGGAGATGAAAACATAAACTTGATCTTCACACCTCAACCAGAGCAGAATATACATCCCCAAAGCATAAATGAAATATCCAGCGGTCGACAAGTAGCTGAGGAAAAGGACGAAGGTCCATGAAAATTACTACATTTAAATAAATGGAGCCAATGATAATGTATAGTTGCATTCAATCATTTTTTTTTTAATAGTGTTTAATACCTGGGTTTACTACTGAGGCATCACAGGCGATGGGCACTGATGATACACGAGATGAAATGATACATTAGGAAAGGATTTTTTTTTTAAAGATAGGAAACATTCCAGGCATAAGTTTAGGTACCTCTCTGGCATTTGCCATTTATGAGGACTGAGAAAAACCTGGAAAGAACCTCAGTCAGGGAGGACAGTCCTGGCAGGATTCAAACCCCAGACTTCATGCTCATGAATCTGCATCTTAATGATCTCAGTTAACCATGGGGGTATATAATCATTCTGAATGAACTTTACATATAAATCTCTTTCTTTTAATGTGCAATTAATATGCATCATGCTGAAACATGACACATTTACTAATAAAAGCATTGCATATTAACTAATCCTATTTTAGTATCAAAAACTAATTTATCATATAAATGCCATCTTTTTAAAACTACTTTTTATTTTGTTTCAATGATCTCAAGATTATATTCATATCAAATGAAACATATCTGTATTATGTTTAAGGAATGTCAGAATCCACACAGTGAAACTTTTGTTAATCTTATTTTGATTTAAAGTAAAACACTAAAAATCATGCTGTCACATTAAAACTCTCTTAAGTTTCACAAACACACTTATAAAGTAATTTTGGTACATGTTTCGTGAGGTACATTCCTCGCATTGTCAACCAAAACGACGACTGAGGAGTCGATTTCAGCAAGGTATGTATGTTGCTATGTTTGCTCTGGTGGTCTGTTAATGAACTTAAACAATATGTTGTCTGCTTCCGGTATATCAAAATTCATAAGTTTGTATTCATATTTTTTTATGTAAATTTTTTTTCCCATATATTAAGTTCTTTCAGATGATGAATTGTTTTTAGTTTTAGAAGGACATAACATTACTAAAAACAATTCAACATCTGAAAGAACTTAATATATGGGAAAAAATTTACATAAAAAATATGAATACAAACTTATGAATTTTGATATATTTTGATATACCGGAAGCAGACAACATATTGTTTAAGTTCATTAACAGACCACCAGAGCAAACATAGCAACATACACACCTTGCTGAAATTGACTCCTCAGTCATCATTTTGGTTGACAATGTGAGGAATGTACCTCACAAAAC
This sequence comes from Metallyticus violacea, assembly GCA_030762175.1. Lineage (NCBI taxonomy): Eukaryota > Metazoa > Arthropoda > Insecta > Mantodea > Metallyticidae > Metallyticus > Metallyticus violacea. Next base: position 115,348,422 of record CM060846.1, on the reverse strand, counting down.
ATGTACCAAAATTACTTTTATAAGTGTGTTTGTGAAACTTAAAGAGAGTTTTAAAGTGACGACATGATTTTTAGTGTTTTACTTTAAATCAAAATAAGATATCTGTATTAACTCATGTGCCACTTTCAAGGCCTAACATTAATGCTCCAACAATGAACTATTATTATTTTTATATAAACTGCTGCCAAGTTTGAAATGTTTTAATTATTTTTTATACAAAAGGTTCATTGGTCAGGCAGCAGTGAAGAAAATTTGCTTAAGTATATGTGCTATATTGAAAACAAAAACAAAAGCATAAAATATTAAGCAATTACCTGCATAACCAATCTGAATAGCTAATCTTGTTAACTTAGCCTGTAGTACAGACTTCTCCTTTTTCTGACTTTCAGAATGAGATGGTTTGTCTTCTGATGTTTCATGTTTGTTTGCTACATTATCTGCCATTACAGGAGGGTTCACATGACTGTTCCCTGTCACAGGAGCAGATTCTTCTTCACCTGCATACAGAAATACACAAAAGTAATCACGTGAATGCAAACTTTTCCATAACATATGTATGGCAAGGCTACTGAAGAACAAAGAAAGCTCAAATAGAAACATGAAAATGGAAATTAGATTAAATGCCAGTTTTCATCATAATAAATGCATCCTATTTATATCTTCCTCATTTACTATTTACATGATTTAATGTATTTTCCTTAAGTTTAACAGGATGATGCAGGGCTATGCAGAAAATAAAGGAATGACAATCATTAAATTTATTAATTATTCTTTCCTATATTTATTAACTACAGTTGCATGTTAATACTATCCTGCATGTTCTATACCAACAAGACCACATGATTTATTAAGGAAAAAAAGAAAATATGTAGCATGCTGAATGATTTTAACCTATTTTTTTTTGCTTAAAATTTAATTCATTCTGAAAATGGGTTTTTAAGTTTTGATAGTACACACTAAGAAGTTATAAAGTTGAGCTTTTAAAACACACGCATGCTTTCACAGCAATAAACATTTTCTATTTGCTGAAGTGTTAATTTGGCTTAACATTCACTCAAGAGCTGTGTGAGTACATTCTAGAAAATCCTGATCAAGCATTAGGCATGATATGCTCCTTTAATGTTTTAGAATACAGGCACATCATATGACTACCTTAAAAAATGTAGATTTTATAACATAATGACAGTAAATAATCTGAAAATATAAGTTCCCAATTTACATAAAAAATGCAATAATTTAAACAAAGGTTTGATACAGAACGTAAATATTCAGACAAATAAATACCGTCTTTTACGATTAGATCATCCATGTAGAAAAATATGCATATCACCATTACTACTATTTAGCAAATGAAGACCAAGGTCTTTCACAAAATAATGTTTTATGCTATGCTCTAGAATCTTCCTTATTAAGAGCTTAAAACTGATCTTTGGTGGACAAAGTTAACACCACAACTACACTAAATTAGCCTATTAACAGATAAATTACTCATTTCTGCAAACCTATAGCAAAGCAATTGCTCTTTGTAGTGACAACAAACCACTGCAAATGAAAATCGGTTAACATTATTTAATATCAAATCTATAATAAATAGGATTCTGAGAAAAAAACAAAGAGTAAAAGTGAAGCATCATTCTATTTATGAACCCTCTATAAAAGAAGCAACTCTTCTAAAATACAGGGGAACTCTTAGTTACTGTGCACGAGTCAGAAAAATCAAAAAAATAAACTTATATGATAGTGGAACTGCCAAACACGGACTACATAATTATGTACCTAAATAATTATTTCCTTTCTTGATCTATCTGGAATTCTCATATATGTGCATCTCAGGAAAATGTACAGTTACTTAATTCTATTAAAATAAATTAAGGCGCATAATTAATTAATTTGGCTAAAATCAGCTTAGGAATACTCACAAGCAGAAATTTTCATTTTTATGAATTTCTATGTCTTGTGTATTAAAAAGTATGCTTAGGCAAATGTTATGCATTATTTTCTGCTTAAAAATCTCTATTATTTAGTTTTTCATTTTAAAATTTGAAAAAAAAAAAATAAATAATAATGAAGAAATTTTATCTTAAGTTTAATTCCATCACCTCATACTTAAAAATAAATAATAAATAAAATTAAGAGTGAAAAAAAAAAAAAAGAGAGACTAGATGAATCATTGTTGCTGCACAAGTTTGAAAATGGCCACCTGACTAATGTCCAACTATTTTATTTATGGTTAAGCAATTTGGCGTTTTCTTCAAACATCAATTAGCCTATCAAATACTCAGACAAACATTTTGAAAGCCTGCATCGTTTCACCTTCTGGGAATGAATAATCAATGTTTGGAATGGAGGATGCTTGTGTATTTGACATCTTATATTTCATTTCTAGATGCTCATAATTACTTTTTAGTGATTATGAGAAATGATTGATTTTTTAATTATATTTATTCTGACACTAAAAAAAACATTCATTTTTTGTACTGACAAACTTCAGATAGATATCTGCTTATTAAATTAACCATGATTTAATTATGCACTGCTCACATTTGAGTTTCATTCTGGACCAAAACCCTATCAAACATCACTGATGTAGTGGATATTATGAATATAAGGTATATACATAAAAGGTATGCATTGGAAATTACACCACACTTTAAGCTTTTATGAGCAATGTTAGACCATTGATAGAAAATTTTTCCAAAGAGTATTGAATTCTTTCAGGGTGAAAAGTACCAGAGGGAATGAGGTAATTATTTAAATGTTTACAGCAATAGAGTAACGTTAGCTACTTATTGTACAGATGAACTTAATTGATCCCTTTTACTGTATATATCACAAAAATTAATGCTCATGATTTCCTCATTGAGCTACACAAATTTCTTCATAAAATTTATACAGACTTAAGGTTATTTGTTTATTTTTAAAATACTTGCATAAAGTATTTCAAACATTTTATTTTGGTTTTAATTATATATTCACATTTAAAATGCCAGTACTCATCAACAAAGAACATACATTAAGAGGAAGAATTTGAACATAAGTGATGCTAATGTGGATAACTGCTATTTACAGATATTCATATTAACCTAACACAAAAAAATGGTGCACCTGGATTGCCTAAAGTTTGCTTTAGCATAGTATCTTGTTTTCATACCAAAATACCAACCATTTTATGTCCAGTAAGCTAGAGTTGCATTATATGCTTTCATCAGAAAGTTTTCTTCAAGGATGAAGTTATTTCAGTTGTATCGTATAGACCAATAGTGCAAGAGGTCACAGATTTCAGAACAATAAAATTTCTTCATTATTCATTTGGCTATCAGCTATAGTATGACAAATCAGCTTTGGTGTTGTGTGTGTTTGTTGTCTGTATTGGTATGTGTGTATGTGAGAGAGAGGAGGGGACATTTGCCAAGTTCCATGACATTTAAAGTTTAACTTTAACTCTGGAGGCAGACCATATTTTTGTATACAGTGGTACATACTATTAGTTATAGAACTACCAACTTATTGCTAGGTAATAAATATGAAGTATTTAACAGTTTGATCAAATTTCATCCAGCAGCATGAAGTAATTCCCCTGCAAGGGAGGTAACACTTCTGAGAGACTAGTCAATCCCCTTGAAAACTTCTCCAAATACATAGAAGAAAGATTATATCTAAATGTTCCAATTCTATCTTTTTTCATTCTTTTAAGTGTATGAATCTATCAAGAAATCTCTAATGACTCTCTTCAATACAGCTCTTCTGTTTTTCTCATAGCTCTAAAATGTGGATTAGTATTGTTCAATAATTCATGTAAAATTCTATGGTCTCGGCTACAAACTCTGTTTTCTTTCCCCCCTCTTTCTTGATTGTTTGCTTTCTCAGATCATTTTATATTATTACCTGACCTGTGAATAGCATTACAATTCTTAACTTTTCAAATAGAACAATTTTTGTTATATCATGATCACTATGGGTGATACAGTATGCCAAGAAATGCATTTTAGCAATTCTGTTTATCTGGTGGAAATTTTATTTAAATATATACCGATAAGTACATCTTGGTGGTTTTTAAATAAAGTGTAGCATTATGTAAGGAAATTATAATTAATAAATTTAGTATTTCAGCAATGATATAAAAGACAATATACAGCAAGAAAATTTCTAACTATGTAAAAGATGAACTAAAACCAATACACTGCTTAAAAAATTCTTACAACAAAAACTGTTGAGTATGAAGGTAAAGTAAATTTAAGTGCCTATAAATTTAAATTATCTTCCAAATTTGAATACAGTACAAAATTTAATTAAATAATCAGTGATATTATGTGTCCCTTACAGAACCTGAAGTCTAGCATTAGAACTGGGTCATTACCTGAGGACACAAAAATAAATTTAGTTATTATTATTATTATTATTATTATTATTATTATTATTATATAAAAATGGCCAATAGACCTTTGGTTATGAACCTTCCTAAGCCTAAACTCATGCATACTGCAAGCATTCCTGGCTTCTTCACAACAGTGAAAGGCAGTTCTACATATAAAGTGAACTCTGTATACATACTTAAAGTTAAAATTAACACAGCAAGAATCCTCATTTAAGGGAGAAAATAATTATAAATTATGAAAATAATAATAATAACAACAACAACAAATAGTATTTGATACATCAATGTAATAACATAGCCTGTTGGTATCTTACTCAAGCTCATTTGGGAAAAAGAAGAAAAAGTAAATTAAGACTTGTCATTAGACAGAGGAACTGCCATGATCCTGGAATTTTGTCATTGATGATGTTGGCTGCAGTAGCCAGCATAAACTTTGGTTTACAATTTTATTTAAAATGACCATGGCAAAACACACTATGAATAATTTTTTGTAGTAATTGAGCATTAATCTTTCTTGATACCATTTATTTCAACCATGACCTTTCCAGAACTAGTCATAAGATATTTTACCTATATTTCAGCTCAGTAATTACATTAATATCTGACCAATATTTACGACTACTTCAGTTTATTTTCCTTCCTGTATTAATGCTTTTAGGGGTTCATGTTACTATTCCACATTAAATATTTACTTTTTTGCGCAGGTATTTTAGGTACTTTCCTTCCTCTTTTATTTTGCTCCATTTTTTAACTTGTTTTGTACTTTGTCCTTTGGTGATATGTCTTTTACAGAAAATTGTAATTCAATTCATAGCAGAGACCACAGAAACATTGTTCTTACAAACCTAATTGCTTAGTCATTTCACTTTTATATTATCTATGCCATGCACCAGCATATCCATATAACAGCTTTACTATGTCTTTATTTCATTAACTGGAGTCTGCTAACAACAGCCTAAGCATGAGAGCATAAGTGAGGAGTATTTGAATTTGGGCATCATGCCGATAAATTCAGGTCTGCCCAACCACTAATCTGGAGGATGAGCTGAATCATCATAAGTACTATTAAATATTGGCCTCTAAGCAATAAGTCATGAATTTATTATTTGTCTGTACAACAAAATGTTAATTTTCTGCAAATGAACTGTGAAGGATCACAATATTTAAACAATTTATGCTATATATGATATTTCTGAACATACATCTTCTCTCTAGTAATAAGCAAATTTTTGATTATTACTCAAAGTGTTAGCTTCCATTTATTTACTTCACTTAAGTTCAAAGATTCTTTCTCAAAGTTTCCCAATATTTAGATTTTCTGAACTGGAATGTTCATCCTTACTAGCCATCTTACTGTTAGACATCAATGAACTTGCTGAATATACTTAAGCATGTAACTTCACATAATCCTTTAATAAAAATAACTGTAGTATTAGTATGATGAGCCTCCATACCGATGTATTTATATAATATTTTCTATCATACAGTGGTACTATGGCCAAATGGTTGCCCTATTTGCCTTCTACCAAGATAATTCAGGTTTGATCCCATATGCTAGGTATGGAATTTGTGGCAGATAAAGTGGCACCTGAATGTGTTTCTTTGGTTATTTCTGTTTCTCAATTTCATTCTATCAAATGCTTCATCACTATTATGTATGATAATATAATCAATCTTCTGAATTAAAGTGGGTGACTCAAAAATGGGTGCACTCCTACCCTATGCTACCTAAGTGCAGATCTCTGATGTCTAATCACCAAGAGACTTAACATTAGCTGCCACTATCAACACAACCACACTACTTTTACTGCAATGTACCCAAGTTTTCACCTAAAAAGCTCTATTCCACTCCACAATAGAACTAAACCATTGCTAAGTGTTACAAAACCAACAAAGCAACTACCCAGTCAACATTTGTATTCTTTGGGTTACAACTTCAAATTAGCCTAAATATTCCAAACAAATCAAAATTTAAGAAAAAAATTGTTGCAGATATTCAGCTTGCAACTTACTTTAGTAAATATGCATAGCTGCACAGAATCAACTGCTATGTATATAAAAGACCTTAAACATAAAAATAAAACAAAAATTGTTAACCGTAGAGGTTAACTTACCTGTTAGGCTTTTCTTCTTCCGCTGCTTCTTCGCTTCTACAGAAGGAATCATGCAAAAGGAAATCTATTAGTTTAATAAAACACAAAAAATAATACATTACAAATAAAATATTTTAACACCTGATCCACATTGGAAAATGGTTCTGTTATCACACATTCAAAGAGACAACAATTAAAAATGTCATTGACAGTTTCAGAAGATTAAAATTAAATTTATTTTTGTGTGGTCCACATAACAGTAATTTATTATTTATTTTATGTACAATTGAAAATTCATTTTTTGAAAATGTATATAGCCTCAAACTGCCTTTAGAATCATACAAATCTAAGGAAGCTTTTTCTGCTCTAAATGCACCATTAATATATGCAATATTGATTTAATGATGTTGTAAAAATTTTTTTGAAGAGGTAATAGAAAAATGTTCTTTCCATTACTGAACTCTAAAACAATGATTTTACATCTCAGGTAAACCGTTTGTGTTTTATGTTCTTTCATTTCTACTATAAGCAAAATGCATAAATGAAAACAAACTTTTTGTTTATGTGCCAGACGTTAAATTTTTTTGTTTTTTGAATGTTCATTTAGCAATTTACTTTTCCTAAGAAATAGTTAACAAACTTTAATTTACAGTCTTCTGGACAAGGTCACTGCAATATTTTTCCTAAGTCTTTATAAGAAATCACTGCCACTGTAACAATGGACAGACACACTGTGAAATCATTAATGCTTCTGCTACTCGTTTATACAAACCTCAGTGTAATTGGCTAATGTTATTTAGGTACTGTGTTTACTTGCAAATAATGGCATGAAAAACTGCTTTATTATGTAGCTCGATGGTTTCATCCTGCCTTCATTACATTTTAAGCTATTTATTCTGCAACATAATAATATTAGATAACAATGTTCATAACTTTAAAATCTCAATACTTCAAACTTGTATGACACAGATTAGCCTTTTAACATAAAGTTAAATTTATTTAAAATATGGATTTCATTAATTGGAGCAAATTAAGGGTTAACTGATTAATGGGTTAACATTTATTTTTAAACGAATTTTAGGTATGAAAACATACCTAGTTTTCCATGTTATTAAAATCAAAGACGGTATTTTTACTTTCATTGTTATACTTATTTATACACACACTCACACCTTTATTTATTATTTAGGGCAGCAAGACAGAATGTCCTCAGAAATAGAATCTTTGACATATTGAATTGATCTAGTTCATTTTGTGGAATTATATAAGAATCAAACTCAATATTTAAAAAAATCTAAAAAATAACTTTGGACACAGAAATGCTGGCAAATTATAAAGTTGGCCTCACTATTACTTCTGTTGAAATAGAGGGATATTTTTCAGAAGAGTTATTAAATATACATTGGGAGTTGTTATTTTCTACCATTTTATAATGCTTTACCTCACTCATGTTTAACAATACAAGAAAATGAAGGTTTATCACTGGAGGGAAAAAAAAAAAAAAAAAAAAAAAAAAAAAAAAAAAAAAAAAACAACTTGAATTTTACATCTTAATGGTTTGCTAACTGCAGTACATTAATATAAATTAATGAATAAAAAGTTATTTAAAATGTTGAATTCCATTAGTAATGCAGTTTTATTTTCAACCTGGAGAACAATTTCAAAGAACAATAAATACATAACAATGTGAACCAAAATATGTAAGCAGAAAAGAAAGAGAGAATTTTCCTCTTATGAGGGAAGCTAATTAGATACCTGCTGTCATATGATTTTGGTTTCTCCTATTTCAAACTTATTATAAAAAATACCCTGAAGCAGTTTGAACTAGTCTAAATGAGATAGCTTCATTGCAAGACTTACAAAATGCAACTATTCTACCAACAAAATACTCTTATATTCAATAACTGCTGCTCCAACCCTGTCATGTGACATCTTGCTACACACTGTCATGGGTGGCCAAGGTCGATAAGGCACGGACTCGTGAGTGGGAGATCTGGGGTTCGAATCCCACCAGGACTGTCCTCCCTGACTAGGTTTTTTCCAGGTTTTCCTCAGTCCTCATAACTGGCAAATGCCGGGGAAGTATCCTAAACTTGGCCTGGAATGTTTCCTTCCTTAAAAAAAATAACTTTTCCCAATGCCTCAGTAGTAAAAAATGGGCATTAAAACACTACTCAAGAAAAAGAAATTTGCTACACACTCTCCTTAAGAGTTTTTCAGTGATTTAATGCTGGGCTCTGTAGATTTTCATGCTCGGTGATAAAAATATTACTCTGAAATCTGCTTTGTTTTTAATGTTTGTATGTAATTTATGTGGTGCATAAAGGCAATATGTAGTAGGTATAATGCCTTTGTTTTATATAGTGACCATAGTGTTGCTGATCGTAGATAGGATTTTTTGTAAGCATTTAATGCCTTTTCAGGATGAGCGGGAAAATAATAAAAAAAAACACTTAGGCTTCTTGTGTCTATTAGGACTTGAATCTGGGCCTACCAATACCAAAGTTTATTATTTACTAGTATATAAATTTTGACACATATCTGATGACAGGCCAGTTGCCTAGGCAGATTTGCATCTAATGTTCCAATTTGCATCATTCCACTAACTGCTTTTTTGGCATCATCCCAAAAACAACACAGGTTGCTGAGGTTGTTCATGGAGTGAACTAATGAACGTGGTTCAAATTCCACCAGGACTGTCCACCCTAACTGATGTATTTTCAAGCTTTCTTCAGTCCTCATTATTAGAGGAATCCTAGCCCTGGAATGCTTCCTTCCCAAGATTCCTTTCCTAGTTTATAATTTTACCATGTATCATGTAGACTTTGGTGAATTGTTACATGAGCATGCAATTAGACCGATGTACTGTGAAGCAGTAAATTCCCATCCCACGCAAATACCTAGTAATCGCAAATACTTAGTAATCACAATAGTCATAAGAATATTAAATTATGTCATAATTAGAAGGCATAACATTTGTGAACTAGAAAGGGGAAGACAAGTATCTTTCCAAATATCACAAAGCCATCAGCGGATAGAGAGTCATAAATGTCTCCATCCCTTTTTCTTGCAATAACCATGGTGACCCTGAAACTAGCTATATACCATTAGAATCTTTTAGTAAGGCAAACAAAGGAACATAGACTGTTGCACATCTAGGAAAAATATATTACGCAAACTTCTTTGTAAACAGGAAACGAAAAACAAGTTATGGTATAGCTTTTCACGCAATAGATTGTAATACCCCCACCTCTAGCCAGAAGAAGCATGAAAATATTTACCAATCAGAAGTTTTGTTAACATAAATCATAATGAACAGCTAATGAATAGTACAGTAGAATAATTAAACAAGTAGAATTAAGACCCAAGAAGCATCATATGGACAGACAGACTGTCATTAAATAAAACTATCAGATTGAGACAAATTAAAGGAATGTCAGTCTGAATGGCAGTTAAGGTGTCAGTAGCAGAGTTACAGTATTTGTGTTGTCAGCAGTTTTGTAGGCGGATAGTGGAAGGAAGCCAGCAGATAAGTGAAAAATCTATCTAGTGGAAGCTAAGTTGCATTAGGGAAATGCATTGGAAAAACACAACAATTGTGCTTTATCATACTCTGACTAACTTTTCAGAGTGATTTTCGCACCTGAACAAACAGTTAATTGAAATATGAGTTACATACAGTCGAAGTTCCTTACAGACAATTACTATTAACTAACTTTAATCCCCGAGTGTAAAAGTTTACCAACAAAAATACTCTTGTGTGAATTAGACTCATTTCGTCTCCAATCATTTGATAAAAACCTATTCAATTCCTCGACCTGAGAATTGTTTTTCATTCCAAAAAAGGCACTAGTTAGGAGTCTCATATAGCCGGAGCAGAAGAAGACAGAGACATCACAATGCAGTCTCATCTTTGAACCAGTGCATGGAGAAGAGGATTGAGAGTTACATCATGAAGACTTCTGCAGTTCACCATACTGCCTCTAATACGTTCAACCCAAAAATTTCCTGGACAGGTGTAAAATAGGTAAGCCAGAGAACAATCCATCCCAAGCATAAATACCTCATAATTAAGTAAAAATTGTACTTACGAAGCTGTAGACAATGGAGTGGTAATATATGTTACATTAATGCTTTCAGTTGTTAACACTAACTCCACTTACTTATTTAAAACTTTGGACTAGTTTCGGGAGAGGTTCCTCCCATCATCGGCTGCTGTTGACTGAGTGCCGTTGTTCGAAACGGGGGATGGACGCCCGTTCGCCCCTGTGGTGGTATCTCGTGGCTTCAATAGAAACTTGCTGAGTTCATCCAGCGGCGGAAAATCAAAATTCATTAAGTTGTTCTTATTTTTTAAAATGAAAATTCTCTCCCATGTGGATAGTTCTATTGGTTTGCGAAGTTGTTTCAATAATTTAATTTCTGGTTTTATTTCATGATTTTTGTTCCAAAAATGAGCTGCTATTGCTGATTTGTCTATCTGTCTATCTGATAAACAAATCAGCAATAGCAGCTCATTTTTGGAACAAAAATCATGAAATAAAACCAGAAATTAAATTATTGAAACAACTTCGCAAACCAATAGAACTATCCACATGGGAGAGAATTTTCATTTTAAAAAATAAGAACAACTTAATGAATTTTGATTTTCCGCCGCTGGATGAACTCAGCAAGTTTCTATTGAAGCCACGAGATACCACCACAGGGGCGAACGGGCGTCCATCCCCCGTTTCGAACAACGGCACTCAGTCAACAGCAGCCGATGATGGGAGGAACCTCTCCCGAAACTAGTCCAAAGTTTTAAATAAGTAAGTGGAGTTAGTGTTAACAACTGAAAGCATTAATGTAACATACCTCATAATTAATTACCTTTCATCCTTTCAATTAATGAATCACCGTTATTTCCCACCACATATGGCTTCTGAATGTGTGGCTGACAATCACATCTTTTTTTCCCACCACAACTGGAATATAGAAGGGATGGGAGACAACCTTCTGTCCTAGCACACACAGTTCATGTTCTAAGATGCAATGAGTTCAAACAGCAGGAGCAGCTGATTTGTAGCTATGTAAATACCTCTCATGCAGGACTGTTTTTTTTTTTAATAGAGTTTAACGCCCATTTTTACTACTGAGGCACCACAGGCAGTGGATTCTGATGACACATGAAATGAAATTATATATTGGGAAAGCATTTTTTTTAAGGAAGGAAACTTTCCAGACCTAAGTTTAGGGTACCTACCCGGCATTTGCCATTTATGAGGACTGAGGAAAACCTGGAAAAAACCTCAGTCAGGGAGGACAGTCCTGGTGGAATTCAAACCCCAGACCTCCCTCTCACGAGTTCGCACCTTGACGACCTCGGCCACCTATGGCGGTTTGTAGGACTGTGTATGGAAGGGTCATAACTTAATATTTATTCAGTGAGAACACAATAGTTAAAACAAATATCCATTCAAGGGTAACAAAGAATTGTGTGTGTTAAAAAAGTAGTTTGGTAGTCAGTATTTTAGTGTTGCAGAACAGAACATTTGTAAAATATGCAAACAAACATTAAGGGTGAATAAACAATGTAATATAAGACACTGTGACAGTAAAAAAAAAATAAGATCCTGAAATGATTACAGATACCTACATATTCAAACATAACTTTATGTGGGTAATTTGGATTTTTAACAGATTTATGTCAAATGAAGATAAGTGTAAACATTCCTTTAACCATGATAGAAAACTATCATCAACATTTATGGAAAAATGCATGAACATAAAACTTCCTTGTGAAAGCACAATGTCAAAATGTTATGACCAGATACTAAAATGCACAACAATCTATGTAAGAGATAACAGAATTTGGGTTTCTCTTGATGAAACAATAGATATTAAGGGAAGGGATATGGCAAATGTAATGAATGGTATAGACAACAGTATTGTCTAACTTTTCTATAGACTTGTAGAGATTTACAAAAAAAGAATCATGGAACTATGATTGCTCCTGTTGAAAAAACAAGGTTTCTTTTATGGCCTAATGGCATTAAGCAGTAAAGCATGCTCCTCTTTATTACCAATGCAGCACTATACGAGTCAAAGCAGCGAAGAAGATTCAAACACTTTATCTGAAATTGATTCACTTGACATTCCCACCCCAAGGTCTCCATAGAGTTGTGGAGAAGATATGATTATCCTAGAAGAATGTTCAGATTTCATCTCACACGTAAAGAACAAAATTTTAAAGACTCATTCCAGAGTACTGCAACTCAAAACAACTGCCCCTGGTACACCTTTATCCCTGCAATTAGTTTTTTTTGGCAGAATGTGATTGAATGCAGTTATTTAGTATGCAGAGCACTATGAAAAAACAATAAGAGGTTATTAATGACTTTTATGACAGAGAAATTCTGTTGTTCAAACTGTTAAATCTTCCAACTTCAAATCAGTTGTTGCCACATTTTGTTCATTACTAATCATTTTAAACTTGTGCCCAAAATTATCACTCTGTTAACAGTCTTCCAATCTTGACAAGTCAGAAGCTCTCAAATATATAGTAGAGAAGATCACATACAATTAACTTAATTGAAAATTTGCCAGTTTATAAAAAGATTGAAAAGTTGAGAAACTTTCAAGCAAAAATTATGCCTATTCATAACCTCTTATTAGAAGAATTATATTATCAGGTTGCAACAAAACTTCTAACAGGTGCATTAAAAAATAGTATTGACTTTCTGTTTAGGTTTGTGCTTATTACATCATATGATGTTAAAAGTATATTTTCTGAATATAAAAATATTTTAAGTAATTATAAGAGGAACTTTACTTTTCAATCAATGAAAACATGTTAACTGTTGGAGCTGAATCTTGCTGGAAGCTCCTAAGCTTTTCTTTAATTAATTATGTTCAGGTTCTTCACCACAGGCTCCCGCAATGTGGTTCTGTACACTTTGGCAGTTATCTTCAATCCATTTTGACAGAAATGGAGCTTGGTGACATCATAGTTCACTCCCCACTAACCATTACTGAAGCAAAATGGTGCCTTCTCTGGGCTTTCAGGACCCTCTCTCAACCCCTTCAGTTCAAGATTTTGTCTGAGAACTCTGAACATGGATCTCCTGGATATGTTAATTTCAGGAACCATCACTATCTTCTTCTAAATTGGATTCTGCTGAACATGAGCTGCCACTGCATTCACAACAGCTACAGTCCTCACAGCTAGGGTATCCCGTGGTCAAACAGTCGTCAACAGTATTGGTCTCAGAGAAGCACTGGATAGTGCAGTATGTAACATCTAATTGATCCCCCCCACACACACACACAGAGAGAGAGAGAGAGAGAGAGAGAGTTGTTTTGCATTTAGTCAAGTATAAGTTTCTCATGAATACAAACTCTAGCGTCCACAACCACAATACTACAAATAAAGATCCTGCACTCCTAATCCCAAGATATAAATTACAATGTATGAAAAAATGCCTAGCTATACTGCTGAAAAAAATTTTACAGTAAACTTCCTGATATTAAAAATTCCAATGGATACAATAAACTCAAGAAGTGTTTGTTTCAGTTACTTATAGACAAGGTTTACTGGGACATTGAAGAATATGAAAATTATAGTTAACTATTATGTTACACACTATTTATGCATTATATACTACATAGTGTATGTATATATGTGTGAGGAAATTGGGTAGTTTAAAAGTTGTCACTTTTATTATAAATGTTGTTTATTTATACATTGATATGGCTTAATTGTGTACATATATCGAGCTGAATTAAATGAAATGAAAAGTAATGTACTGTTACTACTGTACTAGAACTCAACAGTTTGGTAGCAATATGGTTATCTAATAATCAATACATATGGTATAGTTTCTTTCAAAATTTTGAAACATTAGTTATGGCAAGACTAGATATTTTAACAATTTATTTTATTTAATACATATATTTATTTAAATGTAAAATAAGTTTGGATGTTTCTCACATTGGTGAGCATTTAATTTATTTTATGAAGGACATGCTTTATTATAACTGGAGAGTACAAATAGTGTTTAAATCACATAGTAGAGTTCTCTCCCTTTCACTACCCTTACTCATGCAGTCTTTGGCCTTTGATTAGGAAATATTATAGCTTTCATTGCAGTCTGCTGGAGTTTATGGCACACATGCTCACCATCCATGATGCCACATTCAAAACAAGCATTACACTATTAAAATAAAACTGTCCAGCATATCTTATTAAATGGAATATGACATTAATAATTCATGATGATGATAAACAAAAACTTTTCTTTCAGAGTTAAAAAATGATAAATCATTTCAGAATGGTAATTCATTTAAATGGTTACATTTAAAAGCCAACTTTATGTTGGAACCACTACAGTGAAGAAAATTGTATACTTTATTTTAGGTGCTGAATCAATTTTATACTCTTATGTTCCACTTACCACTGAACTACTTAGAATGTAAAGAGTACAAAATTAACTCAACAGCTTAATCTGGAACTATAAATGGTAGCTTTAATTCATTTTACTGTTTGGCAGATACTAGTAGCTCCCACAAGTGTAGCATTCTTAGCAAAAGGGAAACTTTGAGCACGACTCTGTATTTATTTTGAAATTCTCTTCAATGTATTTTTGCATTTCTACTAAATCTCTCTTTATTCTCACCCAGAGCTTGGGCGAATAGAGAATTGAATTAAATTAAATGTATACCTCCAAATAATAAAGAGTAACTGTTTTAATAATTGGAGCATGCAATAACAAAGCTCTATTAACCTGTTGCTTAGTATCTTTCTGACAGAAAACTGCTATATCATAGCAACCTGCTTACTTCTGAAATCCAACATCCATCACCAAAGTGGTGAACCATGTAAAAAAATTAATTTTTTTCATACTGCATTGTTTCAGTAGTAGACTAATATTTAAAGAGTTGCTGCAAAGCCCATATGCTTAATGTCAAGCCAACATACAGGGCTTTAATGTAAAAACTATCCCATGCATGCATTGTTTATAATGCTGTTGGCAGCAAAGTGGTGTAATGCATCCAGCAGTCAAGAATCAAACATTGCACATGCAGGATAGTTTTTATATGAAAGTCCTGTAGTTATTGGCACAAATGACAAAGAGAGTTGTGGAAAAGCATTCAGTATTCCAAGGCTATCAATGTGTTACTTTTTCACTGATTAATCAAGTCATGTACTCCTTCCCAAAGTTAACTTGAAATTGGGAACCTTATATATTAAGTTTTTGATTGAGTTCATTCTAGGAGTAACATATATCCAAGGTAAATATCAAATCAGTAAAGAATCCAAACTGCAATGATGGCATTTAATTCCAAGCAACTGTAATTGGAAAGTAGCCATTCTAACCAATTAATACATACCCATGTTCCTATTTAATTCTAAGATGCAAATGCATAGTAGTAAATATTTAATTAAAACATTTACAACAAAACTGTTCGTGTACTCTTAAGCTGTAAATGAGATAGAACAGCTCTGTTAAATAACAGCATTCTTGCTGTTTGCAATTTGAAGGAAATGAGCAAAACTTACTTAAGGACATTTACAAGATGACAATATTCTACTATACAAAAGGAATTTTTCTGTTGTACAATATTCTTTTGAACATTTTATAGATATATCTTAGATACAGAATAACAATTCTTTTATCTATATGGAATCATGGAGAATAAACTGAGAAAGCCTCTGCACACTCCAAAAGTTAAAATTTTAACAATTTCTTTTTTCTCCTCTAACACTTGTAAGAAAGCATGTTTGTAAGAAATTACTTTAGAGTACTTTAATTACTGTTTTGTTTAATATTTAAATATATAGTATTATTTAGGTTCAGGATGAAAAATATACAGATTCTAAATGCTTTTTCTTGTCTGATCAAATTGAATTGTATATTGTATTCAGCTCTTTCAAATTACCTTGGTATTAATATCGGGGGAGTAGAAACAACATTTAAAAAATGTATTTAAAAATCACAGCAAGGAAAATGTAAAATTTGTTTCTTGTAAACCAAAAATTTCTCTTTATGCTTCATAACATGCACATTACAGTGAGAATGACTTAACACTGATCACCAATGACTCTCAAGGGAGGCAAAACCTGTAAAATATAAATATATGTGTAGATAAATAATAATGATGATGATAATATTAGGTTAAGAATAATGAAACCTAAATTAGCTTCTGTAATGTAAATTTTATACAAAATGTATGGCGAGTATTTTCATTATTTATACATTTAAATGAATTTTCAAATGTACAAACCATGCTTATTGAATAGATGTACGTGCTCATCCTTTTCCCTCCACATGTTAACAATATACTGTACTACTCACAAAAATGTTCATTTTTCATCCAATGTGTAACAGATGACATACTGATCTTTGTGAATCATCTTCACATATTAGCCTTGTTAATCTGACGGTGCTATTTTAGACATTTCTAAATGTCTTTAAATAAAATTCAGTCTCTTTCCTCAAACACATCTTAGCACTAGGAGCTGGAATGACAGGATTTTAGTTGGAATTATAGTGTTATTGATGAACAGAGTTAATTGTTAACAGAATGCATGTTACGGAATTATTTAATTTCTTCTGTAATTTTTTTATAGGACACATAGATTTTATTTCAAGAAATTATTAAAATGGGTAGAATTCTCAAAAAATAATTCTGTGGTAGTTTTATACAAAAAATTCATCCTTCCAAATATTTCAGGAAGGCAAACTATCTTGACAAGTTATCTGTTCTTTAACAAATATTTGTAAACAGAGGAGGAAAAATGTGTTTCTCATACAACAATAATCAAACTTTCACTCAATACATTAATATTTAAAATAATACTTTAGGGACATAGATGGTTAAGTGGAACATGCCACAAATCAGAAAACATGAGCCATGGCATGCAATGTCTATATAAGGATTTATAGATGAATGTATCACCTTTTTTCCGTTTCTTGATCTCTGCTTCTTGTTGATCAACAGCTGCTCCAAGCAATGTAAAAATTATACCTGCTTGAGAATTTACTCCTACAGCTGTTACTAGCATCTTTCCACTTCCTTCCATAACATGTGTACCTGCAAGCCACCATATATTAATTTAACTTGCGAATGTAATCCATTATTTTAATATTTTAAAACAGTCTCTGTGTATTAAATAATTTTAATATGAAAAACAAAACTGATATTCTTTATCAACAGAAACTTCTGTCAAATTCCTAGAGAATGACCACTTTCCATTTTAGGTATATCACCTTTTAAATTTAACTCTCTTTTAATACTTCTTTTTGTGTCACCTAATCGCTGCAGTCATAAAAGGAGTTCCACCCAATGGATTCATTTCTTTACTTTTAATATTATAAAACTAATAAATATATGAAAGAATTAACTTTTGCTAAACATTGTCAACAATGTAACATTCTGCAGGAGCAAGAAAAACTTAGCTGCTGTTTCAGTGCATGTTTTAATGCAACTTTGTTTCTGTATTAATATTGAAGTTCACTAATATTTAAACAAATTTTACTATACGAGATATTCTTCTAGTGCATATTTGAGCCCAGTTTCTTTCATAGCCTAACTTTTGGTAATGAATAACCTCTCTTTCCTTATTAGACAAATTTATGAACATTTTTATAAAAATAAACTTGCATTTTAAGAGTTATTTTTCCACTAACACAATGGCCATCATTCTTTGTCTTTTCAAGAGAAATTTTGGACTGATCTTACTTTGCCTGAAAGGACTGGAAAATCTTCTCATATTGTAGCCATTTCTACACTCTATAGTAAAAAATCATATGTTCTGTTATGCTATTTAGCACATTGTTTTAAAACTTATAAAAATTCAAAACTTTCAGGTTTATGATATGAGCTATTATTAATTATTCTAAATATCTGAATTCCAAACTCAAATTAATAAGCATTATTATTATTATTATTATTATTATTATTATTATTATTATTATTATTATTATTATTATTATTATTATTATTATTATTATTATTAGGTTTCAAAGGTTAAAGCAAAGTTCATAACAGCATACCAGAGGATGATGTGCCTATGCATGGTATTCATTTGAAGGGGATTAAACCTTTGTAATCATTAGACACAAAATGGATAACATATTAGCAGTTGTATTATGCTAATAACCTTTCTGAAAGCATTCCCTGTGCACTACCAAACAAACTTCTCTTAAAATACATTGTGGGGCAAAAAGAACATAACACATACAGAGAATATTATGTGTTACTGCATCTAATGCTCATTGATGATGAAGCTTATTTTTATATGGTAATTCAAGAACAAAAATTATGAAAGCTTTTCAGCTCCAAGAGCTACCCTCTCATGCATTTTGTTGCTTCGCAGTATTGTTGTAGTGAACCTTGTGAAGGTTTTCATACCTGTGCACAATTCACCAATGTAATATTACTTACTGCGATTTTACAGCAAAACAATGTTCTGATCACATACAGCAGTTTTTCACTCATGTTTACTATAGTTTTGAGAGGTTAGGTACTCTAAAAATGCTGTTAAGTCCTGTTGACTGTGCTCTAAAGTTACTGTGTTAATAAATGAAGATGAATGTTTCTATTGCTATGTAGCAGGGAAATATTAAACAACTCCACAAGTGTTCTGCCAGCTGCGAGATAGTTGGTTTGGTTTATTTGTGGACGCTTTTTAACATCTAAGGTCATCAGTGTCCCATTCAGTTCAGAGTTTGAAACTGCTGATAAATTTTGCTCAAAGGTCTCTTCTTTCGGGCTTCAGGTTCATTTTCATGCCTTAAATTTATGACACAGGACCCATGGTTTTATTTCCCTTCTGAAGGAAGTCATATTTAGGATTTTTATGCCTCCCCCCAAAAAAACTGTGACGAGAAACAACACTTATGACAGACTTGTAAATAAGGGTGCCGTAAGTGTACAATAGTTATAGATAACAGTTTTTTAATTTTGTGAGTTTTGAAAGCAGTTGAGGCTTGAAATTGCCTGGAACAGGCATTCAACATTAACAGTAGCAAATGGACATGCAGAAGAAAATTCAAAGAAGCAAATTTGAATATATGAAAGCCTAGCAGAGAACCAGAATTAACTCGATAGCACTGAAGAGACAGTCTTTAATTTGCCTGAGATCATTTGGATTGGACAGTTGAGTAGGAGCATAGTTCTTTACACAAAGGAATCCAAATTCAATCTAAGATCTCCAGACAGAAGAGTGCCATTTGGAGGAGATATAGTAATGGTATGTGGTGGGATAGCATTGATGCAAGTACCGACCTTGTGCCCACTGAAAATGAACGTTTAATTGCAGACCACTATATTGAAACGATTCTTCTTCCACAAGCTATCCACTAAAATCCCCCCAAGTCAGAGAACTTCATTCTAATACAAAATAATGCTCAATGCCACATTGCTTGGAGTGTGGTACAGTTTTTGGAGGAAGCAGGGATTGTCACTTTAGATTAAACAACATGAGTCTGAACCTGAATCCCATCAAGCACTTGAAGGATATGCTTGCACGTTGTATTTATAGACTATTTCCTACACCCTGGATGAACTTAATTTGATAAACCAAAATTACATCAGAGGAAGTTTATACAAACTGAATGGTAATCTGTGGCAACTTTAATACCTAGAATATTTAGATCATGGTAAAGCAATTAATTCTGAGGAATATTGTCATGGAGAGAAATAGGTAGCACTTACTCAGGAGTGGGTTGCAATCCAGCAAAATTCAATTTACACCAAACTTTCAGATTTGCCAGCCAGGAAGCGAGTTGTTATTCGAGCCAGGATTGGCAATGCTGCTTATTGAACATTTCAGAATATTTTTTATTATGCTAATGCCAGTTTTCTCCACTTTAAAAGTAAATATTTGAAGATAAACATAAATATTTGGACATTACATTTAACATATGATAATGAAAGAAATAAAATGTTAACAGAGCATTAAAATTTATGTGAAACTTGTACATTTGTAATAACAAATGTACACTGAATGTAATATACCAAACACACATGAATATACAATTTCAAATTTATTGATATTTTCAAGAAAATTCTAAATGTTATACATATTTATTCATTTTATTTATTTATTATTCTTTTTGTTTGATTGCTCGATAGTGTAATTTTAATTTTATAACATCTAAGATTTGCCAAACAATATTGATTAGCAAACTCTCAAAAACCTTTTATTAAAACTACATCCAAAAGAACTTAAATAATGTACACTACACTATCAACTACACATTCATTATAAATTTATTGCCATGTTACAACTGCAATAGCAACATTTTGTTGCATTATTCCTATGCACAAAGGTTTCTCTCACAGACATGTATTTTGTAAAATCATTTTTACTTCATTTATCTATATACCTCTTCCAAATTATGAATACAATAGAAGGATAACAACTATTAAGCAATTTTTACGGTACAGCAAGTTATATGTAATGAAGAGTTTGGTGCCATCTGACATGTTGGCATACTTACTTTAGTTTGTTCTACATTTGAGGATATTTTAGCAAGTAAATCACCTACCTGTCACTAACATTTCTTGGCATCCCAACAAATTAGTTTGATGCCTTAATGTACATAACATTCTTTATCAATTTAACAATGCTGATGCTAAAAATCTTGTTATCACAACAAAAGAGAACAGGGTTTCTTTGAAGTAATGAGGAACATCTGTATTTATTACTGGTTCACCTTAAGGAACTGGAAGTACCTGTTGCAAATGGTATAGTTGTACTGCATTGTGCAAATCAAATAAATTTCTCATTTGTTGCTTTAATGTACATAAAAAGAGTTTATTCCATTTGCATTGATTAGTTTGTTAGTACACTCTAACTTCATTTTTTTTAAACTAATACACATCTTTATAAGTGATTTTTCCTTCTTCCTTTAATCTAAGGGACCATTATTTACGGTCTATATCAGATGTGGTCAATGCTGAACCAAACTAGAGATTCACAATCTGCATCACTTCAATTTTAGGTGGCAAACAGCAATTCAATCATCATAGCATAATGCCTTTGCTCGATGATGCAATGCAATCCTTTACTGCTGTGCATTATGGGAAAAGTATGTCTCTGATAAAACTTTGCATTGCAATCACTGGTCTATATGCTAAATCTGTGCAAGATTTATTATATTCGGTGAACTTAAACCAATTATAAACCATATGAATTTGAAATGCATAAGATGGGGAATGTGGCCATAAGCCTGATATATTTTCCTAGTGGTGAAAGTGTCTTGCTACATACTGTGTTTTGCTACACTTAAAGTCCTACATATGAAGCAGGAAGAGAACCATGTATGTAACTATTACTTCTGGGAGTTTTCAAGACAGTAAACAAGAATCTAAGTATATAACATTTAATTTCATGTTGGAACCAATACAGTGAAGCAACTATTATGTTCTTAATTATCTAGTGAGTCAATTTGATAATCTTATGCTCCACTTACTGTGGAATTAAGCAAAACTAGTTTCGCAGGCTTTTGCCTGCATCCTCAGTTGCTAGTCGACTGTCGGTTTCATTGTTGGTTGGCTGGACTTAGTGTAGCTCTTGTGGACATTTTATGAACTTCTGGATTAATTTGCCTTCTGTTGGGATCTCAAAGTTCATAACCTTATCCTCATATATATTTTATATAAATTTTTTCCAATATTCCCAGCTCAACGGGTCGATCTATGAATTTAAAAAATTCCAGAGAGCTGGTGGAGAAAATCAAAGGTATGTCTCTCCAAAAGGGTGATCTTTTAGTGTCTTTCGATGTAAAGTCGCTTTTTCCCAGCATATCAAAATGCAAACTTCCAGCATCTCTTCAAAAATGGTTACAGTCGGTGAAACTGAGCAACAAGGAGATTGAGGAATACATCTAACTAACCGAAGTATAAGTATGTATTACTCAGAATTTCTTCAAGTACAATGGTGAATTTTACAAACAAGAAGCAGGTTTATCAATGGGGAATCCATTATTGCCTTTTCTGACTGATTTGTATATGAGTAGTTTAGAAATGCACATCACCAAATCATTTCCATATATTTTCAAATATATGTGGATGATATATTTGCAGTGGTCAACAAGAAACTCTTTGATGATGCTTTGAAATTGCTAAACCTACAGGATAAAGAAATTAAATTCACTTCTGTAACAGAACAAACCAACATTGATTCCCTTTCTCAACTTAAAGATTATAAGAACAGCAGACAATTTGGAATTTGGAATATATAGAAAGGACACGCAGACTGAGAATTACATAAAGGCAAGCGGATTTGATCCCACAGTACACAAACATAAATGCAGTTCTCAATAGCTTAGCACATAGACTCATCAACATACCTATGACTGAGTTTGAATACAACAAAAAATACCATCATATTATACAAACAGCAAAATTCAATGGGTATGACCAAGAAATTGTGGATGAGAAAATCAAGAAATTCAAAAAAAAGAAGAGGCTAAAGCAAGTTACAACACTGACAGCAATAAAAGAATCTACCATCCACATGAAATTCACTTATCCTTGGGCCACCAAAAAATTTCAACAAATACTCAAGAGTGTTTGGGATTACTTTGTCCCCAGCGAACAAGATTAGCCTAAAAAAATCTGCTCAATTCTGGTGATGATAGAATACCGAAGGAGAAGAAGCCACGAAAATACAAAATCAACTGTTCAGAATGTAACAAAATATATATTGGAAAAACAAATAGAACATTGGAATCAGGCTGAAGGAACACTGGAGAAACATAAGGTACAATCAGATAGAGAAATCAGGAGTTGCACATCACTTTTGGTAGATAAACAAGATATAGAAATGGGAGTGAAATTATTGAAATTCGTAGATCGACCTGTTGAGCTGGGAATATTGGAAAAAATTTATATAAAAAAATATGAGGATAAGGTTATGAGCTTTGAGATCCCAACAGAAGGCAAATTAATCTTGAAGTATAAAATGTCCATGAGAGCTACACCAAGTCCAGCCAACCAACAACGAAGCAGACAGTCGACTCGCAACTGAGGATGAAGGCAAAAGCCTGCGAAACTAGTTTTGCTTAATTCCACAGTAAGTGGAGCACAAGATTATTAAATTGACTCACTAGATAATTAAGAACATAAGAATCTAAGGTTTGTTTCTCATTTGTGACACAAAATAATATTACTCTGGTTTCTTGAATAAATAATCTTCTCTTGCTTGTGTACTGCTATCTCACGAACTGCTATTTCATTCACAACTTACCTGACAGAAGCATTGGATCTACAGTTTCTCCTTTTTTGACATGGTCTGATTCACCTGTCAGGGATGATTCATCAACTTTAAGATCATTGCTCTGAATTAATACTCCATCTGCTGGCAAAAGATCTCCATATTTTACCTACAAAACAAATTTACGATAAAATGCTGTTCAAATGTTCCTGGAAAAATTAAGATGAAGCAACTTTTCAAATACTTACTTGACATATATCACCAACTGCAATGTCACCAACTGATATCTGTTTCACTTCTCCCCCTCGAATTACTGAAAATTTGTGTTCTCCTTCAATTCTACTTTGCAGGCCCCGAAATTGTCTTTCTTTGGTGTAGTCATTAAAGGCTGTCACAATAACCACTACAATAACTGAAATAAGGATTGCTAGACCTTCTATCCATCCATGACTTCCTTCATCATCCTCAACTTTTGGACCTTTGGGGCAAGTGAAACAAAAGAAAATACGTTATTTCTCTTCTTCCAGTTAAATAAGATAGTCCTTTCTTTTTCATTAAAATAAAGAAGGGAAAAAGAGGGAATGAGTTATTTCCTTACTTTACACACAATTTACAAAGCTGGAGTAGTATACATAAGATCTGGCCAGAAAGAAATGGCATAAACATAGTACAGATCTCCAAATATGCCCACTTTCTAATAGAGAGCCCAAAGCAAGATTGATTTAACAATACAACATATATCACTGTTGGCTATTTTGCAAATATTCTTTATATTAGTCTAACTACAATATTCAATAAATGAAACAAATGAATAAATGACTAATACCTGAAAGAAAGATACAGTTTTAGGTATAAAATAAAGGTGCTTATAAAAGCTGTAATTTAACTTATTCCTCACTCTTTAGTCCTGAAGTATATGCATACTTATGAATAGTTAGGAAAAAAAGAAAACTCTATTTTAAAATTTACATTTTAAAGAAATTTGCATAATTATTTATAAAATTTAATGAATGTTATTTTCAAGCACCTCAGTGATTCAGTTGGCTAAGGCATTGGACCATAATCTGAGGGTACAGTGTGTGAATTCTGCTTGGTCAAGGTATACAAGACCAATGTTTTGTTTAAACTATTAAAACTTATGTTAAAATATTTTTGTTTTTCTTGTTTGGATTTGCCTGGAATTTTTCCAGATAAATACCAGCTAACTTTACCTACTAACAGGCTTTGGGCTCATTTGTAATGTCATTAGTTAATGCATTGCATCATCTCCAAAATCTAATTAGTTGAGTTGACTTGGAACTTTAAAACATAAAAATGTCATTTATTCTTGGTTATTAAGAATGAAAGTGCTTAGATGTCAAAGTGATTAAAAACTGAAGACCATTTTTCTAAGAGTTTTATATCTTCTTGAAACATCAACAATACAAGATAAGAGACTAGTTATTTCCACAGCTCTATGAATTAACATATCACTAAATTCATTTTAGCACATTTTGAATATAAAAAAAAATGTAAAAGATATAATGAACTCTCAGACAATACTGCATAAAAGGTAATGGTCTAAAATATTAAGAGACAATGGGAGGAGCTATTTATACTTTAAATTACATGTTATATTATCTCCTGCTTCCAATAATTCTCATTGCTGAGTAAGTTATTCTTGCTTTCCTTCTTTTTCTTTTACATTATATTACGATTTCCTTCCTTTATCCACTTTCAATTTCAACCACATTGTCAACATATTGGAAGTGTGATATTTTGCTAGAAATATCACACTTCTACCATGTCCCTTTTCCACTAAGTATTCCTAAAGCATTCTGAATTTGTTTAAACTTCTGAATTCAAGGGAAGTGTGACTTCCTGCAAATATGAATAGAGGGGATTTAAATTTTAGCTAGGCTATTCATTATTGTTTATCAAAATAAAACACACAAAAACAAATCAATAGTGAATTAAAGCACTTCAAACTTTTTAAATAGAGTTTTGAGCAAGATAAGTATTATCCATTCTTGGAGCAAATTCACCAATGAAAGCACTGAAAACCACAAACATTTAATGATAAAAGACAATTCATCAAGAAGTATTGTAGAGCCTGTCAGGCATAATGAAATGTTGCAAAGGTATCTTTTGAAAGGTAATTGAAACTTTCACGCACATGCATTTATTTACACTTTGGAAAAAGAAAAAGAAGAAGAAAAAGTCACAAGTTCAGTTTCAAAAAAACAAATAACCTGAAGTTTTGGAATTGAATGGCAGTTTGGAAATTACTTTCACAGTACTGGAAAATGTTATCAATAAAATTTTTCACAGTAAAGTGATACAGCAACTGGAACTGCCTTTAAGTTGTCATTACAATAACTTAAGAAAGCTGCCTTATAATGGAAAATTTAAGATAATCAAATTACCAAAATTCAGGTGAAAATGACATGCTATGGCATACAAGTAGAATTACCTCTTGTTTATTATACAAAGATGTTCTAAGCAGTTTGCATGGGAAACAAAAAGCTAACAAAATGAAAAGCTGAAGCATGTTAACTTAAATAATGATCTTGGAAGAAAACAAAACAGTTTAATCATCACTCCAGGTTATGAAGAGTCTTTAAATAGTGAACTATTTCATGTATTAAATTGCTAGTTACCTCATTAAAAAGAGATTTAAATGGATGAGTAGCTACCTCTCTGTATTATGATAGTTGCTATAAAGCTAAAAGACTTCAGGGCAGTTCTTCTATTATACTAAATAAAAAGAAAAGTATTTAATTTAATTTGCTATTGCATTATGCACCATGAGGGGAGAATTATAAAGCTTAAAATTGCTAAAGTTGGAGCCTTTAATCTGTGATGAATGTGAAGAAATTCTTGACACAATAAAAAGGAATCAATTTGCAAAAAGCCTTGGAGAAATTACATTTATGCATGATATGAGATGTGATACAAGAAATTTGATGCTTTAATACACATGTAACCTAAAACCTGTTTAGTATTTTTTTAGGCTGGAAGATAAATAAAGAGTTAGCAGATGCACTAATAACCATATAATTTTAATTGAATACCAGAACCCAAGTCTTTTAGGTATTCCAGTCGAAAATGTTGATGAGCCGAAGATGAGGGTTCAGAAATTAGTTAATTACAAAAAGTTAGAGGAAAATTTATTAAAAAGGTATAAATTTAAATTGTAATAATATTTGTAGAAATAAATTCATTCAATAAAGAGATGCTAACATTTAATTTCCAGCTTATAAGTTACAATACCATACTATTTTGAAGTGTTTATTGCCATCACAGGTGGTGGGCACTGATGATACATGAAGTGAAATTATAAATTTGAAAATAATTTTTTTTTTAAAGAAAGTAAGCATTTGCCATTTATAACCAAGAAAAACTTGGAATAAACCTTAGTCAGGAAAGTCCTGGAGGGAATCAAAGCCCAGACCTCCCCCACTCATAGATCCAAGCCTTAACAACCTCAACCACTTGTGTTGGTCACAAAGAGAGGTTGATATAGCTTCAGTGCATTATATTGCTGAAAAACTGGAGGAGAATGCTAATACATATGTTTTTTATGTTGTCTTTTAAAAAAAATATCAAGGTATATACATTATGTTAATTGCTTATTACTTTTGTACAAAAGGTAAGTAGGGAGTCATGATTTACATTTGTTCTCAATTTTGTTCATTTTTTGCATGGCCAGAACTAGTAAGTAATCAGTCATTTTATATGCCAGTAAATAATTTATATTTTTCTTAGTTTTTGTTTTGTTAGTAGCTTTTAATATAATGAACCTGTTACCAATAAAATAAGTTATATGGTACATTTTGGTACATGTTTATAATGCTTTCTTCTTATAATGAGCTAGATTTTAATATTTTTAAGCACTTATTTCATTGGCTGTTTCATCTTTAAAACATTTGTTAAATAAGCTAGTAATAGCATCAGGTATTGTGGAATTCAAAACTTGATTTTTTGAAGAAAAAAAAAACTCATGAAGTAAACTTCAGAGATGAGTTGATACTTTTTAAGATTTCCTTCATTCCATATAATATGAAAGAGGCTCAAACCAAGAAACAAACAACTAGAATGAAAAAAATAATATCTATATTTTAGTAAAATGTTAAATAAAGTTGAAAATGGCTGCAAATATCATGTTCTTTGTCTACAAATGAGGACTTCAAGTGTATTTATAACAGGCTAATATCAGATTTTACATACCTTGCTTTCTGTGTTTATGATCCTTTTATTACTATTAAAATATAGAACAAGGAAACAAGACATAATCTAAAATGAAATTAAGCCTTTAAACAAGAGTGCACAGATCTATGATAGTTGAGGATAGAAAGGAAAATAATATCATCGGAGAAACACAAGCACTATAATAACCTTTTGGAAATAGATTTAAAAATGTATTATATCTGTATATGTATTTACAGTTCACATCTTTTTGGCACATCAATTTTAACACAAAAAAGAAAGCTGAAAAGCAGCAAAAGAAGCCAAAGAAATTGCACTGAGAAACAATCATGAAGAATAATCTGGCACATATAACACTCGAATGTCCGAACAACAGTGTAGTGAACTTATCCAAAGAAATTTTCAGTAAGGAAGAAATGAAGTTTCTAAATAAAGGGCTAAAAGTGTGTAAATTATTCTAACAATGTAGAGGAATATCTAGTAGATCTGGAGGCGGCGATCAACGGGCTGAGTAACGATGATAAGAACATCGCTAGGAAAAAAGGGGAAGAAATTCTGAATCACATCAACAAAAGTAAGGTTAGGTTTAATACACAAAAGCAAGTCCTGGAAGTGCTCAACAAAAGACCTGTGGTATACAAAAAGCAGAGAAAGGAAACAAAATTGTAATAATGGACAAAACAGAGTATAAATCAAAGATGGAGGAACTTCTCAGGGGGAAAGAATACATGAAAATAACAGTAGATCCTTTAAAGGGATGCATATAGGTCATAAACAAATCCCAACAGAAGACAAATTAATCCAGAAGTTCATAAAATGTTCACAAGAGCTACACCAAGTCCAGTCAACCAACAATGAAGCCGAAAGTCGACTCGCAACTGAGGATGCAGGCAAAAGCCTGTGAAACTAGTTTTGCATAATTCAACAGTAAGTGGAGCATAAGATTATCAAATCGACTCACTAGTTAATTAAGAACAAGAGTGCTCAACTTCATTTAGTGAAGAAAGGTGTATAAAACTTTTACCAAGGCAAATTAAAGTTGCTAATACAAATATTTTACTGTTCAAAATACATTGTAAAAACAAACAGAAATTATTCTACATTTCTACCACTTCTGACATATATCCAATTTCAATTGAACCTTTTCAAATAAGAGATAGATGGATTTGTTATAGGCAATGCTAGCATAATAATGAGCAGCACTATGTATTTTCCTTTGTTGGCACATTGTGGAGAGATTAAAGTATAAAATGTGCAAAATGCATAAAACATTCTCTTGTAACCCTGATAGTAAAATGTGCCCAAATGAGCTTGCTTGCTTCCATCCTCTCCCCCCTGTGTGCATGGCACACACATTCTTGAACAGTAAGGTAGTTGTGACAAAAACAATGTAATATAAATAGTATTCAATTTATACACACAATGACTGGTGTACTTGACCATAGTAGTATGTGGCCATGGGTAATGTATATGAAAAATGTGCCTGTCAGGAATCTTACATATTGCATCCCATGGGAATTGGCAAGTTACATATAACATTTACAGCATTCATACTGTAACTCTTCTGTAAAAAAAAACTAACAAGATGAATGGAAATACATCATGTGAATTGCAAAATTCAATGACTGGTCTGTGAGGTCTATAAAACTTTTTCTTTGCTTCAATGCTAAGTTTAATTTCAATTTTTATAGATCATAAAATCATTCATCATTCCACAACTGGTT
Organism: Metallyticus violacea; assembly: GCA_030762175.1. Taxonomy (NCBI): domain Eukaryota; kingdom Metazoa; phylum Arthropoda; class Insecta; order Mantodea; family Metallyticidae; genus Metallyticus; species Metallyticus violacea. Next base: position 115,318,836 of record CM060846.1, on the reverse strand, counting down.
TCTGAATGCTTCTGCTGTAATATTATTTTACTTATATTAATCACAAGACATATTCAACCTTAATAATTCTGAAAACACTTTCTGGAGGCTTACAACTTCTTAAAAATTTTAATGTTCCAACAGCATGGAGCTCTTGTCCTGTCCTTTCTTTGTATTCCTGAACAAAATGCATTTTATGCATATTTTTTAAGCAAACATGAGTGTATATAAGAACTTTTGCTAGACCAGTTGTCACAAATATTTGTTTTAAGTTTTGCAAACTTTTCCTTTTGTTAATAATTCAAAATGTGCATACTTCAGTTTACTCTGAGCACACCCTTCACAAAAGCTTTCTTTCTGTCTCTCTCTTGTGTGTGTGTGTGTGTGTGTGTGCACGTGCACACACACACACACACACACACACACACACACACACACAGAGTATCCAGAAACTACGTCCAGGTTTATAGATTTGGAAAAGTTCTATGACCTTATGTGTTGCTGTACATATTTTGAAATAAGCCACTTCCTAAAGTGCTTTTGGTCTGTTGACAGTAGTTGCTCATAACTAGGGACAGGCATTTTATGCTCTAATAATTCCTTTAATATGAATGCATTTATGCATTGAAAACCTCCATAATATGCAAATAAATATATAAAAGCTATTAAGACATCATATTGACATAAAATAAAAAGTTAACGCAATTTTATGCAATCTGTGAATAAAAATATTATGGAAACCATATGAATTATTTGACTCATCAAAATGTATCTTTAATATTGAAGAATTAGGATATATTTTCCTTAAAAAAAAAAACAAAATAAAAAAAACAACAACAACAACAGTGGCAGTACTCACATATGCTCTCAACTTCTTTTTGTTGTAGTTTATGACCACCATATGTTTTAAGTTTTCCATTGTTAGCAGACTCCCATTGCTTCTTAAGATATCCTAGGAACTTAGGGGTGTGTATACAACAGCTACAAATTGATCTGCTTTTAGTGGTATTTTACTAGGCAGTTCGGAATGTTTCTCTGCTCAAATTTCTTCAATCTCACAAATTTCATAATATCCTGAATTTTTTGAAAGAATACTTGTACTTTTTCCTTCACTAGATTGCCAACACCTCCAGGCACCCAATTAAATTTGGAGACAGTGGTTTTAAAGTACACTTACAAATGTCACAATGTAATACTGTTGGTAACATCGAAAGGAAGATGAGAGAGATGTGCAGATATTTAACAAATGCTAGTTTCTACTTCTGTGTTCCTTAATATATCTTGAGCAATTTTGTGATTATTAGATACAAATGTTGAAGCACTAAAAAACACTTGTTACAACTAACAGTTTTCTCAAATCCTCTGCAATACAAAATGTACCATCTGTAGTTAACAAATCTGCTTCAAACTCTCATACCCCTGTAACCTAGCATTGACCCACTTTTACTTTCAGCGTAATAACACAAAACAAAACCTTCACCATATATCAGCACAATACCACTGAAGAGCATGACCTGAAGTTTAAGCTGGAGAACGATTGCGAACCTGCAGGAATATTTTCAGAATTCAATTTCTTAAACTATTAATGGCTAGATATTTTGAAATGCTCTTCTTTTGTGTAAATTAGTAGATTACATTTTTATAAATCTTAAGAGATACTAAACAATAAAATGTAAACTAAATTAATTTAATATTACGTCCAAGTATAACTACCATATTTAAACTCAATTCCAAGAACTCCTTAGCAACTACCTTCACACTGTGAGGAAACGGTATAAACAGATAAGGTAGGGATTCACCGATGTAACATGACCCATTGATTGCATTGCGTGTGAGCTACTATCAGTGTTGCCAGGTTTCAAGACTGACTCAATGGCACATAATATTCAGAAATATCATATTTGTATGTCAAATACAAAGATAAAATAATTAAAATATAAGTATATTTATAAAACAAACATGTAAAACATGCAAATGTGCAGCATAATTTGCAAATTTCTGAAATATTATGCTTAATAACAAAACAGGCAAAATATGCTTTATATGCAACATAAAATATTGCTTAAATTGTGGGAAATTTAGTAATTAACTCGCATACCCAGTGAGCATACTTTCTGACAGTAGAGAAGAAATGTGCATTTGCATTAAAATCCTGTCCCTACTCATAACCCAAAGGCAACGGACATCTTTAAGACTCCTAAACTATGTTGTTCCAATAACTGGCACAGGAGGTGTACAAAGTTTAACTTCCATCAACCAATGAGAATGCGTACATGGAAGGCAGATCGACACAGTTCGCCCAATTAGTAATATTAAAGCATATGAGATTGTGACTATTTTTTCTAAGTGGAATACCTTATTGTTGAGATTGAGGTTTAAGAAAGTTATGACTCATCAGAAAACTGCAAAGTGCGTGTTACTCCGGGTGAGAGTGGCGCAGGTCCGTACGTGGCAGAGAGTCTGTACAGCAGAGCTGATAGGACAAGGGAGCAGATATGGTCATGCCTTAAACCCCAGATTGAGGTCATTCATCAAATTGCCGAACACTTCGGTTGATAGGAAGTATACAGGCAATGATCGAGGCGGAGGCTACTTTGATCGTCCGCCGAGTGCATCAGAGTACAGCTCGCTATATTCTGAGGAAAGAGGATTTGTATGAGCACAGCATTGCTCAGCATCTTAAGAAGGAACATCATTCGAAATGCATTAAATATTGTAGTTACCTGCTAAAAGTAAGTGATACCAGGAGAACTTGCTGAAGAAATTTTCTGATCCGACCAAGTTAATACTCACGTATTAACTCCCAGAACGAACATAGATGGGCATGAAAACCTCCGTGCTGTAAGAAAAGAGTTGTCAAGTTCGCTGGAAGGTATATGCATAGGCGAAATTATGAAAAATTACATCATAGGCCCGTGCTTTCTACCTGGAATGGAGAATTATTATTATTATTATTATTATTATTATTATTATTATTATTATTATTATTATTATTATTATGTTGCTCTATTTATGGACGCTCTTTAACATTTCAGATTATCAGCGTCCCATTCAATTCAAAACGACCGATAAATTTTGCTCAGAGGCCTCTTCTTTTAGGCTTGAATTCTTTTACGTGCTGTAAATCTGCGACACGGAACTCATGGCTTTACTTCCCTTCCGAAGGAACCAATCAATACGTAGGGCTTTTACGCCCGAAAACAATTCTTGAACCCTGGAATGGAGAAAACTATAAAATGTTTCTGCAGGGAGAACAGCCCATTTTCTTAGAAGATCTTTCTTGTGTAGTGCGACTTAACATGTGGTTCCAGAATGATGGTGCGCCATCCCACAACTATTAACGAGGTAAGCCAGAAATTACATCATCAGTATCCAACGCGGTGGATATGTCGCGAACGTTCTGTATCTTGCCCATTAAAATTTTAGACCGGAATTCATTGGCCTTTTATTTTTCATTGGTGTTTTAAACCCATTTAATTACTGTGACGCCACAGGCGGTGGAAAATGTTTTAAACGCTTCAGATATAAGTTTGGGACACCTTCCCAGCATTTGCCATAAATGAGAACTGAGAAAGCCGGGAAAAGTCAGGATTTCAACAGCAGACCACCCCTCCCTCTCCCCCTGAACTTTTTCTTGCAGTGTCCCCTCAAGGAGTTAAAAGTATTGGGTCCAACTTTCAACCATTGTTACAAATAGCTGTGAAATATGAATTTTGCTTTTGCAATGCTTTTGAAAAATTTCCAGATTAACATGTTATCAAATTATCTCTTCTTTCTACTGATATAGTGAAGTGATCGGGTCAGTTCCCCTGTTAACACCCACTAGGAAAAATTCCCAACTGATCCTTGAATGCACTGCATCATCTTTTACCTATTTCCCGGTACAAAGTTTTATTTACTCTAACAGTACATTGTGGCAGAAAACCAACAAACTACTGTCTAGTACGACAGCGCTTCAGATACACTTTTCAAGCGCTTAAGGAAGGCAACAGCCAATAGTGGTTCAATCCTCTGAACCTCTCAAATAGCTGCAATCTTGATCACAAAGAAGTACTCACTCGAAGTTTGAATATTATACCAGCAAATACCTAATATGACGACCTTGATTCAGATTTATAGGTGCATTTTGCTGCCTTTTAAAGGAAGCTCATCACATCCTTAATTTTTTAGTTTTTCCCTCAACATATCTTCGAAGCGGAAGAAAACTTCCTTTCTGAATTGTATCACAACGAATTGTGTATTTTTAAGAATTTCAGACACTATAAGCAATTATATATTTCACCTATCTATCAGTTCCCATCTGCACTGCAAATTTCCCACTACCGCCAAGGGTGGCCGCGGTCGTTAAGACGCGGACTAGTGAGCGGGTGGTCTGGGGTTCGATTCCCACCAGGATCGTCCTTCCTGACTGTTTTTTTTTCAGGTTTTCCTCATTCCTTATAAATGGCAAATGCCGGGAAGTACCCTCAAATTAGGCCTGGACGCTCCCTTCCTCAAAAACATTCTTTCCCAATAAATAATTTCATTTCATGTATCATCAGGGTCCATCGCCTGCGGTGCCTCAGTAGTAAAAAGGGGAGTTAAACACGACTCAAAAGAAAAAAAAAATATCTCTACATATAACTACCTACCCATTCTATTTCTTCTGGCTGACTGATAAAGAGTATGCTTCAAGACTTTTAATTATCAGCAGTTATTAAATAAAAACACTAAGAGCAACCTTATCGCGTTACGTGTATGTGATTTAAATTGTATAAATGATTAGGTGAGAGTAAAAGCTAGCGCGCGAAACTATCGCTTAGATAGGTAAAGAAGTAATCTGGAAAACGTTTAATTACAGAAAGCAGGCGCGACAATATAGACTAAAATGTTCAGCCACGTCCCTTATTTCAACTATAACGTCTTTTAGTAGATTAAATATATATTTTACATTTTGCAAATATTTTTTTAGAGTGCCGAGATGTTGCGCTCGGCGCAGTAGAGCGCGATCTGCAATATAATACCAAAGAAAAAAACATTAAAATGACAAACTTTGTAATAAAAGAGCATAGTAAGATATTTATTGATTAGATTTGTTTACGGACGCTCTTTAACATTTCAATCATTAGCGTCCCATTCAATTCAGGGCGTGAAACGGCCGATAATTTTTGCTCAGAGGTCTCTTCTTTCAGGCTTGAGGTTCTTTTACGTGCCATAAATGTACTACAAGAGACCCATGGCTTTACTTTCCTTTCGAAGGAAGCCTTGCTTAGGATTTTTACGTCGGAAAAAATCCATCGACCCTGGTCGGAATTGAACCCACGATCTTGGGTTCTATGAGGCAAGTATGGTTACCACTAGACCACCAGGATCGGCATTATTATAAGCGATAAAGTAATATTGTTTTAATTAGTATGATACCTTGGCGAGACATCTCGGAATCTATAGCTATTGATAACGCTAGATGAGCACAGTTCACTGCTAATGAAACGAAACGACAAACACGATTAAATTAGCGTTTGTTTATGCATGAACAAACATGCATATATTGTGTGATTTTTCCTGATATACTTTACCATTTTAGCACATAAAAACCAGATTTTTAGATTTGACGATAGTGAGATCTCGTACATGCGAATCATTGAGAACATATATATGAATGTTGGCTTCTTTTCGATAGGTTTCTAATCACTATGATATATTAATTGTGGAAGCTTTTAAATCTGTACAGAGAATTTCAAAATGCAAATAAATTAAAATATTTACAAGGCTCCTAAAATGTTGCTACACAAGTATTTAACATTGCCGCCCTGAACTGCCCTCAACTATCCGGTCACGACTGCAAGACCACGCGGTATCAGCGCGGCGGAATTGAACTGTCTGGGTATTCCACCATACAACTTTGTATATATATATATTTATTCGCTGGTTTACATTCCATGCCAAATGCCAACAGAGAAGAGTGAAGTTAGCTAATGATGCAAGTGAGCCAGAGCCCCTTGGCCCTTTTAGGATAAAGGAAATTTCCGGAAAAATCTCACCAAAAAAAACCGGACTTACATAGCTGGTCCATACAGATGCTCTAGCCCAGAGTTTGTAGGCTTACTTAACCGCGAATCCCCTTTGAGTGTTGTGGCGGATCCTTAAGTTTAACACAAAATGTAAAGTTCTAAGTTTGTATCATATACATTCTAAATAAAAATTAAATTAAAGTTGTTCATCACCGGTTACAAAATTTTAAAATATAAACTAATAAATGTACATTTTTCAACATTTTCCCTTTAATTGTAGTGTACCCTTACACAATAGTAAACCGCCATGGGTGGTGAGATCATTAAGATATGAACTATTGAGCAGAGGATCTGGGGTTAGATTTCTATCAGGAACGTCCTCCCTGATAAACTTTTTCCAAGTTATCGTAAAAGGCAAATGTCGGAAAATTACCCTAAACTTAGGTCAGAAACGGTTCCTTAAGATTTTTTTTTTAAATGATTTATCATTCTATCTCACCGAAGCGGCATTTATTAGCTTGAATCCCCTAATAGTTTATAAGTGTCACAATAATCAATACCGCCACGGGTGGCCGAGGTCGTTAAGGCATGGACTCGTGAGCGGGAGGTCTGCTGTTCGAATCCCGCCAGGACCGTCCTCCCTGACTGGGTTTTTTTCCAGGTTTTCCTCAGTCTTCATAACTGGCAAATGCCGGGGAGGACCTAAACTTAGGCCTGGAACGCTTCCTTCCTTTAAAAAAAAAAAAATCCTTTCCCAATATATCATTTCATGTCATGTATCATCAGTGTCCCCCGCCTGTGGTGCCTCAGTAGTAAAAACGGGCGTTAAACACTACTCAAAAAAAAAAAAAAAAAAAAAAAAAAAAACAATAATCAATTCCGTATAATTTAGATTTTAATCATGTTTGCATTAATTCACTTTTCATACACAATTGAAGATTTACTGCAATGTTCATAATGCTCTCTAGCCAAATGCACATACATAAAAGTTGTGTTTGACTTGACAAAAGGGATGTAAAATCTGTACTCCGTTTGTAACTTATATTTGTATAGCGAACTTCTAGTCAAACGGAACATGTACCGTTAGGTCCTGAGAATTCTTAAAAAGGGTCAGATTAGAAGATTTCCTATTGTACTCGGTCAGAAAGCCTTAGCCTTGTTCTGTTAGCTAAGCGGAAGAATCATAAAACTTTGTTGTTACAAGGGAAAATGGGTGTAGAGAGTCAAATTATCTTTAACGATATAAAGAAGCGCAAATAAACAGACTCAATAACCAATTGGAATACGTAAATAAGAGAAGAGATTCTAGATTATTCTAAAGCAAAATTTTGAAAGATCAAGATTAGCGTGTAGACCGGAAGACTGTGATGGTTATATAAGATAGTTATTTCGAGGTCCCGGCATTGTGTGTGTTAAGCCGTTAAATACTTAAGAGTCATAGTTAATCAGATAGTCAGCCAGGGTCAGGTAGCCAGATATTATAAATTGTAATTTCCTGCATGGTAGTTCGTATCGTCAGTTCAGTTAATACAGCGAGATTTTAATTCAACGGCATATTAGCTACAGTTACGTTCAGCTGAACAAGGTTTTGTTAATAGAAGAATTGGAACATTGCTCGAAAATAAATTTCGAGAAGTCAATAGTGTTATCATGATTGAAGCGTAGAGGAAAGAACCTTATTGAGAATAATTCTGATTAGACAATGCAAAAGTGAAGTAAGAGATTCATAGTCTTATCAAGAAATAACAGTGACTTCTAGTTTTTGCAAAAGACAGACAATAATTAATTGTGTTTTTCACTAAAATCACGAAGCTTATTATTCTCCAGCCAGCGTTCCGATTTCTTTCCCTCTGGTTAAAGGCCACGAACTCCGGCATATTACAGATGAGCTACGCCGAGGCAACAAGACTACTAGAATCGTCTGCGAGAGAAAAAGAGAATAAAATCAACTAATTATAATTACCTATAAATTATTTATAATCTTTCCCTTCCCCCCATACATTATCCGATCACACATTTCATTTTCCCTCCAATTGGAGGGACTTAATTAATCAAACACCTCACACATCTTGTCAGACCAAAACAACACATTTCATTTTTTCACTTCATCATATACCATCATTGTCCACCGCTAGTAATGCCTCAGCAATAAAAATGAATGTTAAAACACTACTCAAAATAATAGTAATAACTATAACAATATCACATTCAAAAGCATATAAATCCCACCACACTATTAATAATAAGTAACTAATGGCACAACATTACTTGTAAAAACCAAGATCGCGGGTTCGAACCCGACCAGGATCGATGAATTTTTCTGGCGTAAAAACCCTAAGTATGGCTTCCTTCGAAAGGGAAGTAAAGCCGTGGGTCCCGTATCGTACATTTACGGCACGAAAAAGAACCTCAAGCTTGAAAAAAAGAGGGCTCTGAGCAAAATTTGTCGGCCGTTTCACGCCTTGAATCGAATGGGACGTTGATGACCTGAAATGTTAAAGAGCGTCCGTAAATAAAACAAATTAAATATATATATATATATATATATATATACATGGCTTAATAGAAAATATTTATATTCCGAGTTCGAACCTTTATCAGATAAGCAGACGAGCTCCTTCCTATGCAGTTTGCTCCCGAAAGAGTTGTCAGAGAAATTATGATGTCACATATTCGTTCTGTCTGGTCCATGCTTTCGGTTATTTTAAACCCCTCCTGGAAAAATAGTCTTAATTTGATTTTAATTTATTTTATCTTAATAAATATACATTGTAAATATCGTTTTCTCTTAATTTGTTGTTTGCTATACATTCAAGAATAAATTCAGTTTAGTACTGTAAAGCTTCCTAATGTTCGCGTACAACAGTTTGAGAACCGCCGCCCTAGCTGAGGCGACTGGGTAGAACGCGTACTTTGTTACGGTGAGAACGTTTGTTTCTGAAGTTTTCTTGGGGATTTGGTGTATTGTTGAAGAAGCGAAATGAGAAAATTTAGTTATAAACTGCAACCCGGCATTTTTAATGTACAATTTGAGAGTATAACAACATGTCAGCACGCGAACTTCGGAAATGATTTAAACCGGGCTAGCATAGCAAGTCGTTCCATTATAAATAACTCGGTATATAAATATTGAGAGGGGCACTGAAAGGGGGGGGGGGGGGGAGAGAAGGAAAACGACAGAAAGAAAAAACGAAAAATGAAGAGTAATCATAAAAAATAATTTAAATCACACTGCTTTTCTATGGGAAGTTCTCTAAAATACCTGTTTTGTGCCTCTGGAAATAAATGGAAAGACCCTATTTGAAGTTCCAAAAGTTGCTGCACTTCTCTTTACATAAAAGCATGGTGAAGGAAAAACTACGACCTGGTCACCCTGGACAGAGCAGCAGTTTTATGGATTCTAAATATTTGTACGATGCAGAAACAATTTTTTTTCCCCGAAGTCTTCAGGAAGATATAAATTTATAAAATAAAAATAACCGATATTGCTACTCACAAGGATAATCATGTCAACTACTTTACAGCTTTTCCATATCGTTCACCAGGAGCATTTTATGAACATTTTTATTGGTTTTCCATCATGCTGTATTCCATATTTAGATACCTTATTCAACCTACCTCTAAACATTTTATTTGATAGACCTAAAAACGACGTCTACTAATAAATTTTGTATTTAACAGTTTCTTAAATTCGTTATCCTGTTTTTGTAACTTAGGTTGTTTCTTTAACTATTTAGTACAATGCACATCTAGCAGCTCTTTTTGTATAGCTCTGTTTCTTATTATTCTTTATCCTCCCATATCTATGCTCACTGAGCATGTGTGCTTCACAAAATAGCATCATTAATGCTAAACTAACATTTCTTTGTTATCACTGCTTTTTTTAAGATAATTTGTGATGCACTTGGTAAGATTTTAAGTTTGCTATTGAAGGAATTGTAGACACACGAAAAAAACCACAGGAGAAAGCATTCGTCTGAATAAAATCATGCAAAATTAAAGATGAATAAAGCTGATCTTACATGCTGCACATTGTTAATTTTACCTAGTATAATGGTACAAACAATGATATATATTGCATATACTGCTCATTTAATCAGATTTAATTTAATGAGCAATATATGAATCTCAAATCTGTCATTAATGTAACATAAACAGAGAACTTGCTTTTTTAAAAACATCTCACTATTAAATTGCAAAAATAAAAATACAACATATAAGAAAAACTAATACTAAGGAAATTAGAAGCTATTACAAATGTCAAGGGATGGGGTAAAAGGAAACAATGCAAATAAGTGGATATTAAAACAAAAAAAACATGTAAAAAGAATACAGTAACTGCCAGTTACAAAGGAAAAAGCGATAAAACAAACGAGTAAAGAGAATGTAAAGAATATAAATGGCTGGTCCTTACTGATGAAGAAAAACAAAGTTGAATATAATAGTAATGGCTAAATTATTAATAAGTTAATGGAAACAAGTTAACAACAAAGAAATGCAAAAGGATGGACAAATTTCAAAGGAAAATAACAAAAGTGAAAATAAATTCCAAGCAAACATGTAATTTTATTCTTAGGCTTATTACTTTCATATTGTGCCATCTTAAGTGAACAGCTCAACAAATAAAAATAAACAAGGAAGTTTTACTATTTATCTGGTAAGACGCTCTAATACAGTGATTATTGCATGTGGATGAAAAGATTGGTGTTGCAATGCATGCCCTGAAGTTTTATACACTAATAATTAAATTATTATTTGTACAAACCAAAATAATTTGCAAATTACTCTATACAAGTAAAAAGTGTAGCTGATACAACACAAATTAAGAAACATTTTACCAACATTACTGTGTTTTAAGAAATAATTAACATTGCAGGTAAGAGCTAATACATTGAACCCTGCAACAATCTGTTAACATTCTACATATTTACATTAAAAAAAATAAAATTTCCAGTGAGCATAAACACTAACAACATGTTGCATTAGTCATTTCACACATGCACACACAAGGGTGTGCAAAAAGATACAGTGTATTTCTCTCTTTGATATTTCTTTCCATAGAACATGTATTGTTTGATAGGAAACTGTGCAACACCACAAAACCAGGAGATCCATTTCTAAATTTAATGAACTAAAACTGACCAATCTTCACTACATTTTCTGCTCAATAATGAGCTACATAGCACATACCACAAGAAAGCATACCTAATCATAGCAAAAAGAGAGAGTATTTCAAAAGCAACAACATGAAAGGGTTTTTGCCTTTTGTTTTCCTTTCTGTTTTAGGGAAGGGGCTACACTGAAACAATAAAGCTACCAAACAGTTACAAGCCAACATATTTACCATTACTGTTGTGTTCATCTGAAGTTTGCAATCCATAGAAATAAACAAACATGAAATTGTTAATGGTTAATTCATACATCTATATTGACAGTGATTACACAATCATGGAAATTAACTTCTTATAGCTGAGAACCATCCATTTACTCACCCACTTGCCACTTAATATAACAACTTCTTAATATAACGATTTTTCCTTCACTAATTTCAACTTAATACCAAATTATTTAAAACTTATATAATACAGTCTGCAGCTACATTAAGAGCATAACACTATTATACAAACAAATGTACCAGACTTACCATCCTCAAATACTTAATAATTATTATTTTATTGTGTTACATCACTAAGAATATAGCTGGTCAATTAGAGCTACATTTCTCTGTATTATAACCAAAAAGCATTATTATTTGAACATGTACATATAGTAGTTTTAAAGTTTGCTATTTTCAGAGTTACAGAATCAGATATACTTAATTAAAATTAAGTTAAACTTTAATGCAGTACCTTAACAATATATCACATATAAGTAGAACAATAATTTAGCTTATCACACATCTTTACAATTAAATTGTAGACTGTCCACGAGAAACGATACAAGAGCCAGAAAATGTGCTTTTTGTTTTTCTATGCAGATCGGTATGTGCCATTGCCAATAATCTGGTAAAAGATATATCTTCTTATCTGACCTCATTGTGATTCAAAAAGCTTTGTTAGATGTCTCTTAATGTATGTGGCAATAGAAGGTTTCTAAGGAAAGATACAAGTGCCAATGCTGTGTATTGGCAGCAAACTGCCAGTTTACATGCATAACAGCTTATGCTGCTGCTCAGAAAGTGTTGTGTGTTTAATTTATTAATATAATGGATACAGTAACAATGAAGTCAATAAAGTAATTGTTAATGGAGAGAAAAGAGTCCATGGAAAGCCTTATTCCAACAGCAAATGAGAAACCAAAGATGGAAAATCACATCACCAGCAGTTTTAGTACTGGTAACATTATGTATTGACATAACATTACTTCATCCGGCCTCTTTATAGTATATTCTCATATCTAATTATTCGTTAAACATGCATATATCAATATAATCTTACATCTAGAGTATTTATTTTTATTTATAACCCTTTGCTTCATATTTTGAAAATGTTTATTACATTCTAAGAAGGCTGCTTTTCTTCTTCATAGGTCATGTGCAAATGTAATTACAAATGCAAGGATTTGCTCAAAGAACAAAAAGAACCGGAAATTATCCAATCAAGAGCAGGTGCTTATCTGATGAATCTCATTGATATAGTGCCCATAGCAAGAAGAAGACAACATGGAACTTATTCAGACCCTGCTGATAGTAAGAGGCAGGCAACAATGTATTACGCTGTTCCAAGTGGCAAAGGTCTCATTAAAATATGTGCTAAAATAGTTGTTGTTTGTATTACTCTGTTCCAAGTGGCAAAGGTCTCATTTAAATATGTGCTAAAATATTGAAGGAGATTTTTTCTTTAATAAACAGATGACTGCAAACATTGAATACAAAGAAAAAGCTAAACTGTGTTACCTTTAGTGATGAATGGGAGGAAATAACATCTTCGCATGAACATAAAATGAAATACCCAAAAGAGAATCTTGTGTGCTTGTTTGAGAGCACATAAAATCATTTCCTACAGAAGAGAGTCATTATGGGAGAAAAAAAGGCACAAGGTTGTACATAAGTCCTTATTTCATTGTATGCATCAGGCAGCATTTAAATTGAAGTACTCAGGAATTAAGATAAAATATGCATTTTATCACCGTATTTTTAGGAAAGATTTTCAAAACATTGCATTTCATAAGCCGAGGGTAGATACTTGCAGAGCCTGCGATAAACTTAACTGTTATGTAAAAGAGCTTCCTCCCAAATAAATCAGAATTAACCACTAAAATTTCTTTATATCAGAGAAAAGCTGAAAAGGCCTTAACTCTGATGAAGGAAGAATTAAACCAGTCACAATTGCCTGGAAGTTAAATGTATTTTGTGTCTATAAATATGCAACAAGTGCTACATACTCCTACTCTAACCAACAGTAATATGTACTATTCAAGACAGCTGGCTATCTACAATTTCTGTGTTCATGTTGGAGACACTGGCGATAGTTTCATGTATATGGCATCAGGGTTTGGTTGCGCAGGGACAGAATGAAATTGCTCCATGTTTCTTAAAGATAATGTTATCAGGATTCAGAAGAAAGAGAAAATTGGTTGTCTGGTGCACTAACTGTGCAGGACAAAATAAAAGCCACATGGTGATTTTGGCAATTAAATACTTGGTTTCAAAAGAATTTTTTTATACAATTGACATGAAATCTCTTATCAGTGTCACAATTATATACCCTGTGACACAGATGTTGGTGTGATTGAGAAAAGAAAGAAGAACTTTAAAGCCATAGTCCCTGAGGAAATAGTGCTGTCAGCCAGAATAAAAAAAAAAAAAATAATTTACATGGATTGTGCAGACTTTTATGATATTGGTGCTGAAGCTGATAAGTTCATTAATACTGCCAAGCTCCAGAACTCCAAAGTATCTTGGATCAGCATCACTTCTGCTAATCCCAATATGCTACAAACAAAAAAAAAACATTAAGTGACATCGAGGAGGATTGGAATATTTTCCATGTGATTAGGGAAAAGGTTTGAAACTCCAGGATTTTACAAATTTGGAAATAGTTTCACAGTAAAATAAAAGGAGCTGCATAACTGCCGGGAAGAAGAAAGACCTTCTATCCATGTTGGAGTTCATAAATGTCAAATATACATTCTATGAAAATCTTTGCAAGCGATTATATTTCAATACATTTCAAAGTGGTTTTTTTTACTTTATATATATATATATGCAGTAAAATTATGCAAATAATATTATGTCCTAATATTCATTTATATTCAATATAATCATTTTCTGTATCTAATATTGTACTGAGGACTAATTTTTAGCACTTATCTCTATCCTGATGAACAACTCCATGGCACTTACATCTTTTTCACACTTGGAAAAATTTGCTACATATTATGTTTTGCCTAGTAATAGAATATCATAATTCCATGTGAAAATGCATAATTTGAGTCTTAAATACTATAAAATGTAAATAGTATCAATGTAAAATCTGTAATTAATAAAGTGCAACAATGTTCTTTTCAGTTTCCTCACAATTTCAGTATTCCGACAATATGTTTCCCAAGGACAGTACATAATTAGACATCCTCTAATTGCTAAGACTGGTGTAGTTGCACAAAGAATTAAAATGGTAATTTTTAAAAAGAACATTCTTCAAAGGAGTTCACCATGGGGTATAAACACTTTCAGGGTTCTGTAATGAGGAGTCTGCTTTGTAACGAAAGGTTGGTATTATAAGGAATCATAACATTGACAAGATATGATAAGAACATGATTTTGTATAAGAGCAAACTGTATATCCTAGTTAGTGAAACATACTGTATAAACCCAAACATAGTAAGACATAGAATTAATAAATATTAAGGATGATGCTTTGTCACCCAGAGGTTGACCTGAAAGGGTCCTCAAAGAAACACTTGCATAAACAAAAGCAACAACAACCCTCTTTTCCACTCACTTAAAATATTATGTCTATGTGCGCATGTTATAGATAGGCACAATTATCGTGCTGATGAAGTATTGTTTAGTTTTAAGCTTAACAAACCCAAACCATGCATCTCTTAGAACTTATGATGACAGGACCTGGTAACTGTTAACCGCATAGTATTTTAACAATAACTCTTGTAAAGATTAGGTGATTATTACCCTTCCTTGGGCATTGCAATGATATAAAAGGTCCCTGAATTTAGTCAAGAGATAGGATAGAAGCCTTACTGCTTGAGGAATTCATGTCCATCTGTATCAGAAACCTTTTAATAAATACCTTTATTTTTAACAGAGTTGATTGAGCTATTCAGAATTCCGTTTGGAAACATCTAGTCTTTCCCGGAGGAGTTGACCTAGCTCAATTCCCTGAAGTGACGCCTGTTATCCCAATATAACATCTCTTCTCGTCTTAGTCATCGAGACTAAATAGGGAAATTGTAGCACCGCATTAAACAGCAGAACATCGCCAAGTTGTAAGTCAGTTGACTGACATCACAGCTTGGACTTCATTTAATAACATCCTAATGGCATCTTGGTTGGGGGTATTACGGTTCATATACAAAATTCCATTGTATGTCTGTGAAAGAATTTTTTCAATATCTGCAAAATTGGCCAAGTTTTGTATTAAAACAATAACATACAATTACAGTTGGCCTTTAAATCAACCCTTTCCCTACTTGAGGATCTTTTCCAATTTATTGGTATAAATTACATGTTCTTGTAGAAGCAGCTATTCAATCATCTTGAAAACTTATAATTAATAGCAAGTGTTTTATTTTATTTTGGTCAAGTATAAGCAAACTTGAGATAAGAAATATGTAAGCAAAAAAAACTTGAATTTAAAGATTCAATAGTGCTACTGAAAACTGCATATTAGATATACAGTTGTCATTATATCAATCTATAAATTTGTCACAATTTTCTTAAAAGTGTATTTTTAAAAACTATTTATATCATAAATTTCACCATTTTAAAGATAATTGCATGAAACATCGCTTAGATATCCACCGTTTTAAGAACACAATTTTAAAATTTTATAATAGGAAAATTAAGTGTTTAAAATTCAAATTTGGTATTAAAATTTTTCTTTACATTTGCATTAATTATCAAAGATTCTGTGTGTAGTTTTAGACACTACCTTTATAATAAAGAAAGAATTATTCCGCAAAGTTCAGAATTTTTAAAATAATTTTGTAAAGCCTTTCTAATGTAAATCTACAATCAATATTTTGATAATTAATAATTTGAAATTTTCATTACATATGGGAACTCTATTTTATAACAGGTTTTAAATATTAAGCACAAAAGTAATTTTAACAGTTGTTAAAGAAATAAGAGGAAAAAATGTAAAAAATTATACATATTTTTAAAAAAACAAAGATGTAGGTATGTCTAAGTTAATTGAAGTCATTAAATATAGCACTTCTACCATGTTTCTCCTGAATATGTTTAAGAACTTGGCAATAAGATTGCAATGAAATGCTCAGATATGAAGATAATTGAGGTATCAAGCACACCACAAAATTATCCCTCACTCAGTTCAAATTAATGCTACTTGTTCCCTATATTTTCTGTAGTACTCTGTGTTCTGTAGTCGATATCTCCCATTGGTATTAACAGGAACAATGGTGTAATGGGGAAAGGTTGGGCCCCCCTGTAGAATTTAACTTGGGCCCCCTAACAAAGTGATTCATATTTAAGCATGTGAGTTCAATAGCATGCCTTTGACAGAGGGAAATATGAAATTTGATAGTCTGATAGGACCATGGTGTTGGAGGCATTAAAATTGGCCTGAATTATTATTACTATTATCATCATCATCATCATCATCATCATCATCATCATCATCGGTGATGGTGGTAAAGTAAGAAATTAGGAGATAAAGTAGTGTTAATTTTGAGATGTTACATGGTGCACCATTTAACTCCAAAATCTAGCACAGGCACGCTGTAACATGTACAATCCTTAAGGCGGCGAAAACGTCCAGTATGCTTTGAGGGTAAAGTTTCCCCTACTTCATTCACGTCAATTCTTCGTGTTCTATCACACTCGAAATTTAATACACTAAGCTTACTTAATCGCGCTTGTGACATGGTGGTATTTAAATGTGTTTTTATTAGTTTTAATTTTGAAAAGGAACGCTCAGCTGAAGCAACGGTTACGAATAGAGAGAGAAATAAAATGAAGGCAGTGCGAATGTCTTGTATACTTGACCTAAATTGTAATTTTCGATTAGCAAGAGATGTGCTAATTCACGGACAGAGATTTTGTATTTTATCTCTATTTTAACGCACTTTTGATGCACAGTAACTGAAATGAGAAATTTTATGTTAAGTCTTCAAATACTGCAGTGATAAATGTTGTACTTTACTATGCAATTCTTAGTTTTTTTTGGGAGGGATGCGTACACTGAACAGATCAAGTAAACATTTCACAGAATTGAATTTAATTTTGATTTGATTAATGTCATGTGAAACACCCTCGAAAATATTTTTCAGAGCCTGACAGACACTCATCTTGAGCCAGTTCATCCAAATATCTCTTAGTTTGGCGCAATCTGTTTTCAAATTTGGTGTCAACTCCTCATTGCATTGCAAGAGACATGCTGGATAACAAATTCATTCTGTAGTCATTTAGTAAATTTGCAGCGGTTGGGAGTAAGGTCGAAGCTAGAGAAAGATCAAGGTCGTTAAAATGCAGTAATGTCGATACCTAATTAACAGCTTGAAGTATTTTGGAACGCAGGACATCTTAAAAGCGAATTAAACATTTTCCATTTGTTTTTAGGAGCATTACAGTCGTTGGTAAATTGGTAAATTTTGATTCCAACAATATTGCAGTTAGTGCCTTCAAAAAATGAAAATAACCACGTATTAGAGCTTTTTATAGAGTCAATCTTGATGACCAATGTGTAGAACAGATTTTTTAAAGAGTAAGAAGCTCGTGATAACATTTCCCATTGCTTTGTACTTTCGCTGAAAAACAAATAAAGTCTTTCTACTATATCAAAAACCTCTTTGTTTCAGATACATTTCTAACAGCGTCATTTAGAACTAGAGTGAAACTATTGCAGCGCAGTGAGCATATTCCGTTTTCCGTTTTTGTTCAACCCTTTCTTTTACTCAGTTATAGGTCCGGACATATTCGCTACACAGTCCTAATCTTGGCCACGGCATTTGGCTAATGAGACACACTTTGGATCCATTGTATTTAGAATTTCGGCTTCCAATTACAAAGAAGTGCGGTCTTCCACTTTTCCAATCCTTAACAAATTCATTTATTTTTATTTCAAAAGGATTTATAAAAGAACCTTAACTATGAACATATCTGAAAATTAGAGTTAATTGATCTGTTTTGCTCTCATCTTGTGTATTATCCGAAATTATAGAAAAAAAAAGTGTGAAGACTTTATTCCATTTTCTACTTTCTGTGATAACAGCAGAGTTAAACCATTTTGTATTTTGGGACTGCGTTTTTTTTTTCTGTTCCCCCCCCCACATGCTTTCAATATACATGCTGCTGTAATACTGGATCATACCTTAGATCGGTCCACAATAGCCTAAATGTATCCACAGTCAGGGTTCCCTAATTCTTCCTTGTGACGTGTGAAGCTAGGCTCAGATACTGGTGTGATAATGAAATTAATTAATCTATCAATAATTTGTTTCCATGTGATAATTTCTTTCTTTAATTCAAATTCCAGATTGCAATCTAACGTTTCCTTTCTTTTCCAGGCACTATAAACAACGCAATCTGGATGGGTATGAGACACTTCTTGTGTTAATATTTTTTCTTGATAAGCCCTTCCAAATACGGACGCCTTAATCTAGGCAAATTGAAAAGATCCTGAACTAAAGTTAGCAAATAACCAAAATGTCTCACAATAAACAAAGTCTCATTTTCTGGATTAACCGAGCCACTCTTGTCATTTTAATCCAGATTTTGTTCATTTTTTAGAGAAATTAATGAGGAAACATCTATTATGTTGCTTAGGATCTTTCGGAAATGGACCTTGTGGTTTGCAAGGCTCATGCCGTATAATAAAATCCTTTGTGTTGTCATTTAAAATATCTGAAAAATTTGCACGATCAGTAGGAAATTCCTCTCTAGTGCTAGTAGTATCATCAAAAGAATAACTTACATTCTGCTGTGCGCTATTACTTCCATTCTCAATTTCAGTGGAAATACCAGGCTTCTTACCAGTATCAAGATTCAAATACTCTTTATCTTCAACACTTAATATTCTTCACTGCACTGCTTCAGTTTGCATTGCTTTCATTTATTCTTAGAGAAATAGAACATGGTATATTATCTCTGAATTAGTATTAAAGAAAAAATCTATTTTCAATAATTTTGAAACTGACTTTTCAATCTCTCTCTCTCTCTCTCTCTCTCTCTCTCTCTCTCTCTCTCTCTCTCTCTCTCTCTCTCTCATCATCTTTGCGCACTAATCAAATGTTCATAAGTAGTTTTGAGTGGCTTCATTTCGAAAAGTGAGATAAAAATATAGGATTAAACAGCAAACATAGAACAAAAATTGAATTGGTACAACTGAACTATGCTATTTTAGTCTAATGTTGTAAGAGACAGGTGACCAGAGCCAAACAGCATGTTTAAATTCTTCCACCTCGGTAGATTTGGTGTAATATCCAAGACTAGCTACACTGCATCTGCATCACTAATGCTAATGCAACGGAAAATGAACCAATTGTTGACGAATGTAACCTAAATATCCATTGTTGGTGCCTGCGGCGCAGCTACAGACGACAGGCTAATGATGCGGTTTGGTCTTGGGATGTTTTCCTCGTTTTTGTTGTTAGCCCCACGTTGGTGAGCCAAATTATGAAGCGGTTTGGTATGGCAGCCACATCTGGCGCCAAAATTTGAGATCATGCGGTATGCCTTTGGCGCCAAAATATGAAGCGTTTATCGAGTGACTTCACTTTGTGATGTCAATTTTTGAATGGCTTTAGTGGACTGATTATTGGTCGCTTTGGTATTGTTGCCTACGCTTCAATGACAATTTCTCAGAGTAAAATGTGCTATTTTGTTAATTGGGACTCAACAGAACCTGGAGAGGATTTCAAGAGTGTAAATAGGCATGCGCTCCGATATATATAAAAATCGTTTTTACGTCCAAAATCTTTCGCGTCCTTTGATGTTTTGCGTATGATAGACTTGACTACGTTGAATATAAACTTAGTTGCCGCGTGTGAAACTTACAGACGAGTGCCGCGGCGCCTGAAACAGAAGGTCGTACTTATAATGAGTATTGCGTACTGCTTCTGCGTATATTTTGCCGCGTGTGGATTTGGTTAATGCAAACTAACGAATGAGGCAAACTGAACTGAATAATCTTGCCGCATGAAAATCTTCAGAGTCGAACTGCAAATCTTATAACTACGTGCTTCGCCGCGTGTAAATCTGCTTAACTGTATGCGTCTGACTGCTTGTGGGACTTCAAACTGAGTGCCTAGCAAACTCTCCCTCATGTATAAAATTCAAATAAAAATTAGTTGGCTAGGAGAAGTCAAAAGGCACGTACAAGTCTAGCTCCAATCTTTCAAAAGTTCAAATATACATTCTCTTGGATGTTTCAAATTCACCTACTAAACCTGATAATCGCTATTTTTTTGAAAGTTTTAAAATATTTTGTCAGCACTGACTGGTATTGGTATTTTTAAGGGCGGTCGTACTGTTAGCCCTTTAAAGACCCAAATTGTTTAAAATTCCTTGAATATATTAACCCTGCAGTAGCTGTCTATTAAAAAAGAAAAGAAAGGGGTTTCACACACTACCCTGGAGTTTCTGCTTTGCAATGGCATTTATAACTTTGCCTTTCCAAGCTACCGTAACAGAACACTAGGACCTTTCTCTTTTGTCGTCCTAATACAATTCAGACATTACAGTTACATCTTGTTACACATTTATACATACATGATGTCGACATTACTTATTACAATACATAACATACAGAGCTATTCAAAAAGTAGGAACAAATTTCAAACATTTATTTCTTCCAAACTATAGAAGTTAGAAACACAATTTCAACGTTCCTGGAAAGAGAAAACTTCATTTTTTACTTTTTATGCATTCAATATGAGCACCATGTGTTACACGATAAATATCAAAATGGTGGCTCATTTCCTGCCACACACGAATCAGCTGGTCTCTAGTTATCGAATTCACAGCTTCAACAATTCGATGTCGCAGACTTTCAAGAGTGTCAGGCATGGAGGGGGGAATAAAAACACGGTCTTTTACGTAACCCCACAGATAAAAGTCACAAGGAGTGAGGTCTGCAGACCTGGGAGGCCACCAGTGATGAAGTTTATCTTCTGCTCTTCCCCTTCCAATCCAACGTCCCGGAATGGTGTCATTCAGGTAACGTCGGACGTGCTTAGAGAAATGAGGCAGGGCACCATCTTGCATGAAGATGAAGTCATCTGAATCATCTTCAAGTTGAAGAAATAAACAGTTTTGAAGCATGTGTAGATAGATTAGTCCTATCAGTGTTCTCCATGAAGAAGAAAGGTCCATAAACTTTTTTTACAAATATGGTACAGATGACGTTAATCTTCGGTGAATCTCTTTCGTGTTCAATAATGACATAGGATTTTCACTTGCGCAAATTCTAACCTTATGCCGGTTAACTTTACCGGAAAGATGAAAAGTGGATTCATCGGAAAAAATTAACCGTTCAGAAAAATTAATCTTCTTCCATATCATCTAGCATGCTAATGAAAAATTCGTACCTTTTGTTGTGGGTTCAGGATGCAATGCTTGCAATAACTGCAGTTTGCACGGCTTCAGGTGCAGACGGCGTTTCAGAACTCGCCATACCGTTGGTTGAGAAATGTTAAGTTCTTTGCTTGCTCGTGCTGTGATTTTTTTTTGCACTCCATTCGTAAAATGGAGTGCAAATACGCTCGACATTTTCATTCGATGTGCGTGGACGTCCCGTGCTTTTCCGTTTGCAGATTGCAACCATCTTCTACGAATTTTCGATGTCACTGCTAAATCTGCTTATGCGCAGGTGGTTGTTTATTTAACTGACGGCGAAAAGCACGCTGAACTCCAATAATGGACTCTAGTTCTGCTAATTGCAGCACACAAAATGTTTTTCCCTGTTGTGTCGCCATTTTACTAAAATCAACATGGCAAGCAACAGCGCCAATGCGGTCGTGCATGACAAGCAACAGCGCCAATGCGGGCGTGGTTGGAACTTCTGCCTAAACAGTTCAAAATTTAAACTTTTGTCTGTCTAGGAACGTTGCAATTATGGTTCTTCCATTTGTAATTTGGAAGAAAGAAATGTTTGAAATCTGTTCCTTCTTTTTGAATAGCCCTGTATTATGATTGGGTTTTTGTAAGTTTACATTATAATTATATTTCAGTGGCAGTGGATCGGAGGTACCGTTCCACATGCCCCCATTTTGAGATCTCTTTCTCTTTTGGAAGAATATGCTAGAATGTCATTCTCCTAACAGCTGTGCAAAAAAATCACATATAATCAAATCCCATAATACAGGTTACATATACTTTCAAAAATATGAATAATATTATTGGGTCATTTCAGCCATATTCTTCATTTTTCCTTTAGTGCCCTAGACGCTTCTATTCTTAATCGCTCTGTTTTAATATGTCCTAGTTTACATACCTTATAACATATTAATTCATCTAATACAATCACTCTGTTTTTTAGTCTGTTTGTTTTTGCTTTCTGAAGAGTGTTGCACTTTATTTCTTTCTGAAGAGTATTGTACTTAATGATGAATCATTCCACTATCTTTTGCAGTTTTTAATGTTTACTTTTTAGAAGTACCTTACTAATTACAATGCATAGCTAAATTACAATTACAATTATGTGCCCGTGGTTGGTGTATGAACGCATAATGACCACAGTCGACCTTAGTTCCAATTCATATTTACTCTAAATATGTACATAAAAATATTAAAATGAAAACATACATAGTAACAAACATTGACTTTCGGGCCTTCTGATTACTGCAGAATCTTATATGACTTTAATAATTGTTTGCGGTACCTACACAAAATTTTATTGTTCCAAGTGTCCATCAGTTCATAAGTATGAGGTCCAAACCTATTCATTTTCCTTTGCCTTTCATTTTACTCGTGCTCCATCTGTGCCTTTCCGTGCAGTATTTTCAGCATATTTTTGTTCATTTGCTAATCTCATACATCCTGTCATTGAAATGACTTTCTCTTAATGCTTTCTGAAATGAGTGGAGATGTCTTGTAATGTACGCGCATTCTCCGTAGTCACATATTTATTTATTCCATAACGGCTCCATCTGCCTCCTTTCCAATTGCGACAATTACATTTGCTAATCCAAGATTAATACATTCTATGATGAAAACTTCGTCTTTTAAAATACGCTATCCCTCCGATTTAACTATTCTTTGTTTTACTCTTCAATGGCGTAATTAACATATTCTTTCCTTATTTTATTGTTACACCTTTATTCTCAAAATCTATACTGGCTCTCCAAGGGTAGAAAGCGTCACATCCCAGGATCATCTCTGCTACTAAACGCGAGAAACATGATTTTAAAAGTTTCCCAATTTATCTCAACTCGAAGCATTATCTGGTATTTCTATTTGTGTTATTTCTAAACACGAGTTAATGTTAAAAAGTAATAATTACAGTAATGTAACGCTTTTATGCCGACTGTCTTGTGATGTCAACATCTCTGGAAAAACAAAATATTAGCAACTTGAGTGTTAATTGAAAAGAGAAGAAAAACATACTTCGTTTTAAATCACGATCTACTTGCAACAGCGGATGCCTATTCAACAATGCTCAAGGAGCTGAAGGTATCTGTCAGTAGCAGCGTCTGTTAACATCTACAGAAAACCGATCATATAATACAGCCAGCTTACCATGAAGCATATAATCAAAAGCGAACCTTTATATTGTTTTTAAAAAAAAATTTTTCTTTAAAAAATGTAGAAGTTTTCATTCACTTTTGATGCCAAATGCAAAACATTGCATGCATAAATTACAAATATACACTTATATTTAACCGTTCAAACAAGCGTGTTACTAATATCCAACTTATGTAAACATCTAAATTATGACCAGTTTTCCTCATTCCTACAGTGCCATTATTTAAAAATGCGACAGGCTAACTATAGAGCACACTCGACTGAAGTTCTTGCACCGCTTCTGAAGTTTGCATTCCGTTGCTGCAACTATTGTAGTATGCGACATGGTCTTTCAACCGAGGCAACACTTGCAACACATACTCGACAACATGTAACATGTGGCATGTTGCTGTAGAACCTACAATGATGTCCATGCTCAAAAAATGTGATCGTCATCCTTTGGGTGCATGAGTCAGCTTTCTAACAAGACAGTGTATTCTATTTCTACAAAGATAGTAATTACTCGTTAAACGTATATTTATAAAAACAAAATAACCTAAAGTTGGACACTGAACTTTGCGTTAAATGTGACTGCAGTATAGGGAACTCCAAAAATATAACTATGTGCTGTTTTTGTTCAAATGAACGACTTTCCACCATCTCAGCCATTTCTTTCAGAGACCATGCTGAATAACAATAGTCTGCAAAGGCATCGTCCACAATTAAATCTGCAAAAAAGCTGTTACCTCATTTGGAGGATATTTGCACGTGATTTCTAATATACGCACATAATGAATGTATACGACATGTAGCTCATTGCCAAACCCAAAAGAATTACAGCTTACTATTGAGTCTTTCTTCCACCAGAACTGATAAACTGTTTTCAGTTATTCTTGCCGATTCCATAATGAAGATATGATTCGCAATTCGACAAAACTTGCATAGTTATGGCTCGTGCATTCTACCGCAATAAGAAAAGAAATTATAATTAAAACTCCAACAAACAAAAATATGTTGAGTCAAGTTATTAATTTCAACGAACGATGTAAACTAAAAGAAAGATAGTTGAAGGGACAACAGAAAGGACTTTTTACATTAAAAACTAAAAGGCATCTGATGACGAACATTCTGAAAGTCCCTCAGAAAACGATAAAGGATGAGACGACAAGCTGAGAGTACTTGGAACAAAATCTATTGTTATTCGTGCACTTCCACAGAATGGAGCATTAGCTAAATACATTTAAATATGGCCAAAACCATATTTTTGTTTCTATTGTGAACTACATCAACTTATAAAGAGTATTTTGTCGTTGCCAATTATTTTATAATCCCCATGCTTTAACACACCCATGTTTGTAGAAACCTAAAGAAAGATACGCAGTTTCTTTTATCTATTAGCATATTTCAAAAGTGGCTAAATGGCGCTATCAAAATACCCAAGAAACAACTAAGGAAAACTTTTTCTTAGCTTATTCCCTCTGATAAACGTGAAATTTTTCACCAGATTACTTTGGATTTTGTTCCACATACAACTCTGTTCCGTATCTATGGCAATCCAGGAATAATCACCTAAAATTACAGCATTCTGTCATTTTGTTCATTCTAAAAAGCCAACAAATAATATACAACAAAAGGTATAATTAGTAATTCGATTTTCAAATAAAACCAGATATATAGAAATGCATAGTTTGGCTGCAATAAACAAGGTGCAAATTAAACCTAGACCAGCCTCTGAATGAAGCCAACGTCCCTTTGAAATTTTATTGTAGATAATAAACAACTATTTGAAACCAACTTTAATTACTATAAAAAGAGACCACCTACAACGTATTTAAAGGAAAACTCTCAAACTTTCAGAATAATTAAATTTTTAAACTACGTACTTAGTTGTCCTAATAACTAAACCTGTGAAAAAATTTCAGGCAGCAAACATTAATATGCACACATGGAGTTCTTCACAATACAACAATAATACTAATAATGATCCTTACCTTCATCCTTATCCTCAGGACTATAAAATGCTAGCGCCAAAGATATAACAGCAGCAATTTCTAAAATAATTAATGTTACATCTTGCAGAGCTTCCCAAACTAGCTGCAAGAAAGTTTTAGGTGGCTTTGGAGGTATAGTGTTGGAGCCAAACGTGTCCCTCCTGTGCTCTATATCTACGGTAGAACCACTCAATCCTGCAAACATAACACATATTGAGTAATGTCACATTTCTAAGGAACTTATCATAGCCTTGGATGCTATACAATTTGAAATGCACATTAAAATACTAGTTCAATCCTAAAAATGTAATTGCCGGTTTTCAATGTACACATACTAAGTACCATCTTTGAGGGCTGTATTAATGGTCATGTGACACAAAGTTCTCGTAAATCAAATGTGTCATCTAATGCCAAACACTCGAGGATATTATATACTGTAAGGAGCGGAAAGCCACAAACCGCGGGAAGCTGGCGTCTCAGATCAGCACGATACTGTTGGAGCTGCAGAGACAGTTGGGGAGAGGAATGTGCTGATAATGCAATGTATCAGAGGAGCACATTGTTCGCGAGTAGCGCACATAATCGTAAACAGAGCCTGTGCTTGTGCTATGATGCGTTTAGAAAACATTGACCACTTACAGGCTGAAGTTAATATGCTTAACATTTCCTAACTTAATAACGAATTAATAAAACATAACTGAAGAAATTTATGGACTTCAATACATATCATTAACTTGTTACTTTATTTTAATTTGTCTGCTTATTAATGCATACCATTAAAAGAGATTTAATTTTCAATTACAGTGGAGTGACATTTACAACCTCTGTGTTGTAAATATCGCTGACGTGTGTATTTACACATATCACATAGGGAGGTTGACCCTTCCTCACAATATATAGCAAAATTCAGTGCCTACGTTCAGGAGTGAGTGAAGAAAAAGCCACTAGTGCATGTTGCAGTAACGCTGGCATATTAATTTCCCCAACAACATTTTTTCTCTGGACCGTGCAAGCTCAATGGATTTCAGTTCACATATGTATGACGGCAAACTTAATGCTTCATGACCATGTAATTTTAATATTTCGTCATTGCGGAGCACTTTTTCTTACCATTTATGGCTCTCTATCAATATGTACAGTTTAGATTTTCTCATGTCTCTTGAACGAGAAATACCATTTTGCAGCCATAATTTCACCTCTTCTTTTATGGCGTATTTAAAAAAGGGTTTGATTTCGTGAATATTCCTACCAATGGGAGGTTGGAAAGAAGCTGATTGTTAACCCAACGTTCAAAGTTTCTGAAATTCATTTGAACATGATAATCTCCCGAGCTTTTCCCTATTTGAAAAAGTAGTAATGAATTCTTCACAAACACCATTTTGGATTCTACATGGATGATAAGGAGACGGTTACTCAAATTTGGCTTAGTCAATACGTCTGGTTGACTTTCATTTTGCAAGCATTTTCTAATTGTTAAATTATTGCCCATCCAAGTCTATATATATATAAAACCAAATAACACAATGAAATGTTAACTTAAATAATTACTAGATAAGAAGAAAAAGGTAAAAACTTGAAAAGTTATCTTTTTCTTATCTAATTATTATTATTATTATTATTATTATTATATTAAAATGAAAAATAAACTTTTGGGACACTGTAACTAAAATAACAAGAACTGGAGAAGCAGAAATATATCACATATAATATTGTGCTACTATATAAACTGGTTTAAACTGGTTGTCCCAGAATTCAATCACACAAATTGCAAGGATTGTGAGAGGGTCCTAGATAAGCATTTTGAGATAGGAAACTTATCGTCTGTGATTTATAAATACCATGCAACAGCATAAAATCTGCTAATGGATTAAACCTCCACAGGAGGTGGGGAAAAAGAGAGACGTTTCACTTGCTCAACGTACTGTTCCTGAATAGAGCTGTGGTTAAAGGCGCACTGGGTACAGTGGCGTTAGATATTGTGATGGAGGTGAAGGTTCCAACTTTCTTAATTACATTTTTTTACTAATTTTCGTGTTGTAGTTACCATTTTATTTGTTTTGTTGTTCAGAAGAGCTCGTTCTCTCTAACTAATTAAGCAAATAAATTATGAGTTTAACGGTAAGGCTGTAAATATGAAAGTAACTCTAAACTTGCAGGGTAAAGTCATTAAAGTATTTATCACTTTGACCTGTGATGTGCATATAGTATGTACATGTAATATTCAAAATTTAGAAGATGTTTCCTCTACTCTAGCAATTATGGTAGACATAGTAAGTACTTAAAAGGAACAATAAACGGCTTTCTCCAGAGTAAAGGAAAAATGTACCTGAACGAAACCCAACCCAAAAACCACCAAGAAAAATTAAGTAAACTATATTCTAGCTTTTCAGCACTGTGTGAAAACGAAATATAAGAAAATTGGAGGATTAAGAAACATAGGTACTTAAGTGCAAAAAATAAAAAAGGAGATCGCCAGAGATATTTTTTAATGTGTCCAAGGGGTTGAGGTCCAGAGAATGCAATGACCAATTTACAGGACCTCATCTTCCCAGAAAGCACATCATTGAGAGGAGGAGGAGCTCCATTGTGCTGCAACCACATCTGACGTCTTCCAAAAACACAGGCAAAACATGGGTGAGGTACTGAAGATACACGTGCCCGTTTAACCGTGTAGGAAGTAGATACGATACAATTATTTGATTTGACACGATGCCCTCGCACACGTTTATGCTGAATCTGTGCTTGCATCACTGCATGTGGCTGCTCATACATGGCTGTTCCTATGGTTCAGAATTAGCCCCCTTCTTGTGAACATGGTCTCATCGGTGAAGAGAACCGAGAAGAAGTCAGGATATTCATTCTATGCCTCAAGGCTCACCTGCAGAACTCTAGTCTGGGATGTTATTCTTCGTGCAGGACCCGATACACGCTGGGCTTGCTCGTATTTATGGCCCTGGCAATTGCTCGGATGTTGATGGAAGGTCCCGCCCAAACCCTGGTAAGCACCTGTTTCTCAAAGGCTGGAGTACGACGCCTGCGTTTTGCACTGGCATCATGCCTGTGCACCATTAAAGGTCCAGTTTCCCGCAAACGCAGATTGACATTTTGGAAGATCAGAGCGGCAAGGATGATCTGTCTGGAAATCTATCCCTGTACAGCTACAGATGTATGTCCTCTTGCTTTTCCATATATCAAATGCATATGAGCAAGCTCGGCAAATGAAATTTCGTTAGCCATGTTTCGGAGCAACTGTAAACAGTCTGTTGCATTTGAAACACAAAGCACAAAATGGGCAATTAACCATTTAGAAGATTTTACCTTACGCGGACGCAGTCCCGAACGGTAGCGAAGAAAGCCGACTGGTTACGATCCCAGTAGTAGGGATTACTTTAGGATACTTTCCTTGATGAGCGTGTAGGCCTGTTAGTTCAGTTGGTTAAAGTGTCGTGGTAATAATGCGAAAGTCGTGGGTTCGTTCTCCTCACGTGTAAGCTTTACTTTCCCCCGTCACTTGTAATCTGTTTTCACAGAATAACTTTTATTTTTCATACATTAGATTTTCCATACACAAAAAAGACAACGAGTAAAAGAATAATAATAGAACTGCACACTAGCACTTTCTAACTTACGCTGCTGTTCAGGCGGAATTCGGCTTTCTCAGCTACCTTTTAGGATTTCGGACAGGGCCGGTTTATAACCGCAGAACAGGGTCGCTTTGTACCGTCAAATCTCAGCTCCGATGCGCTAGGTACTTTGCGCATGTGCAATGAACTTCGTAGCACAATTGAATTGTTTTCCCTACCATGCATACCCTCACAGAACGAACACTTTACCGAAGTAGCAAAGCCAATAATTTCCAACATCCCGTGTACTGTAAATTAACACTATCTTTTTCCGACCACTTGGGCAAGACGTGAGTATTCTGAATGATAATCTAATTCACACACTGACACTATATTGACGTATCAGCTCCAATATCCAATTTCGAAAATTCGAAAAAGGGTCATAACTTTGAAAGTTTACAAAAGGGATCATAATTTCCCCATCTCAAAATGTTTATCTAGGACCCCTCCGCAATACTTGCAATTTGTGTGGTTGAATTCTGGGGTACTTTGTATATACAATAGTACGATTCTGTTACCTAAAGCGGCGTATTGCTTCCAGATACTTACAAAGCCAATAATTCAATGGTACGTAGGTTGTGCAACTGTACTGTATGGACAAACTATTTTGTGAATATTTCTATTTTATATGTAATGTTGGTGACTTAAAGCTCAATATCGTAGTATCAGCAGCATACAATAAATCATCATTTGTGATATTGCATGATAAGCATTCGATCAGCTTTATAACATAATACGCCAAACATATTTAGAAAATACTTAAAGTAATATCCAGGACAGCATAAATCATAATCATTTAACTGTGCTGGTATGTTTAATTGTTTTATTACGGACGATCTTTAATATCTCAGGTTATCAGCGTCCATTCAATTCAGGGCGTGAAGCGGCAGATAAATTTTGCTCTAAATTTGCTTTCTCTCTCTCTCTCGCTTGAGGTTCTTTTACGTGCCGTAAATCTGTGACACAGGACCCGTTGCTTTACTTCTCCTCCGAAGGGAGCTATATTTAGGATTTTCACTCCCTAAAAATCCATCGACTCTGGGCAGGTTTGAACCCGCTATCTTGGGTTTACGAGGCAAGTATGGCTACCACTTGACACCAGGATAGATATTGATATGTAATAGTATCGCATTCTACGACAATCCTAATAATTATTAACAATAAACTTTTAATAATATCATAAAATATTTAGCATCAGCATAGTTGTGCTTTGGGACAAGTTTCACTTCAGGAAGCTTAAAATAGTACACATTACCATCACAATCTTAATGTCCTCTATAGCTTGGAGGCCATTTCATGTAAATGTGCAATACAACTGGCAACATTGATAAAATTAAGCACAAAATATTTGCAACTGCACAAGGCAACATATTCGCCCGATAGTGATGGTTTCATAAAAATGTCCAGAGTAGCTTTGAGGCTTTATATCTGGTTGTATTGGTGCAATTAGTATTACTATTCTTTTATTAGAGTACATAAATTTTATCAAAAATGAAGAAATACCTAATAAAATTACCTCAGCTTTTTCTGCATACAATACAACGAGGCTTCAGAGAAGAAAAATAGAAACAGGTCCAACTAAAGTTTTGTAAACTTGAAGCAGAAATGCACCAGATGTTTTGGCAGCAGCAACAGGGCTAACATATTGTATCCTAGGTTTCATTGTTAAAAATCTTTAAATGTTAGTACGTAAGTTCTAGATCACCCTGATATTCACATTAGAGGTTGATACGGAATTTAACGCTTTCTTCTAGGCATTTTCATCCAGTACTTGAAATGTCATCCAATCTTTACAACACCAATGACTTTGCAGGAAGAGAATTATGACTTTAGGGCTCACGTCTCAAGGTAATTAAAAGCTTAAGTATTGCGTTGGAAATATAAAGAATACGGATAATAAAACAAACAAGCATAAGTATGTATAGAAAAAAATTGCTCGTTTGCTCTTTGCCCTCCGAACTACCCACCTGAAGCAACTATGGAACAAGCTCGAAGTGTTGAATTGACTGCATATAAATGTTCAGATATTTAAAACTGTCTGTATTTGAGCCAAATGGATTTTTTTGTATTTAAATTGGAGCTAAGTTTAAAAGAGAATTATCTGCATTACCCAGCAATAATATTTGGCAATTGCAGTGCGATTGAGATTTGTGAACTTATTAGACTTCATTAAATACGAAAGGGGGACAGGGTGTGTCTCCTCGAAAATTGGAATTTTTGTGCAAATGGCTACCACTGAAACAATAGTAATAGAGTCATAATCTTTGACGAAATGGTTCAATTTAAAAATGTAATTGTGTGTTGTCATTTCAGCCATCTACGCGTCACTTCCCCCCCCCCCCCAATGAGTAGTGTGTAACGCCCGTTTTAACTTCTGAGGCACCACAGGCGGCGACACTGATGATACATGAAATGAAACGTAAATTAGGAAAGACTTTTTTTAAGGAACGAAACGTTCCAGACCTAAGTTTAGGGTACCTCCCCGGCATTTGCCATTTATGAGGACAGAGGAAAATCTGGGAAAAACCTCAGTCAGGGAGGACGGTCCTGACGGGATTCATACTCCGACCTCCCGCTCATGAGTCCGCGTTTTAACCACCCACCGATGATGAGCGTAGCAATTTGACTTGGATTAATAAGCATGTCCTCTACAGCAATGGATGGCCGAGGTCGTTAAGGCGGACTAGTGAGGAGGTCTGGGGTTCGATCCCAACATGACCGTCCTCCCCGACTGAGGTTTGTTTTCCAGGTTTTCCTCAGGGTTCATAAATTGCAAATGACGGTACGGGACCCTAAAATTAGGCCTGGAATGCAACCTTGCTTAAAAAAAAAATTCTTCTCATGTATTACCAGTAATGACAGAATTTTATGCTCTAATAATCCCTTTAGTATGCATTGGAAAATATATCCATAATATGCACATAAATATGCCCATATAAAATTATTAAAACATCATATGAATATAAAATAAAATTTAAAACAATTTTATGTAGCTTCTCCGTGTATAAAATACTCTGAAAACCATATAAATTATTTAAATTGTCAACATTTTCCTTTAATATTGAAGAGTTAGGATATGTTTTCCTTAAAAAAAAATGCTTATATTTTTAGTTCTCCACACTCAAGTACTTTTCTGTTACAGTTTACGATCACCAAAAAGTTTTCCGTAATTAGCCGCCTCCTATTGCAGCTTAAGATATCCATATAGCGGGAAAAACTTCTCTCCACCTCATAGGAACTTAAGGATGTGTATACAAAAACTGCAATTTAATCTGCTTTTAGTAGGCAGTTCGTAACGTTTCCGTGCTAACGTTTCTTCTATCTCACACGTTTGATAACATTTATTTTCTTCACTACATTGCCAACACTTCCAAACGCCGAATTTAATTTGGAGACAGTGATTTTGAAGTATATTAAGAACTGGCACAACGTAATACTATTGGTTTCCAAAGTAATAGCAGAAGGAAGATTGAGAGAAATGTGCACATATTTACCAAATGCCAGTTTCCATTTCTGTGTTCAGCAATTTTACCTGAACAAATGTATTCACTACATTCCTCTTTCCAAATATTCGTGAAATATAGAGCTGCACACAACCATGTTCCCCAGCGCGTTAACACTGTTCTGGTGGAAGTGTAACATTCGCTGATGCTGCTTGAAATGCTTGTTTTCTATAGGGCGCCTTAAGAATACCTTTTTTTTTTTTTTTTTTTTTTTTTACAGAAGATATCAGCCAATATACAAGCTGGAAATTTGCATGAATTGTTTCTGCAATTAGATGTAACCACAAGTCAAATGCGTCTTGTATGGAAATATAACTTTAGCATTGCCAGCTTTGATCATGTAGCTCGCAGCATCAGTCACAAAGATTATTACACGTTCGTACAAATATCGTCTGGCCATAGCAAGTTGGAGTCGACAAAATTTTTGGGAGTAGAAGAGCTATGTGTAGCTTTAAAGTTGTTTTATCGCAAGAAGATTTGGGGTGGATGGTTCGTTATTATGGAGAGATGCAAATAAAATTTTCTGTGATTTGTGTTTCGTCGATAGATACCCTCACGAAAGTATATCGAATCTGTTCTCGAATATTTTTAATTGTAAGATCGCAACACCGCTTGACAAAAGTTTGGTCCTGAACTTTACACTTAGTATACTGCTCAATGAAATTTCGGAGGGTGGGGATTGGTGAGTTTCCATAACGCAATGTCTGCAGCTAAAAATGCTTCGAGCATATCAGAGGAGAACTGTGAAAAATTACTATTCGAAAATACAGCTACCAATTTATATGCAAGGTCAATTTTCGAGGATTTAAGTTTAATATTATCTTTGCGTTTATCAGAATTTAAATGTTGAAAAACTAGAAAACGCTTGTCACAACTGACTGTTTTCCCAGACGCTCCGTAAAAAAATTGTATCATCTGTAGTTAACAAATCTGCTTCACACTTGCGTTGATACCCCTGTAGCACTGGCTTTGTTGCTCACTTTTACTTTTAGCATGATCACAAAAACATTGCCTTTGCATTATACCAGTACCACACCACTGTATGACCTTAGTTTCAACTGTAGAAGGATTCATGCGAAACTGCAGGAATATTTTCGGAATTTAATTTACAAAACTATTAAAGGATGAATATTTTGAATTGCTTTTCTTTGTGTAAAGTATTAGGTTGCTTTTTTTTATAAATCTCTGGACATTATAAACAATAAAATTTAGAGTAAATTTAATATTATGAATAATTACCACACCGACTCAATTCCGAGAACTCCTTAACAGCCTCTTCATACCGTGAGGGAATGGCTATGACCAGATAAAGCGGGAATTCATCAATGTGATGTGGTCCATTGATTAATCTCATATTTGAAAATGAAACATGAAAATAAAATAAACAATATGAAAATATATTTATAAAACATGCAAATGTGCAGCAAATTTAAGAGCCAATCTCGCAGTAGTTTTTTCAGTTGTAGTTTTCTCTTACTCAACATCTCATCTTCTGAAAAAGCAATGAACTCCGCTGTCAGCATCTCTACTGGTCGGCCCTCGCGTGATTCATCTTCGATACCTTCTCGCCCTAATCGAAACTGTTTAGCAATTTTGTTTTACGGTTGAGTACTAAGGGCGAGCTTTATCACTGTAAAATAAAAACGTATTACCTCGCGGTACTCTATTTTCGACATTACAAAAATTCACACACTTCTAGTTAACTTCCAGTTACTCCGATAGCTCTCACTACGACAGTAAAACTGACTTGCAAGACAAGGTCGTTATTTCCAGTACAAAAAGTTTTCAGGTCATTATGCCGTAATTCTGATAGGTCGGAATCTTTGAAACTACCTCATAACTCCAAAATTACTGAGTAGAACAAGCAAGTTATACAATAATTGTCTAAAGGAGAAACTTCGACAGCCCTTCGCAGTATTTGATGTTCTTAAAGGGCTTCTTCTTTCCAGAGAGCTTTCGACTTATTTTAACACTGACGATTAATCGTTGATGTACAATACTTTCAGTATTACTAGTGCTTACAATGGTAAATACACAAAACGAATTACTAAATTCCGTATATATACTTCTGCTTTTCTAGTTATATATGTATATATAATATAAAAAAAAAGAAAAATAAAGTAACACTATTAACAATGTAACAAATTAACAGAAATTATAAAAGTAGAAAAGGATAAAACACTAAGGAAAAGTCATACTTGTAATCGCTATATTTCGAACTAGAGTTCAAGTCTTGTCTTCTTGCCATAGAAGGACTCTAGCAGTTCGAGATATAGCGATCAAGTGCGACTTTCTCTTAGTGTTTTATCCTTTTCTACTTTTATAATTACTGTTAATATATATATATATATATATATATATATAAACTAGAAAAGCTGTAAAGGATAAAACAATTAGAAAAAGTCACAGATTAGTAAATCTACATTTCGAATTGCTTGAATTCTTGCCATAGGTAAAACACTTGACATAGAAGAACTCAAACAGTTCGAAATATAATGATTATTAATCAGCGAGTTTCTCTGTTTTTTCTTTTATTGTTATTTAGTTTCTTTATTAATAGTGTTACATTATTTTTATATATACTCCTAGAGCGACAGTTCCTCGGCTTATAACAGTCGACTATTTTATCAATATTTGCTGATGCAGCATATTTTCTCATTGGTCATTCTTTTGTTCGTGTATTTGCATCTCAAGACGAATTAGCATGAAAACTGGAAACATTTTTCAGTTGGAAAATGTCACATTCTTAGCTATTAGAAATAAATTTTGTCTCTTTTCGAGTATATTTATTTGCATTAGGTTGCAATATAATAACATTTATACTTTAACTTTTTATATTAAAAAGCCTCAATTATGATTGATACATTTTGATATTTTAATAACAAAGACATTTTATTAACAGATTTCACATTTTAATAGCGGCTTTTGATTTTAAGCTTTTTTTAAAATGTTACTCTGTGCAGTTGGGACTGAATATGGATATTAATATAAAAATAAATTAGCTATTTTATCTCCGTTGTTCCTCAAAGTCTCGCTTCACTTTCAGCCACATCATGAATGTTGACTTTATTTTAGGAAAATTAATTTGTGTTTATAAAAATAGATACTTGCCAGCGTTATAAAAAATTGGGCTTTGGAGTAAGGTAAAGGAAATAAGTGCAATATTTACCATCTTAAAATGCATCTTATTTAAAGCTGCTTTCTTTATTCGGCAGTAAGAGGTATATACGAGGTGTATTTATAATAGTGGTGTTCACGAATACCGAGCAATCTACGACACATCCACTCGTAGGACGATGGAGTGGTGGTACGCCATGCAGACGCTAGGTTGCGGTTGTAAACAAAGCGTGTAGGGAACCGACAGTGTTTGTTTGTGAAGTACAGAAAGTCTTGGACAAGTTGAAAGACTATCATGGACAAATGTGGTTTTCGTTTAAGGAAATTTTCAAAACTGCAGAAATTCATAGACGTTTAACTGTGGAATGTGATCAAGAGGATCCTGCACAGGAGGCCGTTTACAACTGGGTCAATGTGTTCCCCAGCGGCAGGGAATCTACACCCAATAATGTGAGTACTGGTTGTCCATTAACGTCGCTGTCTTCCAGGTACATCGAGGTTGTGCCTAAATATGACTGATAGGCGCTTAACCTTTGATGAACTCAAATGCCATATAGGCCTCGGCCGCGCAACCCTGCATTGATCGCGACTCGCTGCGAGGTAAAAATTTGGCAACAACGAAGAAGTTCAAGCAGCTGTCCAAGAGTGACTGGGTAGGACTCCCAAACAATGGTTTCACGACATCATAATAAAGTTACTAGGAAGATGGCAACAGTGCATTGACGATGGTGGGGAGTATATCAAGAGAATCATGTTGCATAATAAATGAAGTACCAAAAACTATCACTGTAGATCATTTCCGAACGCCTCTACTGTTTTGTATTTAAGCATTCCAGTTTTACGTACAATGCAAACAACACTTCTGAAGATTGCTTCTTTTGAAACTTTAAGAATATCACAAAGAACAGCAACTTCTCTTGCTCATGAATTGAGACAATCCTTAATTGAAGGAAGTATTTTAATTCTCCTTCCAGTTGCGCCGAATTCCCTCAACGGAAGCGTTTGTAAGGTGATGGATTACATTACCATAGAGCGATAAATCCCAGGAGTAACTTTATCTTACCAGGCTTTCATTGTTGTTTCACTGTTTAGGGTAGCATTTATAGGAAAATGCTAGACCATGGATTTTTTCTTTGATCTCAAGATAGGGCTGTACTTTATGCATGCGGAATTCACTTCGTGTTAATGTATAGATCTGGTAGTGTGGCAGATAGAGATGATCAACTGCTTGATCTCAACGATCACCCATTTGACTTCTTTATAGGGTTTTTTAAAAGTATTGTGTACTTAACTATGGGAGCTTGTCATATAATATTTGCTAAAAGATGGTCGTTTTGAATATTGATCTAACATACTGTTACAGAAAAATAACTACGTGCATTTATTGAATTGGCTCATTAAATGAAGATTTTTTTATTTATTTATTTGGTTTATTTACGAGCATTCTTTAACATCTCAGGTCATCAGTGACCTCTTCTTTCATGCTGGAGGTATTTTACGTGCCGTAAATCTATGACATGTACCCACGGCTTTACTTCCCTTCTGAAGGAAGTCATAATTAAGATTTTAAAGTCCGAAATAAAAAAAAAAAAAAAAAAAAAAAAAAACAGATTCTGGCCGGGATTTAAACCGCTGTTTGGGTCTACGAGACATGTATGGTTACCACTAGACCACCAGGACCGACTAATTGAAGACGGTATAGTGTCAGGTGAATATAAGTAAAATTTTACATACCTTCACTAGGGGATGTGTAAAGTTTTTTGCATAGCTCCTGAACACCTCCATATTCCTGAAGTTTGGTGATACCCTCTCGGCCCCGGTGCTCCATGAGCTCCCGGAGCTGCTTGAGAGTGACCCCATACTGAGCAGGTCTTCCATCTATGGTCGCCATCCCCTTTTTATCTGGCTACTTATCCTGAAACAAATATTTCAATATTATGAAACTGTAAAGCTCTGAATATTCCAACAAGTACATTACATTACATATGCGCTAGTCCACGTAAAATTGGCAGTAACATTTATTCTATTTACATTTAAAACAAAACATTGTGAACGCATAGAGACAGGCAAGTTTCGTGCTAAATATGGGCAATTTATCACCAATAGTTTCTATGTTAGAAGGTTATGAAGTTAGTACATTTGATATTCAGAAATAATTAACTCTGAAATGTTTCGGAATACAAAAACAAAATTAATGAATGAAAGTTCCTGATACACGGTTTGCTCAAAATAGTTCTTTATTAAATATTATTCGCCTTAGATAGTTACCTTTGGAATTCATTTGTTTCATCTTGCAAAACTTTAAAATATATTTATAATGCATGTTATTTGCTTACGTACATAGAACAAGATACTGGTATTATAACAGGAACAGAAAAAATAAATCCAGAATGAAACGGGGGGTTGTTTCAATTACTTCCTCTCGCGAGCTGTTTCTCCAGTAAGTACGTGGTGTGTGGTCCCGGGAGTGAGATAAACAGTTTACTATAGTGCGAGCCTGTGCATGTTCAGCGTGCCAACTGCTGTCCATTGTGCCTTAAATTTTATTAGTAGGTTGACTTTTTTTAGAAACTATTTCTGTTACCGGACCATATTTTTGAAAATTGATAATCATTCAATTTTTAATGCAGAGCAAAAATGCAATTCAATGCAATGCAAAAATGCAACACGCAATTCATTGTTTTAAAGTGAATGCAAATTATTAAAATAAGTTATAATGAAATAACCTCTTGCTTAAATAAATAAATATTCATTATGAAAGCTTAAAAAGGAAAATAATACACAATTTGAATTTGTGCATAGTTCCAGATACATTTTCAAAGGAAAAATTTTTCTTAAATCGTCAAACATTTATCTTTTATTACAAAAATATGCGCTGGAATTTGACATGGAATGTGCCATATACTGGGCAAACAAGTTGATTCTGTTTTTAACTAGCGTAATATGAAATGAATGACGTCATTATTACGGAAAAAGTGATCAGTCATCGCTTAATCTAGTTCGGAGAATTTGCTGTGGAGGTCGGCAGTGTGCCTCGGAGAGGGAAAGCTAAAGGATATTGGCATTTCCTAGATAAGTAAATTTATTTGCTAAATGCGGCGTGTTAGTTCCTTAACCATTCGCTCGGTTACACAATATCGTACTCTCAAAGCGTGCACATTTCACCATCCTTTAAAGACCAGATGCATTGACCAGCAATTACGTCCTTCTTTCAAACTGAATCGCAGAAAAATTCTAATAAATTTTAATCACCTTGTACTTACAAAGCGTTTCACTGATTAGCAAATATCAACTTTTTAACTGTGTACTAAATTTTCAGAGCAACCTTTTTCTTTTGAGGGGTATTAAATAAACAGTAGAAATTAACGAGCAACTCAATTCTATCCAACTTCAACGTTTAATGGGACCCGTGCCGAGGAGGTGCATGGCACATGGAAGATATGCACTCCGGAATACTAAACAAATTTCCGGAGTATTTAGCCTTACCCAGGCATGCGGAGCTCTGCCTGGAAGGACCACTTTCTCTAGCTTCTCGTCGGACCTTATGGAAACCACTCAGAAAATTAACAAACCAGGTCTGAGAACCACATTTGTGAGCGCTCAGCTGTTGCAATCACTTACCTCTAAGCTCTCTTGGAGCAATCCTCAGATATGGAAGTTATTAACTCTGCCGAGGAGATCTGGGCGGAAAAGCCTTTGGGCCCCGGCAGAGTTACAATGTGACTCTAGCGAAGGATAGTTCTAAAGATAATGCAGACAACCTCTAACACAAGAAGGCGTGTCTGCTGCCTTCTGTAAAACTTTCAATGAAGAAACAGATCTAATTCTGATTCAAGAACCCTTTATTAACACAGGACTAGGAGAACGTCAAGATAAGCTGATACATTGCAACAAGTGTAGTCGACTATATTCATTTTCGCAATAGAATTCAATGCCTGCCTCTTCTAGAATTTTGTTCTAGCGACATCACCACAGTGAAAACTGGCTGCAACATAGGGGGAAGGAAGAAGAGCCTATTGTCGAGCTCTATCTCCCCTTCGGTGGCGGTAGTCCACCTACCACAGAACTAGAGTAGTTGGTGCACACTGCACTCGGAGATGTTTGGATGTGACGCCAACTCTCACCACGAAATCTGGGTCAGTACGGATATCAACAAAAGGGGTGAGTAACTTTTAGACTTTCTGCTTTCTAGCAATCAACATATACTTAATGTCGGCAACACGGAAGGTGTTGTCAGACACTCCCCTCCAACGAAAGTAACATGTTTACCAGTCATCCAAGTCTTGCAAACCGTTACACTGCCTTGTTAACAGACTGGAGGACTCTATATCTAGGAAAGAAATAGCCCTAGGGTCTTTCCTAGATATAGAGTGTGATTTTGTTAACACCTCTTACGAGTCTATGGCTTTGGCTGCTCAGAAATATAAAGAAATGACACCCTTAATAGATGGATGAAGTCCAAGCTCAGGAATAAAAATATTACTGCTAGCCTTCTTGGAGAAACGAAAGGAATCATCGCCTCCCTTCCTTGGAGTCTCATGGTGAATAGTTTACTGCAGGAAGGATGTTATGTACAAGGCTATGCAGATAAGACAGAACTGATACCTTTTGAGAAATTTCCCAATACAGTTCGAGGCATGGTGAATTGTGGGCCGAGGAAAATTCACAGTTGGTGCGTAAAGGTTGGTCTCTCTATCAATCCAAGCAAAACAATTCTTGTTCCATTTACTAACAGGGGAAACGTAAAAGACCTAGGAAATCTTAAACTAGGCAGTTCAGTCCTGGAATATTCTGAGTCCATTACATATCTAGGTCTTGAACTGGATAAGAAACTGACCGGGAACAACCATATTAACAATATTCTCCGTAGAGTAGAGTGATCATCAAAATCACTACTGGATCCACCTGGGACTTGAAGCCATGCGATAGTCAGGTTGCATATATCTTACGACGCCATTTTTAGTTGGCGGACAACTTGCAGGTAAGCTATAGTAGATTACCAAGCTACAGAGATTAGCATGGCTATGCGTCACAGGGGCATTCACAAGTACTACAACCATTGCACTGGAGACTGGGTCGGGTCTCCCTCCCACAGATATCTATTTACAAGCGGAGGCTAGGCTTACTGTAAATAACTTGGTGCATATAGGGAACTGCAGAAGGAGCTTTGCAGCAACAGAACATACCTCCATTCCGAATTTCCTTGATATTCCAGAACTGGGGATGAGGTCAGAGCTACCGCCTGTGGTGCATCGGTAGTAAAAACGTGCGTTAAACGCTAATAAAAAAAATAAAGTTCTGACCTAATGAAATGTTCAACACTGAACTTTCCATCCATTTAAGGTAACTCTCGGATCTGGAAAAGATTCGAAGGAAGGAACCGTACACACAAAAGATCGCAACTAACTTGTATAGTTTACCGACGGATACAATCGGGTACAGGCATATACGATCTATCTCCAATGACCAACATTATTACA
This sequence comes from Metallyticus violacea, assembly GCA_030762175.1. Classification (NCBI taxonomy): domain Eukaryota; kingdom Metazoa; phylum Arthropoda; class Insecta; order Mantodea; family Metallyticidae; genus Metallyticus; species Metallyticus violacea. The sequence continues at coordinate 115,277,293 of CM060846.1, read as the reverse complement.
AACCTTGGTAAATATTGCACAGTTTTCCAAGCAGAAGCATTTGCTATCCTGAACTGTGCTTATAGAGAGGATTGAGCAAGCTTATCACCAAAACCGAATTCTCGTCTCTCAGATAGTCAAAGTGCTCTAAAAGCACTGTCTTCCAACCAGGTGGAGGAATCTAAATTGGTACGGAAATGTCAAAATGCCCCATCCTCCCTGGAATCATGTAACAGACTAAACCTGGGGTATCAGCGTATTTATGGGAATGAAAAGAGATCAGTTGACAAAAAGGGGGTGCTGATACGCTCTTTTTGCTCTGAATCTGCGTTTGGAATCTGTACACATGCTGCTAAGATCTCGGTTAAAAGATGCGTTGGAAATAAACATCAGCTTTTATATTGCACTTTCTTTTAATAGTGTTCTCACGGCGGTTTCGAAATCAGGTCATAGTGTAATTAGTGATGCTACATAATAACTATTAAACTGGTTTATAAAATGCATTTGTATAGGAAAACCTGTTAACAACCCTTTCAGGATGGAAGAAAATAACAGTTGATTCCAACATGGAGCATGTACAAGTGCATACTATAGCTTCTTTCAGCACGAGAAAATTACATTTTTAAATAGAATTTAGTATGGTACAAAATATAATGTAAAAATAAAAATTTAGTTCTTAATTTTACTCCGCCAATATTAGTTCAAAAACAGCTGCGATATTAACACTCGTAACACTATCCAGAGATTTAAGTAACATTTCTTCATTACTCTTCGTAGTCAGAAAGGTGAACCATTTCTTTTAAATAAGAAAGTTTCGGATTTACTGGAGTAAATTTGATTTATTATTTTTTAATAAATACTAAGGAGTGTCTATAAATAGTGTATGATACACGTGTTAAAGGTTAGTAACTTCGAAAACATCCTACTCACAAAATAAAATAACACTTTTAACACTTGTACCATAAATATAAGTATATCAGAAATTTGCATGATGAAGGAGTTTAAAATGAGCAAATATCAGCTCAGAGAAAGCACAACATTAAATTTTATGTAGCTTCTAAAAAACCTTGCTGTAAATTGTACGAGGAGCTGTTAGAAACAAATGCATATTAAATGCAATTGGAAAAATAAAAATATTTAAGCAAAAACCCTTATTTGAATTCGTTTTCCGGATTGAGTTCGAAATCAGGACAATTTCCGCTTACATAATGTTTTACAGTCCGTATTGAGCGCTGTTGCAGTTTTATAAGTTTTCATGTTGGTTAACCTGATTTAGTTTATTTTTATGTTGAATAACTTATTTAAACAGTGAATTATTGATTCAAGAAATAATATTTGAGAATATAAAACGGATATAGAAGGTTAAATGTAGAACAACACTAATGCTATTTTCATAAAATAACGATTCACTTTGTGTGATAGAAATGACTGAGGCTAGCGCGCAAGGACACAATCATTTCGATTTCAGTACGATCCCAGTTTACATCCGTCTCATTCCGGATTGAATCCATTTTATTCCCAGGCTTGGGTAAGATCCAACCTTTCTCTTGAATTCCAATTTACATGCGCGTTTTCAATCCGGAGAGCGTATCCAAATTAAATTGAATCCGACATATAAATGTGATGAATGAAGGAATCACTTCCATCAGGCAACTTAAACGCCAAAATATTTAGCGATACATATGCAAGCTATAAATAAATAATCATTTGAGCTTGGTGCCTGTGCTCATTAAGAAAAGTAGCTGCTAACAAAGCATTTGGGAGATCCGCCTAAGGATATATGCATTTTAACGTGTTTATGCCCTTTGTGCGTGTGCTCATGTATTGTTCAAGAGCGGAGCCAAACTCAATTCCATGGAGCCCGGCAGTATGTTAGTTTCTAGCGTGTAAATAACAAGCACGCATATGGAAAGTAATGTTAGTGTGGATAACACCGGTTCTGTAATACGGCATAAAAATTCACATAACCAGATTTTGAGAGCACGATTTGCTTAGATGCAGACATTGCAGTTGTCCTTTCAGTTCCATATCAATTATTAAATATCAGTTTATGTACTTAATCTCGCTAAATATTTAAATGCTGAATTTAATGCGAAGCATTTGAAATAAGAGCATTGTTTGGCTTGGGCATGTTTATTCTTCCAGTAAGGTGAGGAAATTCCTAGAATCAAAGCTGTGCATCAGTACAAGGCAAAGAAGGTAGGCTTTTACTTGCTTTCTTCGAATAGGAAATTAGCTCAGCAAATTGCTTTTTAAGAAAATTTTAAAAATAACGTTTATTATAAAAGCAAAATATGCCAAATAATGTGTAAGAATAGATTTATAAAGACACTTAAATATTCTAAATCTCATGTAAAATGCAACACCCACACAAAAATAATGTTCAATTTGGCTCTTTTTCTTCTGAACTATATTCGTAAGTAAATGTGCAATGTATTGCTGTTACAAATGGAAGAAGTGGAAAAGCAAACGCATAATTGAGGCGAACAATTCCCTTAGGTTCATGATCAAGTGCCATTGAAAAGACCGTAGCACATATCACGTGATTGTACTCATGACTATGAAAGGCGACTTTTATTGCTTAAGCGTTCAGCGAATTTGGATGCAAAATGTAATAATCTGTTTACACAATATACGAAAGAGGTTCGTTCCAGCGCAGCAGTGAGGTCATTGGGACACTCCGAGTTTTCGTATTGTGTTCAGGTTCTATATGTCCCAGATTACGATATCTATAGAAACGAGGTATCATGGACACCTGAGATTCTACTTCCATATGACCCCTAAACTAGAACTTCAAACTTTTTCTCCCTTCAGGAGGCACCTATACTTATTTTTACCATAGGTTCTAGTCAACGTCCGCTATCACGCACGCAACGGCTGGCCGGCACAAACCTTAAGTTATCAACCCTCTGGCAAATGGATGAAGGGAGGAGCAGTATATTATTTAAAACATTTTTTCATCTGGCCGCGTACACTTTGGAATTATCATGGTGTTGAGAGTATGGCGCCTAAAGCGCATGGCGTTCTGGGCTTTAGCTGACTGACTTCAGAGCTGTTTACCGATTTAAGCAGAAGATAACCGTGGTGACTAATAACAACACACACAACACATTGTATACTTTTGAGAGAATCACAGAGTTTTGACTGAGTAGTGTTTAACGATACTGAGGCACCACAGGCGGTGTACACTGATGATACATGAAATTAAATTATATATTGGGAAAGGATTTTTTTTCTTAAAGGAAGGAAACTTTCCAGGCCTAAGTTTAGGGTACTCCACGGCATTTGTCATTTATGAGGACTGAGGAAAACCTGGGGGGGGAAGCTCTTAGTCTGGCAGGATGGTCCAAGCGGGATTCGAACCCCAGACCTCCCGCTCACCAGTCCGCGCCTTAACGACCTCGGGCACTTGTGGCGGTGAATCACAGAGTGCCCACTATTTTTGGTTAACAACGTTATTTCAGTTCCTTGGTTGTTATTGTGAATGCTTGCTGTAATGTGGAGGATTTAAGAAAGTGGTCATATTGTCACGCTCATCGTTTACTCAGCCGGTATGAAAAGCGGCGGCAAACATTTGATGCAAGACCGTTATTAGATTTCCCAACAATAACACTGATAAACTCTCCCGCAACTGTGCATTTGTCTGCTGTTAGTCCTAGATTGCTATTGGCTAAAGTTATTACATCACTTCATGTGGAGTTTGTCTACTGTTAAATCATAGAATGTTACTGGCTGAAGCTAAGCATGTTACTGATGCAGTCTGAGAAAAAAACTCGATCGCGATATTATCAAAATGTGGCGACTAATTACACGACATTGATATCTATTCTAAATAAGTTGTTGGCTACACTATGAACGCGCGACTAGTTTTTTTTTTTTTTTTTTTTTTTTGTAGTTTTTAACGCCCGTTTTTCCTATTGAGGCACCATAGGCGGTAGACACCCATGATATATGAGATGAAATGATATATTAGGAAATGATTGTTTAAGGAAGAAAACGTTCCAGGCCTATGTTTAGGCTACCTCCCTGGTATTTGCCATTTATGAGGACTGGGGGAAAAAAAGCTCAGTCAGGGAGGACGGTCCTGGTGACATTCGAACCCCAGACCTCCCGCTTACGAGTCCGAGCCTTAACGACCTCGGCCACCCTGGGGGTACGATTAGAGTGTGATCGACAGTGCTACAGTTCGGAAACCTACACGTCTCGCATAATTTCCTCGATTTGAAATGAAAAAAATATCAACCACAAAATAAAAAAAAACATTTATGACTTATCAGTAGGGTCAAGATTCATAAATTTTAAAATATTTTGTTCCTTGTTAGCTAACTGTGAAATTTTAACATAATTATCCATTTCTTTATCATGGGAGTCATATAGGTGAACCTTTTGAAACCTAAATAATGACTTAAAACTTATAGATTAAAAAATTAATTTAATGTAAAATAATTTTAAACGAAATTAATTTTAAATTGTTAAAATTAAATTTAGTGTATTTACGATAAAATTACTTTTAAAACATTAGCCAACAATGTGCATTTTGATGAACTTCAGAGACAACATTATATTTAATATTGTAATACGACTATTTTCATGTTGTGTTAAAAACTTTGTTGAAGTTAACTTGTTTTTACAAACAAATTGAATTTAATTTTGTAATACCATTGTTGTCACTCACGTTCAATGTCATTTTTTTTTCAAATGACTAACAGGCGTCTTCTGCTTCTTTATTGTCAATCAAGTTCTATTAAAGAAAATTGTCGAATTTAGAAGTAAACAAAAGGCATTATTAAAATGCTTACGGTTTATATAACAGCTAAAAGGAAAGGTTTCTAAAAGTTGGTTGATTAATACAGTGAATCGGCAACGATCCCAATTTCACCACAAATGGTAACATTGTATTATTTTGCCACATGTGCCAAAAATAAGTGAGCTGGGACCAAAAATCGCATTTTCTACAGTATAAAGAGTCTGCAGGGTATGTCAGCAGTATTGAGAGGAATCGAGAGTGTCCAGTTCTAAACACTAATTTCCGGGTTTTCTGCCTCTTCAGAAAATAACTTTAACTCCCATTTATGTGACGCGCTAGTATTAGCCAATGTGCCATGGCATGTGGTACAGAACCCAGTATTAAATAAATTTCTTCAAGATATCAGTGCCCGAAAGACACCAGACAAACCAACACAAGAGGAGAAAATATTTGCACCAACTATACGAGAAAAAGACTGAATTCGTCAGAATAGAACTTCAAGACTACAACATCTGCCTTTCAGTAGATCAAACTTGCGATATTTGTGGTCGCTTCATTGCTAAAGTCGTAGTGGGCAAGTTCAACCCCACAGAATCTAGTAACCCCCTTCTCATATTATGCAAGATGCTGGACAAAACGAACCACACCACCAGTCTGCACCATCAGAGAAATTTCTACTGCTTGTGGCTGACAGTGTGGCCTAGGTGATCGAGGCGGGAAAGAAACTGAACAATTTCTGAAATAGCTGATGCACATCACCTGTCCTTACTCACGGCTTACACCGATTGGCTGAAGTGGTTAAGAATAATTTCCCCGGAGTGAACAACATTATTTTATCTGTGAAGAAAGCCTTTCTGCAGCTCCCAGTCGCACTAAGGTTTTCAAGGAAATGCTACCGCAAACAACTCTGCCACCAGGACCCAACATCATCAACAGGGATACCTGACTGAAGGCAACTAGTATGAAAACGCCAAGTGTTATAGGCACGTTTGGTATTAATGAAGTAGCCGCTTTTCCAATAAGAACATCACTTCATTTCCCCAATTTCGTTGATCTTCCAGCTATTCAACGCATGGAATACTCGTAATTACCACTAAAAGATGGAAATCATTGACAATTTCAAAGAATGAAATACCAGGGCCAGTGGGCGCAGCTTGTTCTTTGAAGCCCACCAAGATCCTACAGCGGAACCCAAGGTTTGTAACGATGAAACATGTATCTGCTGTTCTTCACGGGGGAAAATTTCAAACGATTTACCTTGGGGACCGGCAACAGTGGCCACATTGAAGTTTGCACGATATCTTCATGCTGTGCCGAGAACATTTTCTTACTATAAGGATGTTTTAAAAGACAACAGAAAAAGTTTCACTAGAAAACCTAGTGATTTATTTAATAGTACAGTAACGTAAATAATAGTAAAATGTTCCAGGTGACTTTGATTAATCGAAAACAGTTCTGATTGATTTTGATTCATTGAGTTTAAGTTTTAGTGCTTTACAATGTAAATAATTACAAAAACTTTATTATATATTTGTTTCAATAATTTATTTTACTTTAGCCAAGAGAAACTTAAAGAAAAAACACTCTAAAAGTGAAAAAAAGCTTTAAAAATTATCTTTACATTAAAAAAAAAAAAAAAAAAACTAATCCAGGATGAAAATTCAGGTCCTGCTCATCGGTCACAAAATCTGAGCTTTCAAATTAAGGAACATGGTTTATATCTTGCATAATGTATTTTAAAATATACATTTGGCAGGATAATGAGATGATATAAGCAACTCAATGAGCACGATAATATCCTGATAGGTTGCAGTAATGTTCTGACCGTATCTGATTTTCCATTTAGTCGCTGTCAAGTGTTATGTTCCTGTTTTACAGTATTTTGGGATCAACATTCCTTTTTGCGACCTAACCCTTACCGGCAAAGATAGTAACCGTACATGTTTTACCTGTGGCATCCTTTAGACTCGCTTTGTTGCAATGCAAGAAAATTAAATTGATAATCGAATTCACTTGCACGTTATTCTGCTGGTTACTTCGAAGATATATATATAAAATCATGGTCAAGTTAAAAACCACCTGTGGTTATAGTATTTTTGTTGAATAATCCAGAAACAAACATCATTAAAATTTCGTTGCTTTATTAATTAATTTGCCTCTATTTACCAAATTTTATCTCAACCAGCAGTCTAGCCAAGAGATACAGAAATGAAAAGAAGATGTGTCCAAGGATTTGTCATTAGATACATCAAAACATAACACTAAAAAGCGATGAAATTGTTGCAGCAGATATTTACACATTTTTTCGAATAATAACCTCATCCTAAACCCAAAACAATGGTCAGAAAATTTCTAGCACATACTGAATGTTTAAAATTTGATACGTACATTGTGAGAATTAGAGAATTTCACGACAAACACAATTGCATTTCCATATATTTCTCTATGGACAATAACGAGTTGTTTGGAATTATACTGTAAGCTTCTAGAGTACTAGTTCATTCATACTGATAAGGAGAAGCAAGGAGCAAGGATAAACAAGACAAAGTAGGAGTGGGGGAAGGAGGGTGTTGTCTAAGACCCCACCAAGATGCCTGCTACGCAATTCTAATTGCATCTTTTAAGTTAGTAATCATGTTATTGCCCACCCAACCATCTGGCTACACTAACTACTTTAAGTTGTGAGTGGGACAGTTCATATCGGGTTGACCAAACCCTAGGTCCAGGGGTGCAAACACAGAGGTCTGTGCCACCCGTGGTATTTTGCATTAGGGCGGCACCTTGTAACTCTAAACCGACCCGCCATTCGCCTGCAGACGGTTGCGTCGCCCAGGCGCTTTAAGTTGTGAGTGGGACAGCAGGCAGGACACGATGCCCTCACTGGATTAAAAGAGACTGGTCCCCTCGAGAGCACTTGGCTGCTAGTACCAAGATCGTTGTACGCCAAAGTTCATTAGTCCTTCACAAGTTATTCTACTACTTTATATCACACATGGGTTAATGAAACAGTTTTTCAAGGCTTTAAACAAAAGGTGTGCATTTTTTCAATATGTTTGTGATGAATTTCCAGCTTTCTTAGAAGCAAAGGCATATTTAATGGATCCAATATATGTTTCCCATTACATTTCAATTTGCGATGGACTCAAAAGAGAATACACTATGCAAAGTGTATACAGAAATCATAATAACCTTTTTGGCAACAAAAAGTCTCTGGGTTATAAAAAAGCGGGGCAAATGCTGGCGTATTCAAATTGCTGCAAATGAGTTTGAAATTTTTGCAAGTTACTCTGACACCTTGAATATTATTCAGAAAACCTGGGTTCTCTTGGTGAAGGACAAGCGGAAAGATTCCACAAACTCTGTACATCAGGAACGATGGGATATCTATATGCTTTCTCACTGAAGCTCAAGCCAGAAAGCTAGCAACCTTATGCAAAATGAAAAAAGCTGCGAATGTAATGTACTTGCAAAAGGATTTAAATAAAGTTTGTAGATATCGTGTAATTGCAATGTTATTGATGGCACACCATAATATTTAACAATGTTGACAAAATGAAATGGTGATAAATTTACCAAAATATAAGGACAACTACCTATCAAATACAGTATAATTAAAAATTTGCGAATACTATACATATTATCACTTTTTTCAATACATTTTCTTTGTTTTATTTAATCTGTGTTGTATTTGGAGACTTTCTTTAAAAAATAATTTTTTAAAAATAAAATCTCATGAAATTGGACTATATCATTAATGTAAATTTGCTAAAAAAATCTTGAAGTCATAGCAATAAAATGCACTGATTTTCGCATTTAACAACTAATTTCATATTAAATTATTTTATTTGGTTCAGACAATAATTAAAATATTGTAATTTTTAGACTACCTATTATTACTTCAAAAATATTCGTGCTGCGAAAGCGTGTGAAATAATATTTTTGCATTATATAAGCATGAAATTTATTAATATTTCTTGGACAATCCCTTCTCTAGAGCATGCCTCGTTCTTGGGACTGTGTAAAATGACAATTGCTCAGCGGGGTGACATGTTAGATCATGCCCAACAAGTATAGAAATCATCTAGGAGCTTGGTTCCAATGGAAGCGCTATAAAGAAGAGGCTAGATGGAATTGACTGTCCCAAATTACGCCAATTATCGGGAAATTCTCCGAGAAAGAAATTAAGTTCAGGATAAGGCTCTTGTGCAACCCGCTAGGAACTACCCCTTAAGTCATAGATCACTCTTGCTCGATACCGCTGTTGTTCCCATGGAACCATATGGCTAGGACTCTGAAGGAAATAGAACTCAAAACCAAAGTCCTTCTACCCATAGGCGATTACAAGGCGAGAAGATTAGAATGCGCACACCTGAATATGGAACTTCCGCAGACATAGTGGGGTCTGGTTGTATGAAAAAACGAGACGAAAAAAGTTTCAATCTGATCAACAAGAAGCGTCACCCATGATTAGATTTGAGCCTCAACATGCAGTGCAGCTCGAATATTCCGGTAAGTCTACAACACACTTCTACAGGTACGAAAAGCTCATTCCAGTGCCGGACTGTTGTACTGAAGAACTCATTTTCCCAGAACAAGAAAAGTTCATCATACACACGATATTGGCGGTGCGCACACGAGCAGATAGAGAGACACCCAGACATCGTTTGCATACTTGTAGATTGGCCTCCACGTTCTTGAAGGGCATTCATGACTCAGGAATGGGAAGACTGGCGAAAAGATAAAAGTTCAGAGAGTTTAGCCCATGTAACGGGCGACATTACCGCCATAATCCAGGTCAGTGTTCTGCACCCATTGTTGGCATGCAGGAGATACTGCACGTCATCGAAAAACCAAGTTCTAAAAAGGAGTTTGTTTCCAAGTATTATTCTTTTCTCATTTTATAACAAAGATGATACATTCTTTTCTTCGACTATTCTTATCTAAATTATATTTTCTTATATTTGTTTTTGGGAAAATCAGCTGTGTATTTTTGAATTTGTCTATTCATGGAAGAAATTTTCGACCAAATAGAGCAAGTACTTTAGTTCTGGCCCGTTGATAAACTCAGGACCAGGCCAAACACAGGCCGTTTTCTGTGCGGTCTACATTCCTACTCATTTGGAATTCAAAATATCATGAATTTAAATGCTCAGCAGTAATAATATAATACTGGATTCATTCTTAAAATGTTTCTGAAAAGGGATATTTAGTAAATATTGTGTGTGCACCTTAAAAGAAAAGATAAAAAAAAGGGGGGGAATTAAAGGGGTAGTCCCTGTGTTGGCCTCAATGCATTTAACACACTCACATACCAGTTCATCTTCCGAAATTGAGTCATTTCTCGCCTGATATTTTCTTTCAGTTCTGCAAATGTGTAGATTGCATCATAAACTTTATTTATCATCTTTCCTCATAAATAAAATCACGTCACGTCATCCCTGCATCTTTCTGTATTTTAGGCCCTATTACTCTGTATGCACTTACCACGCACCACACACAGATTTTCTCGTTGTGAAGAATATAGAGTTTTGCGTCGAACATGATCGCATATACGCAATTGTGTTTTATAAGCAAACATTAAACAACAGTAACCGCGTATGCTCTTAAATGTAAATTGACTCAATTTCGTAATGCCAGAAACTTGAGGATGTAGCAGGACATCTTAAGTGCTTATTTTCATTGTAATTTCAGTTGAAATTGCGAGAACTTTAATCAGTTTCGCGGACATTACATCTGCTTAGCCTACGTTGTCGCTTTGATACCCGACCCGCCAGCTCCCGTGAAACGGACTAGAAAGCCGGAGACGATTATAACTGACCTTCACTGCAGCAGACGTTCGGAGTGGCACGAGTGCAAAGTAAGCAAAACTCTCAATTTTAGAGCAAAGTTTGACAGGAATATCTTACGTTACAGTAAATGTTGTACTTTTGTAATAGTTGCTAACATTGTACATGGCTGCATCAATACTTCAGTAAAACAGCCGAGCTATTGTTCTATACACTGGTGAGTTGAGAGATTAGCTGAAAATTTCAATATTCACTCTTAGGTAGATGCAAGGCGAAAGAAACTCTCCCGCGAAGTGAATAATTATTTCCTTGGGACGGGTGGCCGAGATCGTTAAAGCGCGGACTCTTGAGCGGGAGATCTGGGGTTCGCTTCCCACCAGTACCGTCCTCCTTAACTGAGGATTTTCGCAGGTTTTCCTCAATCCTCATAAATGGCAAATGCCGGGGAGATACCCTAAACCTGAAATGCTTACATGCTTCTTTTTTTTTTAAATATCTTTTCCCAATTTACCAATTCATTTCATGTATCATCAGTGTCCATCGACTGTGATTCCTCAGTAGTTAAAACGGGCGTTAATAACCATTAAAAAAGTAATTTCTGATGCGGGACTCGAACCCGCAGTTTCCCCATGGCAGAAGAGTTGGGGTGTAACGCCCTTATGGCCATAGCCAAGCGGCCCGACGAGTCGTGGTATTTCGTTTAATTAGCACTCGCTTCAGGCATGAGCGGATTTTAATGTGCTATCCGACAGTCTCATGATATCCCGTGCTTTCTATGAGATGACGCCTGTTGCAGTGTCATATAACCCGCTACTGATTTGGTGCCAAAGTAAGAAAAATCGAGCAAGATTGCTTTCCTCGAAACGGGAGTATTTGTGCTATGCGTGGACAAATGATTTCGGACTGTAAACTTTTCCTTCGGTTGTTACCACCAAACTCCCTTTTGCCACATCTCTTTCCTTGCATTAAAATATCCTGTAAAAACACAGGTCAGGCAGTGTCAGAAAATTGTCATTTCTTCACTTCTGTACAAAATAAAACGTCCTCAATATTAATTTCACAACGAAATGCTGACTTTTTTTTATTCACTGTTCACTTTCGGACGTAACAAGGGAGCGCACTATCGGGGAACATCGCATATCTGATATAGCAGAAGTATTTGAGGGAGCTGATGGATCCAGTTATCAAGAGGAAGCTTCGAAACTAAATACAAAAGTGATGCAAGTGATCAGAACCCATTCTCTGCGGCGTTTCCACTGGGAACAAGGTTACATGTATATGTCAACGTTCACTCTTTAAGAAACAGACGACATGCATGTGAATGTCACAGACGGACTGTAAATGAAGTATTAAAGATTGAACACTGAACAGTTCCTTTGCGCCTTCTGTTTGCAATATTTGCCTGTTCCGCGGACTTCTAGAATACCATAGCCTGGAGGATCAAGAGGGTGGTGTTCTGTTCAGACGAATATAGAAGCCTTAACTCTATGACGTGCTGGAAATGCCAAATTATCTCCCGGTTACATGGTAGGACAAGCCTCGCGTTTTGGGGATGGATGACTGCAGGAACGATCAGGGAACTCAAGATATCCAGCATGGATTTAGAAGAATACTTGAATGCTGGAAGGAAGCTGTTACCCACCGTACGACTGATTTAACCAGCTGAGAAAATGTGTGTGCAGAGCAACCCAGAGTGCACATTTTCCAGTTCACGAAGGATTGGTTTGCTACTTATCCTGAAATACATCCTATACATCCTATTTTGGCTTGCCAAAACTCTAGATCTCGATCCTATCCAACATATCTGAAAAATTATGTTTCGAAAGTGGGAAAAGGGACAGAGATGTGGGAGAGCATTACAAAAGTCCAAGAACCTGCTGCTCATTGATCCTGCCCAGGTCCCGAAGAATTGATGCGGTATAATTGACAGCGAGGGTTTAGCCCTTCTTTTCCAAACAAACTTGCACTTACATATTTAGAGAAAAATAAACATAGTGAGCCTTTTTTTTCTCTCTAAAAAATTCACTACCCGTTGTCTTCAAGAAATGTTTATTGCTTAGCGAGCCTGAGCTCCTCTATAGGAGAACAGATTTAGGTTTGAGCAAGATCGATCTAAGTACACTCACTTCAACAGTTTACACACACACACACAAATGAGTGTGTGTGTGTGGATTCTCTTCATAAATGAAGGGCAGTTAATGGTGCATACTACCGTAATCTGTTGAAAAGGTTAGAGGTCAGTCTGTCGAAAAGAAGCAATATTCCAACACAAAATGCATTGCTCCCCCATTTACACAGCTGGTATTACGCAAGAGAAACTGCATAAACTGCACTGTATATTCGGTAACATGTCCTTAGGCCCAGATTTAATAACATGCGACTTTGTATATTCGGCAACATGTCCTTAAGCCCAGATTTAATAACATGCGACTTTGTATATTCGGCAACATGTCCTTAAGCCCAGATTTAATAACATGCGACTTTGTATATTCGTTACCTCTTAAAGAAGCCGTAAAGAAAGACAGCTTTGAGAACGATGAAGAATTGGAAGCCTGGGCAATTGGCTTCATGTTCATCCTATTACATTTATAAAACAGGATTAAAGTACTGCCAGTTGGACTGCTGTAATTTGCAACTATTAGTTAATGCCTTGTAGAAGAATAATTGTGCTATTTCTGGTACTAATCATGCACAACCAATAAAGAATTAAGGCGAATTTACTTTATATTTGTTCCATTCTCATAATGCACTTCAGATGACCTACTTTTTCACTAATAAGACCGTATGATGTGTATGCTAGCAGGCGAGAAATTTTCCATTAATTGTTATATGTCAACATCTATCTAGAAATACCCAGGATTCAGTCTATTTCGTGTTAATATTTGAGTCTTCTTGCATTATTTAATGTTAATGCATTTGAGTTATTACTAACCTTTTATATTTCAAATGCATATAGAAATGCAGTGATATGGTTACAGATATGTGCATAGAGAAAGAGAGGAGGGGAGTATGAAGTTGCTGCGGGATTCGGTAACAGAGGAGTTCTATATCACGGATTACAGTTGTCAAGACCGTATGGAAATATCCATGACTAGAGTTGCGCATCTTGCTCATTGTTCAATTACGCAAAGTCTTTAACACTCTCTACTCCCAAATCTAAACCCCTCTTTTTTTCCTTTCTTATTTCAAACCGAAAACCTCAGCGCATTTTATATGGCGTGCGGATTTTTTACTTGTAATTTATATCTTGAAGCTAAACATGAAATTCTTTTCCTAAGAAAGGAAATGTAAAAGAACAAAATGAAGTTATTAACAGAAAGTAACATTATTGTACGTAAAAATGTCATATTATGGTCTTGTAGGTACACCTCTTGATTGGAAAACTTCGGGGTCGCCCATATACGCTGTATTCACAACGCACATGCAGCGACTGGCACACTACAGTGCGCGCTTTGCCTGTAAACATAATCGTCACAATCGTAAGCATCTGGAAAGTCAACATTAGGGTAGAGTAGCGGTGGTAGAGCGGTTTAGAAGACATTGCTCATCTGCGTAGTCTCCTGGGTTCAAATCCCACACAACGTTTTGTTTTACTTTTTATTATTGGTTTTATAATAGTATATGTAGAACATCATGTTGTGTTAATATCACATTATACTTTAACGTTATCATTTGGGTTTTAATGGCATTACCTATGCACACAAACAAAAACGTAATCCAAAACTAACGCGTTCTTTACAAATAACTACATAAATACACGAACAGAAGCTGTTATCTCCTAAAGTGAAAACACAAATTAATATAGTATGTATGAACCCTCAGCATGTATAACTGCCATCAATCTTCGGGGCTTAGATGATATCAGACTTCTACAGCAGTGTGAACGAGAGGCTACAATGTCCCAGGATTCTTGAATTTGTGCTCATAAGCAATCTTTTGTGCTTCGTGCATGTGCACGGAAATTCGAGCGCAATGTTTTTTCACCTCAGTTGACACATTTTCGATTGTGTACAAATCTGGTTAACAGGAAGGCCAGTTCATCATTCTAACATCTTGCCTCTCTGATAACCAATTTGAAACCGTTCAATATGATTATCGTAGACGAATTCAATAATTTAATCTGGATATGTCAATCCTTGCGGAAGGGAATCAAAATATGCTCAAGTATGTCCCTATATTGTACACTGTTTAGTGTATCGTGAAGCTTCCACAATACACCCAATATCCAGCCCTGACAAGACACAGATACGTGACCATGGCGATCCTCTTTAGCCAAGTATCCTTGGGACTTTAAACAACCATTTTCCCCTTACGTATAGAAGAAAATGTCACTGTTTGAGAATATTGTGTTAATCCTGGGCGAAACATTCTGTGATCGTCTGTCAGGCGTTTCTTCTGAGCTACTGTTTGTGCGTTATTTATAAGCCGCAGAGCCGTTCGAACAGATCCACGGAACAGCGAAATTGTTTTCATTTCAGAAGATTGGAAGGGACGCCTTTCTGCTCTTGCAATTAAATTTGCATTCTGGTCCGGAGTGGACATACGTGTTCTTCCTGAACCAGGATGACGACTTTCAACTCCTTCCCTGGATAATCTCATCCACCTCTGAGCTGTAGATGTGGGAACTCCAGTAAGATCTACAGCCTCACTCACAGAAAAGTCTGCTATATTGCATAATGCAAGGAGAGATTGTCTAGTGCCTATGTCTTTGTGTGTGCTGTGCCATGGTCGAATGCGGTATGATTCACTGAAAACAAACCTGTTTGAGAGTGCTGCGTTTGCGCTGACTTATGCTCACAACATGGGATGCGTGCGCAACCATATTGCATTTAGACAAAATACTGAAGGAATATTATAATATTGGTGATAATATATATATACCGGGTGCATAATCTAAAACTTGCATCGCAAATATATCTGAAATGGGAGAAGCTAATAATTGCAGCACAAGCACAGATATTCATAATTAATAGAATATGTATTTCTTGATTAAAACTACATTTTTCAAATGGAACAATGCCTATTGACATCAAGAACATGAAACCAGAGGAAATTAGAATGAAAAGTTTTTTTGCACGATTCAAATGCAAGCAGTTTAAAACCTATCACAATATAAACATTTCAAATATCTATAGTTGTCTGCTACATTTACTGCTTAGTTACTAGGCTACGATGCTCGTTTGTTCGTTTACATTTTGTTTCCTTTACCTAATTGCACCAGGTCTTCCTTACCAGTACTTTACGGTAGTTCTTGAAGTAGTTGTTGATTTGGTTTATTTACGGGCGTTCTTTAACATCTCAGGTCATCATCAATTCAGGGCGTGAAACGACTGATAAATTTTGCTCAGAGGCCTCTTCTTTCAAGCGTGGGGTTCTTTTTCGTGCCGTAAAATATCCATAGCATTATTTCTCTTCTGAATGAAGCCATTAGGATTTTTTACGCCCGAAAAAACCCATCGATCCTGGACGGGATGGAACCCGCGATCTTGAATTTAGAAGCCAAGCATGGTTACCATTACAATACCTGGACCGACGTTCTTGAAGTAGGAAGTGCTGGAAGATGATATTTATTAATGCTGAAAAAGTCGACATGCTCATGATATATGGAGAATGTAGGAAACTTGATATTTTTTCTTGTAATGTGTACACTGAAAGATAGAGTACTACACACGTCTTCACTGATTTTTTCAAAATAATTGAATTGGACGAAGCGGACCTGTACGTTGGCCTGCTCGTTCACCAGATTTGGCCCATTTAAATATTTCCTGTGGGAAAAGCTAAAAGACACTGTCAAAAAGGATATACCGACTACACCAGAAGACGTGAAAGGGCGTAATTGCAGCTGCCTGTTCTGAAACTGTTGAAATGCTAAAACATGTGCACCAATCTTTACATGACAGACTATAAACTTGTATTGTAGCTGGCGGTCATCATTTTGAACACTTTTCTCTTTTTTCTTCAGAATTAAAAGTATTGTGTTTCCACTTTTGTACTTCTTAAGAGAAAGTAAACTACAAGTACAAAATGTTTCATATAGCCGGTAAACTAATTTCACTAGAACCAGGCAAAAAGCACCATTGACATTCTAATTTCCTCTAGTTCCCCCCCCCTTGGTGTCAATATGCATTATTTCATTTGAAAAAAAAATGCTTTTTTAAAGAAATACACATTCTAATAATTGTTAATATCTGTGTATGAACTGCAGTTATAACCTTTGTCTAAACTTCAGTTCTATGAAAGCAGCACTTCCATAGCACCTACCATTTCAGATATATTTGCGGTACGTTTAAGGTGATTCAGCCTATATAATGTGTGCGTATTACATAATGTTAACGTTAAAGCTTACTGTCTATGGGAAAGAGCACTACAAACTAATTTGTTGTAATATGCTACGATGTTGCTTTTTTTTTTTTTTTTTTTTTTTTTTTGTCAATGGACGTGCGTATCGAAGCTGCATGTAGGATAGAGCTTAATGCATTTGAACGGGTGAATGAACACCGCAGGACTTCAGAGACTTCGATAATCTAATCACGTTTCTGCCTAAGACATGCTCTTTTGCCCCGCCCAACATTAAGATATGCTGGAACACGACTTTGAGGTGACGAATGGAATGAATCATTTTCAATTTTGGGCTGGAAGTACGTGGTTACATAAAACTATTTGGTATTTTCTTTTCTAGCTATGGAGAATCCCAGAATAAACTCTCTCAGGCAACTTGCTTCAACCAGAAAGCGAAGCGGACTGGCTAAAAGAGTGTTGGCGAAGGATATCATCAGTACGGTTAACAACATTATTTTCGGAGTAAGGATGCTAAGAAACACATGCATAATCGACGATAATTTTAATTTTATGGATTCTCTGCGACCTTGCAGAAGTTTCCTGCATTTAGGACACCGCCACTCTGCGAAAAGAGCATTGTTCTTGTACCATGCTGGCATGTTTAAGTGTTGCAAGCGATTACGTATTCCACGTTAATGGAGTAAAATAAGATGTACATCAGAAACAGTACGACAATACCATTTAATTTTTTTTTTTTCGTTGGCAAATAAAGTTTCTTGAACCAGCATGGGCTTGTTACCCGCGGCCCAAAGGTTTCACAAAACATTTTGTCATTGCGGATATATTGTTTTTCTTTTCTTTCTCTCTCTTTGAAAGATATTTGCACAGCTCCATCTTCATGGTGCGCTCTCCGCTTAACCTGACTATATGAAACAAACCCCGATGTAACTCCATGACAATCTGAGTCTGTAACTTGGCTCATTCACAAACCAAACTGCTTCAAGAAAGAATAATTTATTTCCGCCTTACAAGTGTTAAGTCACAAGCTGCTAAGCTGTTGCAATGACTTCATAATGTTATAGCTTTATATTATAGTTCTTTAAGATAATCATAAAAGTTACTGATGTACATCTGACAAGCAGCTGCTTTAGTAATATACAAAATTTAAATTTCATTACTAGAAGCTAATTAGATTTCTGTGTTTCTTAAATTGTTATGAGACTTGCAAAGTAAAACGTTGAGCCGGTGACGCGCAGTTTTGAAACATCTGCATAATATATATCACGCTGTTCGAAATGAATTTGAATCTTTAAGGGAAATTGGCCAAATTTTTTGCCAAAAAAATCGAAAACCATTTATTGCTGCAAATGGTTCCTTGAACCTTTGGATGTCCCCCCCTCCCTTGGGGTCTACAGATATTTAATGAGGTTCGCGTATCTTTTTAAATCACAATGTCTCCCAGCATACATTTGCATAAAACAGCGCTTTTCTCAAAACTTCGTTTTCACACATTCAAAATGTCCCATGCGTAACAGTTTTTAAGTATAATTAGAATGTGATGCATGTCAATTGTAACATTTTAAAGGAAAAAACATTCTAACACTAATAATAATGTATAAAATTATTAATTTTAAAGATAAGTATTTCTTACGGATTTAAAGCATCCCGGTTCACATATCAAAATTATTTAAAATATCTTTTGTGCAATTTTTATATGCAGTTCAAAGCTTCAATTGCAAAAATGTCAACCTATTTTTTCAAGGGTCACGTGGGATATTAAGATCGTGCGTCATATTTACGTAATAAAATTTATAAAATAATTTAAAACTCGCGATGTGTTTATTCAATTGAATGAAATTTTTATATACATATTAACTTAATAGCATTGTAATCACAGCGAAAGTTTCAGAAAATCCCATATAAAAATGTGGAACTTTTAAGAGTCTCTTAAGAGAGTTAGCCAGTTCATGCTTCAGCATTGCAATGCCTTGCGTTGCCAGGTCATGTCTTGTCAACTTGAGCATCTCGTGGGAATGACGGTAGGCATGCAGTACTAAATCCTGTTGCTGAGACTTCCGGGTGTTCGTAAGGCCTTTTATTGCACTTGCCTTTCCAGCAATCACCGCCCAAAGTTATCTTCATAGTTAAACATCCTCTATATATATTCGGTGTCCCAGAATCGCCGAAGTTATGCCTGAAGATGTTGGTTGCATCTCGCTGAGAATTTGGGTATGGACAAAATTATTCATTTTGTACATTTCTTTTCTTCAAATTTCTCTACAGATTTTTCCATGACCGAATAAGCAACAAAACTATAATCAATCGATGCACAATTATTAACAAATTTTCATTTTCATTCTACTTGCGTTTCTATATGAAAAACATTTTCTTTCAGTTGTTTGCGATTGTAATCTTCTGAATTAAAGTTCGTTAGAGTGGGAAAGGTGTTTACACCATGACAGTGAAACAAAGGGAAACTTTTCAAAAATATATATATGCGCAAAATATCTGTAGCACGTTCCCACCTTCAGGTATAGGTTGTTAAACCAGACGCTGCTTTACTTAGCCCTACGGCGTTATGTGTGTTGTCTACTTCAGAAAGTTATACGGCGATGCTGGGACACCGTATATATCCGCACATAGTACAGTTCGGGTTTCAGTTTTCTCACTGAATATATTGGTGTAACTATCAGGAAACTAAACAGTTGCGTTAACAAGACAAAACTATTTCAAGATTATACGCAAATACTCTGAAGTATTATTCTTCTGAATGGCCAGAAGTTTACTTTCTATTACATTCTTTTTCCAGTTAAAAATTCTATCACGAATGAAAATCTATTATTATTGCAAGCATAAGCGGCTATAACACAAACAGCTATGTCTGCAATGTATTTACTACTCGATTACACAAGGAGAGATCATAAATTGTACAACTTCTTCGGTATTTGTACGAGCACTTGATATTTTCCCTGCTATTTCTGTGTCCGGAAAAGAAATCTTAATGGGAACACTTAGTAGATACTTCGGTGCCTCGCACAGAGGAATGCAGACGTCACTCGACTCAAATTGTACGGAGAAATGATTTTACATGAAACATTTTCTTCCGTTTTCATGTGGTCTTGCAAACATAACAATACTTCTTTGCTACTGAAACGTAAGTGCCGGCTTACAGTCTATTACGCCTAAAATTTGTCACAATCGCTTAAACGAAAGCAAATTTTACTTTCATCGCTAAACCTATACTTTTATTTCGACATCAACATCTCTTTCGTCTCTCATTAACCATAAAAGAACAAAAATGGCGTTATAGAAAAGGTTCACTTTCTCCAGATTACCATTCGTATCCATAGCTACAATCGCACTTCACCAAAGTTCAATTTAGGAAGAAAGTCGCTTTTATTGTTCTCGTTGCATAAATTGCAATGTTGTTAACAGTTTGTCATAGTAAAGTAATAAAATGTATAGGTAGCAATTCTTTATCAAAATACAAAACAAAATAAAAAGTAAATTATACAAAAATTAAAATCCGATATCTTTAGCAATGTCGTTTATAAAAGTGTTGGTTGCTTCTCGCATTTTCAAATACTTGATGCGGTTTAAAACTTACATTTTCTTATTCTTACTGACCGCTGCAAAATAACTGCCTTATTAACTTTCTGTTTCCAGTTCATTAGACGATATCCAGCATAAGTGTTCGCTATTAACAGTCGATCTTTTATAAGAAATCACTCGTGCGGTTCTTGTTTTGAATGGAATCTTAGATCGCAACACCATTACACAAATGAGTGCATTTCAAGTGCGTTAATTCCCAATATTTATTTAATACTTTGACGGCGACATGATATTCCAGAGTCTTCATAGTGTTCAAACTGAGATATAATTTTGGAAATTTTTTTATATTATTCCAAAGATTCTGTCAGGAGACGTATAGTTTTGGCCGCGGAATGGAGGATAATAGACTACCTTATGACAGTTATCGCTTTCTTAATAAATAAATAAAAACTTAACTGCGGTCATCATTACGGTATTATTTATTATGACTTGTACAGGAGTTTGAAAATAAATGAATTTCAACTGAACCATTTACTGGGCGAGATGTCGCAAGTTTCGAAGAAAATCCTCTACACCAGAGGTAAATTAAAGGAACACTTTCTGTTCTTACGCTTCTAGTCAAATGTAAAAACAATATTTTCCTTTGTCTGATTCTGTGAATGAACCTAATACACAAATTGTACAGGACTTGTCCATCTATTACGCAGTTTGTCTTTATCCACCTTTGCTAATACTGTTGGAGATCACATATCGAGTTTTGCAAAAACTTCCGGTTTACATCAACTTATAGCTCCGACAAAAATCATCTTTTGACTGAAGTATTTTACAGGGTATACAGGATAATAAGGTTGATATGCAACCACAAATATATGAATTTTGAACAATTAAACGTTTATAGAGTTTTGCAGAAACACGCCTCTTTGCTAACCAGTGTTAATAAACTTACAAGGATGTAGCGAGTTTGTTGAGCCTTTGGGCAAATATTCTATTTTTATATCCTTTTTTATTTTTCAGATTGAAAAATCTGCAACAAAGAGGCTATGTGCAGATAAAAGAAGACTCGCAGTCTATGAAAATAAACACATTGCAACTTTATACAATAATACAAAGGATAATAGGAAAACAAGTTTCTCTTATCCCCCCCATTAAGAATTCGTAAAAATGGTGGGTTGCTAATGTGTTGCAATACACGGGAATCATATCCTTTTTGTTTTGTGACGCACAATCTTCATCGCACAGCGGCTCTGGCACAGTCATCTATTAAATAGTACTGGACAATCATGGAGAACAGAACTATATTTCCATCGTGCACAAAGGAGAAAGTGGGAGTTTCTGGTCAATACGAATGGGCATGTGGGACCTCAGGACCTCTGGTACGGAAATTCAGTCATAATTATAATTATAAATTTATTATTCATCCATAACAACATCTAATGAAATTGTATGGTCCTGACGTAATATCCTAGAAAATGTTGCGGCAAAGGTGCCAGACATTTCGAGACGGGCGTGGGTGTTCTGGATGATGCGTGACCTGGGTGACCAGCAACAGTTATTAAGAGATGAGAACAATGCCTGGAGAACTTAAAAGTGAATCAAGGATACAGGCGTATTACCGGATGACGTCGCCACTGAAGCCTGTATCAGTTATGCATCAGCCCACTGAACTGTAAAGTGAATCAAGGAGACTGGCGTATTACCGGATGACGTCGCCACTGAAGCCTGTATCAGTTATGCATCAGCCCACTGAACTGTAAAGTGAATCAAGGAGACAGGAGTATTACCGGATGACGTCGCCACTGAAGCCTGTATCAGTTATGCATCAGACCACTGAACTGTAAAGTGAATCAAGGAGACAGGCGTATTACCGGATGACGTCGCCACTGAAGCCTGTATCAGTTATGCATCAGCCCACTGAACTGTAAAGTGAATCAAGGAGACAGGCGTATGACTGCATGACGTCGCCAGAGACAGGCGTATGACTGGATGACGTTGTTACTGAAGTCTGTATCAGTTATGCATCAGCCCACTGAACTATAAAG
Source organism: Metallyticus violacea (assembly GCA_030762175.1). Classification (NCBI taxonomy): domain Eukaryota; kingdom Metazoa; phylum Arthropoda; class Insecta; order Mantodea; family Metallyticidae; genus Metallyticus; species Metallyticus violacea. The sequence continues at coordinate 115,254,911 of CM060846.1, read as the reverse complement.
TGATTCAAGGAGACAGGAGTATTACCGGATGACGTTGTCACTGAAGCCTGTATCAGCTATGCATCAGTCCACTGAACTATAAAGTGATTCAAGGAGACAGGAGTATTACCGGATGACGTCGTCACTGAAGTCTGTATTAGTTATGCATCAGCCCACTGAACTGTAAAGTGATTCAAAGAGACAGGCGTATGACTGGATGACGTCGTCACTGAAGCCTGTATCAGTTATGCATCAGCCCACAAAATCATCCATGACATCCTGCAGAACTTTAAGGCGTCACTCCTTGAATCAGTTCACATCCATCTGGTAATGTTCTCATCTCCAATAGCACCGCCATGGGTGACCGAGGTCGTTAAGGTGCGGACTCTTGAGCAGGAGATCTGGGGTTCGAACTCCACCAGGACTGTCCTCCCTGATTAAGTTTTTTTTTTTTTTTTCAGGATAAATCCTTTCCCAATATATAACTTAATCTACGTATCATCAGTGTCTGCCTGTGGTGCCCCAGAAGTAAAGATGGGCGTTAAACACTATTAAAAATTCTCCAATAGCTGTTGCTGGTCGTCCACATCTCGCACGCACTACTTGGCACCACTTGCATAGACATTGCTTCAGGACCGTACACTTTCACCAGACGGTCATGAATTATTTAGTTACCAGAAGTCCCATGTGCCCATTCTTATCGAACAACCATTTTTCCTTAGTTCTGCGAATGCTATACGCGCCTATTCTCTCCATGTGCATCAGGCACTATTTAACAAAGCAGTGCGCCAACGCAGCCTTTGCGATGAAAATCGTACGTCATAAAATAAAAGAGGTAACATGTCTGTGTAATTACAGCAAATTGACAACCCATCAATTCTAAGAATTCTCAGAAAACGGTTATTCCTCTTACATGTACTACACATACCAATACAATAACTTTTTAGATTGGCTACACAGAGGTGCTCTAAATATTATTGCTGTTAACAGTCTAGAAAAATGATTATATTACACTGAAAATGTAATAACACAGAATGTGTATTGTGATTAGAATAGCCGAGATAATACGTGCATTAACTGTCAGTGTCAGGCTCTCTGTTACTTAGTAGAACATCTTGAGATGGGCATCGTTTTAATCCTATGGGTTGGCAAATCATTTGCTTATTACGATAAGCCAGAGAACATTTGTGGCTATACGAAGGAACAATACTCTGAAGAACTTAGAGCATGTTAATGAGGGTTTCAATGGTTAATTCCATACACGAACTACTTGTCGGGTGAGAGCTATATAGTACTAACACTTTTTACATTGCGATTGAAGCTGTTTCATTACTTTTGTAATGTGCGCTGTCCAATTAAGTTTGGCTATCAGCAATAATTCCAAATAATTTACAGGAATGCACCCTTTGAAAAATCATTGCCGTAACTGTGTTGGCAATGTCTGGAAAGTCTGTGTTCCAGTATTTATGTTAAATGTATCTAAAAGAATGTTGTGTTTCATCAGCTTACATAGCGGTTGTAAATAGGATGCAAATCAGGAAGAAAAGCGAACATTTTGAATGGAGGAAGTAACAAAATAATTTCTTTGGAATATCTGCAGAAAGAGGTCATGGAGGGGACCGAATGCCACCAATGCGTGCATTTTTTTTTGAATGATTTATTTATGGACGCTCTTTAACATCTCAGGTCATCAGCGTCCCATTCAACTCAGGGCGTGAAACGGCCGACAAATTTTGCTCAGAGGCCTCTCTTTCAGGCTCGAGGTTCTTTTTCGTGCCGTAAATGTACTACACGGGACCCACGGCTTTACTTCCCTTCCGAAGGAAGCCATACTTAGGATTTTTACGCCCCGAAAAAATCCATCGGTCCTGACCGGGTTCGAACCCGCGATCTTGGGTTTAGGAGGCAAGTATGGTAACCACTACACAATTCCTGCGTGAACTGATACTTTGATAGAAACAAAAATTTAAAAGTTGTATGCAATACAAATTCATTAGATATTTATCGTGCCAGACACTATTGAAAGCCTGCATTCCAAAAAGATGGCAATCATGCACTTTTCCGTCCATAGCTCTGAATTACTAGATCGATACCATTGTTGAACAGGAAAACACACAAAATACAATGAATTGTCATATGCTTGAATGACAAAGGTAGAAATTTTTTCGGTAGGTAGCTTGATTTATAAGGTCTTTGGTTTACTATTGTAGCAGATTTGCATTTCTGTAAAACACGACTATTCTGAGAAGCAGTGTTAAAATGTAAACCTGATAGGCTAGCACATTTTTGTTTACTATGAGATCGTGGCAAGAACATCAGCTGTTCAATAATTTCTTTAGTTTTTATACGGTTGTAAAAAGTATTTCCAACGTAGAAGGAAGGCTTACCGATTATCGTTTTCACTTTCAGTAGTTATAGAATTTATTTTTGGATTGGAATGAATGAACCTCATAGTAGGAAGCTAGAAGTGTGCATTTAGATTGCCAGCGAACACTTGGATTCTATCAAGGAGTGGGTGGTTAAGGGGAATTGTGTTAAAGACTTGTGAAAGGGTGCTATCATCTGCATAGGGTGTTGCAAATTAACTTGGTATGACTGCAGGTAATTCTGTTCAAACTTGAGCTTCACTGCCGGACGAGACTATTAGCTTTTCTCAAAATTGTGTTTTGTCTTTTGCACTGCCATTGTCTGCGAATTTGACAATTTTAATAAGTTGTAATATAAATACAGATATCCACCAGCGGGACTTTTGACTGTTGGAACTAGTTGATAATCGTACACAGTTACAGATAGTTTCAGTGAAGTTTGGAAATTTGTTGTCGTGTAAAGATAATAAATGCTGATGAACATTCTCCCAGTTGACGAAGCCTGGGGTGGTTGAGAAAATAGATTGGCAAGCGTTTGGAAAGTGAGTAAAACAGAGTCATTGCCACGGTTCAGTATATATTTACTTTAAGATTAGTGTACATACACCTTGACACTTGAGTTACAAGGACCCTTTGTGCACTCCTTCAATCCTAATTTTGTATTTTCAGATCTACAGCCTTATGGAGTTCTAAAACCTTTCCTATAAGCTTAGGAATTACATCCGCAATAGAGATGTTCTTAATCGTTCCAGAGCTTCGCACTCTAGTAGGATATGCTTTGCGGTCTACATAAGATTGGTATATGAAAGTTGCTTTGAATTCAGATATTGAAAATGTACTGAAGTACCGTAAGTAGTCACTAGGTATTTTGATACACAGGCAATTAAGTTAACAATATCATACAGTCGTTGATTCTTAGGGTTGGCCATTCTGCAGTCCTAGACAATGGAGATATTAGCACTTCAATCGAAAGAGTAAAGGGAACGTTGTAATACATTATTTGCAAGCGTACATCAGCAAAAATGAATTGTTATCTTGCAGTTTCAAGTTCAGCAGTGACTGGTAAGAACGCCGATAGCAAATGACGTGTTCCAGTAATGCACGCTATATGTGAATCGTGTGTTAAGAGAAATGCAGTCCGTTTACTGTATTTCACTTTTCTTCAGTGAGATGATAGATAGAAATACAAAATTTCAAACAAAGAAGTGAGTAGCTGTTGAAAAGTAAATAATTAAACCGATATCGGCGTTAAGAAGCTCATGAAATGTTTTTAAGAAGAGGGTGCTGAGAGCGCTTGTCACACCTTCCGGCCGTTGTAGCTTTGAATATGTGAATGGCTGTTACTGCTAAACAAGACTATTGTGTTGAGAATATTATCTTTAGATGCTCTGATTTGTTGCTGTTGAATGCACCGACAGCAAATTTAAGCATGTCTCGAGCTGCCAAGCTGTTGTGATGATCCATTTTGAGTACATTATTTTAAGAAAGCGTAATGCGGACATTTTCTATAATTTTCTGAAAGGTTGTAGTTGACGTACGCGTTGGAATGGTTTTTGGTACTTTCGAGTTAAATCAATTTTATCCATATTTTGGGCATATGGTGTAATGCGGAATCTTTCCATTATTTTCTTGTGAAACTCATCTGAGCAACACTAAACTATCCTGGTTGAGCTTTGAGAAATTTACTGCACTTTATGACATTAAATCACATGGGCTTGCCTTTCCCAAAAGATGCGTTACTCAAGAATGATTATTTCTACTCATTAAGTGCACTTAAGACTTCTGTTCGATAACATGAAATTCCACGAATGATATTCTTTACTGACAGATGAAGTATTGCTAGTAAACAGTGTCAAAATATATGGCACCAGATGGTAGACTTTCATGTAGCTCCTTTGAGTTAAGTGCGAAATCTGGAGTACAAACTGTCTCAACAACTCGTTTATTTTGCATAAATAAACAGGAGGAGGTTAAAGAAATTCGAATGCTTCTTCAAATTGACCAGTGTACATGCGATTTCGATTTTTAGTACATAATTCCAGCATCGTTAAGAGACTCCATCCTGTTGAAAAGCTCGCTCAAAAAAAAAAAAAAAAAAAAAAAACCACACACACACACACACACACACATACACACAAAAGTTGTTCTATCCAAATGCACAATGAAGTTTTATGGTAAATTTTTTGGGATAATATGAATGGGATAGGTTGGTAATATTATCCAACTGCTGTGGCAGACGGATAACACTTTTTATTTGCCTGTTGTGGAAAGTACATTAGAAAGCTCTGGTAACAGATGTAATAGTTCTTGCTGCTGACCTGTATTTTGTAGTAATCAACTGTGTGAGGTCTGGTCAACCATGATGAAATTATTGACACAGTGAACCTACACATTCACAGAGTGGCAAAGCCAGAGTCACCTACCCACACCACAGCACTTTTGCGTGAATGCACATTGCTAATAACATTACATTACAGGAAAGTAACGTTAATTATAGAACAGAAAAAACACGACAAATAGTACGATAAAGCGTCCAGATAATTTTTGGCTGCCAGTGCAACAAAAGTGTCGGTTTTTGCTGATAAAGGTTATCTGCAAACAAATGGGGGTCACTGGAACTTCATGTACAGCAGATTTGACTTGATGACGTGGAGTAAAAACAAACATATAAACATTTGTAATAAGCGCAGGTAATGTTAAGATATTTTCAGAGTCTATTTTTAGTTAGCTTCTGTATAGGATGAGCAATTATTACAAGAAATCTATATGGTAAAAGCACCCAGCGAGCGCATTCAAACGAAATCTGCATTTAAGCATTAAAGCCCAGATATCTCTGCTTAACGCTAATATTACAGCAATGATTTGTTACTGTTGAACGTGACAAACCTGTACATCTTAACTTAGATTCTATGTTCCTTGTTCTATTTTCGAACGATACGTGTTAACTCCCAGAAGATCTGGTACTGGAATGCCTAAAACTGCCTCTTTCAACAACTAACTTTCACAATATTAAAACTGGAATACAGTAATTTCCGTAAGATTTTAAAACAAGGTTAAGATGAATCGCTTGTAATTATTGTTTTGGCATTACAACTTTACATACTACAGTTCAATCAATTTTGTTTTCCTCCGGCGTTTTGTGCACTGCTCGTTAGCCGGCCAAGTCTCGAGGATTCGCAGGAGGCTAAAATAATAAAACAAAACCATAAAACAACACAAAACCAATGTAAGAGGCTCATTACCTACAAATTATCAAACGAGGTATTGAGTTCCCGCCTTCATTCTCCACACATTTTTGGCGCCTCTTTAGGATATTATTCATCATTAGCTGTAGTCCATTTTGAGAAATCTGGGCAATTTCCTGACAAATATTACTTTCATTTTTTTTCATACTTCTACATATAACTTTTTAAATTACCCCCGTGATAATAATCGCAGGAGGGAGGGAGAACGAGGGAGGAGGGAACGAGGGAGCCACAAATTCCTACTAATAATTCTGTCTTATGGAAACACATTGTGATTTGCTTCCATGGAATTATTCGCAGTGTGAGCAGGGGCAGAGTCCTGTTGAAAAAAATGCATGATCGCGCTTCACCTCGGTTAATTTTCTGAAAAAACGGTTAGTATAGGATATTAATATAGGATATTATTCATCATTAGCTGTAGTCCATTTTGAGAAATCTGGGCAATTTCCTGACAAATATTACTTTCATTTTTTTTCATACTTCTACATATAACTTTTTAAATTACCCCCGTGATAATAATCGCAGGAGGGAGGGAGAACGAGGGAGGAGGGAACGAGGGAGCCACAAATTCCTACTAATAATTCTGTCTTATGGAAACACATTGTGATTTGCTTCCATGGAATTATTCGCAGTGTGAGCAGGGGCAGAGTCCTGTTGAAAAAAATGCATGATCGCGCTTCACCTCGGTTAATTTTCTGAAAAAACGGTTAGTATGATATGTTCAACAGAAATTGGTCCTGTGATTCTTTCACCACCGAGTTAACACATATGAACCGTACATAAAGACACGTTGTTTCTTTGTAAATACATGAGGCTAATACGCTTTATGTATACTGTCCAATTAAGAAATGAACAACACAGCACCCACCCGGGAACAGCTGCGCTAGCACTGTGACAGTCAGCAAAGTCAACAAGTAAGCAAGACGACTTGTAACTCCCTCCACGGCACGGCAAACGAGTGGATGCTCGCTCTTAGTAAAACCCGGCGCCGCGGGGGAAAGCATCACTGACGCACGACATTTCATATAAAATGGGAATAGTCTCTACAGTGCCATTTCGTTAATTACCATAATTAATAATAAACATAATATTATTAATAATCATTATAATATTAATAATTAATAGCAATTATTATTAATACGTAATTAAGCAAGTGAGAAAATTGCATGCGCTTATAGGAAGTGAGCGGCTGCAAAAGCTTCTCGGCAGCGAGCGGTCGTCTTACCGCCTAGAAAGTTCCCGCCGGCCCGGCTTCGGCCGCGTTGCACTTAGCAAATGCAACGCGCGTTTAAGATCTATTTAGATATAGTTAAACAATAGATATAATAGTAAAATGATAAATAACAATAACAACAACGCTGATGCGAAAGGACTGGCTTTATTCTCTTGTAAACGGACACTCTTCTTCCTAGAAAAAATAGAACACTGCAGGTGTACATACTGCATTTTGGAGAACCGAGGTAATCGCACTGTTGCAGAATTTGCAGACTAAATTTTAAGGTATGGAAAATCAGAAATCTATAAGGAACATATTCTATTCTGCAACAAAATTTCAAAATATTCTCCAATAACCTTTCAGCAATTTCTTAGTTCAGAGCATGCTAGTGCCAATTTAAAAGGATTTTCTGAAAGCACACACACACACACACACACACAAAGAGCTAACACAGTTGTAATGGCTAAATAATTATGATAATTGTATTAATAAATTCAAATCTAAGCTATGAACGATTCGATTGATTTCAGTACTCTAATTAGCTCTCTGATAGCTACAGTGAATTATGTGCATTATTTGATAGCTACCCATTTTCCTTTATAGCAATCGTTTGAATGTTCAGTAACTAATAAATGGATAAATAAGACAATTAAAGAAAAAAAGGCTTAGAATAATAAACGGTTAGTATACAGTGGAATTTTAAGGATGACCAAATTAGGAAATCAGGTGAATTTTTGTTTAGAGTTAGGAGAAGGTACATATGGACAGTGAAAAAGAAAGAGCTGAGATCATTGAAAGCATGGTAGTATTAGATTATTATAATTGCTAAATATATAAAGCATCGTTACATTAATAACAAGTATCAAGCTCTTGCTTTTTTTTTTTTTTTTAATAGTGTTCTGGGATACTTATAGTAGGCATAATGATTAGGGTCAAAATATGTAGACATCCGTTAATTTGTAGTTTACCTAGTACTTAGTAAGGCATCCATTGTTTATGGAAATTCTAAATTCGTGTTCTTGAATGTGTTTCAGAGGAATCTTTAATATTTAGTGTGCAGGCTCCAAAGATTCGAGATTCTTTCCCTAGAGGCTCAAATTCGAGCAGTGTGTGTTTAGCAGTTTCATTATTCTGCTTACATAATCTGCAGATTGGATCTCTCTGAAAGAGTCTCATAATATTCAGCTGAACGACCCCTGTCCAATAATTAGTGCAACTGCTTTCCTTAGTTCCGTCCTTTCTATGTATAGGAGTGGTTCAGTGAAAGCTGGTTAGAACTTTTGGCATGAATTTTGCCAAGTGATTGATCAGGATATTCAAACCGTGTCTTTTGTTGTCATGTCCGTATAGTGAATTTTGGAATTAGTTTACTAAAGATAGGATTGGGCCCAATAAAGGGATTTTTAGCTCCTGTATTGCCCAACTTATCTGCCTCTTCGTTCTTCAATTCCTTGGCGACTTAACACCATTTTCAACTCTACTACAGAATTGTTCTGTAACAGAGTCGGAGTGTTTGAATGCATCAACACCGACCATTATAAGCATAACAATGACAACTATAAATACAAGGAATTATAAGCAATAACATGGCATGATAACAACGCATCACAACAAATCTATAGCAGCAATGCCTAAAAATTTAACGATTTTAACAATAACAATACCCATTGAACTATAATTTAAAAACAAGGACAGACCGATGACCGAAGGGAGAATTCAGGAGTGATTGGCGTGTGAAGATGCAGGTAGGAGTAGAGGGGATGAAATGATGAATTGGGAGAGCCATAGAGGGGAAGAGAAGTGGAGGAGGTATATTACGAAGGAAGAAATGAACGTTTATAAAATGGTGAAAGTGTAAGCGTATGGTGTATGGTGAGTAAATAGCGTTGTTGTTGACTAGTTTAAATTCTTTACAGTCATAATATAAACACTCAGGAGTGAAGTAAAGACAAGTTAGGTATAGTTTTGAATAGAATGTGGAAATAGTAATCAAGTGAACAAATAAAAGTGATATAAATAAAGTGTAGTAGAATAGTTATGATGAAAATGGGAATATATAGATTAAGTAAAAGAAAATTACAGTTCATTTAGTATAAAAGTTTAGCTTAGGAATGCTGATTACCAGCACCGTAACCGTCGGTAGTTTTAGCTTTAGCTTTTAGTTTTGAATTTAAGTTTCAGTAGTTAAATTAGAGCTGGCTATTAGTTATAGTTTTGTTTTGTTAACTGGCTTCCAGTTTAAGAATTGTACACATGTTTTATTTTGGGATGGTTTTTGTTAATTTTTTGTTTAATTAGTTATAGTTATAATCTGTACAAAATAATGTAAGAGAAAAGAAAAATATAACAAACAATAGAATCTATAATATATGTCATGGAATAGCAATCTGGTGCTAGGACATAATAATAATTATTATTATAATTATTATTATGTTTGAATGCATCCAAATACCAATCAAGATTTAAATTGTTTTTGATAATGTGCCTTAAGAATTGCCTCCTATCTGAGAGGATGAGGGTTGCGCATGTTGGCAGCCTCTCAATTCCTTTTTGGGAATAGAACTGTAAATATTTCTTCCTGAAAACAGTACAATATTTTCCAAGACTAAGACTGAATTTTGACTTCGGCAGTGCACTCTCATAAATCCCCGCTGCAAACTGGGCACTAACACGTTGAGTCATTTGCGAACTAAATCCAGTGGCTCTGGCATTTTCCAGCATTGATTTATTTTACCTAAATTGGCCTTGACATTCAGATCTGTCAAAGCAATAACTATTGTGAAATCACCAGTTCTGGTCTCAATTTCAATTATGAGTTCTTTAACACAGTACTCTGAACTAGAGAGTATCCTATGCCACAGTGACTTCTCCACGTCGTCATAGTTGCAATTTCACGAAAGAATAACTTAATTGTGGCTTCAGATATAACTTTTAGGATTTAAAATGCGCACTGCTTTGTGCAAGCTTATTTTCTTGTCCTACTACAGGCAGTATTAGATGAGGTTAAAGATTGGCTGTCAAACGACAATTGGGAGTACCGTTGAAGCACGTCCTCTATGGAGGCTTATTTCCTCGCGCGAGCATTAAGGAACCCTTTGGCCCAATGAGCACCATCTACCCGTCTCAGACAGACCATAAATTTCTAGTGAATTTATATGACAACGGCTCATGTCCAGTTCAGAAATTAATGTCCAATGGGCCCCAGAGACCATTACCTGGGTTAAAAGACAGAGTTCTCAAGGTCATAAAGCAGAGTCAGCACTATGAACTCAATATTGCACAGGAAAATAAGAAAGTATCCACTAGAGTCTACAAATGTCATGATACCTGCCTGATGATAAACAGTAAGATGCAATGGAATGAAATAATGCAAAGAAAAGGTAAAAGAGGAAAGAGAAAAGGAGATTCTGGGGATATGAAATTGGACACAAGGGAGAACACTAAGAAAACCAGTAGATTCTGACTTTGTACATCCCAAAGGCATCTTCGTACACCCAAACTCCAATTCCGTTCTGCATTCGTAACAGCTATATGATCTAGTCGACAAGTTACATATAAATAAATTTTAGGTCCATTTGCAGCACTCACCACAAGTTTCACTTCATTCTGCCAGATAGACAATATTGCACCTTTGACCAAAAAGGGGGAGGAAAAAAAGTTATCTCTTGAATACAAAATTCTTCTAAGTCCTACTCGTTACAGCGCGAGGTTCACAAGGTAACCAGCAAGGCTCAGTAGCCACTGCAGCAGTTGTGTTATATGACGTGCACTAAACAGGCTGAGTAATGTGTTCTGTTAGCTCTGTGTGTGCAGTGATGCCGTAGATAAGAACGCAAGTTATCCTCCCGGCATGGAACACATTTTATTTTTTAATAAAACTCTGTAAAATATTATGACAAATTAGTTTCGTAATATGGTTTCCCTCGCCTGTGGTGCCTCAGTTGTAAAAACTGGCGTTAAATAAGATTAAAATATATTGTTTCTCCTACACAGCAAGTTTTAACGCTACCATATTATATTGTATTACATTATATATATATATATATATATATATATATATATATATATATATATATATATTATAACATTTCCTTCAGTATGTTCTATCTAATTGCAATATGCTGCACACACATTCCCTGCACATGCACGAAAAAAAAAAAGGCTTATGGGCACAAATTCAAGAAACCTGGGATCTCTCGTCCACACTACTGTATAAATCTGACATTATCTATGCCCCAAAGATTGAGGGCAGTTATAGATGCTGAGGATTCATATTCCCGATATTAAATTGTGTTTATTTCCATGCGTTTTAACTCTAGAAGACAGGATTCTGTTCATATATTTATTTAGTTATTTGTAAAGAATATGTCTATGCGATTGCGTTTTCGTGTGTGTATAAGTAATGTCATAAAATTCAAATGTTATGTAAAATATATGATATTACGGTAATATAATGTTCTACATATACACTTATAAAACCAATAATAAAAAATATACCATTGTAGGGGATTTGAACTCGAGCGCTTACGCAAAGGAGCAATGCGTTCTAAACTGTTCGGCCACCGCTACTATACCCTGAAGCAGGAAGTGTCTCAAAATTTTCCGTTTAAATTATAATTGATCCTGATGACTACTATAATAATAATAATAATAATAATAATAATAATAATAATAATAATAATAACTATCTTGTTTCAGGTAATCAAGGGTATTAATATTGCAATTAAAAGGAGTAGCCCAAGTTATCTTTCTGTAATTCCATATGTTTGTTATGTTTATATAGGGAAAGGAAATGCTATACTTTGTCGGAGGAGAAGTCAGGACATTTATCTGGGAAAAGATTCTTTTGTTAAGCATTACCCTTTTAAACCTTCGGACACTCGCCGGTCCCAGGCGCCAGTGTCCCAGGCTAGGAATGGGTGGGTATAACTGTACTTGCCGCCAAAAGGATTTACCGCGGGGCAGAGACACGCGTTTTCGTAGAAATCCAAACCTTATCTATAACTAAAGGGGGAAAAATGATTTTTTTCTGATTGATTTATTTATGGACGCTCTTTAACAGCTCAGGTCATCAGCGTCCCATTCAACTCAGGGCGTGAAACGGCCGACAAATTTTGCTCAGAGGCCTCTCTTTCAGGCTTGAGGTTCTTTTTCGTGCCGTAAATGTACGACAGGGAGCCACGGCTTTACTTCCCTTCCGAAGGAAGCCATACTTAGGATTTTTACGCCCGAAAAAATCCATCGGTCCTAGCCGAGTTTGAACCCGCGATCTTTGGTGTAGGAGGAAAGTATGGTAACCACTACACCACCAGGACCGACAAAGGGGGAAAAAGATATTACTTTAGAAATCAAGCAGGTAAGGAAAGTGCCAAAATTTATGACAGGCCGTTCTTGGAAAACTCAAGCGTGTGGCAAGATATCTTAGATCAGAAGGGGGAAAATAATATCGAATAAAAATCAACGAATGAGCACAACTTAGCGATACAATAAATATCTTAAGATAGCCAATGGTGAACATATAAATAGGAAATAGAATAACAAACAAGAGAATTTAATTTAGCGAGAGGGGTGGCGATGTTATAGAAAACTGGAATATAGGATCAGAAGTTGGTCATTCTAAAGCAGCCACTCGGGTCAATTCTAGAGTCAGTCTAAGTCATTCTAAAATCAGTCTAGGGCATTCTAAAGTTCATTCTTGATTATTCTGGATTGTTTTATTTCGAAGTTCTGAAGAAGTGGCAACGGGAAGCAGCCCTAATGTTCGTAACAGAGTAGTTAAAAACCGCCGAGAAAAGTTAAAGTAAATCGTTCGTTCAGTGAGAGTCAGTCAGGTAGTACAACGTAATAGCCATAATAATCACCACCGTGTTCAAGTGAATAAATACGCGAGTGAATACCGCGAACTATAATCCGCCGAAGACCAGCATGTTTCAGAACCTTCCAAGTTGTGAAATAAATTAAATGTTCAACCAGTGCCGAACATCATTATTTCAGTGAGCAATCTCCTTCACCCCTAATGACATTACGTCATTAAAAACAGTACAAAATTCCCCTGAGATTCCTATTCTCTGCATTGGAATCATAGAGTTAGGGAGCATCGAATTCATGACTCCAAGAGCCTAGGCAGGACTAGAAGAACATCAAATCATCCAGTTAAATAAATAATAAATCACCAACATTCTAAAATAACCGACACTCAATAATTCCCGTTCCAAAATTGTCAACCTACTTTGGGGAATATTACTGTTGCAACCCTAATGTTCTCCTTGAAGATCCTTATGATTGTTTGTAGGCAAAAAGCCCACTGCAGTGTGCACTCGCTGCATGCGCTTGTGAATGTAGCGTTTACGAGGGTCCCCGAAGTTCTCGACACGTTGAATCTGGCGATGACTTTTATTACATTTTTTTTTTTTTGCCAAAGATTATATTTAATCTTTTTCCTAGTACAGTTGCACCCAATGAGAGCAATCTGCTCTGGAAGCAATGCATTGCCTTCAGGATAGGGCCTGTAATTTCACTAGTTTAATGTTATGACAAAATGAACCTGGAGCTGCGAGACTGTGGCTGACGCAAATGTAGAATCATGCAAAAATGGGCATGAGCACAGAAGACAGCTCAGGGCCCGTTATCCAGGATATAAATGCTTTTGATCATTGTTTCAAAAACATTTACCAACGGACATCCCAAGGCGGACACTAATAATACACCTGCAGAAATGATAAATTGGGAATGAATTTTTTAAGAAGTTAAGCATTCCAGGTATAATTTTAGGGAGTCTACCCTGTATGTGCCAGTTTTTACTACTGAGGCATCACAGGCGGTGGACACTGATGATACACGAGTTGAAATGATATACTGGGAATATATATATATTAAAGAAGGAAGCGTTCCCGGGCTAAGTTTAGGGTAATTTTCCGGCTTTTGCCATTTAGGAGAACCGAGGAAAACCTGGAAAAAAACTCAGTCAGAGAGGACAGTTCCGGTAGGAATCGAACACTCAGACCTCCCGCTCAGAGTCATCGCCTTAACGACCTGGGCCACTCGTGGCAGTAGGCACATGTTAGTGATAACTGAAGAAAACTTGAAATAACTTCTATAAAATAGGATGGTCCTGGCGGGATTGGAACGAGTCCGTACCTTAGCGATAGACTGCAGAGATAGATGCAAATGAGAGATTAAAATATACATTTTGTTTGTATATTTAACACAAAGAATAAATATAAATGACAAGCGAAATTTCATGACTAAGCATGCAACTACGGCACGTTATTCTACGAAAAATGTCTTAAACATTACGATAGTTTTAGTGTGCTATTTAAATTCAGACAAAAGCAAGTAACTGATTTGAGAGAGTTGGAATAATAATACGCATAACATTTTTTTTTTCTTTACTACTTTCAGGATGAGTGCAAACAAACCTACAAGGACGAGTTACAAATTATTTATTATGACAGACCGTGAACACGCAGTTCACCATTGACATCTTTGCTAAGGATTGTTTACAGTTCGCAGCACATCGCGTACGCCCAAGCGAAACATAAAAATAAAATATAATATACCTTTCTAGACAATGGCAGAAAGTATTTTAGAACTAAGCAAGAACACTGAAAGGCAACCTCTTTAAATATAAAATAATATAATCTTTATAATATGATTAGTTACAAATTAATTCCTTTCAGAGACTGCCGAATAAAACAAAACTCAGACCACTTGTCACTCATATCCCATGAAGCCTTTTTCAAAACAACTTGTATTACACGATTCGTCATTCCCTCTCCTAGCTTCTGTAGTACAGACAATTTTAGATCATTCATGCAAATATAATAGAGGATTTTAATTTCTGCACACTAACTTATTGCTTCCCATCGGGATAAACTGATCTCCATAAGATTCCCCATACACTCTCCATAGGGTTTAGAACCGGGGAATTGGCGGCCCATTCCACGACACTAAACACTTTTGTGGCAAAAGCACTACCTTGTAAATCTGGCAGTGTGGATGGTTACATTGTTCTACTGAAATATCACATCCAATCCTTTCACAACAGTTAAAAGGCACCGTTAAGCAGGGTCCGATAATGTATGACTTTCGTTTGACCTGCAGGAAATGCAAGATGTGTTTGCCCTCCATACACGAATCCGTCCTAGACCATAAGAGACTTTCCTGCTTGCTGCCACTTTGAGCGCCGTTCCTCTTCTTTTCTGAGACATACCAGTAGTACGCAAACCCCTCAAGTTGAATTTCTTTCCATCGTTGAATGTTATACGCTTTCATGCTTACTTACAGGTAACGTGTTCCTTAGCGCAGTCAACCGTTTCTGTTTATGGTGGACGGAGTTGTTTATTCTTTTCCTTGTATTTCAATATGCCTGGGACGATGAGCAAGTTTTCCCCAGAGACGATCCACCAGCACTGAGCTTTCTGATCTTTTGCCTTTTTTACGAGGTGCAAGTTCTTGAGAGCTTCCAGGTAACTTTTTATTTCATAATTATTTCTTTTGTTCAGGAAGCCTGGTGACATGCCAAGACTTTTCGCTACTTCTCTAGACGAAAATTTTTCTTTGTATGCTTCAGCCTGACCTTGTTGGAAGCTGGACAACCCTGCCTTCCAACTCATACGTAATCGTGCGCTCTTCATGAACACAAGACTGCTCACTCTGTACGAAGGTCACGAAGTGTTCAGTCTATTTTTATCGTTTTGCAACAAGACTATTTTGTCTTCCGGCCTGTATTCAATAAATGCATATGTTTGCAACTAGCACTACGATAAAGGTAACATAATTGCTGTCCTTAAGGTCACTAATTTTTTATTTAATTAGATTTTATCAGTTGGTCTTATCATTTTGCAACGCACATTATTGATATATCTCTTGTGCTTCATAGTGTCTCCCTAACCTTATTCTGCTCACAAACTCTGCTCTTCTGACATCACATTGTTATCGTCATGGTGTTTAATACTGTTCAATTTGCTTTCTCCTGTCAATATTATATATATTAGTTTATTGAATGACGGAGTGGATAATAATATACCTTGGCACTTGAGTCACAAAGGACCTTTTGCTCATTCCTTTATTCATAATTTTGTAGTTTTAGATCTAGAGCTTTAGTGGGCTCTAGAATCTTCCCCACAAGTTTAGGAATTATATGTCCTAGGCCCGGTTGCATAAAGCTTTAGATATCTACACCACAACCATCTGTTCTATAAATGTTATCGGACGGATAACTTCTATCCGTTTACTAGGGGGAATGTAACTTGGCCTGTCTAATAGTTAAGTTCAGAACTGACCAACAGATGATGAGGTGGTTTTTTATCATGCAACTGTCGCCAGTACCGTTGTACTATATTCCGCATTGCTGTGAGACAATTGAACATTAAAGACGGAATATAAGGGGCCTACTCCGCAAAAGTACAGTCTAATACATTATAAGTATATCAATGCAAGTTCTTGTAACGTATGTAGTTGTATCTTTTTGTTCCAGGAAAGAATGTAATTAGTAAAATGTTACAGTGGCATCGTGTAAGAGCAAGATGGAGGAACATGTATACCATCTTGAAATAGGCAATGTCCAATCCTAATAATAAACCAGTATGTTTTATCGTATTGCACGAACTATTAATTATTCCTGCTATATTTTTTCTCCGAAATAATAATTGAAAATTTTTAATATTTGTCAATATTCAAGCGTAATATTCCACTTTGAGTTAACGTTCATATAGATATATGTTGCCACAGTTAAAATTTCAGTCGAGAGATGGCAGAAGAATCCAGCTTCCCTATTGCGCTGAAGCAACTTTATTTTATAAGACTATTTGCTTTTTATTTATGTGTGTATATATATATATATATATATTGGAAATCGTGTGTGTGTGTATATATATATTGGAAATCACACTTTCATACAAGCAAAGTTTGTAAAAGAGTGTCAAGAGAGATTTTAAAACGCAACAAAGCAAAGAAATAAATTCTTTTCTTGGAATTTATCGAGAACTTTAAAAAATAACAAACTAAGACGCTGGACTGAAATTAAATGCGAATGTCAGTCGTATATCATACTTTAATTGCATTTCGGACTAGGGTAACAAGGTCGTCAAGCCATATACTCATGAGCGGAAGGTCTGGGGTTAAATTCCTGACAGGACCGTCCTCCCTGATAGCTTTTTTCAGGTATTCCTTAGTCCTCATATATGACAAAAACCCTAAATTTAGGGTTTATCAAAAGCCTTATCACGTTTAGCTTTAATTTTGTCATCGAGTTAATTAGTGTAATTAATTTAATTTTGAATGATGTTTCATGCCCGTTTTTCCTACTGAGGCTCCACAAGTGGTGGACATTGATGAGAGGTGAAATGAAAAATTGGGAAAGGATTTTTTTTAAGATTTTTTTATTTGATTTATTTACGGACGCTCTTTAACATCTCAGGTCATCAGCGTCCCATTCAATTCAGTGCGTGAAACGGCCGACAAATTTTGCTCAGAGGGCTCTTTTTTCAGGCTTGAGGTTCCTTTTTTGTGCCGTAAATGTACGACACCGGACCCACGGCTTTACTTCCTTTCCGAAGGAAGCCACACTTAGGATTTTTACGCCCGAAAAAATTCATCGATCCTGGCCGGGTTTCAACCAGTGATCTTGGATTTAGAAGGCAAGCATGGTTACCACTACACCACCAGGACCGACTTTGAAGTCAGTGATTTTGTTTAACAATTTACCAGATAATCTATACCTACTTCCCCCATATGTCACATTGTTTAGAGGTGTACTGCAGAAGCCAGATCATGTCGAGTTTATACAGTCAGCATTTACAGAAAGTTACAACATGTACACAATTTTAATGTTCCATAGAGAGAAAACGACGATACGAATTAGATCAGCATCCATTGACACCTGAAGTTAGTTAACTATTGAATTTGCCTTTTATAGACTGAGGCAATTCATGTAAACTACACCACCCGGCCAGTTGTCCATGAAAAACTCACTAGTTTGCAAACAAGCCTGGGCCATAACGCTGCTAAATAAGATATTCGTGCACTCTGTATGTACAAATAAGAAATTACCAAATGAATTACATTTGTATCCCACTTTAAGCTATGCAACCGTCTAGTTGTCATGCTTACCTCATATATTTAAAAACTTCTACAACATATACCTTGTTCTTATAGCCGCATCATAGCAAAGTATTTTAATAAATATGTAAGCACTCAATTTTACCGTATTTTGCAATGCGTCCTTACACCCATAATGCATTTTGGCCTTGCTTCCAATGCAGGAGTTCCTGATAATAGTCTGAATCACAATACTTCACAATGTTTTTGATGTCATATCTGCTGAAGATAGGTCATTTGTAAGAGGAAAGCAAACAGCAAATAAATTCATTTTTCTGCGCGTAAACAGCCTGCAAAGTTATTCTTACACTGCAAGCGCGAATCTATTAGCTTAACATCTAGAGTTATTTCCCTTCGATAGTTTTTATTATTTTTAAGTATATAACATCCCCAGATTACAGTAATAGGTCTCTTATACGAATGCAGTGACGATGGTGTAAGATAACCTGGAATTCTCCACCGTCTGAAGCTATCTGCTGATGGTAAACTCCATTGAAACCCCTCGATAGAACACATGTCTCTACTGGGAGTTGAACCTGGCATTCCCAATTAACGACCTTGGGGTATTAACTGCGCTGATAACGAAATGATTACATTATTTTCCAAGAACTGTGTTTTCTATCAGAAACCAGCAAAACTATTTAAAGAGAAAAATCTAATGTTAGAAAACATATGAAACAAGGCTGATAATGAGCCACATGTCTACAAAAGAAAATATGAACAAATCTCTCGTAGATAAACCCTGGGCAGGAATGAAACAGTTCTGTCCTCTGCAGTGAGAAAATAACTTAGTGCACATTTTATATTTACTTAGAATTATTTTCCGTCATCGCTGAATAGAGATTTGTTTTTGAAATTTAATTTTTCGTGTATGTTCACTTTAGTCAACCATATCTGTAATATATTATTCTACATATAGTTAAAGACTGAATATTAAAATTGATTTGAAAATATTTTACAGTTTATTCAAGGAAAATAAATATTTCTTTTCATAAAAACAGTATTAGGCCAAATATTATAACTGATTGAAAATAGTTTACAGTTTATTCAAGGAAAGTAAATATTGCTATCCACAAAAACAGCATTCATTCAGTAAATTTCTAGGCAAATGTTAATGGTTGCTACATTTCACACTTATAAACACGTTATTGGTTTCATTAAAATCCGTATTCTTTCATAACCCCTTCAGTTTGCAATTTGCTTTGATTTAGAAAACGTAAAACACAGATAAGCTCGCTTTCTGCTTTTGCATTGAACGTGAGTTTCTCACAATTTTAAGGATACCCTCTCTCACGTGCCATAAACAAACGACAACGGAAGCCAGACTTGTAATTAAGTGTACTGTATTAGACAGAGCTTGAAGAAGTGAAAAGAACGGTCATCGTGTGCAAGAATATATTGTACTGAGAAGACAATCACTATTTTAGCCTGTATTTTCTATTGTTTCCCTCCCCGGTAACTTTAGCAAGACAATTGATCACTGCTGAGGAAATTCAGTACCTAAACTTCGATAGACATGGATCGACAAGCTAGCCAGTCATAATATCTCTTTAGGCCACCTCCTGGTGACCTGCAGAATAAAGAATGAAAAAAGCAACGGTAGATAAAACCGTGTAATACAGGCAGACAAAGAAAAAGGTAGTCTTGCTTTCAGATTGCCTAATTTGGCGTAACGTCGGTGGCACTCGGAAAAGCTGGATTCAAATTAGGGCGAATTTGTTTTCGTTTCTGTTTCCAGCGAATGCGTCGCTGGTTCGCTCGACATCGCTGAGATTATTTCATGCACTCAAAAAACTTTCTGATGAAAGCATGTACGCAACTCTAGCTTACTGATCTTAAAACGGTTGGTATTTTTGTATGCGTACAAGACGCTATACTGAAGTGGACTTGAGACATTCAGCCTTCAAGATTCGGACTATTATTTTTAACTTTAAGTGTACGTGGTAATACTCGAAGATTTCCTTATGCAGCAAATTATATCCACACTTATAACATCAGAATAACTAACTAATTGAAGATTTGCCTGCGATTTGTTTTCCAATTTATCAAAATGCAGATTTATTCACGTAGTCCCTTAGTGCACTGATTTTCCGCCCAGTAATTTATGTACAACTGAGGCATTGTCGCTGGTCTGAATATGGTTTCAAAATCGGACAAAACACAAAAGGATTAAACATACCGCAGATAAAAAATTGAACCACAATTTGCAAAAGCTAATCTCTCGTTTTCGTTATGAAACTCGCTATGTTGGAAGTACGTTTTACGACCGCCACGCTGTGGCAAGCATTGGCCCATAACGATTTTTGTAGCAAGAGCTTTAATTATATGTGTTATATATGTACAACGCAATCTGACTGCACTGATGGACAAAATAACACGCTTTAACATGTCAGTTATTATGCGTAAGGTTTTTTTTTTTTTTTTAAAGCATCCATTTACTTCTTCAAACCTCTATATGCGTGTTACGTTGCCCCTTCTTTTCAATTATGAAAAATGTGAATGAATGAATAAATAAATAAATAAATAACCGCACGCATAACGATTTGCTTAAGGTGATTCTCCCAGTAGACCTGCTGGACATACCCCTTGGTTTATACATATACACCGTAATATGCGCTACTGTGACTGCAATTAATTTACTTAATAAGAGTATACTTTGCGGAGTAATGACTCAGGATATAACTTCAGCGGGCATTTTCGTTAGGTGCAGAGTCGGCCAGAAGAGGCTTTTCACAAATAAAATTAAATCTCCCAAAACAGCTGAGATAGCAGTAAACATAATTTTGGAGGTAAATAAACTAACATTTGTCCGCTGAATATCGTAATTCTTTGTTTATTTGGATTTACAAACTTATAAGGACAGTAGATTCAATTTTAAAACATATTTGTGCACTTCGTTTGTGCTGTTGCTTTGCCTTATTTATTTTTACTTATAGTTTATGTAAATTTTATTATACAATATATATATATATATATATATATATATATATATATATATATATATATATATAAAATAAATTCTGCAAAAATGATGTAACTAAGTATAAATATTTACATGACACATGAGTTGAGGTTGCAGCCCAGCGGCTGTTCTCATTACAACATGCTAAATGTTAATTTTGTAACAAATCTGAATGTTGTTTTCGTTTCAGTCTTCGAAGCTGTCGCAGTGGTGGTAAGTGGGTTTGAATGTTGCTCAGTAGTTCATTGGTGTGATTAAAAAAAGTGCGATGAAGTGGATTGTAGGAATGAAGGGTAGTGTTCACTGTCTGAATGTGTAACTCTTTATGCACAGTTTCATAGCGGATGCACCGCGGTGCATCATAAAATACCTGCTAACACACGTAAAAGTATCTCTGGTAATGTTGCTTAGTTTTGATTATTCAACCAAATATTAAGCACGCTCTTCAGAATAAAAGATGGAAACATTTAACAAGCTCAATAGCTTGAGCACATATGGCATTTGTCGTGCGAAAAAAGAAAAACCCGCAAATAAAAGTGTTAATTCAGGCTACTTTCCTTTCAAAATGTCTAACAGTCTAGCAAATGGAATGTTTAGCACCTACTCTTTAACTGATATTTTCTATTTCATACGTTATTACTTCCTAGCAAATCCTTAAGTATTTGAAGCTTTCATATATAAATAAAAACAGTCAAAAAGTGTAATGGTTTAACTCTACGAGGGTATTTGCTTGTAAAAATATTGAGCAACTAGTGATTTAATAGTTATGATATGAAAAACGTACTAGAATGACGTTAAAATGTATATTATGAACGTAGATATTTCAATAGCACTGAGGAGGAAAATGAAGGGCGAAAATCACCCTTACATCAAGTAAATCGCAACTACTAAAGTTTAATTTACGCTAATTGTGAAAGGAGTCAATTTAAATTGCATTTCGTCAGGTATTTAATATTTACAGTTAAAACCACGTGACTGCGTTATTGTGCATTAATACTTGCTCATTGTAGCTCAAGAAGTTGACGATGCAACCCACTGAAGATTCTTCTTTGCGGCACATTTCCCAATCATTTCTGTTTTCACTTTTTTGTTCAAATGCCTTATTCCAATGAATGTCCTCGTTTTCACTTTACGGTGAATTTTGGGGAACTTTGAGCTTGGTATGGACACTAACTTTTGCATCGCTCTTTCGCACTAAGATAATTGTTGTCCATGAAGACTACAAAATATGACTTCAAATTCATTGAATTTACTGAACCATTTAGCTGAAGGATATGTAAGCCCGCCTGTGGGGATTAAGTGGATTCAATCATCACCGTCCGAGTCTTTTCATTCTGGAAGAAGCTTGTCTGAAACTGAACCCAGAGGAGCTGTTAATATGTTATTATATGTTATTGGGTGAGCAATGCATGACGCAACAGCGGGACCAGCCGGCAGCGCTATGTCGGCGAAGGCGGGAGTACATTTCCCCTCCGCTGCGCGAGGCTTCCGTGTGAGTTGAAATCATGCACAAGTAGCAATTGTGTTAGGTTATGCAATACAGTTTATTGAGTGAAAGCGTATCAAGCGAAATGGGGCAATGCATTTTATTCCCCAAGGAGTATTCGTGTATGATTTATAGGTGCGTACAGAATCAGCTCTTACTGTAAGGAGATTATTTCAATAGGTATTTCCTGATTCCCTCGATTTAACTTCTTGCGATTTTTATCGCTGGGGGGGGGGGATTAAAAGAGAAAGTGTACAAAACAAATACAAACAATTTAGATGAATTTAAAACTAAAATTGCTGCCATTTCTTAGAGGGAACTGCAGAGTATAATGAACAGTTTCCTAAGCAGGTGTCAGAAATGCTTGAAGGGGGGTAATTCCAACATAACCTTAATTAACATACGTCAGTAACTTGCTTTTTCGTTTTAAGTGTTTATGCTATGTATGTCAGAAATAACTTAACGCCACAAACCGTACTATATTTACTGCGGACTTCCTGTCACCCTCGCCGCGAACTCACCCCTCATGTAATCTGCAAGATATTTCAGTGTACAGCGCTGGTTGCTAATTCATCATTGTGCGTCTGCAACATATCTACTTCTTCACTGAAACCAACGCAGTCTAAGTTAGCTGTCATGCTTCCTGTTTTGTTAACACACAACTCGCTCAGTTTCTTCTGTTAGAGAAACTTGTGACGGCGGCTCACTTGCATCTTCGATAACGGATGTATTTGTCGACAATGGGATGTCTCCTGCGTATCCAGTCAATATTACCAGCTGCATTCTATTTTTCACTTCGAAAGGTGTTGGACTGTTGTAAAATGCGCCCAGGTCAGAATTCCAGAAAAATATTTTGCAAACAGTCTTGATTTAGTTTGTAAATCAAGATGTACGCAGCCCCCATGGTGATGCTGTTCCAAGGAGAGAGTTAACTGAAACCACAAAACCCATCTGGAATGATAGAAAGCATTGCTTTTTCCCGAAGCGCGTGGCAGGACTTCTCCAGGAAGCGTTTTAGTGTGCTCTGACTTCGAAGGTAAAGACCATAGCCATTTCGAAGAGGCACCTTGCCATCCTTAGGGGTTCTTAAGTTAAGAACATTACATTTATCATTGATCAATTCTATGAGGTTTTCCCTCTTCGTTTTTGTTTAGTAGGTAATTCAAGTTTAAACCCTAGGGCAGTGCTGAATGAGAACAGATTTGCTGCCATTCATACATTGTGTCTAGTGCGTCCCGTTATATTTATGAGCCTCTGATATATGATGTATTAGACTTAGATCACTGTTCTGTGTTGCTAACAAATTTTCAAATAGCTCCTTGTTCAGCGCTGTGTTACGCCGTCATCTAAAACACGGTTTATAAGCAACTTAAGCAAGTGAGGGACGTTACACAAAACCCACACTTTTCTCATTGGGGCCACAGGGTTTGAAAAGTGCGCTTTTGTTGTGAAAAACGCAAGCTCCTTCCAGACCTTTGAATTTTTGCCGCCCATGTCGCAAATTACTACCGCAATTTTGGATCCTGCGCTTTCGACTGCTTCACTAGGTTTAGCAGTAGCTTCTGATCACAGGAACATCAAAGTTTAAATAAACAGGCTGTTTCCAAGCTGAAAACAACGTTTTTGTTAGACCCCAAAATCACATCATCCGATGAATTGTACCACACCAATCTATATTCATCTTGTCAAAATTTAGGACAGTTACCTTCTCTAGATGTTTAAATGTTTCAGTCTTAGCTTTCATCAGATCCAGGTCTGCATTTGAATTGCTTAGCCCGTTTCTGAAGGGTTGATCGGCAAGGTAAAGGGTAGTTGTCTTTCCGCAAGCATGCGTAAACTTTGGGTGAGAGAGATCTTAAGGTTGGAGCTTTAGGAATATCCGGTCCCCACTTCACTCGCTTTTTATTATTAATCAAAGATCGAAACATCGAGACAAAATGCTACATACGTTTTCTCTAATTCCTCGTTTTGTTGCACAGGAAACACATTTACTTACTCGTACCGCATACTTAGGACCCTTTACTTCTTTTAAGACTTTTTCAAAGCGGAGTTTTTTCAGAATTTGTGTTTCAGATTTTAATTTCTCTGAGAGAGATTAAAATATTCTTTCACAGCAACGCCTGGATCAGGAACTACTTCTGTACAACTTGATTGATTCATAAACGTTAATTTTCTTTGGAGATCAAGGCAATGTCCTCTTTCGAAAGGCGATCGCGTGCTGATCTTTAATAATAATAATAATAATAATAATAATAATAATACATTTTAAAATTCCATATTTTTTTGGCTCCTGTTGTTATTACCATCATCATTATGAAAAGAAGAACTGTTTCTGATCGTTGCAAGCAAAAATGTTTGATGAACGCGAAATTGATTATGTAAAGAAGCGTTTCCCTAAAGAATACAAACATTCGGTAATCACCTGCACATATTCTCGCTGGAGCTTGCAACACCATTCTCGAAGGCATCTCCATGTCAGTTTGGAATGTTTTGTGAAAGAACAGCGTCGCCCTTTTTAGTGCCAATCTCCAAAGCTCGGTTTTCAAGTCGCGTTCGTTATCTTCAGAAAGGAAATGAACGGAGCAAATTCTTGCATTGTTAACATTAACTAGATCAGCCCTTTTACACCGTGACACCCAATTGCGCTGCAATTTTACATCTTTTGTATTTCGATGATAAACTACATCCGTAGTTTTACATGAAGCACTTTTACACTTTGCAAACGCAATTAATTCTACTTTTACTCATTGTGCTATAAAACAACCTACAACAATTACACTCTGTGTATTTAAACAGAGGGATTTGGGAATTTGCTTGCATTAACAATGTGCATCATATTACATGTATATTTCCTATTGCTTCGCGCATTCCTAGTGACATCACGCTGATCCGAAAGTAGACAACGTTTTGCGCGGGAAGGCGAATATGTGCCTGCCTGCATTTAAAAGACGACGATTTTAACTGGTATAAGTTTCATATAGCACAAGCCTTGCCTTGTTTTGCTCCACTTTAAAGCAGGCACAGACAAGCTGCAAGTTAATAATCGTTTCCTGTTAAGCTACGCTTTCCAGACCCTTGTGCATTTTACGAGGTACATTCAAGTTATAGCACCTCATTTTTTTTTGTTTGTTTCTCATTAACTAATCACACTAAAACTATAACACTTGTGTCACTTCTCGACGTAATCTCTCCAGAAGTACACTTTTTTCACAACGTCGACGCCATGAATCCATGGCCGCTGCGAACGCTTCTGTAAGAGTCTATTTTGACCTCTGGAAAATCGCTGATGCAATAGCGGCACGGCTAGTGAATGTGCGACCATGTAGAGCGTCTTTCATTGTTGGAAACAACCAAAAGTCTCTGAGAGCCAGGTCAGGCGAGTAGGGAGCATGAGGCTTCACTGCAAAGTTGTTTTCATGGAAAAACTCCTGCGTCACGTTCGCCGGAAGCGCTGGGCGTTGTCTTGGTGAAAGAGCATACGTGCAGCTCTTCCAGCCGTTTTTCACGCAATGCTGGAAGGGGTTTCTTCGCAGGATGCACCGTCACCATAGTGCCCTTTGGAACGCAATCAGTAATGATTACTCATCGCTGTCCCAGAACATGGCCACCATTTTTTCTGCACTGGCACTTACCCGATATTTTTCTTCTTCTTTCTTTTCTTTTCCTTTCCTTTCTTTCTTTTTTTGTGGTGGCGGTGAATCTGAGTGCTTCAGTTGAGCAGACTGGCTCTTCGTTTCAGGAAAAACACATCCATGTCTCATCCATTTTCACAATCAATTAAAAGAACGTCCCATGCATGTCGTCATAACGCGTCAGCATTGCCTGGCAACATGCCACGCGCGCAACCTTGTGGTGGTCCGTCAGCATTCGTGGCACCCATTTGGAGGACACTTAGCATTTTCAGGTCTTCATGCAGCATTGTGTGCACAGATCCCACGGAAATGTCAACTTTGTAGTCGATGTGTTTCACACTCATTCGGCGATCCTCCAAAACAACTTTCCCCACTCGCTCAATCATGTCGCAGACCCGCTTGTGCGAGGCCGAAATTGCCTTGGTTTGTCATACGAGGATCTGCTTTTCTTGCACTGCCGCACCTATAAACGCACATAAGACATATCCATAACACCATCACATGTCTCATTCAACTGGCGATGAAATTCAATCGAGGTCAAACCACGCAAATGGAGAAAAATGAATGATTACAGGCTGTTCTTATAATGAAAACGTCGCCATTTTGAAGTATCAAAAACAGTCCTCACCATCACTAATGCCGTTAGAGTTCTGTGTGCCATATAGTGCTGCCATCTCTGTCGAGCATTGACAACGATTGCCGTGTATTTTAAAACAAACCTCGTGTTTCTATCCGTTTCCAGTACAGAGAAAAAAAATCGGGTGTTATAATTTGAATGCACAGTCCCACATCTACACATAAGTTCCTAACACCATACCAACAGGTTCACGATTAAGTTTTTTTCTCCTAAATATGGGAGACAGTTCAAAACACGTGTGAATTGTTTGCGAATAAACAAGACATCGTCTGACTCATAGAGAACCCGTGGCGCCATCTGATGGAAATTTTTCGAAATAGTTGCGCTTACATTTTTCAGAACGATCTGTTATCATAAGTTTTCTCCACTTGCGTGTGATGGGACCCACTGACATTCGCCTTCAGGTGAGTGAAACTTGCGAGGTGTAGCGAAAGTGAAACATCTTGGTTGCAGCATTTCAAAAAATACCGAACAACGAGGTGAAGTGGTAAGTATATCTACTCCGGTCAGCCATCGTCTCGTATTACGGTGTAGTTCGTCCCTTTGATACTGTCAATTGTGTGTTTATGAATAATTTTGCGTTACTTCGTGACAGATTAAGATCACCGAATGGCCAAACGTTTCCATCATTAGAAGAAAAATAGTTAAAAACTTTCACACTTCCTATACCTATAGATGTTTGTAATATGAGCATATTAATTACCTGCGTTTTAAGCATTACAGACTCTAATGCATTCATAGAGAGGGTATTTTCAATATTAGACTAGGTAAGATTACGTAACAATAAAGGGAGTAACAATTCTTTAAATTTAATTAAAATTAATTCAAATAATTTTAATTTAACGTTAGTTTTCAAAGTTATCACCATCTAATGATCAATGATAAAGCACAACTAAATAATGCCCATAAGTGCCACATGTATATGCTCCAACATGGTAATGTTGTTATATATATATTGAATGTACTGGCCGTGATTATGTAGCACAAAATAATATATTGTATTAGCCATTTTAGAGAATAGCGCCTGAGAGAAAAATGTAATGTTCAAGTCTAGCAATATCACGTATGAAAATCTGAAAAGGAAGGATTTTTTCGCCATGTGGGATGCTGCAAATGCTGACACACGGCAAAATATTATAAGGTAATAAAACATATGAATGGTGCTTTAGCTTCAATTGCCACCAGAGACATCTACAGTTCTGAAACCAAACAGCAGTGGGAGCAATGAGGCGGCTTAAATGCCGAAGTGTATTACGTCACACTCCAACGTCAATTAATGAACTAATAACATATATAAAGATACACCACCATCAGAAACATTTCGAGTAATCCCTAGTGCCCAGAAAATGTGTTGGCTTTGTTGTAGGACAACAGAAAAGTCATATCACACCCTGTCCAAGAGCATGATACACAGTGATCCAGAATTTAAATTTATAAGTAAACATGCACAAGTTTAGTAAATTGCAATACTTACCGCAAGACTTGCGAGGGTGCTGTGAGGGATTTTAAGTTATATGTTATTGTGTTTTCAAATGGACTATACATCTGAAAATATTATTAAAATATTATTATTTTAATAATAATATTTTATTTTTTTAATATTTTTAAAAACTACCGATATGTTTTTTTTAAAAATACGCATGCAATGGTACTGTGATTGAAATTCCAAAGTGTACAAGAATGTGTCCCCCTTTAAAGTGCAAAGAAAGGTTATTTAACTTCTAAAACATGTATTTATTTTTCAGCAGAACCACCGGTGTAGTGCATGGAGCTTCATGAATTATTTTGTCATAAAAAACAGTAATTAAAATCAGTGTGAAATTATGTGGTGAATAAACTAGATATGAAAGAGTTGACAAAATGATGTTGGTAAATTATCAAGATCAACTGTGTAAACGTTTAAGCCTAGTTTTGAGAAAATATACAATTTAAGTAAAAATTTGCTGATTGGCAAGGTACAAAATTACCAAATACGGTACTAGAATGTAAAGAAACTAGAAGCAGTCTTGAAAAAAACTGTAGCATCTGTTTCTGAATTTGCAACACCCAGAAACTTCTCCATGAGCAGGCATGAAAACAAAAAGAAAATTGTATTCTAACAGAAGAATTTCCCGGAAAAAAAAACTTTTACTATCAACAGAAATGTCACTCCACCATTCAGACAAGAGAGACACGGTTGCAGCTTTGCAACAAATCACAGAAAACACTAGTCATTTTGTGAGGCATTTCCATTTTGAAAAATATGCTGCAGATATCACAGATCTCTAATTCGTGGTGTTATATGCCTGTTACTGTCCACAAGATTTTAGTTCAGGATGGTGAAGCTACGGAATCAGCCATATTACCAACCGATATGCTATCGGTAGAAGCCTTGGAAGCAGGGCACAAGAACATTAGGAAAAACCGTGATGGACGTGAAAAGCGATTTTTTTTAATGATTTATTTATGGACGCTCTTTAACATCCCAGGTCATCAGCGTTCCATTCAACTCAGGGCGTGAAACGGCCGACAAATTTTGCTCAGAGGCCTCTCTTTCAGGCTTGAGGTTCTTTTTCGTGCCGTAAATGTACGACACGGGACCCACGGCTTTACTTCCCTTCCGAAGGAAGCCATACTTAGGATACGCCCCGAAAATATCCATCGGTCCTGGCCGGGTTCGAACCCGCGATTTGGGTGTAGGAGGCAAGTATGGTAACCACTACACCGCCAGGACCGACTATGAAAAGCGAGGAAAGCAATATTTAGGTAGGCGTTTGCGTTTGTAATTTGTGAATCACGCATATAAACTGGAAAATAAAAGCAGGTACAGTGTGCTCCAAGCCCAGTACTAACTACCTCGGATATTTCGATACAGATACGGAATGTAGGTTGCTTTTGTAAACTTCATAACATAGTTCTCTTATTGTAAGAAAACTATACTAATAGCATTAGAAGTCAGCGCAGATGGTGCAATGACATACGCGGAGACAGAGCGACATTCTCGGAAACAGTTGTTGATTTGCTTTATTTACGGACGCTCTTTAACATCTCAGATTATCAGCGTCCCATTCAGTTCAGGGCATGTACATTTTGCTCAGAGGCCTCTTTCAGGCTTGAGGTTCTTTTTCTTGCCGTAAATGTACGACACTGAACCCACGGCTTTACTTTCCTTCCGAAGGAAACCATACTTAGAATTTTTACGCCCGAAAAAATCCATCGACCCTGGCCGGGATTGAACCCGCGATCTTGGATCTACGAACCAAGTATGGTTACTGCTAGACCACCAGCACCGACGCTCTTGGAGGAGGGGTACATGCTAACGCTGTCTTAGAAAAATAATATAAAATCTTCCAGTCTGTCATGTAACGATTGCTGCACAGGTTGTAGCACCAGCAGGGTTTTCAGAACAAGCCGCTGTAATATGTCGTTTCATGTCTGCATTTCCTTGTAGGCAGTTTCTTTTATCTTTTCCCTACAGAGAAATGCCTAAAGGAGTCAAGTCTGGTGAACGGGGCAGCCAATGTACAGGTATCCTTTGTCCAATCCAACGAAACAATCAGTGAAGACAAGCGAAATACGTCTATTGAAATATATTTCAGTGAACAGATTGTAAGAAAAAAAACAGTACGTTTGTTACATTCTCGACACACACCCTGAGCATATCGACTTTTTCAGCATTAGTAAACACCATCTTCCAGCACATTCTACTTCAAGAACCATCACAAAGTACTGGCAAGGAATGCAATTAGCGTAAATGAAACAAAATGTAAACAAACATACGAACATCGTAGCCAAGTAACTAAGCACTTAAATGGGGCAGACAACTACAGATATTTAAAACGTTCCTATTACTATAGCTGGTAAACTACTTGTACTAGAATCGATCAAAAACAACAATGACACTCTAATTTCCTCTAGTTTTATTTTCTTGATGTCAGTAGGCATTGTTTCATTTGAAAAAATGTAGCGTTATTCAAGAAATGCATATTCTAATAATTATTGTCTGTGCACGAGCTGCAACTATGAGTCACTCTATAAGTTTCAATTCTCTGAAACATCTCCCATTTCAGAAATATTTGCTGAAGTTATAGATTATTCATCCAGTATATTCAATCTATTCCTGGTGAAATGATCATACACGGTAGAGCATGTGATGGAAGCACGTAAGTTGTTTCAATGCATAAAAGGCAGTCCAATATGAACATAACCTTTAGTGCAAGCATTCCCAGTTCTATGAATAATGGTTTACAGCGAGTTCTAATTGGGACATCACAGATAATTCTCACATATATTTTTTGTAGTATTAATAGTCGATAAATTTATTACAATTTTCTCACGGGAGCATCACATAGCTATAGACCATAGTAAACCATAACTAGACATGTTCTTCATAATGTACTTTTAAGAATTCTTAATTTAAATATCCCGGTGTTTACTTTATTGACAAGTAATTTATGTTTGTTTATATCCAGCAATTCCCACAGGTGGCATTTTAAATCTTGCAATTTAAGAAACATTTTTAGCACTTTATCCCAGGTGTTCTACCAGTACAATGCATACATGCGGTCAAATTTCTAATTTGATAGTACTAGCAGTTTTTGGAAAACAATTATATACTTTTATATGTCACCACTGTTCCACACGATGCAGGATTTGTGGTTTTGACCAAATAAAATTACCATATTTGTTGAGAAAACAAATTGTCATATTGAAACTTTGCTCCGACTGTCTTAGAAAATATCTTAAATGTATTAATATCACATTTTCATGAAAAAATTTATCGTATATTTTGAGAGGTATGAAAGTGTTAGGATATTATTCCTATATTTTTGATTAGGTGTTAAAAATGTGAAGAAAATTAGGTAAAAACTGCATCGTGCGTAACAATCTGAATGCAAATTATGTAAGAAAAATTACAGAAATTATATAATATATCAAATTTTTTGTAACACTCATAATCCTCAAAGGGCGTTTAAAACGATATCATGTGAAAAAGCGACATGCGATGTCTGTTCAAAAAATAACCGAACTTTTAAAATTCTGCGCCGAAGAAGTTACACAGCAAAAGCGATTCGTAATATAATTTGCTCTGACCATGACGAGATGTCTTCTGTTTGCCAAATATGTTATCTTACAAGGCCAAAATTAATGGAGACAAGTCAAAGAAGACTTAATTGCCTTATGTTGGAGGTGAAGAAGAACATACATGCAGTTATGAAGCAGGCCGCATTAAACGAAGGAAAATTTGAGCTGATAAAGGTTGACGTTGAGCGACATAAGGTGACCAAGAGACGGAATGGGATAAGCCAGGCTTCGCTCGAGATCACTCTCTCTTAACCTATGGATGCCATATGGAAAGTAGCCAACCAGATCACGGTCTTAATTTGTGCCAGCCGTGCACCTGCCGTGTTCTCCGGTCTGCTTTTACATTCCTCCTGTATTCATTCATTCTTTAAAGGCAGTACAATATGTTTTGTTTACAGTTCAACATTTTAAGGTTGGCATGGATGGTTCAGGGCTTTCGATTTTTTTATAAATGATAGTAGCTTTCATTTTAGACTCGATGTGTTTTATATATCACCCAAACACCAAAGTTTTAATCCTTTACTTGCTAATATTTCCAATTAGGAACAACAAATTCCCAATGTACAATTATATTTGGACAAACTATTATTGTTATTATTATTATTCATTTGTCACAATTATTTAGAATGTACTTGTAATTATCATTAGTTTGCGAATAGAAAACACCAAATTATGCTAAACTTTCAGCAATCGTCTTCATATAATTATACAGATTAGTTAAAAAGCCCCCTTCACCTGAATAACTGTTTAACCATTTGGCAAATGACATGAACTCGGGGAGCCGGGATAACCATATACTGAAAAATGGGAGGAAAGAAAGAAAAAAAAAAATAAATAGAGAAAGAAAAAGGAAAGAAAGAAAACTATTACAGATGTTTTACACCTCCTGTGTGACAGGAAATTATGCTATATCTCCAATTTTAAATTGAACTTCCTGTGTATTTTTTACATTTTCAAATAATGGTCATTAACAGATTTCCTTAAAAAAAAAGCAGTAAACATTTCTATACAAGGAGTTGCTACATCAGATAAACAAAACACTTTCTAATTATGCAACAGTCATTGGGGAAACGAAGAACAAATTTCCATAAGTCCAGAATCCGACACTGAAATCACATTAATTTCCTTAGACATATATAAAGCTCAAATTGGTAGCCCTCAGCTGCTTGACATTGTTATTTATTTTATTTACGGACGCTCTTTAACATCTCAGGTCATCAGCGAGCTTGACAATGTGCCAGTCTATCAAAGAAACCATTAATTACGCAATGACATAACCTGGTTTTAGGAATGTCTTGCACCGTTTCTATTATTCGACACTCCAGATCTTCATTATTGCATATTGGGCAACAAATCTGTGGATCTTGCCCGCCATTCTATACGAACTCTCCTACCAAATCACTGTTGTAGAAAAATTCGATCTAAATAATAATGACCGTTCTATCGTGGTCTGGTGCTGCATTTTATTGTAAAAAATATGTCATCTCCAGGAAACCCTGGATTAAACAGGAAAACAACTTATGATAACTGGTACTAGGCAATTTTGAAGCAAATCCAAGCATTCATTTCCGTTTAGCTTTTCTCTAAAGAAGAATATGATTATCAGCAATAACGGTGTAAACACTCAAGTATTTGCGGAAAAAGAGTATGGTTTTCCCTCATGCATTGTGGATTTACATCTGATCAGTATCAGCAGTTGTAGGTGTTGACAAATCCATTCGGGCGGAACGAAGCTTCATCTTAGAATAAAATTTGGCTAAGAAAAACCTGCATTATTGTTAATGCTCTGCATCATTAATTCCCAAAGCTGCAATCCTTTGTCGGAATCGTCCTCTTTAAAAGTTCCTGTAATATGATAACGCTTGGCACTTGTGAGGCTGCGCACTTCGAAGCAATGACTTATATTCAATTGTAACGTCAGTTTTGTAATAGAAACTTTCTTGCACACGGAGAACATTAATGTAGTGTTCTCATCAATTTTCAGACGACCTGAACTTGTTAAATGCTTTACTCTCTTAGTTTGAGTAAATTTTCTTACCTGTTTGTGATCCGGATGCATATCATTAAATAAATTATCCACATGGATGAGATCATTGGCTCTTTCTTTAGTCAACAGGAATTATTTCCCTTTCGCTCCATTTGGATGTCAGAAATATTTGAACACACTAGATTTCATATAAAACCACTTGAATAACATTTTTCTATATTAATACACACGTTTCCATTGATATATACAGCCATTCTCTTAATATGCTCTAAGTTAAAAAATACAGGCAACAGAAGGAGGTTTTTATTTTTCGGTAGGTATCGTTTTATTGTTGTAGCAATTCTAAAAGTACAGAAGTATTTATTGTTGATCTCTTTTATTTAATGACGCTCTTTAACATCTCAGGTCATCAGCGTCCCATTCAATTCAGGGCGTGAAACGGCCGATAAATTTTCCTCACAGGCCTCTTCTTTCAGGTTTGAGGTTTTTTTCGTAGCGTGAATCTACGACATGGGAAACACGGCTTTACTTCCCTTCCGGAGGAATCCATGATTAGGATTTTTCACCCTGAAAAATCCATCGACCCTGGCCGGGATTGAACCCGCGATCGTGGGTTTACGAGGCAAGCAGAAGTATTTAGTGTGGATAATAAAAAAAACCCGTTAATGAAAATCCCTTAATGAACATTAGAAAATTAAAAAATATAGCTTGTTTCATTTAAAATTTGATAAATAGCACGATTTTCAGTTAAAGCGTATGCACAAAAATAGGTACTGATATTTATAAGTTCTTAGTATATGCCTAGTCCCATATACAGAGGTTTACATTAATGAATTACATTGCGTAGTGTGCGGGACTTTTAACTATTTTGGCATATTGCGATGGGAAATAATATGGTGGAGAAGGTTTTGATTGATTGATTGGTGATATTAACTGGTGTGTTCTTCTTCTTCTTCTTCTTCTTCTTCTTCTTCTTCTTCTTCAAGTATCGCTGATTGTCTGGGATTAGTTCCGTTATGTGCTGGAGTTTTGTCGTCGATTGATCACAGGGGAAAGGAATCTGGAAGATGGCTGAAGATTAACAAACATCGTGGATTTAATTAAAAACACGATTATGTCCTTTTCACCTTTATGAGTCACCGTTAGATCTTGAGAATTTATACGTCTCTTGCGGTACTTTTGCGCGGACAAAAACTGTTCACGATCATCTTCTCTTGAATGCACTATGTTCTCTTGCGATAAACTATTAACGCGAAACACCTATATGACCGAGCGTACCTGTAGTGAATAATACGGTGTATTCGCTGACCAAAGAATAACAAGTATAAAGTATAACTATATAAGTAACACAGTATTACTTTCAGAGTCTAGCTGAACGCATCAAAGTATAACATATATCTTATTAGCACTTCTAATTTCTCACATATATTCGAAGTAATTTATTAACTTATCACGGAGTATTACTTATCAACACCACTCTTATTGCCGAATTACTTTGCTATAACTCATCTCAACTTATTATAACTGCTCAACTGCTCAAATTACAACGTATTAACTTCTTATTTTAACTTGTTAACGTATATAAGTAACAAAAGAAATACTATTTCTTACTTCCCTTTTGTTAAGTTAAACATAACAACTCTTATTTGCTTGCACTCTTGCGAGAGAATATTATGATCCTCACAACAAATTGTCAAATATACATAAAATAATTAGATTAATGTGGGCATTATTAATATAAGGTATATATAATTGATTATATCACTAATTACTTATTGGAGGGTTGTAGCTCATAAATACCACTCGGATATAAATTTATAAATCTTAGATTTATTTATCTTTGTGCATGATAAGCAAATTGAATAACACCTTCGCTAACTATATATCGGTATAAGCCTACCGCGAGCTAAGGGTACATGACGTCAGAGGAAGGGTATTAGGAGTTTGTGGCTGCAATGCAGAAACATGTTCTTTATGACGAAATGCTAAGCATAGTTCAGGGTCAGATGCACTATATGGTTGATGGTAAGTGAAGCCAACGTTTATGGTAGAAAATGTTCCATCAGTAATTATTAGCGATTCCCAACTATTAATAATGATATTTAGTATAAACAATTATCACAGGGAGCAAACAAACTCCACATTCATAAGAAAATTGTCATTGTCAAGATTCAGCATTTTCTGGCAACTAAGCCAATAGAAACAAATAAATACACCAAAGCTTATGATTGGGTATATTAATACTTAGTTTGAAATTATGAATACATATGTCTGAAAAAAATCAGAGACTATTTAACGAACAACTTGGTGACCAGGACTCGTTGTTACATTTTAAGGGCAATGGAAAAAAAAAAAAAAAAAAAAAATTGACATCATCTGTTTGGCGCTTGTGCATTCTGAATGCAAAAGAGAAGGTTCGCCCACAATGTCCAGGTATGAATCATGCATTTGCACTGCTTCCTAGCTTACAAATTGTATATTTTTTGATAACATCAAAATAAATTAGTCTGCGTAAAATTCATGTCAATGCATAATATGCAAACTTTCAACAATTCATTTTTT
Source organism: Metallyticus violacea (assembly GCA_030762175.1). Taxonomy (NCBI): domain Eukaryota; kingdom Metazoa; phylum Arthropoda; class Insecta; order Mantodea; family Metallyticidae; genus Metallyticus; species Metallyticus violacea. The sequence continues at coordinate 115,218,675 of CM060846.1, read as the reverse complement.
CCAGCAATAAATTACATGATACGTCTTTTTTTTTTCATTTTACGTATTTTAAGTTCGATATTAGACGTTTTGAGGCTTAAATAATGAATTTTACAGCCAGAAATCATATTTTTAAATATTAAATATAATTTATGGCCAAATGAAAAAAAAAACTCTTGATTGCAAGTCATTTCCGACTTTACTAGAGAATTTCGGTAATGTTTGACTTTATAGGCAAGTTTAATAGTGGAAAATCAAACTTCTCTCTTGTTGGATAGCTCCGATATAGAAGGGTCATATAAGCCGCATTAAGCTCTTTTAAACGATTTAAGCGTTGAAAATGTTTGGTAGTATAATTTTTCAGTTACCAATCAGTGAAAAATCTCTTATTTTGAGGTACGAATTTTGCCGTTTTGATGTCAAGACAATTATTTCTACCGCCAGAAAACGTATTTTTTGGGAATTAAACATTACATATTTAAGTAAAAAAAATCGAATTCAAGAGGCATTTCCGAAGTTTTTAGCAGAATTCATAAGTTTTTCCTTTGAAACCAAGTTCTTTTGTATAAAAGCAGCCTCTCTGTTACATATCTCCGAAATAGATATTATTTATTACGAAAGTAACATTTAAAATGTTATATAACTGTATCACTATCAGTCGACCTCGGTATAAGTTTGACATTTCTGTAAATTTAATGCTTTTCTGTAAAATAAAACAGCAAGGAGGTTTGTTTGAATTGCATTACCATAATTGGAAAAGTTTCTAATATTACTTCAAGTTTGGAATGACGCAAGGAAGTTCGTATCGACAGAAATTTGCTAAAACCTTTACGTCAAGGGAAGGTACATTGATGAGATTATTCTCTCTGTATCCACAATAAATTAGCAATCTTTTCTGAGTGTTCTTAATCGTTTAGTGGCTGCCAAGAGAAAAGCCCAAGAGAAATGGATAACATTTTCGAAAATTTAATACGTATATATTCGACCGATTTAACTGAAACACTACTGACTCGTTTACTGTATGGCGTTGATGAACGCTCCCCCCCCCCCTTTATTTTGTGTGGTATTTTTAGTGTGATGCTTTTTCACTTAAGTCACATAGCTGTGCCGATATTTACCTCGTGTTCGTATATACCGATTTGACATTTACTTCCCTTTTCGCCAACATGTTCATTAGCCGCTATTTCGTAATACCATGTTCTTTCCCCATTGGCCCTAAGAGAGATCTGGTAACGAGTATTTATGTGCCGTCATATTTTTCGTGTTTGAACTTGGTTTTTATTTTAAGTTTGATTTTGTTCTACAATTTCGGGGAAGGCAGTTACTTTTGGCAGTGGCTTCATTAAACAATAGCCGCCATTGCGAGATTCGTATTATACGCTGTCCTGATTTCGCAATTTGAGAATGTCAAATTGATTTTGTTAACGGGAAGTTACTGCGAAACGACCTCGCCATTTGCCAAGGGAATTCATGTTGTACTCAACATAGTAGACTTTTGAAACGCCTGTTCTCCGCTGTGAGACATGCCTGAATACTATAGAAAAAAAACTGAAATTCATCCTCTGTAATAAAATAAATTGGCACCTCCAATAGTTATTTCAGATATGACAGTAATTTTATATTCATGAAGTTTAAACACTGCCGACACATACATCAACTTGTTGGACTAATCTCGTTTAAGACTTTGGGGGGGGGGGGGGTGCTAATCCTTTATCAAGCTTCTCCTCTGTTAAAATCCAGTTTTCTGGTCTCGGCTTCTTGTCAATGAAAAAAACTTGGGTTTGTACTTTGTTCACCAATCTGAAAATTACACCTCCCGATTGGAAATTTTACACTTAAAATTTCAGCCATATTCTCTCCTACAGTATTTTTTGTTACATTTTGAATCGTCTCTTTTAACAACGAAGGTCTAAAGAAACGATGATCATGAAACTAGTGCGTAAATGAGCTCTGAGCCCGCAACATTTAATTTACCTGGAATTCACCTTTTCATGGTAAGGAAAAACTTCTGAAAAGAACATACCCAGGCAAATGAGTCAGGGACTCGAACCCGGACTTTCACACGCTAACCACAAGATAACGCAGAATAAATTGAACGTTTTCTTTTCCACAAACAGTCATAAATAATTATTGTTCGTTCTAGCGTATATCTCAATCTTGGCATACTCCACAACACAGAAATGCACAGTAGCATTGTAACAGGCACTTACTACAAAACCCGGCTGAAACTGTTGGCGTGACAAACACGACTGAGCAACCTTAATTGGTTGCGTCAACGGAACTTGACCGGGCATTGCGTGCCCACAGAAGGTCAACCCATTTCCCCTAGTGTATACAAACTCCGATTGCGCAGCGGAATGAGGGTACGGCATTTTAATCATTCTTCGTCAATGGCGCTTTCTGCCTAAGGTTTTCCCAAAATTTGTTAGACTGGGCCAAATTCAATTTTTACCTAGGTTGTGGGTAATTGATACATTACATGGATATTAAATATTTGTAAGAAATGTGTAATGTATAGGCAACAATTTTCACAGGTATGAGCTAAAACATTTTATTTGTTTTTTTACGACATTCGTTGCTGGGAATTCTTTCTTTAAATTAGGTTTTCGTGACATTCCTACTTGAAGACAATATCATGCACTTGTTTACTTACACTTAATGTTAAAGTTAATTGTTTTAATTTGTTTGCAATTTAATTATGTATCTGAAAAATGAATTATAGAATTTTACTTATATTTTCATGTTGTTACTTTAGATTGTTAAAAATCAGTTACTTTCAATTGTTACAAATCAATTACTTTACATTGTTAAAAATCCAGGTTATATATTAAAACTTTTCCTGTATCCGGTTAAAAGGCAATTTATTTTTCCTAGGGACAAATACTGAGTGTTACTTCTAAGCACGTTACCAAACGCACATATCTTCCTGTAGCATTAACGAGAGGATGTCAAAATAAACTTGAACGCAATTCCGCACATTTAATAGCAACTTAGGTTGGAGCTGAGATCACAGCAACTACTACATCTTATATTTAATTTTTGACTGAAATATTTTAAAAAAATTATAAGAGTGGTCCCAAGAACCGCTTAATTAATTTGTAGGAAAAACAAAATGGAAGTTATTATATAACGGTAATTTTGTGTTTCTCACTTAAAAGAAATGCGCTGTTGTTTTTCAAGATGTGTGTGCAATATGATACAGACCACTCCAAAGTAAAATGTGCAAACACTTAAAAGTATAAAAATATCCACTTTGAGCCAGTTTTAGGTAATTTGGGAATATTGCATTCTTGGATTTGTAGAATCCCCGTATTAAACAAAAATGCATATTTACTTATTAATTTATCAGTAATGTAAAACTTTTAAGCATATAACCGCGTGCAGATTGATCACAAAAGTAATGTAAAACTTTTAAGCATATAACCGCGTGCAGATTGATCACAAATCATCCAGTCCAGAAAGAAATTAGTAGGAGATTGCGACATTTATTTTTTGTATGCCATTAATTGCAGAACATACATTAATGCCGTAAGCAGTAAACGTTAACGCAGTAAGCAGTCAAACGTTAATGCAATTAGCAGTCAATGGAAGATGCTGCTCAAGATAAATATCCCAAGCCTATCTCGGTATAAATGAAGCAAATTTCTTTTTAAATTTAAATTTATTAGGGAAATATACTTTTTAAAATGAATAATTTATCTACTATTAGTTCTCTAACAATGAAATAAGATGGCTTATGTATTACAAAAATCTTTAAAAGGATATCATTAAAGTGCACAACATTTTTAATTCCACACTAAACCCGGATTGCATTTTCTGGCAAAACATACACTGTGCCGTCATTCCCAGTTTGTATACCTCAATGGAAGACCGGTTGACCTTCAGTAGACGCGCGATTCCTGTTAAGGCTGGTGTAGAAAGTTATGCTGATGCAGGCAATTGAGACTGTCGTGTTTATCACGCCACTGTTTTAGTTTCATTTCTGTAGGAAAAGACGTTAAGACTTTCCACTATGTATTTGAGTATTGTGGAGTGTGCGAACAGTGCGATATACGCTAGAACAGAGAATTTAATTGTTATGTGCAAAAAGAAATCGCACAAGTACTTTAGAAGCCACACTTCGTGCTACATTTCCAGGAGTATCTCCATCAAGAAATGGAACTTTCAAATTCGTAAACGAAGTTCGAACCCAAGACGTTTTCACTGACAAGACAGACCAAGAAACTGTGTTTTTAACAGAGGAGAACCTTGATGATATAAACTTTCGATTAGAAACCTTTCCTCGAAAGTCTTTTAATCAGCCCAGCAAGTTCACGTTTCTGTCGGCAGTGCTCCGAGATGATTCTTGTCCATCAATATAAAATTAGTGTTGTGTTGAAATAAAATCCGTACGGACTATACGGGAGGCAGTTTACAATATTTGGCAGGATGAATTGCGCCGTATCGAAATCTTTTCAAAAGGATTTAGGCATTTAGTACAATAACAATTAGTATTTACTGTTAATAATTAACGAAAGAAACAAAAAAAATACGCGCTACGAATCCCGACCGTGCGACAAGATTTTTCTTGGCAGGTGACGAGGTCGTTACGTATTAACTTCCCGCTAGCAAAATCAATTTCGATTGCATAGCGAAATGAAGATCATGTATAGCTAGCTACCTTCTCTCCGTTCTAAAGCAATAAGGTTGTTCACCGTTTTAAAATATATAATTGCCAAAATGTGGCAGACTTTTAGAAAAAATTGTACTAAAGTATAATGCAGAATTGATTGAGGGAAAGAAATGTTAAGATCTATTAACAAATTTTGAATAAATATTTTATATTTTGTACCTGTATACAAACAGAATTTCTAGTTCAATTAAAAACGTTTTCACACGTTCTTATCAGTACACATGTAAGATGACCTCTATTAAATTTTCAGCTTTTGAGTGAAGTAAATCATATTTATTATGTGAATGAAAAATAAGATATTTACCAAAAACGTAGCTTTAAACAAAGTTTATGAAAATATCAAGATTTACGAGAAATCAGTGCATTTTGGTGCTCTATCTCTCTCAAACTGTTATGTTTATGCTAATTTGTTAACTTATCGGACATCTGCAAATGAAAAAATACGAAGTGTAGTCATATTATACAGTTCTGAAGGGGAATGTATTCCGAAAAGGGGGGGGGGAGTTTAAAAGTGCATTTAAGGATGCTAAAATTAACCAAAATGTAGCAAAGTGCAGTTTCTTGAAAGCACATAAAGCACGAGGGAAACTTTGAATCTGCTATTATCAGATGCAGTCGAATTTGCCGATGGATAAAATGTTTCCTTTCCACTCGGTGCTTAATGCTATTACAAGCAGTAACCGTCAAATAGGCCATAGATGTATCTGAACACATCGTAAGTGAAAAGTTTGTTGTGCGCTTTTAACAGAGTTATACATCCCATAAAACTGCGGTTTCGTGCAACGCATTAAATTTAATGGACCAAAACCTCCGTTCTTTTTCCTCTCTGCCGCTATTACGTCACTAGCATTCGCTCTCAAAGAGGAAGAGTAGCTCTGAAGTGAAGACCGCACTTGAGGTAATATCACTTCCGTCACAGTAACAAAGTTTGGGTAGATCAAGAGATAACCTCTTTTAGTAAAGTTTATTTAAATCCGCATATTGTAAGGGTAGCTCAGGTCAGCTAAAAAGAAGAAAACGTCAGTTTTGTATTCACACATTTAATTTATCTATTGCGAAGTGAGATAAAGCGCATTATTTAGCTCAAAACCAACTTATTAACCACGATTAACACGACGGCGGCTCGACAAGTATTCGGCCTGATACAGAGACGGCACTGGTAATGTCAAATTTCAACGATATTTCTTCAGTATGATCCTTCAGATGGCGTTTGTGAAATTTAAAACACGCACCTTAGTTGCGTGACTTGTTATAGTCTACCAAGTAAACGAGATAAAATGCTTTCAAAAATATTAAAAAAAATTAGATATAATCGAATGTCGCAAGGTGATGAAATACTTTGTTTTGAAAGGTTTATGCAAACAGGTTTGGGTTTGTGCGTAAATGTATAATATATATTCCACTTTGAAAGACTCGCAGTTTTCTACAGTTCAGTAATGGGCAGGCGAGGTCCACTTTTTAAGATAAACGTTCAGGACATTCAATAACAGAAAAACCTCACAAAAATCTACAATGCCGTATTAAATGATCGGCGAATGAAGGTATGTGAGCTTGTTGATAATGCAAAAATCTCAATGGATCGTATTTGCGAAAAGCTCAGCGCTTTCGACCATAAGGGAATTGGAATGGACATTTCTTACACGTACTTGAGCATGTGTAAATGCAATTCATGCGAATTTCGTACAGCATTGTTCTTGAAAACGAATTCACCATTATACACCAGCATTTTTAATAGAGTTTAATGCCCCTTTTAACCGCTGAGGGAGGTATCAGGCGGTGGACACTGATGATATCCGAGATGAAATGACAAATTAAGGAAGGATTTTATTTTTTAAGGAAGGAAGCGTTCCAGGTCTATGTTTAGGATACCTCCCCGGCATTTGCCATTTATGAGAACTGAGGAAGACCGGGAAAAGACCTTAGTCAGGGAGGACGATCCTAGTAAGAATGGAAACCTAGACCTCCCGCTCACGAATCCTCGCCTTAAGGACCTTGGCCACCCGTGGCGGTACAATCAGAAATGAAACAACTACTCAAACAATGGGATGTAATTAGTGCTCCATAGAACAATTGCGTTTCATCAGTTATAAAGGTAATGATCACCGCTTTCTCGGATGCTCAAGATCTTGTGCTCATAGGCGGAAAAACTATAAATTGAGTTATTATACAGCATTTCTGAAGCAATTTAAGGATGCAGTCTGTCAAGAAAGACAAGCTTTTCGGCTTTGAATTGCTGCTGCATACTCCATACTCACCAGAATTGACCCTCCTCTTCCCAAATTTGAAAAAAAATTGCTGCTGCACAAAGATTCGTCTCAAATTTGGAGGTCATAGCTCAGATACAGCTAATTTTGCAGGATTAGCAACATCTTACTACACTAAAGGTAAAAAGAACTTAACAATATCGGTAGTTTAAGTGTATCGACTTAAAGGGTGACAATGTTTAAAAATAAATAAAAAAAATGGTCAAAAACCTTGTGATTTGTTTCTCAGGCCGGGGAATTTTGAACATCATTTAGTATGCTAAAATTTGGATGCTATTTAATCGAGGGGAAATTAAATTCATTTTAGGTAAAATTCTCTTTCATTCGCAACATTTTTAACTTAAACTAAACATATGAGAAGCTTAGGCATAAAACACCAATTATCTTCAGAACTCAGGAATTTCAACCAAATATGTGTGCTTGGCACAGAACTGGACACCTGAATTCAGATTTCTGTGATCTTTGTTTGTGTGACATTAAGCATCATCTTTAAAATGAAATAATAAATATTCGTTTTACACACATTAACGCAATTTCCAAAACTTGAATTATTATTTAACTAAATCATAAAAACAAAAATATTGAGGAATATATTGCTTAGGAAATTTTAACAAAATTTCTCGTACATTAAATTGGATTAGATTGTTAGAGGAGGAGGAGAATACTTGGGTATTTCAGCCTTGCTCAAGGGCTGGTGGTTTGTGCCCACGATTCCAACGGGGGCACCTGCGGGAGGAAGCGATGAAGGGGAGACATTGGGTAGCCAGAATCCACGGGAGATGAAGCACGGACGTAAACGGAGTCCCTGACGTTTACAGAGAGCAGCCTGACGCCGATGGTGACTCTCAAGGAGTTGAAGCCCCTCAGAAGGGCTAAGCGCAAGCCCAACTCGCCCTGGCATTTTCGATCCTTTCTATTAAGAGCCAGCGGAATGAAATATGAATTGATATGGAATGGAAGAGCGGAATGTGTGGAAAGTGAAGAAAGATCGATCTCAGCATTTGCCTTAGCTAACAGGGAAAACGACGAAAAAGCCATAGGTTAGCATACTGGGCCCCCAGGGATTAAACCCCGGGACCTGCCGAATATGATTTCTAAGCGTTTCGTGATATTTTAGCTAAGTTATTTGTTTCAGAGAGAAAAGAAAAAGATTTAAAAACGTTTGACAGTTTTGGAAAAAATTGCTTTCTAATGTATGGCGATCTCAATTACTATGCATTGACATATGCAATGAAATTCCTTAAAGGCGTTCGCTTACATGTTCTCTAAAATTGTTTGCATTGTGTATATCCATCACAACATCCGTCATCTGTACTTTATTCTTCCCTGGCTTCTCACTCCCAGCATTCGTTGGTCTGTTTTAAGAAACTGTGTGAATATAATAATGCCTTCCACCAACAGTGTACCTGGACTAGTTCCCTCGTGCACTTTTCAATCAGAAAATTAAGTTAGTTGACTTGATGTCATTGGCAGTCACCTGGAAAAACCTTTACAAGAGGTTCCGATTATTAGTAAACTTAAATTACGTTTGTACTTAATTTTGGGCGTTTTTATATGCAATGAAAGACATCTAAACATGCATGAAAAAGAGAAAATATGCACTAAGATATGAAGTACATTCATATACGGGCGCAATATAAAGATCACGGCATTTTATACCAAATTTTAACTATTTCTTGGATCACATAAATTACAGCGCTTTTTTTTTTTTTTTTTTTTTTTGAAAACTCCTGAGTGTGTAGAAAACGCTGTCATGGTAAACCGTAAAAAGACCGGAGTGCACAAGCCAAAGCAATTTGTTTTCGTTGATTTGTTTTATATCCGGACGCTCTTTAACATCTCAGGTCATCAGCGCCCCATTCAACTTAGGGCGTGAAACGGCCGATAAATTTTGCTCAGAGGCCTCTCTTTCAGACTCGAGTTTTGTTTACTTGGCATACAACACGGGACCGGTGGCTTTGCTTCCCTTACGAAGGAAGACACCTTAGGATTTTTAGCCAGAAAAAAAATCGATCCTGGCTGGGATTGAACCCGCGAATTTGCGTGTGCCAAAGCAGTGGAAATCACATTTATGATATATTTTTCTCTAAATTTTCACTAGATGCAGAAAAGATCAACCTTTATGTTACGCTTCTTTGAATTAATTGTTTTTAGGTTGCAGTGAATACTTTGTTCTTAAAACAAATATTAATAATAAACAAAAAATCTAATAAAATAAATGGTTACAAAAACCACAACTTAAAATAAACCTATATCTATGCAGTTCAAGGCAGCATGGAAAATATTAAATTTATCATAATTTTTCCCGTTGCATAATTAACGCTATCTTTTAATCCAAACCATTAATATAAGTTTTACTCTTAAAATACATTTTGAACCTGCACGACTTAATAGATCAGGGGACACAAAATGTCCTAGTAAAAACTAGTCGTTATATCTTTCCTTGGGAGTTATCTACGCATTGCTACCATTTTCACTTTGGTAAGACAAATGTACAAAATAAAACATTGCAATTAATCAAATTAACCATCCGAGTAAAAGCTATCAGACTGCCAGCAGGTAACAGTACGTAATGAGCGACATAATTTTTAAAAGTATAAAAAAAATGGGTTTTGTACCTGAAATTTCTTTCTTTCAAAATTACAGAGACGCTATTTGAGTTACGGGCTGCCTGAGCACGGCTGCCCTTCCCCAGTAAACAGCCGCCGTAATAGGGAAAAGGGAAATTATGGTCGCCGCGCCTGAAGCTAGTAATTTATTACAGTATTTATGTTTATACTGAAAGCATAAAATGGTCCTGCATTTAAAACTGATAACAAGCACTAACGTGTTTTATAATAGGGTTGAATGATGCCCCTCAGCGGCGAAGTTACTGGCATCTGCGTACAGTTTCTCTACACATTTACAAGGATATTATCTTGCGAATTGCCTTTACTGCTACTCTGCAATAATCCGTTTTCACTAATGTATTTAACCGCCATGGGTAGCAGACGTAATTACGGCACGGGCTCGTAAGCGAGAGGTCAGGGGTTCGATTCCCTTCAGGATCGTTCTCTTCTGACTGACGTTTATTCCAAGGTATTTTTTAATCCCCATAATGGAAAATTACGGTGAGGTACCAAATATTTAGTTCTGCAACGTTTCCTTCCTGATAAGCAGCCTTTCTCTATTTGTACTTTCATTTCGTGAATTGTGTCTCCACAGACTGTGATAGCTCTGTAAAAATGGGTTCTACCATATTAAAAAAAAAAAAAAAAAAAAAATATTGTATTCTGCCAAGACTGTATGAATTATTTACGGCTTAAAAATCCTCCATGGCTTCCTTCGGAAGGCACGTAAGGCCGTTGACCGTTGGTCCCATGTCATATATTTACGGAACCTCAAACCTGAAAGGTGAAGCCTCTGATTAAAAATTTATCGGCAGTTTCTCATCTGAATTAATGGTCAGAGAGATTAAAGAGCGTCCGTATATCTACTAATGTATTATAGATAAAGACGTTCAAAACTATATGGCAGAATTAACGAAGAACAATTTGCACAAAAATTCACCGAGAATCACACGAACGCACAATTACTTGCTGACAAAATCTCCCTTCAACTACAAGCTGCTACTTGCACATGCATTTAGGTATTGACGACTGGCTTTCCCTAGTACGCAGCGTTATTGCTGCCAGTTATTAAATAATATCATTGTACGGTCCCAAGGGACACTAGCGATGACACAACGCTTGGAGTGACACCCACGAACGAGATACTGTGTAACAGTTTGCCGTGGGGGAAAACGTGATCATGCTTTGCAAATCCTACAATGGTAGTGCCTACTCGTTCACACAATACCTTAATGCAGATCAGCAACTTTCCTTCCAAACTTCAGGAAACTACTTTCATCTACATTTCAGGTCAAAGTACGTAATGCTACTTACAACAGCGACTGTTTTTCCTCCTAGAGAAATTAAATAACACAGTACTGCTACGCTGCTGAGACTTCGTCATATAACCACACCCTCAACTTTAAAAACTTTAATCACTCGTCAACGACTTTAAATGATCAAACAATGCAAAATATTGAAATTAATTTCGTATATTTTTGTCAATGAAATGGTAAGTCATTCAGTTTGAAAGAAAATAGCAGTTAACAAATACTGGAGTTATATAAGCAAACTTGTGGGCTTCTTTTAGTTATTGCTTAACAGTGCGAGACACTTCTACATGCCTACAATTGTATCTTAGAAAACCACTACAGCAGTTTTACATTGACAATTTACATGCACGTCGTGGTGAGTAGAAAAGAAAAAGTATGAAACCCTGGAGTGACGATGTTTTCCACAATCACTTTTTTGTAGACTTTGTGCGGTTTTTGCTACTAAGTAAATTCCTTAAACATTCAAATGTCTCTATTTAATAAGAGCTACGAGATTTTACAATGATCCAGAATAGACCGAAGTTAAAACGAAGATAATTAGACATTCAAAAAATGTACACCCTTTGACTAAAATAGAGAGAAAAAAATGAGGCAATAATGAACGTAAATTCTTCTGAGTCCTATAAACTCCTGTAACATTTTATGACGCATTAGTTTCCTAATATTATTTCCCATACATAGCAAACTTTAAAATTAACACAAACACTCATAAATACAATGAACATTGTAGCATTTCTTTCATTATTTGTTCTATCTAAATCAATATGCTGCACATGCACGAAGAACAACGGATATGGACACAAATTCAAGAAGCCTGGGATGTTGTAGCCTCTCTTCCTACTACTGTAGAAATCTGACATTATCTATGCCTCGAAATTGAGGGCTGTTAACACGCCGAGGATTCACACGCCCGATATTATATTGCATTTATTTCTATTTTTTTTTACTCTAAAAGATAAATGTTTATGTACAATGATTTATTTAGTTGTTTGTAAAAAATACGTATGTTTTGTGTGTGTATAGGTAATGTCATAAAACTCAAATGACACTTTAAAATATATGATATTATGGCAACATGATATTCTACATATGCACTTATAAAACCAATAATAAAAAGTGTGGGATTTGAACCCAGAAGCTTACGTAGAAGAGCAATGTATTCTAAATCGCTGCGCCACAGCTACTCTTATCTTAATGTTGACTTTCCAGATGCTTATGACTGTGACCATTACGTTTGCAAGCAAAGCGCCACTGCAGTATGCCAATCGATGCATGATAGCGTTTAGGAGAGATTCCGTTCCATTGACACACGGAATCTGGGGATGACTCTTTTGTGAAAGGATGTACAGTTTACAAGGGTATTTGTTTTAAAATATACGAGTTCTAGTCCATGAGCTGAAAATAGGTTAAAGCAGAGGCAAAAAGTTTAGACAATTAAGTTAGTTCTCTTAAAGGCTTAACTATGGCACAGGTTGGACATATATGTTTCGAAAAATTTTTATGAGATAAATTAAATTAAATTTATATGGCACTAAGTGCAAAGTTACTTTGTTTCATTTTACTATATTTCTGTACCCTTGAGTAATTTTACTTTGGCCTGGTTATTGCTAAATCATAGTGGATAAAATCGTGGAATAGTAAATGAATGGATCTACGACGAATGTAGAACAAATGCATATTCGTGAAGGACCTGCTCTGCATATACCAGCCAAATGATTTACTTTTTCTAAATCTATCCACTGATCCTGTGGTGCACCTTTGCGATATGTGACCGCCGTTTCTCAACTAAAACTCAGTTCACTTAAGGGAGTACTGATGAATGGATTTCATTGTTTTCATCTCAGTTTCTCGCAACATATACGTCGCGATTTATACATCTGGTATGGAAAACGAACAAAAAGTAACAAAAATGAATAAATATATTAAAAAGAAACAAAATAAATGTGTGAATAACTAAGAGATTTTTCCAAGATCAACACATCAGCTTATCAAATTATTAAAATAAACCACTAAAAGGTTAAAATTGGGAATGGATGGCAGCACTGAAATTTACAGTAAAAATAAAAGACTAAATTGGTGCTGTAGAACTCTACATGAGGATTTTCCGTTCCAGATTGTTTAACAAAGGGTTAATACAAAGTTTAATCCATGGTTTGTCGCAAATGAAATTCATATCGCTTATAAATTGGTACCTTTTATATTAATGCAACATGTTACCATTCATTTTCGTTCGAGGACAACGTGAAAGATGTTTATAAGCATGTCACCCGAAATCGCTGCACATGCTTCTAGAATACGATTCTTTAGCTCCTGGAAATCTGTTACTTCGGTTTTGTATACTCGTGAGTTGATAAAATTCCCAAGCAAAACAGTCTTAAGTACATCAATTTTTGTGAAGGCCATATTCGAGGTGAACTTTTGCCTATCCATTTGTTGGAAAATCTCGCTTGAGGTATTCTCTCGCATCCAACGCAAAATGAGAGGGTGCTCCATCTTTATGAAAGAAAACTAGGCCCACTATCCATCCGAAATTTCCAAGTAAACTCCTGTTATACCTCTGCATTTTAAGCCGCGCTATGGAACTCTGACAATAGCAACTTGTTCCTCTATAAATAGTATTCTGTAGAAATAGTCTGAGATATAAAATAAAAACACCAATGTTTTCAGGGCTTAATGACACCGTAATTTGAAACTGAAATAAGATAAAAATACATAGCAAAGAATTTGTTCAGCACATTAAGCGTTCATAAACATGTTTAAAATACTGCGACAATCATTGAAATAGGTAACAGATGATACCAATGGTTGTCCTCAGATAGGCTTTCTGCAGGAAAAAATGGAAGCCCTAAATTGACGCAAGTATCACTGGAATCATTCCCACATTTTTATGGAGAATATAGGAATTTAAATGCATAATTTATTGGCTAACAAGTTGCTCCGTGCGCTTATTCACACGCACTTGTACATGTGAGAAAATGTACATACAATTTCCGTAAATATTCGTTTCACTTCTGGGCTCTATTGAGAAATATGTTGAGAAATTCTATTAAGAGAGAGAGAGAGAGAGAGAGAGAGAGAGAGAGAGAGAGAGAATATTTTCCCTTACTTCAAATGCAAAGCATTATGCTGGCTAATTTACTTCGAAATTTAATGTACAAAAAAATAAAATTATTTCTACAATATACCGTTTAAATTAATTTTACTGTGCAATCTTGACTGTAATCAAACCCCAACCTTCATCATCATGGCCGATGCTTAATTATCTAAATGAGCTGACATGTATAAACAAAACAAAATAGGATATAGTGCGTTCTTTAAGTTAAAATGTGAATAATAATAATAATAATAATAATAATAATAATAAAAACAGCAACGGCAGTGGAGAAAGTGAAAGAACAGTGCATGGAATAGCGAAGGATAGTGAAATCGGAAACTCGTTGAAGAAACATTGTCAACTCCTGGCAGCCTACATCCAAAGTAAATTGATCTTTACGATTTTCCAAAATGTGTTATGCGCAGAACATTTTTGGAGTTCTATGAGCAGAGAAAAGAAATCCCGACGTTAGGACAAAATTTTGAATGCTGTTAAGGAAAAGGTATCATTTGAGAGGAAAAAGAGACATTCTGGAGAATAATGAATGAATGGATGGGATTCAAGAAATGCAAAAACTTGCGACACATTTTAATGGAGCGGACTGACATTGTTGTACGTCATGCAGCATACCTGAGAACGCACAGAAACGAAAAATGACCAAAGTTTATACAAATGAAACATGGGGTTTATACTCATTATACTGCAAGCAAGCATTGCTAGCATGATATGCAAGGTGTGCAGGTATACCAAAGTGTTTGACAGAGTGCTATTGTTGTTCACGCAGGTGGTGAAATGGGTTTCATCAAAGGGGCCGAGTTGGTATGATTCCATCATGATTCTGCACATTATCACGATGAAATCAATGGCGAAAATTATAATAAAAGTTAAACGAACATCTCATGCCAAATATGCCATCTGGGTACATTGAGATAATGCACCTTATCGCACAGTACAAGAAAATAAAGTACCAACAATAACCTTTATAAAAACTGACAATTTCCTGTTTAAAAATCAAAATCTAGCTGTAGACTCAGATTTAACTATACAAGAATAGAAATATTTAAACAAAACAAGCCTCAACCTGTAAACACAATGCACAGTATTTTAAAAGAACAGATTTCTTTTGCTACCACCTTACCACTGCGACTTAAATCCAACTTGTTTGGAATTTGGCAAAACAAAATAGCACCTAAAAATATTGGTTCCATTTCCCCTTCAGTGTTGAAACTAATAAGCACAAGCAATAAGCAAAATTAAAAAAGAAGACTGGATAAATTGCTACCAATCTATTAAACATGTCCAGGAATATTATTGGCTTTGTGATGCGTTAGTAGAAGAGAAAGTTCAAATATATTGGGAGTAGTGATGAAGAAAGAGTGTGAAGAAGATGAGATGGATTAAGACAGGGAAAGCAGCAAAGAAGGCAGCTCGACAGATAGTGCACATGAAATTCGGACCTCTTCTTCATGCATACTGCCACTTCTCGATTAAGGAACTTGTATATACCGTATATATTACAGAAATAGTACATTCAAACATGATGTTGGTAATTACTGTTTATGATTACATGGTCATGCTGTATTTTACAATCCTCAAGCTGACTCACCGCGCAGCGAGACGAATAGATCGCATGCACGACACACGAGCGCCCTCGCCTGAAAACTGCAACGTGGGAGTGAGGGATTGCTAGTTCTCAGTAACATTTTTCTTCCGTTAGTGTTTACAGCAGTAGATCATGTGTGCGTTGTGATTGGTCTTTTCACTTCCCATTTTGTGTTTGGCTAAACAGTGCATGAAATTACTCCAAAGAAATGCAAGTTTTCATAATATAAGGTACCTGTCTTTCTGCTTCTTCAAACTTCATGAACGACTTTTTGAAAAAGTATCCCTGCAAACATCTCTGTAATCAGTTCAATGGAAGACGGGTTCAACAACGATGTAAATTGTGCATGTTGGCTCACCTTTCTAGAAACCACGGAATTAGCCCCCCCCCCCCATAAAGTAACTTCAGAAATCAATAGATATACATTTTATACGTTCATGTCATATTTCCATATTATAAAATAAGGAAAATAGGAAGCTTGACATTATTATGCCAAAGTTTCCTACTGTCGTCACAATGATTATTTTAATACATGCAGTGCTTTTACTGCTCTCGCCAAATGCAAACCGGTGAATACAAATGACGTCATGTACGGCAGTATTGTTTGTGGTGGTGATATGCAACATTTTCAGATATAACACATTACAGTTTAGATTTGCATAACGCAGTTTCTTGCTTTCAATTATTTCATGCAAATAAAATTCTATAAAACAAAAATATTCTCTATTTATAATTTTTGTATTATGTTTATTTTTTGGGCAAAATAGTTATTAGTTTTCTTTCCTATATAACAATTGGTATATAAGTTACATATGAACATATAAAAATAATTCTGGGAAAACGATTCATTGTCATTGTATCCATTAGAAAACACACCGAACAAGATCCTATTACTTGTAACTTATATGTACCTGTTGTTTATTTTACAATTGCTGAAAGCCAAGAAAAGAAAAATTATTTTGAACCTAGTACTGGCGACAATAAGCGAGCGTGAGAGATAGATGTTACCTGCCGGAAGACACTGCAGACGGCAGGCAGCGGAACCTCGAGCGTCAACCTGATTACGATACTGTAATACGTCACTCTTTTCTGACGTCTACACAGCGTGGTATAGCGAAGGAGGGTGAGAAATTAAAGCTCACTGGAGAAACATTGTCAACTTCTGGTAAAAGCTGCCCACATCCAAAGAAAATTAAACTTTACGATTTTGCAAAATGTGCCGTGCGATGTTATTAAAACTCCTGAATGCTGTTTAGGAAAAGAGAATATATATATGGAATATAAAAAATGCAAAAACTTGCGACACATTTTCATGGAGCGGCCTGATATTGTTGCACTTCATGCAGTATACCTGAGAACGCTAAGAAAAGATGAAAAAGGGCAAAACAATTGTTTATACAAATGAAATATGGGATCATACTCATTAAATTGTAAACAAGTGTCGGCAGCATGATATGCAAGGTATGCCTGTAAACCAAAGTGTTGGACAGATAGCTTTTGTTCATGCTGGTGGTGAAATGGGGTTCATGGAAGGGCCCGAGTTAATATATGGATCCATCATAATTCTGCATATTATCATAATGAAATGAATGGCAAAAATTATAATAAATAGTTAAACAAGAATCTCATGCCAAAACTGTCATCTGGGTGCATTGTTGTTTTAGATAATATATCGCATTATATAGTACAAGAAAATAAAAGTACCAACTATAGAAAAACTGATAATAATAATGCCATTCTAGGTGTTAATCCTTTAGTAATTACTTAATCTTCGCCTCTCTTAAGAAAAAAACATCAAACCCACTATACTATATAATATAAAAACACTTCCTTCATGTTTAAAAAATTAAAATTTCACTGCAGACTAAGATTTAACTAACTCAACCTGCATACACAGTGGACAGGATTTTAAAGGAAAGCGATGTCCTTTACTCACCACCCTATCACTGCGGCCTAAATCCGATTGAAGCTGTTTGCAATTTGGCGAAACAAAAAATAGCATGTAAAAACGTTGATTTCATTTAGCTGGCAGTTTTGAAATGAATCACAGCAAGTAAAAAGCAGAGATCAGCAAAGAAGAGTGGATAAAATGTTGCCAATCTGTTAAACACACAGAGGAAGGTTATTGGTGTCTTGATGCGTTAATGGAACAGGAAGTTAAAAGATTTTGTCATAAACATGTACTGTTAATAGTGATGAAACTCAGATGAATTATGAACGGAAGGTTAACAGAAGAAGTAGTTCAACAGATAGTGCAGATAAAATGGAGACCACATCTGGATTAAGGTATTTGTATATGCCGTATGTATTACGCAAAATAGTCAATTCAATCATGGTGTTGGTGATTATATTTTGTTCCCAACAAATGTTTTTATGGTCAGCTGGACTCTACACTCCCCAAGCTGACTCGCTGCGCAGCGAGACGAAGAGGATCGCATTTACGGCACAAGAGCGCCCTCACCTGAAAACTGCAATGTTTCGTCACACGGGATATACCAAGCAGGGTTGACATCCAGCTAGCGGCAAGTAAAAAGGAAGGGAAGGTTCTATCTGCTTAATCTGAGCCGTAACCGGTGGAAGCTCAACTATATTTATGACAATTTACATTGCAGTCAGTTAAATTTGTTTCCGATTTTGTACCTTCCACAGCTGTACTACTTTATGTTCTGTTACGAGTCATGGTGGTGGGGAAGGCACAGCTGATTTAAACAGTTTGAAATGTAAAATACATGGTTAACATATTACGAGCCACAATACCTTACACACAGCAGAGGCGATTAGAATTTAAAAAGTGCATGGCTTGTTAAACTTGTTATATTTTTAATTTAAAAGTGTGTAAGTAATTTGTAAAGGGCACAAATGCTGCTGTAACAGGTACACGTTTAGCTAAACCATTGAACATCAAACGCCCACCATGTTTCTCTTAGCATTCCTATTTATAAGTTGCTCGGAAGAGTAAGCTTTCGTTTGTTTATTCTTCTGTTACTATGCCGAGATAGAATACATGCTTTTTTTTTAAAAAAAAAAAAGGTCACCCTAGAAGCGTTGAGAGAGATTCATTTCCTTAATCTCTGTTTCTGTTTCTCTTTATCATTTATGCAAAAGTCTGCTTAGTGGAATAAATCCCCTGAATATATTTACGCTTAGAACCTTTAAATTTTTTGTGACGTGGAACACCAGTAATAAACAATTAAAAGTGAAAACTTGCTCTTTAAAAACTGGTTTTACATACTAAATCACGCATGCCACTAGTCGTATTCAAGCAACAATTATTAACCGTTTCTCTATTTGTTTTGTAGTTCTAGATAGAGTAAAATACTTCCTTTAACAACATACTGGGTCTTCAATGGCTCTGTCGCCCCCTTTTTCTCGACAGCAGCTAGCGAATTCGCAGTCAAGGAGAGTAACTCCCTGCGAAGCAGATGCATTATACCCGTAAATGATAAAAGTTCTCGCAATTACAACTACAAAAAATTAAGCATGTACTTTCTGACAGCAGAAGTTGGATACATACATTTATGGCATTTTTTTTTAGAAAACTGTCACACACACGCATCAGTTCATCTTTGGAAATTAAATCAATTTAAACTTGAAAGCATGTCAGGCCACTGTTGTTCACAAATTCCAACAAGTGCTCCTGATATTCGGGTGAACTTTTGTAATGTGATGTCACGGAACATCGATACAATTGATAACGCTTAATATTCTGTGCTGTGTAAGTATGGTTACATTTACGAGGTCGTGTTTCGATGCAAAATAGCAGATACTAGAGTGCAGATACGAAATTCCCTTTGCATGATGAGAAAATATCAAACTCAGAAAGATACAGGAATTGTTAACTCGCACCATTTATTGATCTCTTATTTTAATGTTATGAGGGTATTTCGAGCAAGATTCTGGCATCGCACATACAGCTAATGAGTCATTACATTTAAATTCAGAACATTTTTGATGATAGGGTAATTAGTAGAGAATTATATTCCGCGTGATCTGATAGTACGTGATTTTTAGTTATGAAGGAAGCGGAGAAGTAAAGCATATGGAATAAATCTCTACACATTAGAACTGATAAAAAATATCAGGCAAGAAATTTTATTACTTTCGTAAAATAAACAGATGCGTATGAATGACATATTTCTAAAAAGATGCCAGAAATGTGTGGATGTAGCAGAACAACATTTTCAACATATCTTTCATAAGGTAGGTGATGATCATAGCTATAACTACAAGAACTGATCAGTTGCGCGGATGTTGAATTGACTGCTCTAACTGCCAAACGCCAACTGTCTTTAAACGCACGACAAAACCATGAAAGACTCAGTATAATGTAATGAAGTATTTTCTTTCAACTTTCCTATTTTTGACTCGCAGTAATGATAAATGATCATGGCCATGGTGCACAGTCAGAGAAATTATCTGAAGATAAAATCTACCACAATCCCTATCAGTTTCCTCACAACTCATTATTTTGCCATCCCCATTTTCCTACTCAAGTCAGTGTGGTAAATATTTCTGGGAAAAATAAATGCACAAGCTGAACTTGTTATTTAATGGGGAACAGTATGAATGCCAGTGTAGTGTCTTTATACAAATGAAAGGGAAAAAGCTATTAATGCGACATAATTAGGCAAAGACTTGCAAGTGTTAATAACTAAACGTAATTGTAAACAAATAGTGTTCAAAATACTAGTTCGGAGATATTGGAATCAAAGACGTCAACAAACTCCCTAAAGTGGGAAATTATCCTACACGTAAAATTTACCGTTAAAAGAGAAAATCCCTTCGTGGGAATAATAGCAATGGAGATTACAGTACCACACTTAGAAAGTGAAAACAAAGTTAGATACTTCCAAAAATTATTATAAAAAATGTAATGGAATCATTTGTGAACCTTAAAATAGTCACTTATGGTACAAGTGTTAATAGTGGCAAAAATAACTAACACATACATGTATGATACACAATTTTTACATACCTTTAAAATCAATAAACAAATTAATTATAAATTCAATTTATTCCATTCATTCCGAAATAGTTTCAAATGAATATTGGGAATTTCTCACTATGAGCAGCGTGGAACCTACATCTTTAAAAAATGTTACCAGTGGCTATTATTGTTTTTTTAAATGTATTTTGCTGGGGTAAATCACAAATTAAATGTTAAATTATTATTAAATTTATTTATATATTGTACTAAACGGTTGTTTAAATATGTATTTCCTTGAACTTAAAGAAGCTATAGAATTCGTTTGAGGATGCGTCATAACTGAACTAGCTGTTATGGGTTTTCTTCCAGTCTGACAATTTTGGAAACAAATTTATGTACTATTATTAAATCCACTATAGTCTGATTTCATAATCGCCGTAACCAATGTAAACTTTAAACTATGCAATATATTATAAAATATCTAGTTTGTATCGACTTAGAAAGATTAATAATCTCTTATTCCGTATATTAAACATGGATGGCACAAAGTACATTTATAATCTTGTTGTTAACAAAAATAAATAAATAAAAATTAAATAAAATTATAGCATTGTTACAAAGTGCAAATTCTAGTTTAAGTGCCTTGTGCTAAAATAACTTAATTGTAATATCAGCTGCCTAAAAACAAATTTTCCAATGGACTCTTAATAAGGTCCATGATGATGCACTATTACTGTTAAATTTAATAATATCTCTGCACTGATGCTGTGGAGCTAATGAAAGGTTGTTACTATAACAAGGTATGAGAAACTATTTTATTTTGTGGATTCAGCTAAGAGTTATTGTATAAAACAATATTTTTTCCTCATTCTATCCTAATTGAAAATATCAGTATTTTACAAACGTTCAATAGAAGTTAATGTGTAGACAATTCATTTTGCATAGAGCCTATTAATTAACAATTTAAGAGACTTAGTAGTACTATATGATCTAGCATTTAATTATAAAATGTAAATATTATGGATGACATTAAAATTAAAAACAGGTCCGCCATAAAACAATACATATCATTATCACACACAGTTGTTGGAAAGAAATGGCTTATTACGTTCAATTATTTTAATGCTCCATGTTGTTAGCTTGAATCTTGAATATGTTTAGCAATGCTGCTCTAATAACATTATTATTACTAAAATTTGCCTTATTTTAAAATTACCAATAATTATAAATCACTCATTAGGTTACTAATTGCACAAAAAAATATTAGGTCTATATTCATGATAACTGAAAAATTCTTTTGTATCATTTGGGGAAGAACCCTGTGTTAATTTGTTTGGAGTATTTCAAAAGAAGTTCTTTATCATTTGTCAAATATTGTATTAAGTATTGTATTCGTATTTCTCAGTAGATATGGACAAGGATGTTAGAAAATAATTATTGCTAGACAATATTAGACCAACAATTGTGTGGATTTTGTGTTCTTTTAAGGAAAGTGAGAGAGTATAATGAACATTATTTTCACATGAGTCAAATGGGCTATGAAAAATACTGAAAGCAAGGCGTTTGGTGCTTCTGATTCTCAAGCACGGTTGCGAATGGTTCGGAAGTGCAACAACGTGTTTTTTCTAGCACCAACTCAAAACATTGCTACATATACCTAGTTACTTGCAATAATTACCCATTTCATTCAATTTTTGTTTGAGTTCTTATTTATTGCAGCTCTTCTCCCAGCGGTTTAAGTTTCTTTTTATTAGGTTCTATTATATCTTTCAACTCAGAGGGCTTCATTCTAGGAGTGAGCACTAACAACTACTAAACACATAGTAAACTAAAGCCCTACTCAAGTATCTTCCAAAGTTATTTTGGCTAAAAATACAGAAAACAATGCATTACTGTATTAGCAAGATACGTGATGTTTGTAAAATTTGTTGGGAGAAGAATCTAATGAGCTCCTTCTCTAACTAGAAAATGTCGATAGATCCCCTACTTTCTCTGAATGGTTTATTTTCTTTAATCGTTTCTCTTAAATGAGCCTCTTCTTTCACAATATGAATAGATTGTATTATAGGACCACTGAAAGCAAAAGATAAGTATCCAGGAGGAAATTTTGCTACAAAATACAACCAATCGCTTCTTTCCCATACGCTTAATTTCTAATGGGTCATTTAATTAATCTAATTATTTTAATCACGGTGACTGGACTTTCAGTAGGAGTAAATGCTATTCAGTCAACCAGTAACAATATGGAAGGGACCTAGGGCTTAGTGCGTCTTACATAACCGTTCTGAGGAAAATAGTCTAATAGAATTGCAAAATGAGCCTTTTGAGATTTAAATTCCTACGTGTCATTTATGTGTGTTGTAATTTAAGCCTGTAATGCAATATTACAGTTTAGTTATTGCTTGTCATGAAAATGAATGCGTTAATTTTAGCTATATACAACAATTTTTCTTCTTGATACTTTTACATTAAAGTGTTAATATCTATTATGTATACATTGGATGATTGCTATACAACAGGATTGTTCACAAAATGGTCATATTATTAAACCAATGCTATGTTGCCACAACGCCTTAAGAATTTCATATATTTTCTACACAGGATTGTACTATTCAGTTAGATACCGACTTGTGAACCGCAGTTTCAATTCTACAGTGAATAATAATTAGGGCCATGTTCAATTTCTCGCCTTGTTTCTAGACATTCCATTTTCACGTAAAAGCTTTTATTTCCAGAAAACTAAAGCCTCCATAATTTTATATACGCTTTGTTGCTATGGAAAAGAAGCGCAGGTACTGTCACTAAACAACCAGTATATAATTAAAAATGCCGATATAATAAACTGTGGCGATTAAGCAATTACCGGTATAAACTCACTTTCACTAATTCCATTCATACAATTACAGTAAATACTGCTCTCGATAACATTATATACCCCACGCTAACACTTGTCAAGCTTGTTTTCATTTTATTCATTACTCTTGGTCGTTTAACAGGTGCTTTAAAGCAGAGTTTGTTCTATATCTTTTCAGCTATTGTTTGCTTACCAACACTGGTACGAATGCAGTTAGCTCCATGGTAAATTAAAACAACACTATGGAGGACGGAGAGGAAGGAACAAGTTAACCGACGCTCAGCAGACATGCGGTTGCACCTAAGAGAAAAAACACACAAAGCAAGTCAATGTAAACATTCCTTTCTCGCTCGGTAAGGTTACTTCGTTGCCGTATGACGTCAACTATGGGCGTGCCTCGCAAAAGTTCGCCTACGAGTTTGGCTCAGCTGAGCATCCAAGTACATCGACGTCATCTCTCACCTCGCTGTATTGTCGCTAGAGAGCGCTGAAAGCAAAAATGCATTGGCGGTCTTTCTTGCAGCTACGTCCCACCTCTGGTTCGAAACCATGACACGAATTCAGTAAAATGATTATGCTTTGCATTTAAGGAAAAACGCCTGTATTCGCCCAACACTATTAAAAGGTGAATGGAATGTTGCTAACTTACAATGGTAGCAGAAGTTAGCAGAAGTTGTTAGCTTGTCAGAAGCTATTAACCCCCACCCGCCCAACTTATAAAATTTTAATAAAAAAAAAAAAAAAAAGAAAAAAGAAAGTGTTTTAATTAGCAGCAGATTTCGGAAGCAGGAAAAATGACGTTGAGTGGTGACGTTACTTCCGTTGCCAACAACAAGAAATGCACTAGATTGCAGCGCAGTTATAGTGCAAAATGACTGTGTTTGATACCTCAAGTATAGATAAGACAGTTTTGTGATGGAAAACATAAACTAACGTAAGCATTACAGGAATTCTCGTATAATTTAAACCTAACGTAGGGGGCTAAATTTCTTCTAGCAATTAACAAACTGATGTGCAGGCGTGCGAACCACAACGATAATAAATTTTAAACTTTAGGTTAGATTTAAGTTAACGAGTTTCATTTGCAAGCTTCGCTTGAATAGGTTTCCGTGAAGGAATGCCTTTGTTTCTTCTTATAGTAATATTATGCAACAGCTCGGGACTGAAAAACAATGGATAAACGTAAGAAAAAGCTGCACATTAGCAGAGGATAAACATACATTTCCAAGGTATGCAGAAGGAGTAAAAAATTAACCGAGGAGTATAAGATGAATGTAGTAACAATTAATAAGGGAAGAGAGCCGTGGACATATAGGTATCAGTAATAAAAATATTGAGGAAGTAAGGAAACAGTAAAATGTGCTAAAGTGAAGGAAACTTTTTTCATACTGTCAAAATTTCACTTGTTTCCTTTCTTGGAAACAGTACGGCGGATCTTTACATTGTTGTAACTGTTTTCTGCACTCCAATTTTACCAACAGACGAATACATTATGAGAAACATTTGAATAAAGTAATTGTTTTACAACTGTTACGTTGCTATGCCTGCGCGCGTTGTAGATCGGTTTGGGAGGGAAGTCTTCGTATAACAATATGGAGTTGTGCACTCTGTAATGTGCATTATGTCTACAAGTTCAGTCTTTTATTATTATTAAGAAGGAAATGCGACACAACCTTTGTCGAAACGAATACTTCGACCAATACCAACAGCAACACCTAGCATACCGCTAGGCATTTGACATTTCTTCAATTATTCTAAATGAAGATACACCAAAGAGGACAAGTACAAAGTTGTTTAAATGACACAGTGGTACAGTACGGAGAAGTCCCCAGTTGTTTCTATGAGTGGGTGCAACGGCTTGTTACAATTCTCATTTTTAATGGCCAATCTTTCTTGATGACTGATGAATACGTTATTAGAAACAGACGATATATCTTGCTGAAGAAGTTTCGGTCTTCAGGATGATTAAGGATATATTGCTCTGATTTCTTCGCGCATTATATGTAATCCATGGACAAGTAAAAGAGATGCCGAAAATATAGAAATTAAATTTTCTGACAGAATATTAGTCTATATATTATTTTTGCAAAATAAAGTTTATTCTTATTTTATATGAAAAATGCATTTACATGACTTACAAAATTAATTTTTACTTGTAAAAAGGTTAGGTATGTAGGTATTCAGTTAGAGCAGTCTTTTGCAATGCATATTTGAGTTCTAGTAATACTACTACAGGCTCCTTTGTTAGTACCAGACTGTCCAACTGTCTCATATGTGGCAAGTAGCAAATTTGGAAACATTTACCTGTATCCTTCTTTTGCAAGATTTAGTCGGGGTAATTACTCTGGACGCATATTGAGGATCTCCCTTATGGATGGTCAATCCTATTTAAGGGTCGCTTCAATGTCATCACAAACACAGAAGATATGTAGAATGAAGTTGAATGATGAAATGGATGTTTCTAAAACATGAAAACGTCAGTCAGGTTAGTCGGCCGCAGAATTTGAACATAGGACCTCCCGAGTGATACCGCCCGAGCCAACCAGTCCGGTGCATGTATTTAGTAAACAAAAATGTTTTAAAAGTTATTAAAATAAAACTGTTGCATGAGAAAATTAATTACAGAACTGAACGTCATCTCCGACTATGGCAACAATGCTAAGAACGGAGGCCAGTACACGCAATATGAGGCGCTGTTGGTTCAATGTACTCTTCTGTACTGTGCAACATGCCAATGAGCTAGGTACGAATAGACCCCTACTAGCTTAATTTGTACATGTAAAATGAGAATTAGTAGCAAATAAGGCTATGTGTAAATTATTGTGGCAATAGCGGACATTTCTACTAAATTGCAGAAATTCACAAAGCAGGGCATATGTGTAATTATTTTACGCTTCAGTGTAAAAGTGTTAACCTTTAGAAGAACATAATTCTTTACTGCAATAAATATGGCTAATAACCAGGTGCATGTAAAGCTACTGTCATGCATTAGTAAAAATTATTTTAAATTATAGGCTGTTGTTTGCTAGTCGGTGTTAAGTTTGCGGTGAATACCGATTTACCCACAAAAAACAAACTGAAACGGATTATCAAATTAGTCTAGTCCGGATGATGAAATGGAATTTATTAGTTTCTACCCCCAAAATAAATTAAAAGCAACATATTAATTCATTTTATGTAACTTCTCTATTAATCCAGATTGTAGTGTCATTTTTATTTCCTGTAAATGTGTTGAAGTATTGTGTGTAGGATGAGGACAGAACTATTTTGTAAAGATAACCCCAAAGCAAAACGGGGGGAAACCGACCGCTATTACTTGTAGGAATTCTAAAGCAGGGTCTTAGTAGAAGGTTTTTTTTTTTTTTTTTTTTTTTTTTTTTGGTATATTGTCAGAGAGTTTTGGTTTTATCATATTAGGTAAGGGTAGGTATAATAAACATATGCCAGCTACAGGGGTGAAAAGACAAGGCAATCAGCTTTCGATGCTTGAGCTGACCGAAGGTGACGTGCTTAAGATCACGTAGACATGATAGTCAAAAAAGAGAGATGAAGAGCACATCATGCGAGTTTAGTATCCAATAAAATTTCTTAGATGAAAGAAAATATTGTAGATCATTCAAAGTCATATTTTAAAAGAATAAAGATAGCGTCGGAAAGAACGAACGAATTCAAAGTTTATTTAAGCGTATACTTTTGGGGCCTAAAGTCAGTTGTTAGTTGTTGCTGTATCAGTATTAGCGGTCAGCTGCGTCAGTTATACTAAGAGTGTATTTATTCAGCAGTAGCAGTTTTATTGGATTTCTCAGAGTATCAGTGTGTATCAGTACTAGGGGGTCATCGTTATTGTTGTTATTGTTAGAAGTGTCATTCGCTAAAGACCAGTATTGTGTACACAAAATTCATCATGTGTTGAATATCGTGGATCCTTATAGTGGTTTTAACGACGCAAGAAATTCCCCAAGGATTAACGGTTGGTTTCTTAAAGTCGTACAGACTCTGAAAAATAAATTGTGTTTCGTCTCTTAAAAGTCGGTCCTGGTGGTGTAGTGGTTACCATACTTGCATCCTAAACCCCAAAACGCGGGTTCGAACCAGGACCGATGGATTTTTTCGGGAGTAAAAATCCGAAGTATGGCTTCCTTCGGAAGGGAAGTAAAGCCGTGGGTCCCGTGTCGTACATTTGCGGCACGAAAAAGAACCTCAAGTCTGAAAGAGAGGCCTCTGAGCAAAATTTGTCGGCCCTTTCACGCCCTACGTTGAATGGGACGCTGATGACCTGAGATGTTAAAGACCGTCCATAAATAAATCAATCAAAAAAAAAAAGTCTCTTAAAATGATAAATCTTGTTAATCTCCTTGACTCCTTCCCCTGTGGTCTCTGGATCGCAAAAAGTCCAGCTAGTCGGTGCAACTGGAAGTCAGCAGAAAATCATCGGAGAGAAGTACAAGGGAATCATCATCCCTGAGAATCCATAATTAAATCAATCTCCCCTCCAATCCTTACATGTAATGGTCACCCTCTTTTAATTGCCGCTGCAATGACAAAAGAAAATCTAGGTAAACATATTATACCACATAAACCTGGCAAGGAAAACTCTTCGATTAGAACAAATTCAGTTATAGGATATTTACTTAATTTTGAGTTCAATAGCGATATTTGTTTTTCTGTAATACGCCGTAGTTGCTCACTAGATGGCTCCCTTTCATGACCCTTTACTCCGAAGCGGCACTTGTCTTCAGAGACAATTATTGGTTAAACGCGGCAGAAGAACAAACAATATCATTACATTCAGGGGTAAGTAAATGGCAAATTACTGAATTCTGCTCAGTTTTGTTTGTACAAGTCCCACGGTTTTCTTTACAGGACATCAAGCCAAACAGTTTTGCTTATACTATATTTATCGTGCGTTCTTTACTTGCAACATACGCTCAAGGCTAGCAGTTGTTTGTATGCCTTGAACCAGTTCAGTAACTTCTTTATCGCCGAAAGCATATTTGGGTTGAACTAGTTGACATGGCTTGTACGTTTGGGCCGCGAAGTACATCAGGCAATTAGAAAAAAAGGCCTTTATCAACAAAGGTATCACAATGACTTTTGCTTTCGTGTATCAACTTTCTCATAAGCAGCTGTACAATCAATTTCATAGGCAGCATGAGACGAGGTTCTGTTGATTATCCAAGGTAAGGAGAATTTTCGTTACGGAAATGATGCAGAAACAAATGCAACTTATAATCCCTTGCTCGTCACTCTTTTTAATGAAACATTATTTAAGAGTGACGAGGATATCACCGAATATTCCAAACTAATGCCTGAATAACTGGGAAACTACGACCTCATTGGAACTGTTTCTTACCTGTGTGATCAAATGACATCACCTTGCACAATTTTCTCATGGGAATATTGCCAGAATTGCAATGTGGCACTAACAGGACGATGTATCACTGCATTTTAGCGTTCCTGTGCGAATTGACGAAATAACAATAAAAAAGTTCAAAGAGCTAGTTAGCATAGGTGGCCCTTATTTACGGCACCTAAGGCCCACATATCTCTCCCCATTAGTTATTTTATTTGGCGTTGAATGTGCGTTTTCACATACAAACATAACTGAAACACGTTTTTATGATCAGCTTGCTCGCATTGTACAGTGAGGTCATATCAGTTACGGACAGCCGGAGCGCGACTATTTACTGGGAAAATGCAAACGTAAAAAGGAGGATAAATAACGCCTGGGACAATGTTAGACCTCTTTATATCAGCATTTATATTTTTAAAAGTTTTTACCTTCCAAAAATGTTTAACAACAAACGCATTCCCAAACAAATACTGAGTGTTTTCTGATTTAAACATCCAATTTAAATTTTTAAAATTTAAAAGCAAAAATACACATTTGAATCTGTCTTTACCTACGTGTATTAGCAGTGCCTCTCCAGAAGGACAAACGACAGATTTTCTTGTCCCTCCATGAGCCTCTTCCTGCACCTTAACAATTTTAGCTCTTCAAGTTAGAACCCGCATTTATATCATCAGGGAAAATCATGCTATTAGCTTTACTAGTAGAAAATCAGCTTTCTAATAAAGTCAACTGCTTTTAGGGACAATATTGCTGTAAAACCGCGTCAGTTTGAGAGGGAAGAACACAAGATCCAGTGTTGAAGCTTATCGGTGAACGTTTATCTACCACCCTAGCTCTAATTAGATTTATAATGACGTGCAACACAGCACAAAGAACTTGAATGGCACCTAAAGGGAAATCGTTTTACCCATCGCCACATTGGTTCTTCTTCCCCCATATCAACCAAGCAACTAATTTCCTTCTTATTTTACTTAACAGTTTACCTTATTACGATACACACAATCAGCTTCTTCAGTTATGTAAATATAATGTCTGCATTAATGATCTGTATACGGCAACTCTACTCCATATTCTTTTGTGTTCCCGGACGAGCAAAACATTTACCGTATTCACCAGTATTGGGGGATTATTTGATGCTCTTGTTGGCGGATATCTCTCTTACTGCTAGCTGCTGCTATCGAGTTCTGACGAGCATGTCTAAATAAATACTCGAGATTGGAGAACACTTCCATGGTTAACTTATAAATTCAGAACGCTCTAATTGCAAATACTCAGTATGCATTTTTCCAACTTGTATTTTGCATAACCTTGCTGAAAAAACAAGTTCATAGTTAGAGTTTCTCGCATTTTTAAAATATTTGCATAAACGTTACAACAATATTAACTTCAGTGCTGCCAAATCTAATTACGCGAACCCCATGATTCACATAAAACCATTCAGTGAATTTACCTCAAACCCTTCAGAGTTATTTGAAAAAAAATTAGCAAAGACCATTATTTATTTTATTTCTGTTGGTCTATTCGTTATTTCAATCGGAATGTATGTATGAATGAATTTTGATATTTTAACTTATCACAGCACATAAAACGCAGAATTTTTGTTTCGACACACAGCAAGTCAACGCCTAAATGGTATTGCAAAGTTCCCTTTCATCCTGTATATTTAGTTTTGGTTTTCGTCAACTTTAACAATGCTTGCAACATTTCTAGGCATAATATACTTGCATTTGGTTGCTTTTATACTGGACGTTATTTTCACTATCTGTTCAACATGCAAAATCCCTTAGCTATAAACGCTTTAGACAGCCGCCGACAGCAGACATGCTTCGTTGCTCTAGCGTGTCCTGAACCAAAACATGATATGAGCAACATATGCTTATATCTTAAGTCTACTAATAATAGCACTATTCAATTCAAGAGAGACTTTAAATCGTACATACAGTCTTTTTGCATGTCTTTTCAGAAGACTTTTTGCTCATACAAAATAGCCAATGGAAAAGATTAACATTTCATTGAGCTCTTAGGATAACATTAGAACGAACTTGAGCATACGTCATGGTCGACAGCGAAATACTGTCATATGAAGTGTAAGAACACTTTTAAAAAATGCAGAAGGCAAGTATGGCAATATGACTAAGTCAATAGTTGCACTTAAACAACGGAATGAGTCGTGTAATCTACGCACAAATGTAACGGGCTCTGTAACAGATTGAAATATTTTCATGCTTCGATACGTAGTATAGTTAAATGTTTCTTTTGACACCTTAAGATAACACAAGGCATTTAAATACGTTTTAAGTTACAACCGACTTTCGCGCCCCCTATTAACTAATAAACTTTCACCCTAAAACCTCAAGGAAAAGCTTTCGAAATTTGTGATCAAATTTTCGTCATTATTTGTAATATGTTTGCTTTCCGCTTGTGGTATGCTATTAATCACGGTACAAAGAGGGAAGACTACAAGAGTTTTAATAAACTTTTTTATGTTTAGAAATGCGTAGTGGTGATAGTCTGTAAACTATTTTTAATGTAAATAGACCAATTAAAATTCTATACCTCCTGAACAGTGTTTTAAATGGAGATCAATTTCCCCGCAGTAGTGTTTTTCTAGCTAGCAGATATATATATATGATAAAACATGGGATTTTATTGGTTTGCATCATTGTACTGCAGAGAAATATATCTTCATTTAAGAGACGGCGCAAGAGAACTACCTGCTATAAAGGAATGAACAATGTAAACTACAATAAGCAGTAAGCAAATCATTTTAATGTGACATTATTTGAGAAATAATTTTAAAATGTACATGCGTTAGAAGAGTTTGTGAAAATAATTAATATCTATTTGAATGGTTATTGAAATGGTAAGAAAAGCACAATTTGGCCTCCACCTATCTTGCAGAAACCATTTCAGGTGTGATTCACCATGATTAAAATGTATGTATTACAATAATTTATTTGATAAATTGTAAACTTGTAATTATAATTACTCCTATTCCAATTCTTAGAACAAAATAAAATAAAAGTATCCCCACCTAATATTCTATCTAGCCTTTATCTTTCATCCATCAGTAGTTTCCTACCGGAATTGCATAAATTCCTCTTACAAAGTCTGTTATGTTTTACAGTGTATCTATTTTTCTTTGCATTCTGTGGTTTGGAATTCCTAGTGATAACATCAATTTGCACATTTAAAGCATCATCAAAACACTTTGAAGAACCCTCCACTTAGGGTTATGATTGTCGATTGCCCATTAACTAAAAGGAAATACATTTCAGAGACGGGGAAGTAGTTTAAGAAACAATCGAACGTGTTGAACAAATATCTAAAAATTTAGAAACTCAATTACATCAGAACCTGCAATCGTGTAAATATTTTTTTGCTTCAGTTTGATGAAAGCATCGATATTTCCGATATTGGACAGTTGTGTTTATTAGAACAGTCCTCCATGATTTTACAATTTAGGGGGAGTTTGTAAAACTGCTGCCACTTCATGAACGTACCAGGGGAGAATGCTTCCTGAAATTTGTGAAAGATAGTAATATTACACTCTCTAAACTTTGACAGTGGTTGTTATAGCTACGACAACAGATGAACAGTAGGAATAATGGGGGTTTCTTGCTCTTTGCTCCTTCTTTTCGCTGCATTATCCACCAGAAAGCTTTATGCGCAAAGATTTGCAAATTCGACCATGTCATGAAAGTTGTAACTCGTGTAGTAAATTACATCAGACATCTTCTATACGTCACCGATTGTTCAGAAAACTTTTGATGTATCATATTCTGAGCATGGTGACGTATTTCTTCATGCAGACGTAAGGTGACTTTGTAGGGGGAAAACTCTGGAGCGATTCTGCAGTCTTCTGGATGAGATCAGAGATTTTCTGAAATCCTCTGGGAAATATTGTCAAGAATTTGATGAGATACCATGGCTATTAGATTTAGGTTTCTTGGCAGATATCACCTCAAAATTAACGAGCTAAACTTCGAATTGGAAGGGAATAATGGCAACATTTCAGGCTTGTTAAGATGCTTTTCAGAGGAAACCAGAGCTATGGGTTACACGTTTAAAAAGAAATTCCCTTTCACACTTTCGAGTTTTGAAATCACTTATGGAAACCGTAAATGTCGGTGAATGTGATCTTGTATCGTTTGCCCATCATCTTGAAATTCTATTCACAGAATTTAGTAACAGGTTTAGTCAGTTTTCAACACTGAACCAGTGGTAATGTTTATTAATAATCCATTAGCTTCAGTTGACATTGCTAAACTTGGAGGTAGGATGTGTGAAACCTTCGGAAATTGTAATTTTGAACAATTAGAAATGATAATTTTAAATCTTCAAGAAGATATATCTTAGAAATAGTGTTATACAACTTCAAGCAATTTCTGGCCTCTGGTGGACAGGAATAAATATTCCATGCTCGGTAGTGTTGCTTTGAAAGCTTATTCTCTTTTTGATTCGACGTATAAATATCGATCCAGCCTGACACTCACATCTAGAACGCATTAAGAGCAGTTTGCTCCAGCTACACACAGTTTTTTCTGAACTTGCAGTGTCAAACTTCACACTAATTATGTTAAGTTGTAAATCTAAGTAAATTTAATTATAATTATTTTGAAAAATTTTTCCAGCATTACATTTTTGGTGGTAGCGGCGGCGATGTCGGCGGCGTCCGCATCTCCTTAGGTACGAGTTAAATGTGCCTCAGCACATAAGAAAGCTCGACAGCACTGAATTTTAGGACATTTCTTGCTGCTGGTACAGTCGTTAGTTGGCACACTACGCTGTTATTTCGTCCTTGATGTTGCTATTTTGACTATTAATGTAGCTGCACTTTTTGTGCGGATGGGTTGGGATACTCTAGCTCTTAATGGAGTGGCATCATCTCCTAACACCCAGTTATCTCTCCTGTATTCCAGGTAAGTTCAAAACGTAATATTAGTGCTGCGTAATCAAGCTCAAGTTTCACCCTACTTTTATAAACAATTAAACATTTTGCATACCTTTCATTATGATATTATTTTTCATTATTCATTTGGGTAAAATGCTTTTACATTATGTCAATAATTTTCAGGCAACCCTTCAATGAGGAATGGCGGTAAGCAAAATATAAAAGTAACAGGAGATAGGTAATAGGCGAATTTTCCAAGAATTGCATGCAATATGAGCTAAAAGTAAATAAAATAAGTAAAAATAGAAAATAAATAAAAAATAAAAATAATAAACACAATGCCGATTATTTCCCCCGGAAAATAAACGTGCATAGCTTACAGTACCCATAGCAACCTGTTCGCTAGATTAGCACTTAAGGGATAAACCTTGTTATTTACATTTTATCTGCTATTTATTATACAGGAATAAACGTGAAACTTTTTGTCTCTTAGGACAGCATATAATACTAAGAATTACATGGAAACACGCATATACATACGTATATAATGTATCACAGCGAATATTTCTATCATGTTTTTATCAACACCATCCAATACCTCAAATGCCTAAATTTTTCGGTTTCATGATCTGGAGTAGCAAAATGAAATATTCATAGGCAGTAATGCCAGTACTGTTATATTTATTGTAAACGATAGTATTACATACAGAGTCTAAGGCAATTATTTTATGGTGCGATTCCACACAATAAATGGAACATTTTTACCATAATGGCCGTTGACGTGTTGTTTGGCAGAAAAAATTAAATATGCTGAAATAAGTTAATGCCGCGGTATTTACAACAGATAAACAGAAAGATAAAAATAAATGTTCTGTGCTATTTTTTTCATAACTGAAGTTTTTTGACGCAAGTTTATCTAAAAAAATGTTATGTAAATAATTTGGCCTTATAAAATTAAGACTTGATATCTTATCTTTTGTTTCATGACTGCGTTTCTATTGGTACACAGCATTTTTTTCGCTGCGTTTCCGTTAAATCATTTTTACATAGTAAAATTTCTAAGTTTATCAATATGTCATGTTAATAAGAACTAAATGTATAGCATTATTGCTTGATCATTTGTAAGGAGAGAACTCTGAGAAAAATTCGTTTTTGTTACGTTATACTGTATATTGATGTCAAAGTTTAATGCAACGTATGTAGGGTAAACTCGCGTTCACGCACTTAATATGGTTCTGCCTTCTTTCCGCTCTACAATGAGAGATTACACTCTTATCTCTAGTTGCAGACCACGGTAGTTCCTATAGTGGTGACAAACAAAAGGAGAATAGACAGAACATTAAGCAGTGGCACCTTATATTTCGAGGTGTTTATTTTCTTGAAAACTCATGAGAGAGAAAAAGGTATCCACGCCATTTTCCGCATATTAATTCATATTGTAACTCTATTCTTGGCAGGGTTCACTTCCAAACAGAATATATTTAGTAAATTATCCATCTATTAATATTCATAACCCTACGTTTATTATGTGCATGCCTTACCTTTTACTTAATTTTGATTCTGTTTTTAACTCATGAATACGACAACTGTCGTGTATATAAGTAAATAATTATTCAGTTTCGGGAAATGTATTTAGGTTGTCACTGGATTTCAAAACTCCCCGTTTGTGTACTATATACTGTCTACAATTTGAATTAGTCTTTGGCAACTACTGTTCGTAATTCCCAAAACATTAATGCACATGGTAAAAAAAAAACCAATCAGTGAAAAGAACACGTCCATAAATTCAAAAGCAAGTTAAAGGCAAAGGCCGAAGTTAGTATGACGATGTCGCCTAAGTTAATATAACATCTGCACGTTATGATATGAGCATTAGAAACAATCCAGTGGTTACTTCCAAAAACTACACGGTTAGTTTCAATATGTAGTACATACATGATACTATATTTGTTTCAGCAGGTGTTTCATGGTTATCTGTTATGTATCAAAGATGAAGTGAATGTAGAAAACAAAATTAATTATGGATACCATGCAAATATACGACACACTCAAATTCGACTACCGCACTCTTTCGGAATCGTAACTGTGTTTTTTTGTCTTTGAGAAAGAGCAAACGGCAGGATATATTCAGATGACTTAGAAAACGAGTTCCTTTAATACTCATCACTGTTTAATTTAAAACCACACTTTGATACTATTCGCGTATCTCACACAACGAAGATGTGATTTTAATATGCGAGGCAGTTGAGCAATTTAATGTGGGAGTCTTTGTGTAATTATTGGGATGGTAAGACTACAGACTGGACGGTGGCAGGGGGTTTTCCACCGCTTTATCGTGTCCAGAGTACCTGCTATTTTCTGATTTATAAATCTCACTTTCAGACGCTGTGTTACTGCACACTACCTCATATAGCTCAAGTGTGGGATACATAACCGTCATTCCAGAGGCTGTGGAGCCTATCCAGGAGACCCAACTAACCCAACTCTGAAGATCACTGATACTTTATGGTTTGTCATTAAGAAACATGCCTGAAAACTATGTAATTTCTGGATACTAGCTCTCATAAGCGTTTTTAGAAAGAATTCAGGAGAAATGAGCGTGTTTTAAAATGAAGATAACTTATTACATATAAATGAGACAAATTTCGGTACATTTTAACAAATGCCAGGACGGCACTTTAAGTTACTGAAGCTCATGAAAAGTGCAGCTTGTGAACACAGTCTGGAATTACTTATAACTGACAAAGGACTTAATAGAACAGGGGAAAAGGTTACAAAAGCGGTGCACCTCATCGTTATGTATAATAAATGGCTGCACTGCCAAACGCCAGACATGATATACCACTCTGCTATATCCTTGGATGTTAGTTAAGTACTCTCCTTTTGCTAAAGTTTCGGCAAGAGACAATTAATTTAGGAAATACATACCTAAAAGGCATTGCTAATGCCCACTAGACAAGGCAAACGAGGTATATAACATACGTATACATGTATGTCATATACATGACTGAAAATTATTGATAATGTAGACTAGCTTTAAAGAGTTTTGTGGTGTTTAACGTTCCTATTTGAGATCCACCACTGACAAAGCTTGTTTACGGATGTCCCTTGTCCCCTTTCTCTCGATAGTAGCATACTTATCAAAGGACAGTCAACATTGAAAAAGTTTGCAGCAACCAGGAATAGCTAGGACAAATATCCAGTTGCTGCAATGCAAGCGCTTTACAAGTTTAATTTGTCTGTGACGAGGGCTGGATGAGGCAACCGAGGTAACCTGGATTTGTAAACAATAGGGACTGGGGTGTGTGTGTGTGTGTGTGTGTGTGTGTGTCTGTTACACATGACGTCACGTGTACTCTGCGCGTCGTAGATAACCTGATTTCCCCTTCAGTCCTAGCTGCTGATGTGCGCTACAATTGCGATACACTCAGCGGCGCACGATTGTACCAGGAGAGTTTCCACCAGAAGTCAGCCTATAACCCAACATTGTTGATATGAGCGCTTCGCACATTACGTACACCAGGCGCAGAAAATCAACATTTAATGTTCAATTTCCGGGCAAAATAGTAGGTGCCATGTTTTCTGCCCCAAGATTACCATTACACCCACCTCCCGAATGTATTTTCGTTGTCCTCGATGGTCTCCTTCACATCAGTACATGTGGTTTATGCACAGTGCAACACATTTTGTGAGCTGTGGCTTCTATCTAGAAGGTATAACAGGGACGGCACCGACACGAGTGGCCTAGTACTTTAAGGCACGAGCTCGTCAGCGGGAGGTCCATGGTTTAGACTGCCCTTTCTGAATGATTATTTTTTTTTTCCGGTTTTCCTCAACCCTCATAAATGGAAAATGCCGGGAAGGTGCCGCAAGCCTTAAAAAATCCCATTGTATAATTTCATCTCGGGTATTACCAGTGTCCAACGCCTGTGGTGCATCAGTAGAAAAAGTGGCGTTAAACACTATTAAAAAACCAGGGATAGCATGGAAATTGTTCTTTACAACTGACCTCTTAGTTCACAAACTTGTGCATTTTTACATCCGGTACTTTGTAAAAGGCTTGTGACATTTGAATGCAGTTCCAGGTTGACAATCGTTCAACAAATCAAAATTATGCCAGCAATGCTTAAAACGACTTTCAGTTATGGCTTTTTACTAAAATAAAGATATTATAATTTTCGGTCTTAAATACAATTTGTATTATCTAAAAATATTAACTTGTGGCAAGAAGATGTGGTTATTTTATGAGTTAGTTATTTAAAATGAAAACGTATAGTGAAAAAGCACAATAACCATGATTCGTATCTGTTAAGATACTCGTCTCTCTGCCCAACGAGAGGCTGAATAAGTGCTGAAACCTTGTTGAAGTGCGCCCTGCATGTCTATATGTCAGCGCTGTGAGGTGAATGCGTCAGCATCTTCCACCTGAATTGCTGCAGTTTGATACGAATAACCTTGACATCATCCGAGAGCGCCGAAATTTCTTCAGTGTTTCGGTATAGTGCACGGCATTCCCAGTTGCTCCTCTTTGCAGAAACTCCATGAGCAATAAATATACAGGTATTAGATACAGAAGGCACACAGCCTAACGTTCCATAAGCATTGAAATTAGCCTTGTACTTGGCCTGGATACCATATTAAATGGGGGAGCAAGAACGGTGGCGTTAAATAGTATTGTGAATACAGAACATATGAGCAGGGACATTTATATCGTCTAACATTTATATTCACTTGTTTAAGCCTTTATTTTATTCGAAAATCTACCCAAGCTAGGTCAAGAATCTAACAATTGTTTTTCTTTTGGTAGTGCTAAAACTGAACGAGCCACAGGGTTAAATATTGCCTTCGTCTTTCACTCTTATTAAAATGTGCATGCTTTGTTTATGCACTTAATTTAATAAACTAACTTGCAAAGAGAGCAGTAGATTAATACTTTCGGGGCAGTCAGTGTTCTCTCCAACAAACTATTAAATTAGAGAAATGAGACGGGAAGAAGAAACATGTTACCGATTGTATGGTGCAGATACACAAGACTGGAACCTTGCTGCTAAGGGGAAGATTGTGGCGGTCTTCATATTCTCATTGCTAATATATCTGTATAACAGAATGAATGATAAAACATAACGATGCGACTTTTAAATTATACATTAATTGTACATATTAGTAATAAATTATGTGTAATTATTTTAATCGAATTAATTTTCAATCGGTTTAACGGCATGGTCATACTACAACTTTACAGCAGTTGCTTCAGCTCTGTACAATGCTGTACGCTGTAACTTTTATTATAATCAGGTTCGTCAAAGTTTATTTGCAGTATAAAAAAGTCAAAAATAAAAGTTAATTAAGGGAGATATAAAACTACAAAATTGCACAATGAAACAGGATCCACATGTTCCTATTAACTAACCTATTATTGGCCTGCTCACGGCAAGAAAGCATTGGAGGGAAAAAGGCTAAACCCGGAGATAGTAGGCAAACCCGTTGGCTACCTTCACCAATGCAAAGAATCCATATAGTGTTGTCAAGCTTCATTCAACAATTGCATTGTTCCAGGGTCTTTATGGGGGGAGCGTTTAAACGAAATTAAACTATTTTAAATGCAGCATCTATGTTGAATATGGAGTATATTCTGCATTTATTATCACGATCTCTGCCAAAACATTTTACTTATACTATCTAAATAGTGTATCACACCGAAAATTTAATCCATTAGGCACTAAAATTCGCAATTTTGGTTTATTGCTTTATCATGCTTAATCTAAAAATCTGTGGTTCTAGTTCCGAATGTAACGTCCAATTTTTTCTATCTCATTTCAATTTTAAATTCTAGCCAACAAACGGCTTTGAGAGAAAATCACATTTAAAATAATAAGATTGCCCGAGACACTTTGAATGCGTTAACATCTAAAAAAAACTTACAAATGGTAACCATTGCCCGTTTCAACTTACTTTACCGGTGGCGAAATTAGTAACTGCGGAAAAATCACTTCACTGAAGCAAGCACTTGATTATGCTTTCAGTCTTGTTCGGTGCGTTAAATAATCGATAAAACCCATTAAGCATGGACCGTATGACATCATAGTTATTACAAACATATTATTGAAATTACATTGACAGTCACATTACAGGCCTTCGACGTTATTCCGTGTTGCCCTGCACTCTTTCCGAAACCTATTGACGAGCCGGTTGTTGTCGAGGTGAAACAAGGAATGAATATCTGGAAACCTAAGAATTGGAGGGTTTTTTCAAAAGGAGGAAAGATGTCCAAATCACACGAGCTCGACGAGTATGGTAGATGTACCAAAACATGTCAATGCCACCTGACCAATAATTGCGCCACCCTGCCGACCACGTGACAACGAGCGTTGTCATGCAATATGCAAGGTGGTGTGTCAGTAGTTTATGCTCCTTCTTGTGCCATTTACCGGCTTCTGCGGCTAGCACCACTGAGTGTTGCATACAACAGCAAACAAGGGTAGCACATGAAGGGGCTATTTTATTCACTATACAAAATGGCGGCAATGT
This sequence comes from Metallyticus violacea, assembly GCA_030762175.1. Taxonomy (NCBI): domain Eukaryota; kingdom Metazoa; phylum Arthropoda; class Insecta; order Mantodea; family Metallyticidae; genus Metallyticus; species Metallyticus violacea. The sequence continues at coordinate 115,178,585 of CM060846.1, read as the reverse complement.
TATATACTCATGATTTACAATGACGAAAACTGTAAGACACACACACACACACACACACACACGTTAGTAAACAATTAATTATACATATAATTATACAAATTATTTATTTTTAAAATAGCTGCAATTAAACCTTTGCTGCCACAACATGCTTTGCAATGACAAAGACTGTAAAATACATACACTCTGTTGTAAGCAATTGATTATTTATATTAATTACAAAATGACTGCAATTAAATGTTTGCTATTCAACACAGAACAAAAAAACCGTACATACACTCCAATAGTTCGTGCAAAAAATTATTAAACGTTTATCGCACAAAAATTATTTTAAAATATGTAGTATTTTGGTAAACGTTATACAAGCATCATTGCCATTGTCTTCATCATTGGTGCTTTCGGTTCGATCCTCGAAGGGTTTGGTGAGTAGTATGTGGTTGTTAAGGTGTTTGAGCCGATGGACGACGAAATCGCCGCGATGGAGAAGAACCCCAACCGACGTGACTGAGAGCTGTCGTCTTGTTGGCGGCACCGAGATACAGCGAGGCCGTAATGAAGTACTTTTGCAGGCAAGCATCTGACTTCCACGCCCATGCCGTCGTCATAGGAGAGGGGAATTTGCACAGGAATTTTGGCGCCACGGTGTTAAACCTGTCTGAACCTGCACAAACCAAGCTCGTCACGTCATCGGAGAGTGAACTTACGTGGGTGTTATGGTACCACAGTGTCGTAAACTGCCTGACCTGCACAAAACCAACCTCGTGACTACACGTCCGAACGTGTATATAACGTCACTTAATAGGTTTCTGTTTCACCTCTTTGATGAATTCCAACTTTAGAAAATGCTCTATATCCAAGAATATTCTAAAGGTAGCACGACGAATATACTTTGTGTATTGAGTGAAATTCATTTTCTCAAACAGCTTTCCGGAAGCGTGGGTGTGAAGCAAATACTTGCGATAGGCCATTATTTGATTTTAGACCTGTCTTTTCTTTCTTCTTGTGATAGATGTCTGCGACCATTCTCTGTAGGATTTTGTTTGTTTATTTAAGGACGCTCTTTAACATCTCAGGTCATTGGCTTCCCATTCAATCCAGGACGTGAAACTACACACAAATTTTGCTCAGAGGCCTCTTCTTTCAGGCTTGAGGTTCTTTATCCTGCCGTAAATGTACGACATGGGACCCACGGTTTTACTTCCCTTCCGAAGGAAGCCATACTTACGATGTTTACTTCCGAAAAAATCCATCGATTCTGGCCGGGTTCGAACCCGCTACCTTGGGTTTAGAAGGCAAGTATGGTTACCACTACACCACCAGGACCGACTCGCTGTAGACTGTCTAGTGTCCTCTATTCCTCCATGTTCAGAGATATGCGGTTTTCATTCATTTTGATGATAATGTTTATTGCATCAAATACATGCTTAAAAGTATGGATGTTCGGCTGCTTAGCTGCCACGCTTTTAGATAACAAATAAATCTCTGAATTGCAGGTATTACCGCAACAAGTTTCTGCCACTTTGTCAAACCCAGGACCACCGCGTTGCGTCGGTCACATTTACCTATGGTTACCACAACCTTGCATACGGAGGCATAGGCGAAAACTCTACGCACACAAACTTGATCTGATTGCGATTCAAGAAAAACATATCCGATAGAGAATCAGACCGCGCCGCTTCGCCCCTTTGTTTTGCTGCGCTGTCCTGTGATGTGACGTCCTGTTACCGGCCTGCGTTGTCCATCCTCAAAGACATTTACACTGTAAACAAGTATGATTGATTCGTAGCACGCTATTCTTTGCCAAGAGGGCACACACACGCACATGACGGCTTACCTGATCACCTCTATGAGAGCAATTTACAGAGCGAAATGTAGAGAAGCGTCGCTTCTATGGTGCCACAAGCCTCTTCTAAAAAGATGAAAATACCAGAATTAGCAACATAAATGTTTCTGTGTTATTCATCGAGGAAAAAATATGCACAATTCATGTCAATACTAACCTTTAACGATTTGAAGCTCTGAAATGGATTTTGCGAGCACTTGCAAAGACATACATCCTTCTAGGTTTTTTCAATGACGTGATCATTGTGCTTAAAATCGCTTTTGCTAATTTTTTAAAAGACTTTCCCTTTGTTCAAGTTACGACAGCAATGAAATAGGTAATCAATGACATAATGACCACAAGTAGTGCTATCCACGCCTCGCAACCTTTTAGTGCTTCGAGTCCATCGTGTACCACACCATTGATTGAGAAACTTTCGGAATATGAAGTGAAAGAAGATCGATTTCGCAGCTATCGAAATATCCCCCCCTGCTCGTTCTTTGCAACAAAGATGCAGATCCAATGTTTGCTTGGTTTCGTGCTATGATTGGTGTTGACAACTGCTATGGGAAGCTGTGTATTATGTACGTTTACCGAAGACAATTGATCACAAGCATGCCCGTCTAAAAATTGTGAACGCGTAGGGGCACTTAAGACAGAAATCTGTGAATTTGCAATGCTTAAACAGAAATCGGTGTATTTGCAATGTATCCATTATACCAAAATGGTTCTATTAGCATCAATTTCTATAGTGCAATGGATCTCTGTCAGCACCAACAGATTAATATGTTCTGGAGTTTATACTTAAAATCCTATACATAATGCAATGACGCAGCCCCGAAATGTAAGACCCGTTGGCACTCATATTGGCTGTTAGATCGGAGACCATAATGGTATAACCGTTAGGATACTATCTGGAAATGCAATGCCCTTCGACCCTTAAGTGAATCCCGAGACCGTCTTGCAGAGTTTGAAAACAATGGGGAAAATTACCGGCATAAAATTCGGGCTGTAGGGGCTGTGAAGTAAAAGACTATCCGTTTATATAAAATTGAAAAAAAAAAATCATTTTAAAGAGTTGTAAATTGTATGGATTTCTGTTAATGCTGCCGTTGTATGCTTGGTCGGCGACCATGGCCACAACCACCCTCCTGGGGATAGAAAATTAAGGTGCTAACTCCCTTCGGAATGTTGAAAGAGTGAAATTACAGTCTTTACCATTGTAAAATATGTATACGTATCAAATGTTTAATTGCCGCTATTTTCAAATTAATAATTTGTATAATTATATACATACTTAATTGTCTAAAACAGAGTGTACTTGTCTTAGTTTTCGCCATTGTAAATCATGTTTACATAACAAACGTTTATTTGCCGCCATTTTGTATAATGAATAAAATATCCTCTTCTTGTGCTACTCTTGCTTGCTATTGTGTGCTACACTCAGACCACTGGTGGTGTTAGCCGCAGAAACCGGTAAGTGGCACAATGAGGGGCAAACACTACTTGTTGTGTTCGGACGTTTGTGACGCATAGCCGGTCGGTGGAGGAAATGTATGCTGATTACTCCCGGCTAGCACCAAACGCCCTGACCTATCATGCAATTGTGTGATGAGATAGCGCATCGATGGCACACGCTTCCTACAACCCGTCCTGAAACTGACGCTTATTTATGTCGGGGATCATTTTTGCATTTTTATTCCAAAATGCTGTTCCAGTTTCTTAGATATGCTTCAGAGCACCTCACACAATACTGGCCAATTCAAACACGTACAGCAACCAACCACACCCTTTACAAACGACTTTAGATACTGCACACCTCGACCCTGGTTCGAACTGCCCTTTTCGCACACGAGAGTGCATATACTCGACATCCGAAAGTGTTGTCATTACTTTATTTACAGCTCACGTAAATAACTTCTAATGCATATTAATTTTACGGTGCTAATGAGTCGTGCATATACATCTTATGTTTATAGCTCTATTCGGGATGCACATTAATCATAACATTGTAAGGCAACTATACATGTTTTGGATTCCGCCGTTTGTCTAGCAATCACTAAGTTTCTTGACAAATCTACAAAAACATTAGTTATAATTACATATAAACATTTGCGTGAGCTGTGCTTAACATTCGTTCTATGTACAGAGAGAAACCAGCTGTTTGAATACAAGAGGATTCAGGCCAATGTCTCAAGATACTGCAACCGACTTCAGACCGATGCTGTGCTAATTATCGGAGTCAAGGAAGCGGCTAAATGTGGAACAAATTGATAAAAATGAATATTAACGATTACCGCAATAATTATTCCAGTATAACTGCACGTTTACCTACATCTTTTAAAATAAATGAAAAATAAAACTGAAAAGATAACTTTATTTAGCTGTTATTTAATGTGCACCAGGGGCGCCTACAAGGGAGAAGTCAGTGGGGGCTATTGATCTTACAGAGATCTAATTTAATGTGTATAGGTAGATACCATATAATATTTTATTGTGTTGAATTTGTTATCTATATGGAAGTTGTCTGCTTGTTAATCGTGCATTCGTTGACAACAAATAAAACCTGACAATCGGTTTGTTGAGGGACACTTCAACGCTTCGAGGTTTCTCGGCTTAAAAGGGACGCTTTTTGTTCAGATTTTCAGTTGTAATATGATGTAGAACGGATATCTGTGTGTATTTGCAAGATTTGAGTCATTGGGTTTAATTCAAACTTTGTCTGAAGGATTGAGTACTAAGAGCAGAATGAACAACATCTATGGTGGACAACTTACCACTGCAAACCATGTCGATACAGCATAGTGTAGGCTCCTTGACGGTAGGGTTAAAAAGAATTTTATTTTGTGGATATTAGTGTTACACCTGAATCCAAGAAAATTTAGTTTCTCACATACAGCCCTAAGGGCGGGTTGAATATAGAGTTAACTTGATTTAGGGCATAAAAGTTTGGTTGTATAAACATTAATTTAAGTTTATTTCGTCTTAACCTCAAATTACATCTAACTTGCGAAATTTCACAAGTTAAAGCACTAATTAGGTTTTAATACTTGTTAGTAAGATATTTCTCAGATTATAGAAACCTAACTTCATTTATAAATAAAATGGTGAATAAAATACTGAAAAGTCACAGTTTCAGAGTAGTGTACTTCTTAAGCGAACGTTTAAGGGTGCTATTTGAACTTACAGATAAATACACAATTATCCAGTTACTTCCCGCCAAACCATTAGAGTTTCAAATTCAAATATTGGAACGTACTTCCTATTTTAAATGGGATAAAGTTTAGGACATATTAAGAATGACTATTTAAAACCATGAACAAAAAATTGTTCAATGTGCACATTTTCAAGTCCGTGCTTCGTGGTCCATAGCACTGATACACAACGAACGTTTAACCGAGGTACTGAATTTTGTTTTCTTTCTAGTGTTGTGCACATTTAGAGATGCAACGAAATTTTATTCTATATGAAATAAATGCTAATTTATTAAACCGTTAGTAAAATCGAAATCATAGCAAGTAAAATGTAATCCGAATAAAATACGAAACAAAATACTTTGTTCAGCTCGTTTTGAGCTTAGGACCTTTGAGTTGGTAACCAAGCACGCTGTCACCGAACTATTTGAACGCTTATGATTAATATTATACTCTCGAGGTTATTATCAAACTATTTCCGCGAGCTCATAGATTCCATGTTTAGAAGGGGTTGCGTGTGTACAAAATATTAGGCTCACATATTTTGTTCTATAGATGTGCCCCTCATATTATTTGAGCGAGACTAACTACTCCTATCTTCCAAAGTTTTAAGGCCAGGCCAACCCTATTAATTACCCACAGATTTTGGATCGAAAGTTATTTCACTTTTTTATGGTTTTATCAAATTGAAGAATCGGTTCCAGGACTGTGTAAAAATTCATTCCAACTTTATTCGAAAAACAATTCTAGGAAATAGATCTGGAATCTCTCCAATGACATTCAGACGGATGGGGCATATGCTGGTACCAGACGGAAGACCTATAAACTATAAGATTTTAGTGTCACAAATAGAGAAAAAGTACTTACCAAGCATATAGCACGTGGTCTGCACTTGCAACAGAAAGAAAGACAGTAAATAGAAGTGTAACAGCAAGCAGTGGATGACAAGAATTAGCTGTGCTAGACAAGGACCGTAGAAAACGCACTAACTTAAACCTCAAGAGACTTTTAACTTCTACGCGGCGAGTCGCTCTGATCGTTTGTTGCATAATGAACGTTTTCGTGTGTTTCGAGTTTACTAAACCAACTTCAACACTCGCAGTGATTCATTTTTCGTTGAACTGTACATATTGCCAGAGGTTCGGAATGCTGCATCTTACTTTAAAAACATCCCCATAGAAAGGCAGCATATACGACACACGCTTGGCATATTTTGCTCGGATGTGAGAATATACAGCTATCATGTGTTATGTGAGATGTGTTTTTCTTACTATAATTAGACATAATTATAACTAACTTTTTTACATCTCTAGGAAACAGCTAATTGCGGATTAACCGAAGGAAATGACACTATGTTTGCATAAACTTTTAAAATCGAATATTTATTCAAAGCTTTGAGCGGCCATTAATAATTGGTACTAAATGTGTTCATGGAGACTGTTTATTCCGCAAGACATATATACATTCTAAATAGCTTCTTGGCATCAAACCAGAGCTCACTTGTTCGCTAATTCTTTCCTTTCCTGCACGCATGTGCTAAATCTGTTCGCTTCAGCACCAGCGAGGCATCACGGAAACGCGCAACAACAATGATACAATTAAGCTTGGATTACAGCTTTATGAAAGCAACATTTGACTACAATAAGACATTATAGAAAAACAAACAAATTACTATATATTGTACCTAATATTAAGAATGTGAAATTAAAGCTCTAGTGGGGAGAAGGAAATGTGATCCAAACGCAGCACGTTCTTACAAGTGGTGTAATCTTTGGTTTTTCATTCAACAAATTTTATGAAATATGGAGGGGAGGAAGAGATTCGGAAAACGGAACAGAGGCCAAGTCTACGTAATTCCGTTGCCTTCATTCAGCGAAAATTAAGATTATGAAGAGAATATCAACATAGAGGATAAAGAAACGTGGTGGTATTATTGCTTTCAAAGTCCCAATACTGAACCTAATATTAGTTAAGGAAAGATGAGAGATGTTACTGGGAAAGAGACAAATGGACATGGTAAGTAAATCTGACTACATAAGAATAAGATTAAGTGGTAATAAAATATGCAATGAGCAAAAGAAAATATGTAAACAGAGAGGACATTGAAATCTATTCAGGTATATATGGAGAAAGTGTCAGGAATGTAAATTAAATTTTTTGAGAGTTTATGCAGAGACAGTAGGGACAAAATACTATATGGGGTAGAGATTTAGGCGTTGGGAAAACGACCTGATTCATAGAATTTTCCGTAAACTAGTTTTGGATACACCGAGAGCCTCACTCAGAGTAGATCAGAGTTACAACAAATAGGGAATAAGAAGAAAAGGGGTTTAAAGTACTGGTCTTAACAGACTATTTAATTTAGCAAGAAAGGTTAAAATAAAGAGATATCTGGGCAGTGGGATTAAAGAGATTTTGGAGAGTATTTGTCTAGGGGAAATAACAGGATAGGCAAATAAAATATATACAAATTAAGTTAAGTGTTGAAAATATTGTAATTCAAAGGAAATATATAAAAACAAAAAATACATAGGGTGGGGAAAATAATTGAAATGTTGTACTAAAGATGCCAGAAGGCTTGTCATGTGTCAGAATTTTCGAATTGAAAAAATAGGAGGCAGGATCAATAGAGATATATGTTCGGTGCGTGGACAAGGATAGTTCATTCAAAATTAGGCTATGCACAGAGAAATGGAATAATCTTCCAATAGAAGTTGTTGGCAATAAGAAACTGAATTTAAATTCAGAGAAAATATGCAAGGAAGATGCGGTTGACTGGGAATCGAAGAAGTGAAATGTGTAGAAAACTATTAGCTTTGATGCTTTTAATTATGTGTGTGACTCCAATATAGTGATAATCATAGTGTTGTCAATAAGAGAAATCAGCAACTAAATTGAGATAAAATGTTAGCACTAAGATTTGCAATTAATAAATATCAAATTGTAAACTTAGTAATTAAAGGTGTATAAATCTACAGTTTAACTCCTATTACATATTGACTATTGATTCATTCAAACTGAAATAAATCCTACAATTCAGTTGACCATGGGGAACGGTTATTAATACCATAAGTAGCCTAAGGCAGCGAGTTCTGTTTTGAATGTGGGTGAATAATACGAGCAGAGTCGATAGTTCCTGTCACTATGAGTTATGCAGTTCTGGCTAAGGTGTTACGTCTTCACCATGCTTTATTTATATGAGTTGTGTGTTGCATTACCTTTTCCACACAATTTGGTCATATAACATGGTAAAATAAATGGATTAACCAATCCATTATTTCCATCATTTCCATCCATTATCACCATCAACTGGACTTCAGGGTGACAAGATGAGATCAGCTACATCTCCATTTCCATTTGTGACGCGTTAATCCTGTGCAGATTAAGCAGAGAATGAGATATGACCCGGAAACATGATAGCTTCAGCTGGTATTCTTTTGAGAAATTCAATGGGTAGATACATTTTCTTTAACTTCACGTTTTACAGCCTACGATGCAATAAACTACATATACAGGGTGCATAAAGTTCGTTCAGATGAGTGTTTATATGACTGATTACTTTACCCACAGACTACAAAATGCATTAATACGTAGTAGCGTTCACTGTTTAGCCAGCAACGTCCTATGCTCATAACACCAAAGCTGACTACCGGAAAATTGTCTCGCAGTGTTGTTCGTCGCATGTGACGCATACAGCCGTGAAAATCCTGCCCTCTGTACAGTACGAATTACAGACTACATATCTGAGCTGCTGAAACAAATTTTAAAGGGAACTGCGAGACTAACTAACCAACTACTTTGGTGTTAATATAGAGAAATCTGCAGACTTGCAATTCAGGTTAGGTAACTTAAGAAGATATATACATATTTGACACTTAAAAATTCTGTTTTTCACATTTCCCATTTCTATAAGAGCTATTTAATTAAAAAGTGTGTACTTAATGTTTAAAGTATGTTCTTTATTATGAAAAAAATAGTATAGGAAAATGTAATGTCAATTCGAAATTATACATTTTCAAAATAACCATTGTTAGATTTGCAACCCAAAGACATTTAAAAATGATTTCCAAAATGAACTTTTATAAATAGTTCTTTTTTATTATAAACAATAACACGTGAATCTATAAATTTTCCATAGTTAAATGTGTACGGTGAAAATTTAGAGGAAAATGCTTTTCTTAAATTTCAATTTTGAGCACATATTTTTCAACATTATAAAATATTTAAAATTGTTTTTCTGTTTAACATAAGATATTCAATTTTGAGCACATATTTTTCATCATTATAAAATATTTAAAATTGTTTTTCTGTTTAACATAAGATAACATACTGTTGATCACAATAAGAAGAATGTTAAACCGAAACTCAAAGCTGCATTTCATTAAATTGAGGATATGACTATTATTGATATTGATATTTCATGAATATGGTCTGAGGTATGTATATGACCTGTACTGAACCTGTCATCTGCTTAGGTCACAGTATTCATTCTCATGTTTTTCTCAGGTTTTGACAGGGTACAATATTGCAAGAACCTTTTAGGGAATTGTCATCGTATATTTTTATTAGGGTAAGGAAATCCAACGTACATTTATTGTTGTATTGTAACCAGGGTTGTCCGCCGGTCTTCGGGACTGAACGAGACGAAAAAACAGACCGTATAAAGACAGAAAAGGATCACTTGGACGCATAAGCCGAAAGGTTCCTTTTGTTAAAAGTGCAGATGTAACATAAGTCATAAACCGACCCTAGCAGCTTTGTAGAATTCCCAAACAAAGTATTTAAGTTGTAGAATCGCGTCAAGTAACAGACGAGGGGAGCGAGTCCAAGCTGTGCATTAACAAATGAAAATTCTTGCATCGGAGAGGGAATTTGAAATCTATTGAAGAATGTCATAATAAAAAGAGCATATAACGTGACGACCGGTAATATACATTAGCAGATTTTAATGTCACGAGGCCAGTCAGAGTTAGAGCAGCGAGTGTTGAAAAGGAGAAGTACTTCCTCGGCAATTAAATACGCGTGTAGTGATTTGAAAATGAGCTTAGTTTCAAACAGTGCAAGAGTGGACTAAAGAAATCTTAAAACAGACCTCAAGAAACTATGGACAGCTTAACGCATTAAATATCCAGTTAATAAATAGTGTCAAATGCAACTCTACAAGTTTTTGTGCAATGTGTTTAATAGCTTACCCTTCCCGTTGACTCATACCAGTCCCGAAACGCCAGACATTCTGAGCTATACTACTTTCAAAAATGGCTCCCAAATATGGGGCTATTAATTAATCAACGAATCAATACGATTTAATTTTCCCCATCCATTCCACATATAAAAAAGGCCGCAATGTCAAACAATTATCTGGAAAATTTTGGAAGTTACGATGCAAACTGTCTTGAAGAACAATCTTTTGAGAAAGAAAGGTACAAACTTGCAGCTTGATATAGTGATATTTCTCTTGATATGCACTTTTCAGTTATTTTCCCTGTAGTACAATTGATTATCGTTTAGGGGCTCCGATTGTCCGCTCTTTCCAACTTAAAATAGTGTTTACAAAATGTAAATTTTCTCCGAACGTATGTAAAGTTGGGGGGTGAAATTTTAGCATGCTGTTTATCTAGGCTGTTACATAACTTAAAATAGTATTTTTTTATCTAAACATACATTAATACTAATGAATTTTTACTGCATCTTTATGTAATTTCTATATGTGAAAACGATAAAAATTATTTTCCAAAGAAATGCAGATTTAAGTAAATACAACCGTTGCTTAAAACTATCCTGAACATTTGAAACAAATTGGTATGGCAGATTCTGAGAAAGTTTACATTTTGTACGAAAAAACTGCATTTTTGGGAATCAGGCGATAAAGTTCAGAAAGCCTTTCAGTGCATTTCAACACTAAGGTTTGGAGTATGTTCTTCTTCTGCGCACTTCTAACAACAGGAGTTCCAGAACATGTCCTTACCACTCTCATGGAATTTCCATAGCCGGCCGTGCCTTCTGCCTCTTGCGCTAACTCCAAATTTCCTATTATAAAGAGGGATTACTTGTATACAATTTGGATATTCAGGACAGTGATAATGAATGATGCGAGTGTTCACACGACCATTTTGGTGGAACTACGCCTCGTCTGAAAAGAACACAAGCTGTGGATTGATTCAATACCATAGTCACTAATAAAAGAAACTGTTCACAATAACGCACATGTGTTACGGGATCGCCTTGTCATGTGTACACTTGTAAGATTTGAATAACAACAATTAACGTGCTAATTTCGGCAATGATTTTACTGCAAAAGTTCAAGATTTGCGCCAAATTCGTCTAATTGTGTTTTGTTAAAACTAAGTCTTCGCGTGTGTTGTTTTGCACTGAACCAGTAATATCAAATTTGCTCACAAGATCGTAAATTGTAGTTCTGGAAGGAGGAAATTGCTCAAGGAACTTTCAAATAAATTCCTCTCGAACGCGATGAGCTGGTTCGTATTTATAGCAACATTTACGCATAAAAATCGTTGCCCTAAAGTCAGCTTTGTTGAAATCTTCGGGAACGAATAGACTGACGACTGCTTGGAAGTTCAAGGAAAGGCAGGCAGGCAGGCGGCCGTGGTTGGGAAGAGGATCCCGCCTTGGCCGAGACGCAAAATCCGTTGCAAGCGGCGAGGACATATTCTGAAAGTTCGATAGAATAATTTACAGATATCTGTGTTTATAAAGGTGCTACATGTATTTAGATATTTGCCAGATGCTTTAGTTTCATAAAATCATCAAAATATACCTCTTGTGCATGAAATGTGGCACGTCCATGCAGAGCACTCTATTATTTCAATCTCTAACATTCTTATCAATTATAAAACTATATACATTGTACACCATTAAAATGAGATGAAAATTGTAATATTTAAATTAATAGATAACGAAACATATATTTGTTCCCATTCCGAAGCCTCTTAAAATATTGCTTTTTCTTGCATTGTTGCACATTTCTTTTCTCACGTTTGCTTATACTTCGCGAAAATAAAGTAAAACACCTGCTATCGTGTGTTTTCAGTGTTAAATTCAACAGTAGATAGTTGAATACTACGTCCAGTTTATATCTGGCCTAACACATTAACAAGTTCACCACAATGCCAGAATGAAACAAACCCTTAAGCAACACGAAATTTGAACTAATTTATTAGAATATTTTAATCAGTTCCCAAGTAGGGGAAGAGAAGCGATTGAACTTTGTTTAAAGGCCCAACTGATAGCAGGTTAAAATTATTTAATTAAAAATTAGGATGATTTTGCAGATCTTGAAAAAAAAAAATCTTTCACAGACATAAAGGCAAAGATTACTTCAAATTTACATTAAAAATGAATAAATGAAAAGAATATTGACATTACATGTACTTTCAATCTGTTCCTATAAAACAGTATGCTCATGTAAACAACCCACATATTAAAGCAAAAGGTAAATTGCTTCCCCTATACAGGCAGAAAAGGTTATTGCGCGAGGATTAAAGCAGTTTGGGAAGTACGGTTTATCGACCTTCTTCAAACCTCCCTTATGCTACCAATTTCCTTACGCTTACGTAAAGAGATAATTATTGTTCGACTAGGTATTCGACAAATCACAAAAGGAAGGCAAACTATGCATACTTGCACCAGGATTTAAGGTGCTTGTAATTTACTTGTGCCTGCAGTCTCCCAGTATCTTATTTCCCATCACTTTTAAGGCAGAGTCAAAAGAAATTTGGTACAATCCCATATTGGCTCAATTAGTACACAATTCATTTTCCTGAACATTTGACGAATAGACCTCTTAATGGGTTGAGATTGCGCACGAGGGTGACAAATGTATACAAGATGCATTACTACCGCTGTTATTTCTAACACTGCAAGAGACTCGAGTCAAACGCTTTCACCACCCGAAATATCTGTCAGTAATCACAGCACACAGCAATATCTACAGTAACTAATTTGCATATGGCGCATAACAGTCACCCTTGACCTCGGCATGCATAGTTAATTGGGTATTGTGTTCGGTTCAGTTGATAATGGAACCTGATTCATTCGCACATCAGGAATACACAAGGTTAGTCCGAATATCTCCAGCGTTTTAAGATGTAACTGCATACTCAATAATTGAGTTAACATGACAAAAGTATCAACAGACACAGCAGCTGTTAGAACTTTTATTATTTATTTCAGATTTTCAATGTGAATGCTTTAAGGCTACTTAGTAGCACTGTCGAATACGCTTCACGTCAACTAAGAGTAGATGTGTGCAAGTATTTTTGTTTCATAGACAACCGGAATCTTTAAATTACACCTACCACGCGTATTCTGCTCGAAAGCGACGTTAAGCTGTGATTATGCACTTAGTCACAGGTGATTCCAGCAAACAAAATATCTGTTTGCCATTTCCAGAAAACACCATCAGGAGGTCAAGGATAGATTCATATTTTTCGATTTTTTGACGGCAGTATAAACACAAACTTGCAGAATATCTTCGTGTTACTGTAGAAAAGTGCTACAATTCAATATTCAGAAAATACTAAAGCTCTGTTTGTCTAATCATGCATAGTGCACATTCCTTCGACTCGCAAAAAGCTGACATCTAGGATCCCTACAATGTTCATTTCACTGGTTTAGGTGCTTATTTGTGCTCGACTTGGGGCTTAAACCTAAATCCACATTTAAGTGTCCACTTTGGGTTGTTTAAAATTAAAGATAAATTATTTACAGAGTTAACTTCCCGCCACAGGATATTCAGAAGGGAGAAATAGCAACGATTTTATTAACTTTATTAAAAAGGAGGTAGAATCGATGGGTGGACAGCAGCGAAGTATTCAGCAGCACCAGAAACCGAACAGACCGGCAGCGGAAGCGTATAACAGCTAACAGCCTTAGCATCTTTCACACATTAATGAAACTTGAACAATGAGACTTATCCAAAAGAAAATGTCAAACAAATAACGATTTCACAATCACAAACTGAAAATGAGTATAAATTTACTATGAAAATAAGTTTATATACTCAAGCACTTTAGAATTATTCATAGATAACAAAGTAGCTCGTTTTACGCATGTAATCAAGTACATCGGTGACTGTACACCAAGTGAATTATTTTACCAAACCTGAATGAGAACCATTCGTAGCGGGGGACTTTGATTGCGAGACATTACACGCAAAAAAGCATGAAACTGAGATAAGAACATTAGAAGGTGCCGTTAAAATAAGCAGCAGTGAATCTTCAACAGAACCTATATTAGAATTCTGAATACTTTACTGATGAATAGTAATTCTCCTGGGCTTCCACCGTTCGCACGAATTTTGCTTCTCGGAAAGGCCGGCTCCTCTTCCCACTCACGGCCACCAGCCTGTATTTGAACTTCGGAGCAGTCGCCAGTCTACATTCGTTCGAGGACTTTAGAGCAGCGTGTTTTTGTGTGTAAACATTTAAATATCAATCAGCTCGTTGCGCTCGTGAGGAATTTATTTGAAAGTAGCCTAGCCAATTGCCTCTCCACGTTCTCGTGAATAGAATTGATACTACTGGCTTAGTGCAAAACAAAAAATACACGCGGAGGTGCACAGTTACAGCAGAACAAAATTAGACGAAATATGCGTAAATTTTGTACGTTCCCCAACAAAATCACTACCGAGAATAGCACAAGTTTGGGTTTCTGTGTACTCTTCACATAAAACAACAAAACTGTTAAAACTCAAACCTTACCTGTGTACACGTGTCCATTGTTTCCAACAAAGTGATCCCGTAACACAGTTGCGTTATTGTGAGTGGTTTCTTTCATAAGAGAAAAATTTGATCGACCCAAAGCTTGTGTTCTTTCCACACGAGGCGTGGTTCCATCAAAACTTGAGATATACAAGAAACCCCTTTTTATATTGGAAAATTGCAGTTTAATATGCGATTGGGACAACACGCATAATAGGTCCGATTTTTTAAAGTAGTAAATGGAGAGTTATCGAAATGACATTCTGCCCCCATTTTTAAATCAGCTGACGGAAGAAACCATATGGGTGGTTTCGACAAGATTCCGCCACTCTTCATACAGCAGAGGAGTCCGTGGGTAAAATTGGGTAAGTGTTAGAAGATAGTGTTTAGTGCTTATGTATGACCATTTGATCCCCAGATCTAACGGTCTGCAATTTTTATTTGTAGTGTGGCTAGAAAGACAAAGTAGAAAAATTCTCAAACACTGGAAAAACTGAAGGAACACATAGGAACTTAAATCAGAAACAATACAGTAGTGGAACAAAACCGTTCAATAGAAAAGTGTTTACCCGGTACAATGCCTGTTTAGCTGAGGGAAGACGATATTTAAGGCATTTGGCATAAAGTAAGATTATTCACGTTTTTAGTAGCGAAGTCGAAGTATAGGCGCGGCGGCTGTGGCATGTCCATCTGCCGGGACGCAAAACCCCATGAGAGCGGTAAGAACACATTCTGGAAGCCCTGTGCCGTATGGATTGAGAGCTTTTCTTCCAGGAGTATATCTAATGCAACTTATTTATCATACAACTTCCGAAAATGTTTAGAGTTTAAATTCCTAAAACAAATGTATGAACCACGTCATTAGCATAGCATAGCGTTAGCACAGCAGCGTAGATATCTAAAGGTACCTTGCATAATATTATATGCAAATTATTTTAACTAAATTTAGATAACTGCCCTCGAGATCTGAAGATTCTGTTTTTACCTGTGTTAGCTGTTGAGTCGTGTTCGCTTGTCATGGAATTTTCATTATTTCATTAAGACTATGTTATGTTTCATACAGCTCCGATATACATGTAGATGAAGTGAATAATGCTACACAATATCTGAATATATTATATTCCCTTTCAGGATTATTCATTTCATCAAATTAAATTTGTGAAACCAAAATTATCCGAATGTTATAATTAAGCCCTTAATTTAGGTTGCGATTTAAATGATCGTATTTAAGAGTAGGATTTCATTGGCTGATTTGAGCCTTATAGTTGATGTATGCAAAGTATAGATGGTAATGCATTTCGCTTTGTAGTTCGCAAAGCAAAGTGTAACTCAACTGGCTACATCAGCTACCAACAAAACAAATTAAAACCCTTTATAATAACTGATTATAGTACAAATTGCATATATCATATGTAACAAATAAAGCACATTTAACACGTGAAACGCATGCGTACGATTGCCAAAGGAGTTAATTGCCTGCAACAAGGCCGCTCGGATAGTACAGGAATTCCAGATCTAATTAGTTTAAGGTTTCTTTTTTACCTTGGATACAAATATTTTCTGCAAGAACACAACATTTCTCTTGAGCGAAAGGAGAATAATGTAGTAGTACTTTGCGGTGAACGTTGATGGAATGGCCTGTAAAGTAGTATTGTAAAACACCCAATCACGGCAGTAGCATGTTTTGGTATTTTAAATCGCAATCTAAACTAGGCGTGAACAGTGTATAGAGATTAGGCATTTGTCCATACGGATACCAGGTTCTGTGCTCTGAGAATATGCTAAATATCTCTCGCGTCAGTCAAAAATCTATTCAGGGTCCATTGCTTCACTTAGAAGGAATAAACCTGCGCTCCTTAGTGACGTTCTCACAGACAACTACTTTCCTGCTATGCGCATGTGTTTGTAGCGCACTCCTAACCAGCGAACGTCGGGCAGGCCCATTAGTAGAAGTTAGGTCTGGTTATGTTATAAACGAACTATTAACTTCACTATAGCAGAAACGTGTTAAACGTAGTCCCACAAATTAACGTTATTTCGCATTGCTTCATTGCAACAAGATAGGTGACAACATTTTCAGGACAGCATTTTGAAATTCTTTCCCTCCAACACTTGTGCCGGATATACAGTACACACGATTTTATCTCGTGTGCTGCTCAGAGGTGCAGTGTAAATGTACTTTCACATATTGGTGCTATTAGTATTTGCCTATTGAAGTTATCTCGCTGTTGTACCAAACTATATCTCATATAATGAGTAATAATTAGGGCAGCGTGAAAACAGGTCTGAAGAATGTTTGCGCTCTTGATTTATAATGTTGGTAGAATACAGTAAATGGTATAATTGGTAGGAAAAGGAACGTAAATAAACTGTAGAATGGAATTAAGAAACAGTGAAATGGAATTATGTTTTCTTCATAATTACAACTCTACTTCGGTTCAGAACCAGTTTATTGTTTGATACTGAATTTCAACATTGTGTATGTTAAGTGTTTTATACAGCGCTCGCTCGCTCTCTCTCTCTCTCTCTCTCTCTCTCTCTCCTGTTTCTACACACAAATTACTTCTGTTTCTACTTGATCAAAATAATTTACAGCCATGGATGGCCGAGGTCATTAAAGCGCGGAATCGTGAGCGGGAGGTCTTGAGCTCGAATCCAACCAGGACCGTCCTCCGTGACTGAGGATTTTAAAGGTTTTCCTCAGTCCTCATAAATGGTAAATGCTGGGGAGGTACCCTAAACTTAGGCCTGGAAAGTTTCCCTCCTTTAAAAAAAAATTCCTTTCGCAGTTTTATCATCTCATCTTATGTATCATCAGCGTCACCGCCTTGATACCTCATTGGTTAAAGTGGGCGTTAAATAGTGTTAACAATCAAAATAATTTGTTGCGTTTTAATTAATTTCATATGCAAAAGCTGGCAGTATGGAATTATAATTTTTTTATTTTTGTTGATTTCATTTATTTACGGACGCTCTTTAACATCTCAGGTCATCAACGTCCCATTCCATTCAGGCCATGAAACGGTGGATAAATATTTCTCAGAGGCCTCTTCCTTCAGGATTGAGGTTCATTTTGGTGTATAAATGTACGACACGGAACTCAGCTTTACTTCCCTTCCGAGGGAAGCCATATTTAGGATATTTACGCCCGAAAATCCATCGATCCTGGCCGGGATCAAATCCGCGATCTTGGTTGAGGAGGCAAATATATTTACCACTACGCCATCAGGACTGACATGGCTTTAGAGAGGTTACAGAGCTCGTCAGATGAGGTCGATGGCAGAGTAGAAATTGACTGTTTCAGAAGTTCTGGAATTTTTGCTGATCCCTTTACAGATTTCGTACTAATTCGTTTGACAGATTGTGGGCAGAGTATACGATCTAACATGCGGATAGCTACAGTAGTACTGCATTTGGATCAGCAGTATTTACATGTAACTTCTATTCATGCTGTCGGTGGTCCTTGTATATTGGTAACAATGCCACACGCTAAAGAACTTTATGTTCCATAGGTTAAGCGATATTTTAAATAACCTCCACCCAGTTTCTAAAGTGTTACATGCTTCCGTTTCGTTTTCTAGAAAACACAAGTTTGCGATCGATTTGAAACTTTCACAAAGCGACTAACAAACGGGCTCGTATGATGCACACGCTACAAGCTGCACATGTAGGCTCTGGGGTTGCATCATACTCTTCCAGTTCTACAAGGAAAAAGTCCGTTTCTAGGCTTTCATTTTGTGTTTTATGGTATACCATGATAGCTTTATAGGTATATAGTTTCAAGTATAGTGCAAAATGCGAGACAAATAAGCTAATAAAGCATCAGAAATACAAGAGGTGAGTCACTGTTAAGGCACTGTTTATTCTCACGAATCCAATACAAGCAATAGCAAACAAAACAAATACGAATTAATTCCAAATACATACATTACTTAATGCTGATTTAGCTATCCGTTATATCAGTTTGTGAACATTTAGTGACTTCCAATCGGCTCGGTTTGTAAATGCAGAGGAAGCAGCCACCGAAAGTATTCAATATTCTGAAATTTTTATGCAGACTGCGAACGACACCAAAAACTTCTGCTGGTGCCTTGCCCCCCCCCCCCCCCAAGATTTCTCTCTCACCTGCTACCGCGGAATATCCAGTATAAGCTGTAACTTGAGAGTGCCTAATACTGCATTTCCAGTTGAACACATTTGGTATGAAACATGCGACAACCTGAATGTAGTTTATATTTTGAGCATTTTTTGTTTTGTTTATTTACGGACGCTCTTTAACATCTCAGGTTCAATTCAGCGCGTGAAAGGGCTAACAAATTTTGCTCAGAAGTCTCTTTTTTCAGGCTTGACGTTCTTTATCGTGCCGTAAATGTACGACACGGACCCACGGCTTTATTTCCCTTCCGAAGGAAGCCATGCTTACGATTTTTATATTTTGAGCATGAATATGGCAACGACAAGGCATGGTTCAAATCTGGTCAAAGTTGATGGCGTTTTAGGGCGTAATAATCTTAAGCATAGCTTTCCTCGGAACAATGACAGGTGCTCAGTACTCTAAATACACCGCCGTTACGAAACACTCAACTTGAAGTTTGTCTGTTAAAGCTTGTGTGCATTGTATTGAAATACTATACAGCTCTCGTTTGGACACATGACCGACTTAACGGGGATTCGCTTGGCACCCGGAAGCACGCTGTTTGCCGGCGGAGTTGGATATTCATAGCCCTTTAAATTCAAGCGCATAGATTTCTACAGCACACCAAACACCAATTTTTTGGTCATACAATGGCATTTCGTACACATGATTGGGGTTTTCTTCACTTCAATACCTATTGTTTTGTGTGGTTACATGACCATGTAAATAAAACCGTGCTTCGTCCGTAAAAGCAATTAAACTCTAACATTATCCAACACTGGATTGTAGAAATTAACTCTACTCACATTATCGCGTAGTTCCAATTCCTTGTACGGTTTTAATTTGAAAAGTTTAGTGGCATTCCATGCCGAGGTTTGCGAATTTCCTGATTTCCGTTCAACTTTTCTTAGAGATTTCTTTGGACTTCGTTCTAACTTTTCTCCAATGTCATCCAGTTTTTCCTCTATAAGAACATGGCGTTTTACTTTCGGTTTCTTACCAGAGTTTCCCTGACTCTGTTTGCAAGATTACTAACGTTTCTCTGTAAAGCGCACAAACAGCAAGGGATTGCAATATCACTTCTCTACACGAGTTTGTCGTTTACGCCCGTTTTCACTACTGAGGGTGAACACTGATGATACATGAGATGATAAACTGCGAAAGTATTTTTTTTAAAGGAAGGAAACGTTCCAGGTCTAAGTTTAGCGTACCTCCCCAGCATTTGCCAGCTATATGGACTGAGGAAAACCTGGAGAAAACCTCAATCAGGGAGGACGGTCCTGGCGGCAATCAATCCCCAGACCTCCCGCTCACGAGTCCTCGCTTTAACGACCTCGATCACCCGTGGCGGTGAGTTTGTAGTCAGATAAGTATTATACATTAAGATTATGTGTGCTAAAGTATACGGATAACAGCACTAACTCTGAAACATATCATCTCACAAAGTTCAATCCGATCAGCATACGGAGAGGCGGGAAAATGGAGGAGGGAGCAGAACCGGTTAGAAGCTGGCCACGCGTTCAAATGAGGGCCCTGTATTATCCAATATTCTTTACAACGGCTAAGAAAATTTAACTTACCTAAATTGGATAACCTTACAGCGCTTTCTTTATATAATCACCTGCGTTAACATTTCCTGGTTTACTGAACAAATAGCGAACTATGTGTGCTCGCTAGCGGAGAAAGGTGGTCAGAGTTCATTTTTAGTTTTTCATCACAAGAATTAACATTTTTATCTGTTGAGACAGAACTATTTTCGAATTCGCATAGGTTGCTTGCGGCGAAAACTGGCGTCTGAAGGTAACATTAGCTGCAACCAAAATATCTGAAAATTTTATTTGTATCTCACGTGACTTTGTATATGTCACTATAGATGTGCGTGCACGTTCGCGCGCAGTAGAGATGTAGAGCTGGCGCCTCATTTCCGAACCCGTGCCAAGCTATTATTAAATCGCAAACATATCTCGCCTATTTTCTTAAAATCCCTTTACTGTGTTCCAGTGTAGCAGTTTTTACCTTGAACTATTTTTGCACCTATTTTAGATAAATGATTTGAGACCTATAATATTCTTTTGATTAAATGGGTTTATTTACACAACTTTAGAAATGGAAACTTGTAGCTCGGAAGTGACGAGACTTGCAAAACAATGTGGGAAAAAAAAAAAAAAAAAAAAAAAGTTTAATAATTTGCAACCACACATATAACAAAACGAACAGTATAAAAAGTTCTTCGTTTCATGTTATGTTAAATGTTAGTGTTTATGCGGTAAAATGCTTCTGCCACCACCGCTAAACTTGTTACATAATATGAAAAATGTTAAACATACACAGCTTCTAAACTGAGATCCACGTATTATGTAAGGATGTTGTAAATTCGGATCAGCACCTTCAACTATTTTTAACAGCTATTCCGTAGTTCACAGCACGAGAAAATTAAAGCAGGCCTTCTGGTTCCAGGATTCATTCTCAAAACAATTATCTCTAAATGGATTCTTTTGACGCTCTTCTTATTTCCCTGGCGCAAACTTAAGTTTAAAATTAAACAAGTACAAGAAACATTTTATGTTTCTGAACTCTTGTAAATTTAATTTCAGACAAACAAAAGGACTGCATTACGAGAGACAAATCACAAACGAGGTTATAGTCCGAAGGTGTGGAAGCAGAGACGCGTAGACTATGCTAATGTCAACTAAGTTTTTTACAACTGTAAAATGAGTTTAAAATACTTCAGACACTTCAATATTCTTTATTTATTTTTTAAATTAACGTCAATAATATTAATAGCGTTACAATTAGAAAGTAGACCAATAGAATTAACAAGAACATGAGCTGAAAAATTAGTTCACAAAAAACACGATATTTCTTATCTTAAATGATAATTGGGTGCTTGTTTATCAAACCAGTTTTCAGTGTTTGTTTTGTAATACTTTAACACATTATTCTTTTTGACTGGTTATAAAATTCTATGAGTTTCATTTGTCATAATAAAGGGCATGCATACACCTCGACTCAGTTGATCTGGAGTCAGCTTTGAGAAGATACATAAAATTTCTGCTTGGTCCATATTTAGCGTTGTTAGAATTTCTTTGTTGAAATAGACCATTCTTAAAATTAAAGGCACAAATATCGCATTAAGCGTTACTTAAATGCAACTTCTCTCCTACATTGTTTAACAGTTCATTCGTATTCTCCAAGTCTACGTTTTCTGCAAAATTTCCAAGGTCTATTATTTTTTTATCAGTTCTATGTTTACTGTCCAGTTTTAAAAATATTAATTTGATACAGCTCTATAACAAAACACAGAATCAAAAAAGGAAAGTTAGACTACACAAAGCACATTTCTCTTAGCGTTCATTTTAAGACTTGAAAAGTTTAACAATTCTCAGGAAATGTAAAAGTTTGTTCAGCAAGTAAAATATATACAACAATATAGAAGTGTATACACCATTTTATATACAATGTGGTGTGCCAAACTTTTAAATCAATGAACGTTAATCAGTGAGAAGATATACTGCATATCTGCGTTATAACGGGAAATGCACAACACATATTTAGCCACCTTAAATAATTTTGACCCTGCAATTCATGCTCAGCAAGCAGTTTCATCTATTTCAAGCAAAATTGTTGAAAGAAAACATTTTTATTGCTCATCTCGCTTTTGACCTATTTCATCAACTTTTACACCCGTTTTAAATTATTGTGCTGCAATTTCTTACTTCAGCATCATTTAAGAAAATTATCTCTTACGTTTTCAAAAGCAGTGCCTGTTTCTCTAGGTACTTGTGACTACAACACAGAACCTTTTAATTTGCACATGCCTTCCGTTTTTTATTGGGAATTTCTTCAATTTTCAAAACCCTTGCAATATTGAACGAAAATAAATTCTTATCATTATCATGTATTAAACTTCCAACGACTTCGATTAATAGCCTAATGATATTTATTCAATAGTTTCGTTCCTTATAATATGCAGAGGTTTGTTTATCCTAGAGGACCAAAGAATATTTGCTTCATCAAATTGTTAAAAAGCGTTACTAATATTATAGGTATAATCCTTCCAGGAAAAAAGAAATCTTTTAGTGCTTCCCACAGTTAAAGAACTTGTTCTACTGCAGGATGGGGACAGAAAGAGGGCGAGATCTATGACAAATATTCATGGTTTATGTCGGTACAAATTATAGCTCAACAGTTCTGGTGTGTTGCCATTTGTGTAGTGTAAACGTTAACTTTGTAACTGTTCATATGAGGTTGGTTGAACCCCCGTTATAAATTCAAACCTATAGGAGTCATTTCTCAACGCTGAGGATCGCACCCGCAAATTCGAGATCGTCTGACACATTTTTTCAATCGCAGAACAAAAATAGACTAGTACCTTTTTGTTACGGTAAATATCCGTTGTTGAGCCTGTAAATAATTTACTAGACACAAAATTGAAAACGTTTTATTCTGACCACTCGACATCAAAGACAAAGAAGTAGTGTAGCAATAATTCTCTGATGTTTCATTGTTCCAGTAATAATAATGGGGTATAGTGGACATCTTACGCTGATAATAGTTATAATATGTGCCTTTTTTTGCGAAATAAGAACTTTGGATATTTTATTGCCATCGCATCAAATACAAATGCAATTTAGATTGGATAAACTCACTGCAAGCGGTATAGTTCCTTCAGTCCCCTTTTAGGAGGCTTCAAGAGGAAAGCAGTGTCCATGCCGTAATACCTGGTACTGGGAAGATGCTATTTTCAGGGTATCTCCAGGCTCCTTGTTGCAGAATGTTATTGGCAGAGTATTTTTAGTCCCTGCGCGTGGAAAAGAAGAACGTGATTTGATGAGTAGAATGGAAGAGGCTGGTACATGATGGAAGTTAAAACTTCTGATGCCAGAAAGCTATTAAACTACCGTAAATTCAGACGTTTGATCTTTTATTGCGAATACTTTAGAACAATCTGCTATTTTGGTTTAATATAATGATGCCAATTTTTTCTATCAAATATAGTGGATTTCCCAAACAATGGTCATTTTTACGAAAGCTTGAAGTCAGTTCTTGACAATGCATTTTTAATGGTCCTTGTGTAGACGTTAAGATGCACATAATTATATTATTGGAGATATGAATTAGCAACTTCAGAGAGTGTTCATTAACACGTTTATTAAAGGACCATTTTAGTTCCTTACATTTAGAATATACTACATTTAAATCCTGCTTGTAGGAAGTGTTCTCCAATGATTGGTTCCAATTGAAGTAGTGCAGATTTTAACAATCATACTGTAACCTTCTGATGAATCTCATAACATTTAAAACTAGAGGTTACTCATTATAAGTTGACGTGTCACGAGTATCACGGTTTCACTATACGTTGAGTATTATGTACAGTAATGCTGAGTTGCAGCCGCCACAACGGATAAGAATCCCCCCATATAAAATATTTGTTTAGTATTTATATTTTCCTAAAAGCATAAAATGATACTGTGTTCAATTATAATTTATGTTATAAGAAATACTAAAAATTATGCCCCTCAACTACAGTAAAATGCGGCACTACGTATGAAATTCTTATATTTCATCTAAATTTCCCATTCGCAAGAGCACTGCGGTTGAAAACAACTTTTTTCTAATTCAGATATATCTTGTTTCTCTAACTTTTTAACAAGTAGGAAAAAGTTATTCTACCTGAAAACGATTGCCAGGATATTATCTTCCAACTCTGCAAGAGGAGTTTTCACACATTTTCCGTACAAAAACATTTCAATACTACAGGTGAGGCATTTATACTGTAGCAGCCATTTTACTCCGAAACAAAGGGGAAAATCGAAAAATACTTCAGATAAAATTTGAAGTGCTCATGAGGGGACAGACAGCGACCTTAACTCGCCCTTGAAATGCATTTCCAATGTTATTTAAAGGTCAAAATTTTTATCAAATGGAATGGTGTATTTTTTTTTTTCTGGAAATGGAAAGAGTATTTGCTTTCCAGTATAAAGGTTCTAGTACATTTATCAGCTAGGGGTGATGGGTGACGTGATATTGGACAAATAAGGCCACAAATGTTTCTCATTCACTTTCACTTTATTGGCATCAATTTACGTACAGTGCAGTACAGATATAGCCATAATTGAAACAATGTCATATTCACATTACAAACAATTTCAATTAAGTAAATGTTCGAAGTATGATCATTTACTTCGATGCATTTCCGAAAAAGTGCTTCAAAAGATGGATAAACGCTCTCAATTTTTTTCGCTGATTTTTGCACAGACATTCTAATTTGTTGACGTTGTTTACCAGGTGGGTACTTCTTCATAAACTTTATCCTTAATGTATTCCCCACATAAAAAGTCTGGAAAAGTGAGATTCGGGGAGCGGGCAGGCGAATGGACAGGTCCTCTGCGTCCTATTTATCGACTAGGATACTATCTGTTTAGAGATGCAGCTGATTTATGTGGTAGACAACCATTATGTTGATACTATAGGGCAGCCCGGTCCGCATGGCCCACATTTATAAGCAACACTGGAAGTTTTTGGTTCAAAAACATTCTGTATTTCTGCCCATTAAATTGACTTCCAATGAAGTATGGCCCAATTATATGGAATCCCAAAGTGCCACAGTAAACATTCACGTTCCATTGCAACTGATGCTCTACTTCCGAAACAATCTTGGATTTCCCCTTGCCAAATAAAGCATGTAGTGCCGGTTCACTTGAGCATGATTGGTGAATGTCGCCTCATCAGAAAATAAAATGTTGGAAAAGTTACCGCTTTGAATTTGTAGTAGAGGCCATTAGAGAAACTCAACACGCTTTTGAAAATCATTTCCATGAAGGGCTTGATGTGGGGTAATGTGATATGCATGGTATTTGCGACATTCCTTTGAGAGATTCCCGAATCACTTTCTAGTTGACGGGAACTTGCGTGAGGATTGGTGACAACTGCAGCTAACACACCCAATTCCGAGTTTTCCCCAGTAACACTTCTCATTCGATGGTGTTTTCTTGGTGCGACACCTCCGTTTCGGAGAATAAGTTCGCAAATCTTTGAAAATTGCTAACAGATGACTGCCTCCTGAAGCAGCATTTATGAGATGCCGCCCCCAATTAAAATATTATAAAATGTTGGTATAATCAATTACATATATTATAAATAGTATTACAATTAATAAGTACAATTTATATGTGTATTCCCATTAGTAGTTTTGGTTATTTGTGTATTTCATAGGTAGTGAGAAGGGAAAAAAACTGCCGGACAGAAACTTTAGAAATAAGCCAGAAAATGAAGATTGTGAATGTGTTTTGTGTTAGACCCCCCCCCCAAAAAAAGGACATGTGCCTCCTTTTGTATTGTATTGCAAGAGCCTTTGTGTAAAAGGGTCACCCCTTTAAGGTTTCTGGAAAAGCTTAGCTTTGTTAAACTCTGAAGGCAAAGCGTAATATGGAACATACTAAGAACAAACAAGTCATGAGAGTGAAATAAACCAGAGTGTCCGACATAAGGGAGCCAAAGGGGAAAGAATAATTTAAATTTAAGGCCTAAGGAACGTCCAATCAGGGATCATAGAAAGAGTATATGCACGCCCCTCGGCGCATAGATAAAAAATTGTTTAAGAATAAGAGTTCGAAATGGTAGAGGGTCTAACGATCGGATGAAGGAATATTTGATAAAAGATTAGGATTTTCAGGCCAGAAGACGGAACGAGTTCAGTTATGGGGATGTGAGATGAACCATCGAGAGAGAAGCGAGTTGAGCTATAAAGGGGAGCATGTTTTAGCTATCCAGAGAGAGTGATAGACAATTAGTTCAGTTATAGTGCAAGTGTGATTTAAAAACCTCGGTTATAATGCAAGTATGATCTAAAAACCGCTCAACAGAACTTAAAACGGCGACCCTTAACATTGAACAAGCGACACAAGCAAATAAACAGTATCATCTCCAGTCTTAAGATATGTTTTCATACATTACCCAGTTGCCGACTCTTTCCCCCGTAGATCTGAAAAGGTCATGAAATTCCAGCGCTCTATCAAATCTAGCTGTGGCATAGCAACACATCGAGACTGCGGCGGGAGAGAACAACTTAATTGATTCTACAAATACTATGAGTATTCTGATTAATTACAACCCATCATCAGATGACCATCCTTTTTCTTCCTTTCCCCCCATTTAAAACCGTCGCACCCCTTTAAGGATATTGATTTCCGTGTAAGTTGCAAGCTGCTCTAGCATTCTTATGAGCTTCGTCATAATGAAAATCATGCCGATCCTCTCACTGTTAGTGTATCGAACAACCACGATTGAAAACAAAATGGACCTGGTTGAGAATAACGTCCTTTGAGGTTTTAATTGGCAATGAGCACTCGTTTGTGTACCGATGTCAACAAATGAGCATCTGCGTATAAATAAATGGAGTTCCTTCATAGCAATAACAAAATAAAAGAGAGAAGTGAAAGGAAGAGAATAGTATTTACTGTTTTGTTTCTCAAATTTCACATCATCTACTACTCTAACTCATAACTTTTATACTGAAAATTAAATGTTCATTCCATTTCCGAAAAAATAAACCATTCCATTTAAAAAAAAACTGACATTGAAATGACACCCGGAACCAT
This sequence comes from Metallyticus violacea, assembly GCA_030762175.1. Classification (NCBI taxonomy): domain Eukaryota; kingdom Metazoa; phylum Arthropoda; class Insecta; order Mantodea; family Metallyticidae; genus Metallyticus; species Metallyticus violacea. The sequence continues at coordinate 115,151,118 of CM060846.1, read as the reverse complement.
TTCAAGGACGAGTTAAAATCGCTATCTTATTTCCCCCTATGAACGCTTCAAATTTTGTCTGAAGCATTTTATGATTTCCTCCTTTGTTTCGGAGTGCAATGGTCGCAACACTATAAGTGCATCGTTCTGTACATGTAACAATATAACTAAAGAAAAACAATTAACGCACAATTTACAGACAAGCAAAGCACCGAGTACCAGACGAAAGCACCACCACTCGGTGACAAAGCCTATATAAAAAATACTGAAACTTGCCTGCACATGCACTATATGGCCCTGAAGCCTATGCCTTTGCAGCACACAGTCACGCTCTGCCGATCCTCAACTCAAATAACATCTGTGCAGAAACTTCATAACGCGCGTCTCTGCTTCAAGTGAACGCCACGGCAGTTCGGCTTGCGTTAGCAAGGATTGAACATATCGCTCCACAGAATCAGTTCAGAAATAAACTCTGCTAGGTATGTTCTTAATGGAATGACATGAAAAATCCATCACCAGGTACATTTGTCTACTAACACAATATTACGTTTGAAGATTAAGCTATTTTCACATGGAATCTGTGAAAACATGACATGATGAGCCATTTAAAATAGGCCACTAAACAACATAGTTATTTTTGAAGAAGAAAATTCTTTAGACAAGGTTTCTTAGCTTTAAGGGAGTATAATACAATATTTTTAATAGGTAGAGATTTAGAGTGCAAAATTCACTTTGTTGTATTAAATTTATTGATACTCTTTATTATGTAACTTTCAAGAAGCTTACAAATGCATATGTCTTGGGGCCATTCGAAGTCGTCGAAATTCAATGCTGAACTTTATATCAAGGAATAGATCAAACATTTCGGTAACTGACTTCCATCATAATTGCGAACTTGAATATTGATACAGGTTATAAAGCGATTCTGTAGGAACAGTACTGCACCTGGGCTTATCCCACAGCAAGTAAAGACAGATGGCAAAAATGTGACGAGACCAGGCCATCTTTCAAAATAGAATCGCACTGCTGCTTTAGGTTGCAGTCATTTGCCATAAATGAAAACTACATCTACTTTCTCGGTTTTCGTATAACGCATCGTGAACGTCTTAAGAAGTCAGCATAACACAGACTGAAAACATTCCGTTTATAAAGCACCATGTCGGTTGCACATGTACAAGCTTATACTATAATTGGGCAACCAATTAACTAGTTTCTTGAAGTAAATTACTTTTAGTCATCTTACCTTCAAGTATCTTGAACTCAAAAACAGTCGTAGCACGATGTTCAAATGTACGTACTAGTAAAAGGTAAATAATATAACATATCAATCCATATTGACTTTCTCATATATTCTCCACACCTGAATCTATGAAAACACAAATTATACCACATTATGTCCCACTTCAAACCATGCAACTTTAACCTTAAATATTTACTTCTATCAGTAAACTGGCCATGTCATTCAGGTGGCCTGTTTCAAATGACTCACCCGTATAATTATGTAGTTTGCGAAGCCTCAAAACTTAAATCCTAGTTCTCTAAGATATAAAGGATAAGCTCAATATATTTGTAAGAATACATCCCTAATTATGAATGAAATAAAAAACGAAACAAACTTTGTGATGCATTTATGTGGTCACCCCAAATCTTTAATTACTCAGAACATTCAATAAATAGAACATAAAGCTCCAATAAAATGACTGATTTGTTTTATTTACGGACTGTCTTCAACATCTCACGTCATCAGCGTCCCATTCAATTCAGGGCGTGAAACGGCCGATAAAGTTTGCTCAGAGGCCTCTTCTTTCAGGCTTGAGGTTCTTTTTCGTGCAGTAAATGTACGACACAGGACCCACGGCTTTACTTTCCTTTCCGAGGGGAGCCATACTTAGGATTTTATGCCCAAAAATCCATCGACCCTGACCGGGATTGAACCCGCGATCTTGGGTTTAGGAAGCAAGTATGGTTACCACCTGACCACTAGGACCGACTCCAATGAAATGAGGGAATGGGCCGGATCATATTAAATAATTTTATGTCATATTTTCAACCAAAGAGAGTGGTACATATTAGTAAAACTAGATTTCCGTAACATGAATTATTGAAAAAGCTGATGGCTATGTAATTTTAGCTTTCGCAATAGCCCATTTTCAACGAGAAGTTAAAATTATTATTTCTGTGCTTTAAATACTGCTGCAGCTCGGAAGAGACGAATTTTATTGAAATGCGCTCACACTAATCGATAATTTATGCTCTTTTATGTTTTATATGCTGTATGTCAAATATTCTAACTAGGAGCTTCAACCAAATATAATAGAAATGTCTTTTCCAGATATTTCACATTTCTAGATAATGCAATTTTGCATCTTGACGAGCAATGTTCACTTCTGCTGCCAGCACGCAGTAGGCAGATTCAGGAATTAAATGAAATGTTCTGACCAATTGCATTTACGTATTACACACTAAAAGAAGTATATTAACAGCTGTTTCAAAACATTAAGCATTAAGTCGAAACAGCTTTATGTAATTGTGTCTGCCGTTTCAACCGTGTCAAGTGCAGGTGTGTCGGTTCTGGTGGTGTAGTGATAACCATACTTGCCTTCTAAACCCAAGATCGCAGGTTCGGCTCCGGCCAGGACCGGTTTTTTCGGGTGTAAAAACCCTAAGTATGGATGGCTTCCTTCGGAAGGGAAGTAAAGCCGAAGGTCCCGTGTCGTACACTTACGGAACGATAAAGAACCTCAAGCCTGAAAGAAAGGGCCTCTGAGCAAAATTTGTCGGCCGTTTCACTCCGAATTGAATGGGACGCTGATGACCTGAGATGTTAAAGAGGGTCCGTAAATAAACCAAATCAAAAAAATCAAGTGCAGGTGCTGGACACCCCACTAATGAATAAGAACAGTCTTCTGAGCTGTATGGCCGTGGTCAAATGGGACTCTTCTCTTATCTTACCAGACGTTTCGTCCGCGACTGCCACGGGCATAATTGACGGTGGGGTCGCTGCGATCTTATTGGAGAAGTGGAAGTGAACAACTCTTTGCCTTTTTTGTGGGGGGGGGGGGTTAAAGAAGGAATAGTAGCGGAAGTTGTAGAAGGTATGCAAGATAGATGGGTCGGATCCCGCCTAAGCACTCCCGTTAGTAGAGGAATTTACGATGCTGCTATCCAATCAGCATAGTGCTGGAGACTACCATGACACAGAGTTCCGACAAGCATCTGGCGAAATATAGGAAGGTGGGTTATAGTATAGAGAGAATTCTTTATAATATAGCTTCGTTTGAGAGGTCCCCGTTGCAGGGTTTGTTCTCTCGTGGTGGTTTTGGGAATAGGCACTGGCTGAGTGTGGTGGTGAAGGTTGGGAAGGCCTTAAAAGGTCTGTGATTCGTGTGCGTGCCGCAGCTCTTCCTGTAGTGAGTGTCCAATCTTCCGTGCTGTTGCTGCCAGTTGCGTGGGTCAATAGTATGTCCAGTTTCTCATCGATTCCTACGATTTCAGGATAGTGGGTGGAATAGCTTGTGTAAAGGATGCTTCCAATGTCACTACTTTTTCTTGTAAAGCTCTCAGCTGAGTTGCGAGCTATTGCTTGAAGTTCTGTGATGGCAGTTTCCAACTGGTCGAGGCGTTTGGTTGGTCGTTTGTTGGATGGTTTGTAGCTGCGGTGATGTCATTGAGCTCTCGGAAGGTTTCTTGAAGGTGGCTTATGTTTCCCAGACCAGCGTTGATAGTGCGTTGATGGGTTCGATGATGGTGTTGGTGTGTAGAGGTGGTTGTGCTGAGTGGGTTACTGCAGCAGGTGTTGAGGTGCGTTGCTGAAACCATGACTGTAGAGGGCAGGCGGCCTGGCCCGTAAAGTGGTTCGTGTCCCTCGACAGCGGGCCAGGTCGTGTTGAGTGCATTCAGGTGAGTGATTGAGCTCCACAGTTGTGACAGCGCGATGGTTATGTGCAGTCATGGTCTGCGTGTCCGCATTGTGGGAGCGGAGGCTGGGCTCGATGGTGAGGTGGTAGTGTCCGATTGTGAGACCATCAGAGATGGCCGTCTCACATTCATCGCGCTCCAGACAAGCGTAGCTATTAATTACACAGTCTAAACTGATGGGCAGTATGGTTTTAAACTGTCCAGTTAATTGGGTTTTCCTTTCAAATGGACAGCTTTAAGCAAAACTGCTGGATGCAGTTTTGCTTAAAGCTGCAGATGCTCAGATAAGAAATAAATTAGTTTGCTTTTCATAATTTATATACTGGAATGCTTAAAGAAGTTAAAAGAAAACATGTATTAGCTTTAGAGATATTTCAGAAATGTAAAAATAATGATTTGAATTAAGAACACTTTCTTATACAGATTGCTATTCCATTTGCAGTCCTCTCTAGGGAGATACAAGTACTGTGTTAACAACTGTCCATATTGTTAATTAGATATTCTTTTGTTTCATACTATATCGAATTTCACTTCATTCTATTCATGTAAAATAGTTCGGGAAATTAAATTTAGATTATTTTAATTATTTTGCAGCTTCCATTTTTAGCAAAATATAAATAATGAGAAATGAAATACAATTGGCTTACTACTCTTAGGTTACTATATTGACTGCCAGGGGAGTCTTTATATATCTACATATGTGGAATGTGTGCCCTGTAATGTGCAAGTTTAACGTAATATTTAAGAAGAAACAAAGAAGATTTTGTCGGATTGAATATTGCGATCATAGCGTATAGCACTTTGCATTCTTGGAATGTAAAAAAATCGCAAACATAATCGCAAGTATTGGTACGTAATACTATAATAAAATTATAAGTGCAGATCTATAGGCTAAAATACTTACCAATCCAAATGTATTAAAATAATGCTCTAGTTAAATATGTTTTCTATGAACAGAATTTTCCATGCCCTTTTTTCATATATTTCTTTTGTTTACTTAAAATTAATTTTCTAATGGCTTCGTTAGATTTATCTCTCTCTCTCTCTCTCTCTCTCTCTCTCTCTCTCTCTCCCTTTCAAGCTCACAATAAATATCATAATATCCCAATTTCAACTTTCTGCCTGTTGACAGCTTCAAGAATGGCCGGAATTATGCACCCTATAATGAGCGTATGTCTACGTATATCTTCAACATACATTACAATATTTAATCAAAATAAAGTAATTTGACAATGTATGGAACAAAATATTGTATATAATATTTCCTTAGTATTATGGTTTCTTGCAGTAGAATATTTGTAGCTTAGGACGTTGTCTATTGCTTAAACTGAAAAATCAAAAGCCCATTTATGTTTGGTCTTTCATTGCTAATGAATGAAAGGACAGTTTTACTAGTTCGGGTGCAAACAGTTCGCTTGTGCCTCTGATAGACGTGTATTAAGTTCGTATTGTGACCTTACCAAGAGATAATACGCATAAAGCGTGCGAGTGTGTAAACTTAAGGCACAGAGAACAGGCTCATAAAACACGACTCTTTATCATGACACATACAGCCTTGTTTCTTGGGAACAAAAGAGTAACAGCAGCTCTTGCTTGCTATTGTGCGCAATGAATGCTTTGTCTAAATATTTCATTTGCTCGGTAGCCACACACTGTGCTGCCGGTTTTATATATGTGAGAGATTTTGTGTTATCAGTTTCTCAAAAATTATATTGAGGTGTGAATGAAGTGCAGAAATGTCTGGGGTGTGGGGGCGCCACAATGAGGGCATGGAGCGTGTCTTATCTGTCTCCAAGTGCATGTTTCATTTCTTTTATACTGGGTAGTTTTCGTGCTAAGTCAGCTCAATCAACTCGCCAGGTCCTTAATACACTAGCCAGTCATTTATAACGCTTCGTCTCCCATCGCTTCTCTGATTACTGATTAAGTTAACGCTCAGGCGTTCAATTACCCATTTAGCTTATCGTTCCGTAGCAAAGGGAAACGAAAATGCTGGGAAAGACTTAAGAAAGATAGGTCGAAGGCACGAAGGAGTAATGGGCCATAAGTATCGATAATCTCTAAGAAAAGAATGACAATAAAATGTGTCCCGTCGCACACCATATCTTTAGGATCAATATGCAATGAACTCTTTATGGCACTTAGTGTATTTTTCCTGTATAATAAAGAATGTTGGTACGTCTGCTTTACAGCTTTCCGGTAGCCCAACCTTAAATTAAGTTTAATTTGTATGCAAAAGTGAACATTACATACACTGGCTATTTTTATATGGGAATTCCAGGTTTAATTTCAGATTTTCAGTCTGAAAATTGTAGTATGCATTGAAAAATTAATGCTTACCAAATGTTAACTTAGTAGGCGAGCTTTAAAATCCTCCAGGAGCAGTTTATACTTATTAATAAATCGTTCAATATGTCCCAGTCGAATATATTTAATATTATTTAGTTTTCGCTATCCGAAAAAAATGTTTTAAGACACCATATTCCATTTTAAAACACCAACGCAGTTAAGTCTTCATTGCAATACAATTAATAAATAAATAAACAAACCCAAACAGTGTGTTATTGTGCAAATAGACAAATTGCAGTTAAAATAATGGCATGCTCCTTTTATATTCCTACCATTCACCAGGTAACAAGTAGTCTCAACATCCAACATGTGCGCGTGGCATCTTAACTTTGAGGTTAACTTTACGTGAACATGTAACGGTCGTTGTGTTTTATCGCACTTCCGATGTCTATATCCATATGAACCGGAAGTTTTCTGCCTTGCAAGCTATGACCTCGTCTCAGAGGCAGTTGGTTTTTCAATAAGCGCCGCATATAGCACTGAAGGCTCATCTAGTTACTCCTATTTCAACAAACAACATTAGTTAAATTTATGTATTACTTTTAATTCATAAATAACCAAATGCTAATATTGATTCATCTAGTGAGCGCTTGTGCTTATAACAATGACAAGTAAAAACATGCTCTTTAATGTTTTTTATGGACCGCCTTTTCACTTATAAAAATGTAGTTACAAATATAGAAATAAATCTCGGTGTGGATAACAGATAAACCGTTTTGTAATGCTGAAGCCATGGGTACCGTATAACACAAAATGCGTAGATCAACTCTCCGACGCACGTAATTTAAATCTAACGGGGTAAACTCTAGGCAAAGTATAATATTCAACTGAATTGTGTATCTTCATTTTAGTCACATTTTGACTACTGTAGCTTGCACCGCGCCAAAGTGTCTGTCATGTAAGAAGTGTAATCACATTGTTAATAATATTCTTAATTCTTCTTTTATTTATTTTCGTGCTAAAGACTTTTAGAGTTATATAGTGCCCATATCTATTTTCCTGAGGTGTCATAGATCATTATTTTCAGGGCGAAAATACTTGAGCGAATAAGAACTTAAAAGGGTTCTTTTGGAAGTCTATATGATTAAGAAATAGCTGGAATTTTTATGAGTTTTCAGACTAGGAATGGGAATTCATTACTAAAATCGAAAATATTAATAATTTTGAAATTTATAAAAAGCCTAATCAAAGCATTTCATATGACACTAATAATGGTAGAGAGTATTTCATTGGTATGAACAAAACTACAATATGGATGAAAAATAGTATGTTTAACAGATTTGGCACTGCAGAAGAACATATTGTGAAAGTGTTACCAAGACATAAAAGAATTGCTCAAGGAATTACAAAGGAAGTAAAATTATTAAATAAAGTTATCAGTGTAATATGATTGATACAGTTTGTTTCACATCAATTTATATATTAAAAAACTAGGATTTAAAATAAAATATTCCAGAGAAAGAGGCAAACTGAAAAGCAGGAGTGAAATTGAATTGGTAAGAAAGTTGGAAACTGTGCAAATGTTAATGATATATGGTGAAATAATGGAATAAGTAGGTACTATGATCTTTAAAATGACTTGTAAAAGTTATTGGCAGGCGCTCCTCTTTGTGCTGAGGTGCATTATGTTTTACAACAAAGTAGCGCAGATGGATTCGCTGTCATCAGAGTTCACATTTACAAATGTGTGACGCACTGTATGAATAGAAGAATTTGAAACCATATATGAAAAACTTTGATCTCTATGCGATCAAAGACATTTCAACTGGCACCTTGGAAGTGAGACAGCCTGGGGGTCCTTTCTCTGTGTCCAATAAACCATTAGTTATAAAACTGACTCAATCTCTCTAGAGTCAAAACTGAAATTTGACCATCGATAACGGTCAATCTCATTTTTTAACAATAAAATTGAATACTGACTAGTTCATATTTTTATTCTGAATTCAAATATGTAATAACAGTTTTTTTTGGTGATTAATAGTTTTTGTGGCAATTTTATATAATATACATCTATATTAAGCTTTGTTATAATTTTGGTAATTAAAATATGCATTTTTGGCAAAAAATGGAAAGTTTTGGCCACACACGTGAGAATTTTATTCAGAATGGGTTGGTAACACTACAAATTTATTCATGTTTAGATATGTTCTAATGTTGATGTTGCAGTCAGTCAGTGAAGATTAGTGAACTTGTCAATACATGTATTTTGTTTCTCTTTAGCTGCTCTTATTTTATGTTTTATTAATTTTTGGAAAAGTTTCAACAAGCAAACAAAGTGCGTATATCACCCAGATAGGTTTTACTAGGTGTATGCGAGTTGACGTTCAAGTTATGGACAAGCAAACTTTCAGTCACTTGTAAAAAGTGTTATGAGCTTAATTTTGGATTAAAGTTGATTTTGATAAAGGCTGGGTTCAAAATATATGTTGTGTATCATGTAGTAGGCTTCTCACTGAATGAAAAAATTTCATTTGCAATTTCTCTTTTTGGCGCTATCATTCACCTCAACGCTATTTCTATTTAAGTAACCTAAGAGGAATATCATCTAAACAAAATATGCACTTATTATAAGAATGGTGAATAGGCTAGCACGCGGCAAGTGTTTGATAAACAGGTGATAAACGAGCGGTAGCCATAACAAAGAATACAGAGTGGTAGTGTGGTAGTTGCCACCAATAGCGCTCCTTGTCCAATCATTTTCTAGGGTTTGTTTTTGGCATTTGCCAATCGACTCCATGTGGGGGCCTAGACCTGGTTGTAACGTTTCCCTCTACTTTGTCATATCTCAGTTTGTTTCGGAACTTTGAAATTAGTGGTTGGAAAATTAATCCTCCGACATGCGGAGACGATGGTGACCGCGAGGAGGAAAGGACTACAGAAGATTGAGGTTAAGTGTTAATTTTAACGAGCTAAATGGAAGATTTACTTTATCCTTGTATCAAGAGCAGAACGAAACGTGGCACCAGGACACACTAACCCAGACGAGAGGCAGGTTTAGGTGAGAGAGAAAGAGAAGCGCGCATTATCTTCAAACATTTGCCGCAGGTAAACGCATTCAACTTTCCTCTAATAAACTATTCGGATTTGTCATTTGCAATAAGGTCTGTATTACACAGTAAAGAGTATCCTGTAAATGATAACTCGATTCCGACCCAACAGATACTGGTCAAAAGGACCAGTTGCAAGTTGTTCGTTAGAACCTCACTTTTTAACTTAAGAAACTCTTAATGCTCTTATTCCGCATTTAAATTTGTCTGAAGTTTTACAATTTCAGGCCTAGAGGATGCAACCTACTCCAAAAAGATAGAAGTGATTTCAAAGACTACTATCTACAGAGAAAGGCGCAGTATTTCGTAATGATGTTCATTCAGTAATAGAGCTCCTGGGCATCAACATCGGCCCAATCTGTCGTGATTGTTCATAGACTCATCAAAAGTTAATCTACAATCAATGCATTCCATCAATACCTGTAGAGGATGCCATAGATATGAAAGTATGTATGTAAAGTATAACTGGGTTACGAGAATGTAGAGAGCTTTTTTTTTTTTTTTTTTTTTTTTTTGAGTAGTGTTTAACGCCCGTTTTTACTACTGAGGCACCACAGGCGGTTTGTAGAGAGCTGAAGCTCATGGTTTTATTACTGGATTTGCAACTTGGATATCCTAAATTCTGCTGTTTCTTGTGTGAATGGAAAATTTAACTACATTAGCTACAATTGTCTAAACGCGAATCTCTCATTTCTGGCCTTTAAAACGTGCCATACATCTTGTTGGTGAATTCTGAAAAATGCATTTGTCTTCCTGTACATAAAACTAGAACATATGCATTTTTTTTGTAAAAGCAATAAAATTAATAAATATTATTCTGCATTTATGCATTTGAAATATAGAGCCACAACTCAAATAAAAACAGTTATCAACGATGACAATTCTGAAAAACTGTTAAATTCAATGGAAAAGCATTCTGTAAATACTTAAAAATACCTGTTGTGTTTTTCTTGGAAAACATAAAGCAGAAAATTATCGTGAAATAGTGAGTGATTTTGTGTATTCATCCAAGCTTTGAAATGCAACATGTCTTTAAAACTTCCCTTCTTGGACACCCACCTACATTCCTTCCCGAGAAAATCTTGGATCTGTCAGTAATGAACATGTAGAGCGATTTCATCAGCAGATTTTTACAATGGAAAAAAGATACCAAGGCAAATGGAGACCCAATCCCACTATATTTTTATTTTGAAGACAAGTGTAATTGGTACATCAGATTACCAATCATTTCTTTACCTCTTAAAAAATAAAACAACATGCCCAGGGACCTTGAAAAAAGATAAAAGAGAAATCCCAGTTTATTTCCAATAAAAATGAGAAAGCGGTTTTTCAATGTTTTGGATACTAAAAGATTGTTACAACAGTAACCTGTGTGTTCTCAAAAATAAAGAGGTAGTTCTCTGTGCAAGATAAGAGCACAGTTGTAGAATAGACGAGGAAACCGCATGAACCACAATAGGGCTAAAGGACGACATTATAAACCAAACGTGCAACATATGTTCACAGTGTTGGCATCTCATGCAGATGGACGATGGCATTACGGTTCTCATTGCTGAATGTTGCAGCACTCAATGATCATGCGAACCAGAAAAACGCTATTGATGTTTCTTAGAAATCTCTTGTGCAGCTGAAGCACGGAGACCACCGATCGCACCTTTGGCATTCAATTATCAGGGCATTTCTACATGATCACAACATTGAAATGACAGATGCGAAGGAACAACCGAAGAAAAACCAGGGCGTTGTGTAATCTATGCAGTAATACCACAATAAAATGCTCAATGTGTCATGTATTTTTTATAAAAACCATTCAAAAACAAAAGTGCTGTATAAGAAATTGAATGTACGTACACCACACTCTGAAGAGCATTCATTGTCAATTTATAGCATAAACAAATTATATGTAATAATGGATTTGTCTCTTTATGGACGTAAACATTGTTAATCTTTCTTTATTATTCTCTCAAATAGTATACAAATAACAAAATATTATATAAGTAAAGCTTAAGTTTGCAGAAAAATGGGGGGCTTCCCTTTGAAAATAATTTTGTTTTCTAAATACTATTGTTGGTCTCCTGCTCCATAACTATAGTTTTCATTTGCTTTGCTGCTTGATATTCTTTTCTCTCCTCTTTCTCAGTGATCACTCTTTATTACTCTGAAGTCTGCCTTCATCTGGTTTTTCCAATGATTTTACACACCACATCTCGTAAATGTCAATTTTTCTTAGAAATTTACTCATATTTGCATCAATGCAGCACACTACTGTCTCATTAACAGCCGTCTCTACCGTTGGAATTATTTTAGGGCAGCGACAATTACTATTCTGTACTGCACCCGTTCGAATTTAGTATTAAGTGTTTGCTCACAGGGGTCAGGAGAGTATAGTGTACAGCAGGGTTCTGGCATAGCATGATCCGGAATGTAAACGTTCCTACGATAAAGGGTTTAATAATGAATGGTGTGTTATTTGTCTCTGACCACCACAAGTAAATGAAAGTTAATGTTTGATTTGTAAATATATATAATTTGCAAAATTCGCCATATCAAATGCCATTATGTAACTCACCATGAATCAACACACAAAGTTTACTCAAGTGAAGAGAGAAACAAATTGACAACTAAATTAGCAAACGAGGTACGTGCTCCTGTATTTTAGGGCGTGCTACTGTGTTACTTATTTTGTAATGCTCTAAGGTAGTAGAGTCCATTGGGCCTGTGTTTGTTTATAACATCCAAATTACTTAATCATTAATGGTTGCTCATACCGAAACTAAGTAACTATTGAAGATCTATTTTCATTTTTAAGTTGCAATGGGGTACCATGAGGTCAGTTCATAACTATAGCAATATTGCAAAATAATTGATATAAATATTACACGTACTATTTCTATCCAGTTTCCATTGATTGCAACTGAGGCAGATATACAGACTGTTAGCGTTACGTGGGGTTTATAATTTAACTTTTAAAATACCTAAGACGTCTCATCCTTTTATTAAACAATGTTTTTCATTTATTTATCTCCAAAGTATAAATCGATAGAGTATCAATAGCTCAGGACTGCGAACAACAATAAAACTACTTTGGCTATAGACGAGAGTAGACATTAGTGACGCAGCTCAGTTGTGTTTATGTTGTGATGCATTGGAGAATTCCTCAATCTAATTCCCCTGAAAGATACCATAACCGAGAAAGATGTTTTTGAGTCTGCTGAGTCAACTATTCGGCGCACTACACTCTCTTTGCATGATTTAGCATCGGTAACAGATGGTGCTCTGGCACAGGAAGCGGAAATGTCTGGATTTGTAGGAAACCTGAAAAATAAAATGGAGAGAAATTCGTCTGGCCACATGGCAAAATTTCTTTGTGTAACTGCACCACGAAGTCTTTGTTAGAAGACTTTAAATGAATCATACAATGTTAATTGTTGGGAAGGAAGTTAATTAAATTGGAACTAATAAACCTTACCACAGGAAATTTAAGAAACTCTAGCACTGCGTTAAATAATTGTGAATTATTTATTTTTGTGACGCGCGCTGGCTGTGCAGGGTAAAAATGTAGAAAGATTCCTCAGTTTGGAGTATTTTGCAGAATTCGTGGTAATGAAGGGTAAAGGAACATTAGTACTAAATGTGGATTCAGGATCTAGTGTTCTCGACTAAAATACGCCTCACCTAAATTATTTCAACTTAACACTACAAGGTCGTCATATTTGAGCTGATTAATGCTATTCATGGTTTTAAGAGAAAGTTGTCACTTGGATCTTTCAGCTGTTTTTCCTCCATTTTTGTCACCATTAATATCTCTGAATTCCAAAGTGAAGATTGTTAAGTATTGTAAACTTTTGTTTCATCATTTTATTCCAGATTCAGTGATTTTCAATCTGAAAAATTAATTTGATTTATTTCTTCTTTCCTTTTCTGTTCATCGGGTAGCTGTACCGGCTTGAGTTGATAGATATAAGTAGCAACACTTAACTAAAACAGACCTTTAAGGACAAGTATTTAGTAGCATTCTATAAAATTCCAACATTTCGGCAGTTTCCAAACGTTTTAAAGATTGTGACAAAAATAGTGCGTAAAATTAGCAGCACGTAGTATTCGTGAGCTTCATTTTATTATTATGAAGGTTAATACGGGCAGTTTACAGTTTAACGAATAAACTGACTTTGAGGATTACAATAACTAACATCATTCCTAACCTTGATAATATAATTAAAACAAAACTAATCAACCAGCGGGTAGGACCTTAAAAGGCAGGTGTATAAATTATTTGTTACGGAAACGAATGACTGTGTTCTGCAGAATGCACTTACGTTTAATAAACAAATTTCATTATCAAAACTTAATTCCTTCAGTGAATTTAAAATAACCCAAATACCCTTTGTCCCTGTCGGTCCTAGTGGTATAGTGGTAACCATAAACCCAAGATCGAGGATTCAATCCCGGCGAGGACCGATGAATTTTTTCGGGCGTAAAAATCTTAAGTATGGCTTCCTTCGGAAAGAAAGTAAAGCCGTGGTCCCCTGTCGTACATTTACGGCACGATAAAGGACCTAAAGCCTGAAAGAAGAGGTCTTTTGAGTAAACTTTTTTGGCCGTTTCACGCCTTGAATTGAATGGGGCGCTGATGACCTGAGATGCTAAAGAGCGTCCGTAAATAAACCAAATCAACTCTTTGTGTCGTTTGGATACCCCTAGCGATCACAACCTGCAGCGTAACCTAACACGCATCCTATTTTTAAAGGAAAAGGATCAACATCTCCGGACATTATAGGGGAGTCACGCTATTGGCAGTCATGGAAAAAGTATAATGTAGAGTTCTGGGAAAAAAGGGGGGGGGAAGCTTCACAAGTGGAATTTGGGGCAAACTTTCAAAATGGGTTCTGGGAGGGGCATAGTACCGTAGATTACGCATTTATTTCAGAAACACTTAGAGCGAAACGAATGTCAATGAAACGATGGAAACGACATTGCGCCTTTGTAAATTTTCAGAAGGCCTTTGATTCCATCAACCACGAGGCACTGTGGTACAAATTGCGGGTCAAGGGAAACTCAAGGAACATAATACGAGTATTACAGGCGATTTGTGTGACAGTGTGGAATTTTGCGTAAAGTACGACAGATGGAGATTCGAAGCATTTTCGAAGAGAGTGGGTTGTGAGACAGGGTTGAATTCGGTCGGTCCTGGTGGTGTAGTGGTTACCATACTTGCCTCCTACACCTAAGAACGCGGGTTCGAACTCGGTCAGGACCGGTGGATTTTTTCGGGCGTAAAAATCCTAGGTATGGCTTCCTTCGGAAGGGAAGTAAAGCCGTGGGTCCCCTGTCGTACATTTACAGCACGAAAAAGAACCTCAAGTCTGATAGAGGAGCCTCTGAGCAAAATTTGTCGGCCGTTTCACGCCCTGAGTTGAATGGGACGCTGATCACCTGATATGTTAAAGAGCGTCCGTAAATAAATCAATTAAATAAAAAAGGGGGGCTCACTTCTGTCGTCTTTACTATTTAATCTGTTTGTAGACGACTTGGTGGACGTAACGCTATAGGAAAGTACAAATCCATCCATACTAGGTGATTTTCAGGTGTCGGTGAGTTTATATGCATATGACATGGTATTATGTTCAACGACGATTTACGGATTGCAGCGGGATTCAACAGACTGCAGACTTATTGCGAAAAATGACTACTCAAAGTTAACGTGAATAAAACAAAAACAATGGCTTCCAAGAACGGAGCAATCTATAGCAGAAAAGAGACTTGGACGTGCGAAGGACATATCTTAGTTAACAAGAGCTTCATGTACCTAAGACTTACTTTTACAATGAACGGACCTTGAATGAAGTGCATTGACACAGTGAAACACAAGGCGAGAATGAAGGCCACGGATACTCGCCGGATACGCAGCAGAATTCCAGCTCTGCGGTAGGTTTACTGGAAACCGTTTACGGGGCTCTGGTGAGATCCACGATGAAATATGCCGCGCAAATCTGGGAGAGGGGAACAAACTGATAATCTGGATCAGGTGAGAGAGCGTTCTTTGAAAGGGACTTTGGGGGAAGGGAGGGGTACGGTTAACTGCGGGATTAAAAAGGAATTTGGGTTTCATAGTGAGACAATAGAATGCAAAATTGGCGCGGCGAAATATTGGTTAAAATTATTCTGGGAGATCAATCTTTAATTAGAATAATCTGCCTCAAGCAGTGGCTTAGATTGGATGGATATGTCATGAACCTTCAAAATGAGAAAGGGATTAGAAACTACCGGGGTTGTGGAATATTTGGCCAAGGTAACAGGAAAACTGTATGGAGGAAGGTTAGGAACCGCATGACGGATGTAAATAGGCAGCTTGCAATCGCGGAATGTGAGAAGATCTCGCTAGAAATGCCAACGGGATTAAAATCTGGGTGGGGGATGGAGCAGTAAATAGAGGTCAGACTCATTAAACAGGGACTCGCGTGGTTTAGGCTTGGAGCATGGTGGCAGATCAAAATCTGAGATAAAATGAACTGAGAATTTGCCCTTTACAAGGAGAGAAAGAATTATATTCGCACATCCTAGCAAACCCAAGATCGCGGGTTCACTCCCGGCAAGGATCAATGAATTTTTCCGGATGTAAAAATCCTAAGTATGGCTTCCTTCGAAAGACAGGTAAAGTCGTGGGTCCCGTGTCGAGATTTACGGCATGATAAAGAACCTCAAGCGTGAAAAAAAGGCCTTTGAGGAAAATTTGTTGGCCATTTCACGCCGTGAATTGAATGGGACGCTGATGACCTGAGATGTCAAAGAGCGTCCATACATAAACCGAATAAAAATAGCACATTCTAACGAACTGTAGCAGCACTGAGGTGCTGAGAAAACATTTCCTGCGGCCTTCTTTACTGACTCTGACAGAGGGAAAGGGGCATGCTGGGCTCTGCTGGCAGGCAAGGATGAGGAGCAGATAGGCAAATTATTGTGTTTGCTCAGCTCATTCCACTGACAAGGGGGAATGTTGTGTATGCGCTATGAATCTAATATTCAGTTCATCATCATCATCATCATCATCATCATCATCATCATCATTTTAACTGCGTTAAGCAATGGTTTTATTTACTTAATTAAATAATGTACTTTTTGTATGTTATGAATTGCACATACGAAGGTTGCACAGTGTGACGGTTGCAAAGTTATTAGTATGAAGCAAGTTAATTTGAATAAAATATGCTCAAACATTCAATCATTCATTCATTTAACCTATCACGCGTCCATCTTCTGTATTCTTCGAGGACGCTTTCGCGTGCTGAAGTCTTGCATAAATGAGTCAGTTGGTTTCAAGTCAAACAGATTAGCAAATATATAAAACATACATCCCTAAAACACACTAGTCAAATGACCCAAAATAAATAAAAGTTCAAGTCTAAAGGTGTCCCTCTGTAATGTCAATTAAACGTCAGGTGTTTTAAACTCAAAAACCGGAAAGGAGAGTTAAAATTAAAAGGCTTAATTTGAATATATACGTATAAAGTACAGAATGCTAAGGAACTACACCGAAATAATTTCATAGAGCGTAGAGGTATCTTAGACAAGTAATTTGAGATAAGAAATGTTATGACCTGCCTTCAAATTTCGAAATTATGGCTACAAGTTTTTAAAGAACCAACACGCCACTGAAGGAGTCTCGATATTCTGGAAAGTAGTGTGTATGTGGATATCTTCGCCTGCACAGTTCTGCAGCTGCTAAACCACTAGTTCTTGTTTCTCCATAAATAAGATGCATGTTTGTAAGTTCAGAGAAGGCGTAAACGTTCTCCATTTTGTTTCACAAACAATCCGCAGCGTACTAAACGTACTGAGCCTAAACAAGGTCATAGTGCTAGTTGTGCATATCAATAAGAATCATGTACTTGGGTATGCATATCGCAGTACTCGTTCCGTGTTACCATATAAATAATAATAAAAAATATTTCAAGCAACTTGATCTTGTGATCTTAGGACTACCTTTTGCGTTATGCATTAGGCCACAAGAGCAAGTAGGGGCCTGCTTCTAGACGTGACATAGCGAAATATGGCAGTTAACAGATGTTCAGTGGCGCACTGTCAAAAAAGATTGGTTCTAGTTTTGAGAGATTTTTGTAGCAGTAAATCTTGAAAATAATGATAATGAGCTACTGGAAATCGGTATTTCTATGATCGCGAAGCGCTTTAAGACATTCAAAATAATGTTTACATCTTACCTTGCTTTAACACCGACTTATTAGCATCTATGCCAACATGTTTAACACAGTAGAAATGCGCTATATTTAGTCGTGGATGGACCTATCTCAAAATGCTTGTATACGACCACTCTACTATCTCGGAAATAATTTCGGTGTAGTTCGTGTGTTGTAGCACACTTCCACTGTGCCTTATCAATAGAATCAGTATTTGCTATTATAGCAGGGTTTATTCACCGATACCCTATCAATTTCAGGGCTCACAATAAACACCAATTGACTTAAAAGTGATTTTTTAATTCATTGTAGGAGTTAACTTAACCTTCTATAACTTAAGAAGCAGATTAAGGGAAAACACGAACATAAGTGTTTTTTCTCAATCTGAATCTTTAGTTGTTATTTTAGTTACGTTGTTCAAAGTGTTATATTATTTTTTTCATTAATATTGTGTGCAGTATTAATTTAAAAAAACCCTCAAATTTTGGGGAATTTTTAAAGTTTCTTTTACGAAAATAAACGGGGTTTTATTTTTCACGAACATGCTTAGTTTCAGAATAATAAGCTAACTTATGATGCAACATGACACTTCTTGCCCGTTTGCAATTTATTGCTATGTTTAGCGAATTGTATGCGCAGAGTCAACGCGTTTTTTAATAACACAGGTAGTGTAGTGTGAAAGAGTATACTCAATGTCCGAATGTACAGTCCGTATCTTGCACATACTCATACAGATCAGACTTTCAAATGCGCTTCGCTTACTTATATGGCTTCCCTTACTGCTGCTCTAAATGCTTCAGGTCTAACAGAGGAGAAGCAGCTCGTTCCCTCCTAGAACTGACAGCGATGTGAATGTGTCGTTCTTAGACGCCAAACCTCTGCACTATTGCGGTCGGCACTCTCTTCCATCTTGTCAGCGACTAAAAGACCATCCTTCACGTAAATGGTACAGTGTTTCGGGGTAACAGAAAGCAACACTGTAATGTCAAGAGATCTGTAATATTTATATACTAGATTTCAAACATGGAGTTCGAGGCTAGCATTAATATGGATGCGAAACTATTTCTGTGCCACCAAAATCACCATTTGGGATTGCTGTAGCTGCTTCCGGCTTTTTATTATACGTCTCCCACTTCCCTTTATTGCAAAACTGTCATAAGTGTATCGTAGACATGTGCGCATGTGCACTACTCTCGCTGGGATGAGAACTTTCATTTTATTACAGATTAATTTTACAAACTTTGATAAATGACATTTACTCGAGCCGTAATTAGTAATACATTGTGGAATGTTTGTCTGAAAAAGTGCACCACAACTACAATCGAAGTTTTATATCTGAGCTACCTACAAACGCTAGGATCCCTTATTATTTATGCTAACAGTGAAAATGAGACCAGAATGCAGATATACATGAAATCACAGAAGATTATAACTCTTAATTGGTTCATGCGAAGAAAAGAAAGCGATGATGTATTTGCAGATCCAATTTGATGCTATAGCGATTGGAACCTTCTGATATACTTAAAGAGCTATTTAAGACAATGCCAGCTAAACGCTAATGAATGAGGACATTTTCTTTCAAAAGCTTCCAAGCAGGTTTCATATTACTGGCATTATCAAGTGCAGTGCCTGTATCTTGGAAGTGTCACTCTGTACCAACAAGTTTCTTCATTATATTGCAGTTATAAACACAGTTTCTGCGTAGTAAAAAAGAAGTTATCATAAATACACTTTGATGTCCGCCCAAACATCGCATATTTTAGAGGTTCTCTTTCAGCCAGCTTCTGCCATACCTTTCTTGTTTTTAACCAAGCAATGTAAAGACTATAATGCGAATGCTGTCCAGTTATTTATATTGTTTTCTAATGCGGATTTTCTTGACAGAGAGACACTCAACAGCAAATATTACTATAGCTAACTATTCATCAAATTTCTCAAAACTCTGCTTAAAAAATCTGGATAAACCTTATCTTTCTCACTTTTCACTATCTTCTGCTTTCTAAAAGTTCAACTTTTAGCAACAGTGCACAGGGCTGGGATACATATGTAACAGGTTACTCGTTTTTCGATATCTGCGTCTTTTTCATGTTCAAAGGTTCTTCCACTCGACAGATATTTAAATTTTAACAGCATAAAAACCGAAACATTTTTCACTTTTCGGGGACATGGAAAAATCACGCTCCGCCTACAAAATAAACTTCAGTTCTAAGTGTGATTAATGTTTTTTTTTTATTGATTTATTTATGGACGCTCTTTAACAACTCAGGTCATCAGCGTCCCATTCCACTCAGGGCGTGAAACGGCCGACAAATTTTGCTCAGAGGTCTCTCTTTCAGGCTTGAGGTTCTTTTTCGTGCCATAAATGTACGACACGGGACCCACGGCTTTACTTCCCTTCCGAAGAAAGCTATACTTAAGATTTTTATGCCCGAAAAAAATCCATCGCTCCTGGCCGGGTTCGAACCCACGATCTTGGGGTTTAGAAGGCAAGTATGGTAACCACTACACCACCAAGACCGACTGATTAATGGTGAAAAACTCTTCTAGTAAATATATTGTGTAATCTGTTAAACTATCTAATTACAAGTAACTTATTGTGGCAATATGTACTTCAGCGTCTTTAGCATAAAAACCGATATTTACTTTACTACCTAGTTATTTTCAATTTAGTTCATATTTTGAATCGACAGAAAACTATGCATTTCATGTACAACCACTTTCGAATAATATGAGTGGAGCTTGCACCTATTTTCGTTTTTATCCTGTGAAAACCTCGCATTTTCCGCAATTGTATAACGATAGTTTTTGCGAGGTGGAAAATCTCACAGCACTAGCAATCCAAAGAAACGTGTCGCCCCAGATTATGAACTTGTTTTTATTGATTATTCTAATATAATATATTAAAACTTTAAAACAATAATATGAGAAACGATAAAAAGATGAAAGTGCAGAGTATTGAGAAAATATTATATTGACCCGGTATATATGGAAACAGCTTAAAATCTTTCACATTGCAATAGGGACGCAAAAGCTTAACACAATTAATGAAAAAAGGGAAAATAATGAGTAGTCTCTTTGTAAATAAATCGTGTAAATGGTTTTAAAAGTGAAACTATGCCCAAATATCAAACTGAGCAGGTTTCATATAACAACCAAATGCTGGATGAAACTGGACCAACAAAACTCTTTGCAGAGTACGAGGTTAGAACTTTTCATTTCATTTCATTTTTTTGTTTTGTTTTGTTTTTTTGTTTCTGCCGTTTTATGTGATGGAACCGGATGACATTCTTTTTAGGGCAAACTAAATTAAAAAAAAATAAGCTTGCTGATTCGTACTACAAACAGATGTTTACCCTTGTTTCTGAAGTAAAATATTTTCATACCTAAAATAAAATACTTTAATACAAACTCCACTAAAGACCACCGCATCATCCAACATTGTCACAAGTCTGGCAAACAAGCTTCTACTTCTTATTTTCACGTCTCTTGAGAATTGGCACGAATGCTCAAATATTCTTGAATGGAAAATCGGAGTTAACAGTTCATGCCCAGTTTTAATGCACAACAAAATGAATGAAGAAATCTGTCGATATTCATACCAATCTTTCTCTCAAGTCCCCTGGCCTTGCTATCTAAGAGAATGCTCACCTTTTATGTATACTAATTCTTTTTAATGTATTACTATTTAACAAGCAGTTAAATATAGTAATATATACTCTCGAATTCTACGGCAACAATTATAAATTACATTTCCAGTAGAGCCAAATTCCCAAAGTATTATTTTTAGCAAAATGGAATAAAAATTATAACGCTGAAATCTACGATGTATATTGAAGTAAATTATAAATCGGGAATTCATATGGAAATCAAAGATAAAAGCAGATACCTGTATGTTAAAGGTGATTCATCTATAGGAACATGTATTTCCAGGACTGTGAGAAGTAAACTATAGCTATTGCATCAACTGCTGAATTTGTGTTATTTTCATTTTTAAAAAACAGAATCTAATTCCCCCCCACTTTTCTCTTGTGATAGTAGTAACCATAAGCTAGATTTATAATCTTATTTTCAGAAACTGTTCTACATAGCTCCTAGACAGAAGCTAATTAATATGTATTCTGATTGATATTACCAATGTAACTGATATACAGTAAGTACATAAGAAATGAGTTTCTCATCATTTAAGTTCTACTGAATTATATGCAACATATAAGCAATTATGCTATATCAACTGTGTAACTAGTTATTGCGATTTATGAATAATACGTGGGGACCCGGCCGGCTGGCTGGCAACAAGAATTCATAGTTCAACTCTATACACTCCTAGCTACCCAAAAATACTATTTATTTCGCCATAAAGTGTCATCTATGTCACGCAAGGAGACGCGGAATTGCCTGTCCCTTTCCCAAACATTTCTGGCATCTGCTTAGAAATTGCCCATTTACCTTCTTAACTTTCTTTCAGAAACGTACTTGCTCTTGATGGATGTTGTTTTTCAGTTTGTTTAAGGTGTTTCTATATGTTTTAATAATAACTTATCTTTCCTGGCATAGTTAAGGCCAAATGCATTCTTTTACACTCAGTCAGGTTGAAATAAAGCAAATGAATGAGTGAATACACACATAGGTAAAACAGGCAAGATTGAGGCTGAATACAAATATAAATTGATAAAATAGATAATAAAGACAGCACTTGAAGAACATTAGACGAAAGAAAATACATCCAAAGAAAAAAACTTTTAATATATTATAAAAATTATCTAAGTATGTACCTATACACAGTAGGAACAGAACGAATATAAAACATTTGAGTATAGAGATGTCGGATGAGAGTGTATGAAGCTATGTCGTGAAGATTATGCCGGGAAATCTGAAGCATCAAGTGGGAGACAAGGTACTAGAAGTGAAGTTATTGATGATTTCATACACAAAATCTGCTCCTGGTTTCTAGGTACTTGCACCAGAGTAATATTATAAGGTTCAAGTTACTCAACGGAAGCGAAGAAAATTCTCCTTACTGGGAAAGACGAGAAGAGATTTTTACGGTATTTCCCCCAGGAGGTAACCAATATCATGCAGAGTTTCTTCGTAGCACCATACTTCGTGTTCTTTGCTTATATTTGACACTTCCCGTTTCACAAAATTTATTAACCTTGTGTTCGCGGTCCTACAGAACCAACAGCGAGATTGAGCTACGGGCCGACTAGGATAAGTGAGTCGTGAAGGCCGTATACTTCATGTACACGTATTAGCTTGTAGTTAGTTTGAAGGAGGTTTTGTCAATGAATGATTGTGCATACCTGCGTTACCGCTGCTTTCATTGTGTGTTAATTGTTCTTAATTGGCTATGCCGGTGCATAAATAATGTTGAACAGGTTTTTATATACAATACATATGTGAAAACTGAATGTTGCGGAGAAGTAGAAAGACGATTCGCAAGACAATAGCCAAGCAATCGTGTTCCAGGTAGAGAAACGGTTCAACCTGTTAGAGAAACGGGTCTCTCAAGGAGAATCGTGTTCCGAACCACCGTGCTCTTACGAAAGAAAAGTTAAGATGAAATACAAACATTCCCTACGCTAATGCCGGCAATGTATAATATCACCTGAAGGGCAGCATTTTCAACCTCTTCTGTAACACAGGTTAGTGTTTATTATCAGTTTTAAATACAGTAACTTTCATACTCTCATTAAAAAAAAAAAAAAATAACAAATAATTACGCGCGAGGGCTCTATCTCCCTTTTTCCGGTTTCGGCTGTTACTGTGAGCAGTTAGTAGCCGCGTTCAAGCATAACCTCACTGTAGAGCGAGTCATATTAAGCCTTTATTTCATATTCAAGAAAATATTCAGAAAATAAAATTTAAATGAACTGCGGATCACACTGTATCAATAAGAAACACAAAGAAAAAACATTTGCGTTACAAAATTTTTCTTTCGTGAAAACATATATTGAGCACAATTTAAAGAGCTTGGATTTTCCTTGCAGCATGCGTTTATTATTATTTTAAGCTATTAACGTGGAGATTATACAAATTCTGTTCTGAAAAAATAAAACCAATAAACCTACATTATTATGGAATAAACTTCATATCCTTCAACTATAAAGCGAACATGCATTTCTTTATTAATTGTAATTAATAATAAGGAATTGTAATCAGTTATTAAAACGTTTTAAAAATAATTAAAATACATGATACAACCACTTGCGCAGTTTTCAGAATCTTTTAACTTCAAAATATGGTCTGCACTTAAGAATAATTAGACAAACGTTGGATTGCAGGACTCCCCACCATCTTGGCCAAAGGTAAGCTAACTTCCCACTGCAGTTCCACCATCCTCGCGTTTCATAGATTGTTCGTAAGTCCAGTGCTTTGGGGCAGCTTTCCTAGCTATTAAAAATAATTAGAATTAAACAACCTGTCACATGATTGTCATTGCAAGGAATACTTTAGAAAGTACACATTTGTGTCTTTAGGCAATTCACTTCAGGAGATAATTCTAAAATAATAAATGTCCGTATAACATCATCGTATCATCAATTAAATTATTAATGTATATTTATTTCAGTAAATACAGCTTTCCTTTAGCAGAAACTTAACAGGATATTTTATAAATTATACTGTTGTTTAAAATGTTTGTGTGGATTAGAACACGCACACTGTCCCGGGTCTTCAGTATGATTAATAAAATACATAATGTTATAAAATATCTTGAAGTTAATCTATATCTGAAGGCAAGAGAAAACTGCAGATAAATCTGCATCTAGACAACTTGTCCTAATCGGGATTTGAAATCGTGGCTGTGCCACTTCTGTGAAATACATTTGCACTTCTGTAAGAACGTTAAGCAATTTACTGATTATATTTCACAGTGTTCGATATCTGTACTCTATTTTACAAAAATAAAATAACTAGTTTTCTTAATCTCAAGCAAAAGAGAAAAGCAGTCTAGTAGTGATAAACTATCTTGCAGAGTGATTCATCGCTTAGATGTGATAAGTAATGTTTGAGTTATGTCAAAATTATATAGTCAAGGATTGTCCGACTGACCTTTGGCTTCTGACAGCATGAATATAACAAACTAATCTGCGAAAGGGACTTTTAACCCAGCAGATAACTTGACCATTTATTTTCGCCACAGAACTGATATGGTCCTGCAGAGGATGCATCTTGTATAGCAAAAGATCACTTCCATTTTCCATCTTAAGTTGCGCATCCTATCCATTGGAACAATATAGTTCGGCTCGGGAAGATGGAGTTTTTTGTTGTAAAATAAGTAGCAAGTTTAGAATGTCATTTACCAAAGTCAACGTTGTAACACCTTATAACTCAATAAAGCTTGCTTCGTAGACCCCCAGTATTAACAGTCTGTAACTTTTGAGTTTGCGGATTGCGGGATATATGAAATATCATGTATTTTAAGTATGCAAAGTATGCTATTCAGCGCTAAGCAATAGGAACCTCTTTGAGTATTGCAAACTATTCCCTTTTTTGAAGAAAAACTCTTATAAAGCTCCACAAACCGTGAATAATTTCCATTCATCCGAATTTTAGCTAAAACTGACCGAGGAAATTTTATTTGATAACACATAAATGTACAAAACGCTAAAAATGTACCCATAATCATATAAACAAATGTGATTTCTTCCTCTATCAACTTACTTGCCAGTTAGGCATTTGAGGTTTGCATAAGGGCGGCAGAGACCAGAAACGTTGCCCATTTATAATTCACGTACAAAGAATCAAATCAGCGGCTCTCAAACGATAGTCCGCAAGGATCTTCCATACGTCTTTTGGGGGGGGGGTAGTATTAAACGCCCGTTTTTACTACTGAGGAACCACAGGCGGTAAACACTGATGATATATGAGATGATATATTGTGAAAGGATATTTTTTTTAAGGAAGCAAGCGTTCCAGGCCTAAGTTTAGAGTACATTCCCGGCATTTGCCAGTTATGAGGACTGAGGAAAACCTGAAAATAACCGCAGTCATGGAGGACGGTTCTGACAGGGTTCGAACCCCAGACCTCGGTCACCCGTGGCGGTACCAGAGGGTCTACGAAGCATTAGAATACTATTAATAGCATTTATTCTTGAATGTATAGATACAAGCAATTATAGGCAGTTGCGACAAAACTAAAGATGATACAAATTTATGAGGTAAAGTAATCCTGAATAAAAGTGAAGGCGACTGTTTGTTCCGTACGGAGCCACGTATGCCGAAAACTTAGGCCAGACAGAACACTCGTAGTTTCCCTGGCAACAGCGCGTAGCGAACTGCGTAGGCCAGAAATCGCCTTTTTCCCAGACTACCAAAGAAGGCCTAATAGTATTGACGCATTTTGACTTACTCTTGTGAAAAAAATTTTCACCATACATTTACCTAAAAATAAAATATAGAAGTATGAAAAATATGAATTCAGAAGACAGATACAAACTGACCTGTTAAGCCCGATATATCATAATTAATGTTATGCAACTATATATTGTTAGTTAATATTAATATTGTTTTGCGCATTTATATATCTTTAATGTAACGTTATTGTTTTGATTATTAATATTGTGTAAGAATACACTACAATAAAATACAAATTAAAATGATGATTTCATTTAATTTATTTATTCAGTGATGAACTACCTGTAAATCTTATGGGTCTACGACAGTAAGAAATATTTAAAAGTGATCTGCGGTCAAGAAACGCCGGAGAATTGCTGCGCTAGATGATGAAGGTGAAGATACGGAGGAAGGTGTCGATTTTTTTTTTGAGTAGTGTTTAACGCCCGTTTTTACTACTGAGGCACCACAGGCGGTGAAGGTGTCGATGGAGTAATGACCGAATGAATGGCTTGGGCCGAATCCGGGAGAGGAGTGTAGCGTAACCACTCGACCATGGCGCCAACCATCTAAACAAATAACTATAGCTGAAGAACCAAAACAGCCTACTTTTCAAAATGTTCAAATTATCAACAACAGACCCTCAGTATATGACAAATTCTAAGATATTTATGCCAGTTTCGGCACAAAACAACGTGACAATTATTAAAAGTTGCTGTAAATAACAAACGTTAAACAAAAGATTAAAACGAACGTAGAATAATATTTGTACATCCCCTCCATTTATACATAACGGTAGCATTATCTAATGCATTTAGAGATCTGCTGGGGAGACTTTCCGAATGTCAAGTTTGTTTCTGCATGGATTACCTGACGTAATAATTCAACTCCAGCTAAACTTGAATGTATACTGTAAACTTTTTCTTTGCATGTTTACATTTTTATAAAACATTTAATTTCAGTTACCACACAATAGCATAGAGTTGCCTTCGAGGCACTTTACATCAAGACATATCAGATATGTCTGTATCTCTGAGGTAAAAAAAGTTTTGGACAATATAATCTGCAATTTGTGTAAAAGAAATGGTGTTGAAAAGACAGTTTAAAGCACGCTTTTGTGGTGAGAACATGTTTTGCCTACTTTGGGAAAATAATTTCGAGGAGCTAACTCTCACCTGTACGTTTGGTTTAAATTCGAATATTTACGATAATTTATTATGATATAAATTCCTAAAATGTAATTTTTGTACAAATGTGAAGTTAAGCGATGCGAAGTTGAGGATCTTAAAAAGACGAATCTGTAAGAAATAGCATTAGGAATGTGTTATCATATGATGTTTTTTTCTACGGCAGCACAACGTTTTCATTAAATAGCTATTTCAAGATAGAGAGGTTATAAGATCACGACTTCATGGCCGTCTGAACAGCCCATGATTGAGAACTTATTATGCGATTTGTAAACTTAGAGCAATTAAAAAAAATATGCACCCATGGATATCACAGGCTGTTTTATTTATGATCACCCTTTCATGGCAGTCTAAACCGACATAATAAACAATGCAGTTAGAAAGAGTCGAATCCAAGCAGTAGCGGTAATTTGGAGGACATTGAAAATGATTTATACAATGTCCAAGAGGCAGGTATTCGAAATGGAAAATGAAATGATTACAGAGGCTGCGGAACTTGCTTTGTAATATTTGATACAAGAAAATATCACCGCATGATAAGTTTATGAAGTGTATTCAAAGAAAAATGTGATTCGAATTCAGAACTATTAAGAAATAAATATCAATTGAATCACATTCTATTAGACTGATGGAGAGTGAAGTTACTTAAGAGTACTGAAACAATGCAAACAATAAGTATTATGCTCGTAACTAGAGAGGTGTGCGAACTAAATATGAATGAAACTATTAACTTGTTACTTATTTGTGTTACGTGTAATATTTACATCTTGAAACGTCCAGGTAAATTATCAGTTTCTTACTAAATGAAGTTTTTTCATTGTCAATGGCAATACTTTTTAGAACACCACTGCGTAATGCAACTAATTTACTTTCTTTAGGCATAGGATTTTTAATTCAAATTTTTCACACTGTCGTAGAAAAAATTAATTTAACGCTAATGTTGATAGTATAACGGCAACTTAATAAATTTAGCAACAAATGGTACCGCATAATCCCTTCGCCGTTAAGGAGGAACCTTGAAATTGGATTAAAACACATTTTGATCGCAACGAAAATCAAACGCTGATTGGGAGGGCGACAGTTGACAGTGTCAAAAACTGCGCAATGAGTAACTTTTAGTCATTGATATCCAGGTCTAGTAACACTATAATATCATAGTTTTACCTTTCGCAAAGCAATGCCTTTAAAAACCTTTCATCCGCAAAATGCTACAGCGATATGGGCAACTACGAACTCGTGCTGGTCAGAAGGCACAACACTTAACTGCAACTCATATAGCAGGAAATAATAACAAAGTATGTACACCCTTTGACAAAAAGAGTCATCGACAGATTCTAATTGTCAATCGGAGAACTTCGGGAATGCTCGTAAACGATGCTTTCACTGCGCGTGCGTGTGCACACTGCAGTGGGCGCTTTGCTTGTAAACGTTACGGTCACAGTAATAAACATCTGCAACGAGAACGCTAGTTAGAGTAGCGGTGGCCGAGAGGTTTACAAGGCATTGCTCTTCTGTGTACACCCCTGGGTTTAAGTTCCACCCAACATTTTTTTTTATAATTGTATATGTAGAACATTATGTTGCCTTAATATCTTATTATACTTTAACGTATCATTTGAGAATTATGATGTTACCTATGTACGCACAAAAATGCATTCACAAACTAATGTATTCTTTACAAATAAGTAAATACACGAATAGAAACATTTATCTTCTAAAGTGAATACTCTATGAAATAAACAAAAATTGATAATAGTATATAAACTCTCAGCATTATAAGTGCCCTCTATCTTCGGGGTACAGATGATGTAAGATTTCTACAGTAGTGTGGACGAGAGGCCACAACATCCCACACTTCTTGAATTTGTACCCATAAGTCATCTTTCGTCCTTCATGCATTTGCAAGGAATGCGTATACACCGTGTTGCGTTTAGATAGAGCAAATCTGAAGGAAATATTATAATATATGTGTATAACGTGTTAACGTTAAAACTTGCTGCACATGGAAAACACTGCTAAGAAACTAATTTGTCATAATATGTTACAAAGATTTGTTTAAAAACAAAGTTATTCGTGCGGGAGGCGAACAGGCGCTCTTAGCCACATCATCACTGCCATAGAACTGAAACACACGCACTAAACAGCGTCTTGAGTGCATGTCATATAACGCAACTACTGCAGTGGTTACACGGCCTTGCTATTACCTTGTGAATCGTGCGCTGTAACCAATAGGACTTAAAAGAATTTTACGTTCAAGAGGTGTCTCATTTTTTTGTGAAAACTTGTACATAGATCATTAGAGGACTATTAGCGTAAGCAATTTCTTCTACCATTAAGCTTTTCCCGTCACCCAAACATTGTTCAAAGCAGTCCTAGATAAGGTGACGAAAGTAGGTAAAGCTAAGATAAAAACCATGATTGATTTTTAGATAACAGCTCGATATAAGACAGGTTAACTGATGGTTTCCCAAACATACTGTAAATATATCAATACTATTACGCATCAAATATAGCTTTTATACACAATTTTAATAACTAAAGAAGAAAATTTCTCTAGCACTTTACATTAATACACATGAATCGCTTAATTAATCTTGCTAATAAAGTCTGATGATTTTATTTTATTTTACAAATTGCAGTAACTGGAGACACGGCGGTTTGCAATACTATTAGCGTGATGTCATATAAAACAGCTGCAAATAAGAACAGAATGACGCCGAGCGTTGCTTGATATTCAAGGGATTATATTACTTTAGATCTGTACCCAGCATTTAGTGCCAGAAAATGAATGTAGTGTGAGGAATAAATGTACAGTTTATCAAAGAAATACAAACAAACCTACATATGAAAAATAACAAAAGTGTTAGAAAATCAATGACGGGTCTAATGAAAAACTTATAAGTTACAAGAATTTTGCAGCGAAATAAATAAGCAAACAAATATATATATATATATATATATATATATATATATATATAAATTTGTCTAGCTTCTTGCCATAGAAGAACCCCAGTAGTTCGAAATATAGCAATTTCAAGTGTAACTTTATCTAAGTGTTTTATCCTTATCTACTTTTATTATTATTGTTAATTTGTTACATTGTTAATTATGTTTCTTTATTTTTGTTTCCTTTATATTGATTTGTGTGTGTTTTTTATACTTGAAGATGAAAATAAAAATAACCAAATTTAACACTAGGGAGTGTCTGCAAGTACCTATCGATTTAAAGGTATACTTTACAAAGTATGCTAAGTAAAATTCCATATTTTCTTCGGAGAAAGCGGAAAACATGCAACACAAAATATATTACATTAACCTGATTAATGTCATTTTAAATGACTAGAATACCTTTTCGTAGATAAATATTCTAGTTATTGTTTTGTCAATGGAACCGACATTTGTATAATAATAATAATAATAATAATAATAATAATAATAATAATAATAATATGAAAAAACAGAAAGGCCCAGAATATTTTCGTTCTTGAAAGTAATATAGTTCTATTAATACATTTAATATTAATTATTAATAACCTATCTGAAGAACACATCCAACACTCATTAAAAATAGAAAGCAGGTAGTCAACCGTATCGTATAGAGTAATATCATAATTGAAGAGTGGAAACGTCGCACGTTCTAAGTGTCAATTTTTAAATTTAACCGTTTTATTTCAAAACTACGTTCTATGTGCTCAGATGCATATCCCTAGTAGTTCTAAGTGCCTATATACTGATGAAGTAGTTCAAATTCTAGTTAACAGATAGCGCAGTTCCAAATGCCATGCTATGCTGCCATCGAGTGTTCCAAGTGTCCTGCCATGATAATGTTAAGTTTTAAAGGGAAATATTTATAGTACAGTAATATTTATATGTGACCATAGTTTTTGAGTTGCGATAGAGTTGGCTATTATTAAAAAAAAGAAGAAGAATATGTAAGACAATCCCCAGGATTTACGTAGGATTGTAGATTAAGCTAAATCTATAAATCCTTTTCAGAGTGTTCCAATGGAGTGAAGTGATTTTCTGGATTTTAAGAATGTTGCTGATTCACTGTTAACATTAAATAAGTGCAACATTTTAAAAGAGTGGGAGGTTTTTGAAGTTTTAAAGAGAGGCAAATCCCTAGTTTGATATACAGCTTTGTGTGAAAGATGAACTTCGTTTATCGATTGTAAAAAGAAAGACCTTACGTCCATGTTACCATTCCTTTCTGAAGAGCATAGAGACTTTTATGACAATTTCAACCCCTGTCTAAGAATGAAATACTCTTCCCGTCAGATGTGAGGAGAAAATATGAAAATTTGTATTCTTGCAACTGTTTCATAATACATTTTTACTTTTGCCTTCAATAACATATTTTGTGCTTAATAATATTATAAAATATGTTCCTGCTAATCATTAATGCTATTTTTGTAATTATTTCTCTCCAAAACCCGAAATAAAATATAACAAAAGTTTGAATGACTCTTGTAACAGACCATCCCATCATATGGCACATAGAATCTTCTTATTGTTATTTTTTTTCTCCTTGAACATTGATATTTTGGTAAATATTTGTTATACAAATTAATTTTGTAGTAAAAATGCCTTCAAAATGATTTCGAGTGTAATAAGTTAAATGCTAACAAAGATGAGTAAATATTTTCTTCTTTTTTGCTTATCCTGTAAAATTTAGAAAATTGCACTTAAAACGTTTGGCATTTCCACTCTTCAATTATTTCTATTCAGAATCTCAATTAAATTTCATTTTTACATGACAAAGTTTGAGCATGAATAAAACTGAAATCCACTTTAGAATGAATAGTTGTCTGTTCTCTGCTATCCAAAATATAATGCAAAATCACATGATTATTTTGTCTCACAGCTGATACGGGCAGAGCATGGTCGCTTAACTTTAGTCTCTTGTCTCATCTCCCTCTCCCTCTCTTCCTCCTCCTCCTCCTACTTAACGTTTGTCTGTAGTTATCCGAACACCATTGCGATTTCTATTCCGATTCCTTTTCCATTTTTTTTTTGATGAGATTGATGATAAAGGTGCGAAATGTATAAATGCAGAACTATTTGCGACACAAAATGCAAACACTGGAGATAAACCATACAATTATGAACTTCCTATAAAATATCATGTAACAGTATATAGGAATTGCAAAATATCTAGGAGTACAAATGGTGATAAACGAATACATATAGTCGTATAATTCTGCGTTTTTGAAATTATTAAGTTATAAACTTCTGCTAAACCCATGCCTCGCTCGAAAGTAATTTTATCATGTTCATTCAAGTTTTAAATTTTAAATACATACAGTAAGTTCATTACGTTACCGGCCGCCTTAGTGCGGTTTCTTATTGCTCTATATAGTCGCTGGAACCAGGAAAAGGGAGGCAAGAGTCACCGCACATAAAGTTAGTATTTTTATTTTATTTTTTATATTTTTACTGAAAGTATAAAATGACAATGTATTTAAAATTGAAAATAAATAATAACCTGTGTTATAATAATGTTGAAAATTGGTATATACAGGAAGAAACTTATTTTTGATATTGTTCAACTTTCCAAGTAGACAGACATGCCGCAATATAATTTTTGTTGGGAGGAGCAATTAGTAGATTTTGAAAATCGTTTTCCGAGAAAACTTCTTTCCACATACATGCACCAAAACTTTGAGCATTACTTGCAGCTATATAGAAATTTAAAGCTCTGCGTTAAAATTCAAACACTTAAGCAAATACATGCATTAAGGTTTCACCCAGACATTTTACGTGCATCGCATTAAAGAAATTCCAGGTCCTCCTTCAGAGGGTTTATATTTACTGATTGAGTGACTTCAACGACGCAATTAATTACGTCTCGGCCTAAAAGCAGCCACAAAATACAAAGATACAGGTTCGAGTCCTGCCTAGGCCTTAATGACTGAATAATTTCTCACCCCACAGAGCCAAAGCCCTGTAGCTTTAGGGTTCCCGGGCTCATGCACATAGAACTCGTTCCTTTTTTTCACAAGTACCAAAAGCATCGTCCTGAAGATCTAGGCAAACGGCTTAGAAAGTTGATGTTATGAACTGCCACTGTCAACATTATGCTTGTCCTGATACTCCTTGCGTACAAATGAATATTTTAGTAAAACAAATAAATAATTTATCCACCGCGGTAGTGTAGGGTAACGTGCTCTGTTCTTACGCTGCGGATCCGTGTTCGAATCCCTATTAGGTCAAGTTGTAGCATGAGGTTTATATTCAGGATAAACAGCAAATAGCTTTAATACTTTGAGGGCTTCGCCGTTTCGAGATAAACAAATCTCCAAAAGCAGAGGACTTCTTTGTTCCTTTTCAGAGATATGTGGGCTATTTAGTAACAACTCTTTTGTTGGTGCTCCCGAGCGCACAGGCTGCCGCGTTCATTGGTTGCTACAATGCAACAGCCACTCTTGTTGGTATCACAATGTAATTGACTGTGTTTACAGTGTAAAGAATAATGTCCTGGCACATCTGTCGCTTTAACTCGCCCTTTGAGATGCTGACAAAAATGCCCCCTTGTAACTTGCCAGTCTTTTATTCTCTGTATGTCTTGCCTTTCGCTTAATGGCACCTTTTTGTTTGCTTGCTTTAGCTAAAGGCCAATATCCGATACGGTTCCCTTTTATAGAGCAATATCTTTTGAAAATGAACTACTTGTCTACCTAGAAAATTTAGTCTCATGATCACATTCCACTGTAGGCATATTCTAAGTAGACAACTCTAGGCACTTGCTTTAAAAAATTTTACTTAAAAATATAGCTATTTCTTAACGAAACATAAAGTTTATATTTTTATATATCATTATATCTATCTCTAGCCTGCTGGTCACTGCGATTGTCACTTTATCATTATTATGATTATTATTATTATTATTATTATTATTGGTATCAACCATATTTAATCAGTTATCTATTTACGTGTAGGTACTTGTTCATATTCAGTATATAAGTTATGCATTTCATTTAAATTTGCAGGGTACAAAGAACTTCCTTGTACCTGAATAAACAGACACTTTTCTTATTAAACAATACCACAATTTCTTTATATTACATGTTATTACAAAATTATGCAATTTATTATGATATCAAAATTGTTATAATAATCATGAAACTAATCGATTTACATTTTTATTAGAATTCTACTACGTATTGGACTTAAAACGATTTTGCGATATCTCAAAATAATAAACCCATTTTCGCAACGAGCTTGTCTCATCTTGAAACCAAATGCAATCATCAGGTAAATTCGGAGCATTAACTAGGGACTAACTCACAAGGAAACATCACGGAGTGGAAAATTACATCAATGTATGAAACTATATGCAAACGAAAGGGCATTGGCGACAATGTAAGAATGCAAAGTTGTATGTTCAGATTTGAAAGGATGTATACGACGTGTAACGTTAAATAACAAATGTAGATATTGACACGTAAACCCTTTAACGAGAGAGAGAGAGAGGGGGGGAGAGTCGCTTGTAGAATATATGTGTCGATCGGACAACTTCAGGGACGCTCGTAAACGCTGTATTCACAACGCGCATGCAGCGAGTGCACACTGTAGTGGACGCTTTGTCTGTAAACGCAATGGTCACAATAATAAGCATCTGCAAAGAGAACGCTACAATAAGAGTACCGGTGGCCGAGAAGTTTACAAGGCTTTGCTCTTCTGTGTAAACTCCTGGTTTCAAGTCCCACCCATTTTTTTTTTTTTTATGATTGGTTTTATAATTGTATATGTAGAACATTATGTTGCCTTAATATCATATTATACTTTAATTTATCATGTGAGTTTTATGACATTACTTAGCGTATTCTTTACAAATAACTTAAAAAACAAAAAAACAAAACAAAACACGAACAGAAACATTTATCTTCTAAAGTGAAATGGCATAGATATAAACACAAATTAATATCTATGAGCCATCAGCATGTATAAATGCCCTCAATATTTGAGGCATAGATGTCAGATGCTCATAAACCATATTTTGTCCTTCGTGCATGTGCATAGAATGCGTGATGTAATACAATATAATATGTTAACGTTAAATCGTGCTGTGCGTGGGAAACAATATCATCACACTGGTCATAATATGTTTTTATTAAAAAAAATGCTTCATGCCGGGAGGCTAACCGACGCTCTTAACCAAGACACCACTGCACACTCTACCATAGAGCTAACAAAGCACATATAGTAGACAGCAGCGTTAGTGCATGTCACATAACACAACTGTTACAATGCCTACACAGCCTTGCAGGCTACCTTGTGAACCACGCGATAGGACTTAGAAGAATTTTGCGTTCAAGAGATGATTTTTTTTTTTTTTTGTCAAAGAGTGTAAATGTATAATTTGAAAATCTCTCAAATACAGAACCACTATTTCACAATAGTTCAAACTTCTATTATATTCTCATTATGGTTCCGTACTTAAAGGAGGACACGGCAACCGAGTTGGCTAGATGGTCGGTACGGAAGGCCGAAAATCCGTGGTCCACATCCGGAATTTTTTTAACTTATGCCCTACACACGACAAGTGTAGAAATATTGCCAATAACATTTCTAAATTACTCCAATTTGAAAAGTACACTAACATAATATTTGGTTACTTTGTGGCCTACGCATCCCGGAGGGTCCGTTAACAGCATTTATTCTTGAATACGTAGACACAAACAATGAACTACGAGAAAACAAATGCCGATACAAGCTTACGGTGTATATTTACTGAGAAGTAATTTAAATCCAATTGAAGGCGACTATTTACTTCGGAGGGGGCTTTCAAATAGGCAAACCGAAAACGTGAACCAGACAGAACAGTTTCCCTTGCATCGTCCGATTTTCTTTCCAATCAAGTAGCAATAACTTATCTACATATGTTGTCTGTTCTAGCATTTAATCATTATTTTGTAGCTCTGTATATGCTTCAATCCCATGAAAAGAGCATCGCTTTCTAATTTAAGCTTTGCTACACTTTTTCCACCCTTGAACAGTATGTGTTAAGAAACGCGTTTTCAGTAATTTCTTGGATATACAGGGCTTTCAAAACAAAGTTCATCCGCTGGAAGGAGGGTAGCGACAGCTGAAAAGTGCTCTAGTAACCGGTTGCTCTGACCTTCAGTGTTCCCGCTTAAAGCGGACTGAGTGTTGCCTTTGTGCCGTTTGCACGTTCTTAAAGTGATAAATCGTGAAACGAAGTATTTTTCATATTATTGTGTGCTAATGATCCTATAATGTCAATGTTTCAGCACAGTCCTTCCATGTATGATTCCTACGTGAAAAACTGTTGCAGAAAATTGAGACAGCGATTTGTAACAAATTTCCACGTTGTAGCTGTACATCACGATGTACTGTTTGTAATTTGTCAACAGATATAGGCAAACGGGATGTAATCTCGATAAGCAAATGACAGTAACCCCCCGTGTGCTTACTAAACAATGTTACAATCTTACTGGGGTAAGATCAGAGAGAAGTCTAAAGAAATCTGTGCGAATGCTACGCAGAAAACAAAAATTACGCACCCTTGGTTTGGAATGCCACTAACTTTTAAAATTTAAACCGTATAACTGTTTATTCAGGAATTACAACAACCTGATAATGTTAAGTACAGTAAATTTATGGAACTAGATTTTGGATCATGCTGGGAAAGACTGTGTAGACGAAAATTTATTATTATTATTTATTTATTTAAAACCGAATAATTGCTCCAATTAAATGACTATATAGCGACTGAGAATAATGGGTACTGCATTTCAGTAAACCCTTATTTTGTACACGAAATGTATTGAATTGCAAAAAAAAAAAAAAAAAAAAAAAAAAAAAAAAAAAAAAAAAAAAAGTTATATGATGTGCAATGAACGCTTTCAGAATTACAACAGATATATATAATGAAAATGTCGTGAATTTGCAGAGATAAAGAGATAATATAATCAGACGTAAATATGCATTTTTTTGAATAAGAATCCGCTATAGCTAATTTCTCGTTAGTTTTAATTGAGGAAAACTTTAACACATTATTAGTAAAGGATTGTTATTATGATGTCCAGCGCGATCCCCATATCTTAGCATATGCGACCTCTATTTATGGAGGAACTTAAAAAATAAAATGTTTCCGCATAACTCTTATACGCTTGAAGCACTGAAAGACAATAAAATAAGAACAATTGCAGCAATTTCACAAGAAGAAGCATGTGCATGAAAACTTTCTTAAAGGAATGTGTTGTAGCATGAGCAACAATTTCCAGTATCTATGACAAAGGGCAAGGGCAATTTGCGTACTTGAAATACAGTCTGGCGATCACAAGAAAGCAAGTGCGGGCTTGAGGGGGGGCCTTGAACGTTTATTTGCAAACTTACGAGTGCATATGAGATATCCATGCTGCTATATGAATGAAGACCTCTCAGATTCAAGATCTTGCAAGCCCGCTAGACTTCTAGCTATGGGTGAGCATCTGACAACACTATTTTTATCGGCACTATACTTGAACATAGTGAGGAAGAGTAGAAAACGTTTACGTAGCACATTCCTCTTACTTGCCTTGTTCTGATCGCCAGACAGTACATCTCACTCAGCCGCCATGCGAAAGCCCTGTATTTCATCACTTCTAAAAGAATTCCGAAGATCAGGCACAGAAATTAACAAAGGTGTAAAAGCTATGTAGGCTCTTCGTTCTAGAGAGAACGAAACATTTAAAACTGCGTGCGTAACAATCGATGGAAGGGAGAGAAAATCTTTGCATTTGCTGCTTTGATTGAAGCTAAAACATCTTCAATGTTACAACGTGTGTTAATAATAAGATTAACGTTTGTGTCAACACGTCAAGTAGTGAAATGCCAAATTCTAAAATAAATGGCATGAACTGCAGCTGTGGATTAGGGCCGTGCTATTAGTTTTCTATCCACAGCATAACCAACTGTACCGAGTTGTTAATTCGTCATTTCTTACGACTGGATTCCTGAAATTCTGGCCACTACAGCTACCTAGTTTTATCTAAATACACTACGCTTACTATAAATTTATGGCACATCTTGATTACACAGACCACGTATGCATGATTCCCCTCATCTATGAGTTAATGAGCAGCCTGCCCAATAGATCGATGTCAGTATACATTATTTCAAACGGCAAGCAATGGCTGGCTACACACCTAAGGCTATTCACCCTAGTATGTTGGTAACAGCAGTTGCATTTCAACACACATTCCCCGCGACGTGAGCAGAGAGACAAGTCGCCTGTCCCTTGCCTCCCTGGGAAACCTTAAGAATTCCTTTGCGGTCTAGAATGGTGAAAGCTAATACTGGAAACTCGTGCGGCTAGATACTTAAAAACGAAGTTTTAGTTTATTAGAGTTGTGTCTTTTAATCTCTCGGTAAATGAAGCAACAGTTACACGTGATTTGTATTTAATTAAAGAATTGCTATAAACATATATAGTGGTCTTCTCAGTTCAGTATAACGTATTCGTATCTGTGTCAGCAGAAAACAGAATTTTCCTTTGTGCAACACACACTGCATACCATTTTATGTTATTCCGAATTACTATAGTATATGATTATTGAAATATTGAGCCTAGAATTTGAACTTGTCTTGTTTCAAACTCTGTGGTCCTTTTCAGACTTTGCAGTGACAGCGTATGCGCCATGTGCCATTAAGTTTCTAAACACTGATATTTAAGTTCTACTATTACAGGCGACAATACCACGACATAGGCAAAGTTTAACATAACGTCTACCATTCAGCTTGCACGTAGTTCCTATTTATTTGCTGAACGTAAACATTGAAGCGCAAATATTTACGTAATAAGTCATTAGAAATACTTTATATGGGAAAACTGTGTCTAATATAAGTTGTTTACTTACTTGTCCTTAAACGTTCCAAAAATAACGAATATTATGAACAAATAAATATATTATCAATACAGATCAACATATTTTCAGCAAACTATATGAGATTAAGGTTCTAATTTCGTAATTCTAGCTGCTTTATTATAAACTTTGTCGTCTCACCATGTTAGGGAAACAGGGATATGGGTTCCTAATATCTAGAAAAGTAAAGTCTTGAAATTTCAGTAACACGTATATGAATTAAGAATAATGGTACGGTAAATATATCTAAGATATTATCTAGTAACAATACAGTGCATTTCCAACAAATTCTTAATATTTGTGAACATTAAAAAATCACAAGAGCCAAATAATTATTTGACTAAAAAACAAAAATACTGTCTTCCACTCCACTATCAGGCATTTCTATAACTAGTAATACATTAACGTGCTGTAAAACTTGCGCTAGGGATAATATTATTCCATAACCTACAATATATAGAGATCTCCATAACTAAAACATTATGTCTACCAATAAGGAACATATTCCTAAGCTAATTTTATTACAACAATAATTCATTATAAGCTAACGTAATACAAACTCAACAAACGGCATGAAAACTGTATATTTTATAATATTTAGAAGTGGCATAACTAGTAAGAACAATGAAATATCTTTTTCATATACGTCAACACTTTTTTTCTTAACCCCAGTCATTGTATAATCTGACCATAATTATATAGCAAAATATTACTTCACGTTTTCCTCTTTGCCCCCTCTCCTTGGTTGCTATTGGCTGTCGATTTTACCGCCACACAGAAACGCTAGTAAACTCGACCTTTATTTGCAAGATTCCAGTGTTTGTTGAGCACAGGGCTACGTCTCTTTCACATAAACCTTGTTGTTTGTGGACGAAACTTAAACCAAACACTTTATATGTAATAAATTATTTCTTAACGCTATAAACAAGAAAAAGAAAAGCATACAAATAACCAACAATATCCATTTAATTTGCGGTACTACTTTCCGAGTTAATTTGGGAGTAAAGAGGTTGGTCACTCAAAATTATTTCCGCCACATATTTTTAACACCCACTACATAAACTTATGATAGACAAACAGTAGTTGATTGGCGCAATAATATAGCGCGCTATCAGATGTTTTTAGTTCTAATGCTTATAGTTAAGTAACAATACGGTGTATCAAATGTGGGTTGTAATACCTCCCCAAATTAATTATATAACGTTTCGGTTCGTCCCAAATATAGAGCGTTTGTTAAATCCCTCCGGAAGTATTAAAAAGTACAACTTTCTGAATACAAGCATTTCACAGTGGCACGAATAAACTTTGGTAAGTTGTATTTATACTGCCCCTAATGAAAATAGTTCGATCCGTTGAACACCATTTTGTGTTTTGTGAAAATGGTGGGCACAGCAGCGAAGAAGGTAAATGCATGATCACAGTTCTTTCGAGCAGAATACGGAAAGGATCCACCGATAGTTAATATATCCCTGCGTGGTATGCGCAATTTAGAGAGCGCACAAGAACATCAATCCCGCGCCTACCTCTGTTGTGGACTTGGAGAGTGTGAGACAATGTTACCAACATAGCTGTAATTCAACCACACTGAACATTTTGAAATAAAATTGTCTCATTTACTGTGTCCGTTGGTACCAGGTTTGTTACGACAGCATTGTTAGTTGAGTATGCAGTTACATTATAAACTACCGATATCCTTTTGACTAATATATAGATAAGTTTAGGAAACCTACCTTATTATTAGCACTAACTCCTGGATAATTATTATTTTTATACGCGTTAAGCGGCACAAATCCACATTAGTTAGATTTAGTATTTGCTAAACAAAATTCAGCAATGCTCTGTGTTTTGTACTATATTTCTATTAATAATAATAATAATAATAATAATAATAATAATATTTTTCTCCAAAACCAGCCCCTTGTTCTTATGAACTACTGGGAATTTCCTCTTGTAATGGCGGCATTATAACGACCTTTCGAGGTCGGAACGCCCTTAAGTCGCCGCTACGTTATCCGACTGGAGATTATGATGATGATATATTATGATGAACAAAGTGCCAAGAGTCCTTAAACCTATAAATGAATGAAATGAAATGTATTAACGATGACGTAAATGAGCTCAGTCCTT
Organism: Metallyticus violacea; assembly: GCA_030762175.1. Taxonomy (NCBI): domain Eukaryota; kingdom Metazoa; phylum Arthropoda; class Insecta; order Mantodea; family Metallyticidae; genus Metallyticus; species Metallyticus violacea. The sequence goes on along the minus strand of CM060846.1, from coordinate 115,110,115 downwards.
CGTGTCCTAAAGTTATTCTATTAATAAGGTTTGTACAATTCTAATAACCGCCTGTGATGTCTCAGAAGTTAAAACTGGTGTTAAACACTATTAAAATATAATAATAATAATAATAATAATAATAATAATAATAATAATAATAATAATAATAATAATAAATCTGGGATGTTGCACGCGAAATCCCAATAAAGGTGTGAACGTTGTAATGTCGCTCTGTAAAAATGTCTAGCGTAATTTACTGGAAGGATAATAAATATGTATTACAGCTGAAGGACCCAATGTCAAGTTTCTATGCAAATAAAATAATTGTTTCTTTATAAACACGAAACATCATATAGGGGCATGGATTCAGCCATTAGTAATCATACTTTTATTTCACCACCCACCGTATGATGATAATGCTGGAATCTACGAATAATATTGCAACAAAATATTTCTCTTCCTTAAAATTACTTTTAGTTCTATGAAGAAAAAGAATATACAGCTGTTCAGTAGGTATATGAAAACCTTCAACCACTAACAGCAAATTGGCTTAAGGATTAAACACGTCATTTATCTCACGATTCCCTCGCAACGAGCTGCACGAAGTTGGCTCAAAAACAAAGGAAATAAATTATGCTGATGAAGCATTCAACGCACGTTAAGTCCTTGGCCGACGAGTGAAATAAGTTTATAAAGGCGCAACCGAGTTCGCAGTCCATCGCCGTCTAAAGCTAATCGCTAAGTGCCTTTTTAGATCAAAACCCTACGGGAAAAATAAAATAAAACTTGTTCCAAGTGTGAATGATCCCAGTCTACTAGATAAGAAACTATGGCCCGGAGTTCACTGAAATAGAAATGAGATCAAGACGACCGCAATAAATTAGATCACCTCATCGCTTTATTTGATTAAAAGCATTCTAGCGGTAAAATACACAAGTGTTAGGTTTTCACTAAACAAGAGGTCGGTCTTTTTTTTTTTTTTTTTTGAAAATGAGGTATAATATCGATGTGGGTACTACATAATATACGTAATTTGCACATATTTAATAGAACCTGTGGTATGCACCTACCGAGCTCTTCCTATAGATTTCGTGCTAGGAACATTGACGTATTATGCACATTGGAATACCATAATAATACCTCCAGAGTTTAGTCCATCTCGTACTGTTCAGTTTACATAGCATATTAATTTTTAAAATGGTAATTAAAATATTGACTGCCGCATACCGGCATTAAGCTTCTTGGAGAAGTTGGCCAGGACTCCGTTACGCGTTCTTCTATTTAAGTCATCCGCAAACTTACGAGAGTGTTCAATATGAATGTTCACACTTTAACAACATATATTTTACTCATCCTCATAATTTTGATGATCTTTCTCAAAGTAGCCCCGTTGGATGCAATGCGCCTGTCCCAGAGTTTCTGCCAGACTTAAAAACATGCTAGAAAACTTTTTTGACACATCCTTCAGAATTGCCTCCGCAGCCTTCACCACTGCTTCTGACAGTAAAATCCTCTCACTGAGGTTGTTCTTCAATTTGGGGAAAAGGAAGAAGTCTCGCGCTGCTAAATCTGGACTATTGGGAGGTTGAAAGACACACTTCACTTGCATTTTTGCGAGATATTCAGCAAATCATTGTATACGTGCAGCAACCAGCTTGTTGCAAGGAAATGTGGCCTTTTGCGTGGTTACGTTCTTGCAGAGTTACAGCTGTATGTGCAGTACGACATGCCGTTAAACCTTCTTTTGTTTCGGAATCAGCAATCTTAAAACCCACAGAGTACAAACACGTCTCAAGTGCAATTTTTCAGTTACCAACGTGTGGGTGCCACCTAGTAAAATTTCAGAGATTCTGAAAGTGTTTCCTTAATGTTATTTGACGATGCTCTCTCACAATGACAGCAGCTGTGTTAAATTTTTCTTCCGCTAGAGCACGAACTGGAGCTTTGGGTACCATTTAAATTGATTGGTCCCCTTCTTTAAACATATTTAACCATCTTCGAGATGTGCATTAGGTTAAAATAAACTCTGTATAAACCTCTTTTAATTTTGCATAGGTTTCAGCTGAAGATTTGAGACAAAAGCAAAGTTTCAGAGCACGCGTTGTTCGCCACGTGTCACCTCCATTTTGCTGTAGGCGGAACTGAACGTGTATAAACTTGCACAACTCTTAACAGGTGGGAACCAAAAGTGATAACAATTAAACTAGTAGCGCATGTACATTATACATTTGTCTAGCAAAATGTTGTAAAGTTAGCTCTAGCGCAAGAAATTGTACCTGTAAAATAATTATGATTATTATTATGCAACAGCTCTCGTAAGACCACCCAAGAACACGTGGTTCGCGCCGCATCAGATGAACATGCACTCACAGTGCGGTTGGTTGATTTAGTGTAACATTTAACTGTGTAAAATGCCTTCTTCTTGTGAAAAAATGCGGGTTCGTTCTGCTTGAAGAGAGTTGGTTGAAACTTCTCACTCCTTCAAAACTTTGAAACTACAGGTAGAGTGTTAGCCAAGCACGGTTAACGACGATGAAATCGGAGTCAGTCTAGAACACTGGCCACAAAAACGAGCACCGAAACTTGCACGTTTCTCCCTTCTCTATTCATCATTTCTAATTGGCATTATATCGTGATCAGCACACAAACTTAGCGACTTCCTTCTTTGATTTAATCTCTTTTACAATTAGCTGACTAAATGCTCCCAAATTAAAATTAATTACGTTATAATTTTATTTCTTGAAATGAATAGATATTGTTCATTTGAGAATAAGCGTAACTTTGTGCTTGGAATGCACTTTAAAAAGATTATTTGATCATTGTATCCAGTACCATTGATCAGCCTTGTCTGAACTTCAACAGTGGTTATGGTTCAGAAATATCCACGGCTAGAGTTGTAGGCTATTCGCTCTGTATGTTAATGACCCATGTAACAAGCTACCAGTAGACATAAAGAAATTAAATGCGCTTTAAACTAAACATTTTTAAAAAGTAACTGTTGTAATACACGTTTTATTCAATAAATCAATATTAGATTTAAAAACGTATTCTTGTAAGGAAATCACACTTAATTTTTATGAACATATACTTACACCTACTTTAGATTTAGAAAAGTTTCAAGTACAAATTCATATTTGATTCTATTCATTTGCGCAGATTGTAAATTCTCTTTTTATAACTAAGTCTAATGTTAAATACACTACATATTAATCATATATAGTTTTATTGTGACCAATCACCAGCTTACCACCTTTAACTGAACAGTATAAACGAAATTTTGAGAAAAACTTACATATATAGTTACAGAACTTTACGAAAAACTTCATTTGTGACTTTTAAGGCCAACCAATTTTGCTCAGAGGCCTTTTTTTTCAGGCTTGAGGTTCTTTTACGTGCCGTAAATTTACGACATGGGACCCACGGCTTTACTTCACTTCCGAAGGAAGCCATATTTAGGATTTTTACGGTCGTAAATATCCATCGATCCTGACCAGGATTTAACCCGCGATATTGGGTCTAGAGGCAAGTATGGTTACCACTAGACCACCACGACCGATGCCCACTGCCTGAAAGACACTGCTTTATAAGGGAACTTTTTTGGTTAGCTTGCTTATATATCAGGTCCTGGCAAAAGATTCTAACAGGCTCGAAACTAATAACGTGTACATAACACAGCAAGAATCATATGGTCGCAAGACCTAAAGAAGCTGGCTCGGTTCCCCCTGAAAAAGGTAACATCTGATGGCACAGAGCTTGACGACAGTTTGAAAATGGTTTTTAGTATTTATGCGTCGTCTCTTAGCTCCCATGTCATTCTTTCTGCATTGTCTTTCATGATGAGCTATGCTTCGATTATAATGTGCTGATGAGAGTGGGAATGAAAATATGGAAACATATCACCAGCAACTTTGCCTATGAGTGATGAAAAAATTGAAAATATAAAAAATAACAAGCATACATAACAACAGGGGAAGGGGGTTTCTTGAAACTTGATTGCAAAATACAGGAAGTAAAAAGCCATTGCACTCTTGGCATAGAGTAAAAGCAACTATGCAGAACTTCGGTTTTTGGGCGAGGTTTTTCTACCGTTTTTCCACGGAATGAAAAGACGAATTTTATGAATGTCAAATAACTTTTTCCACGACACGCTGTAATTCGTTTAGTTGTTGTTAGTGCCTAAGGTGGGTCTTTAAAACTCATATTCCTACATTTACAATACGTACTGCTATTAGGTTTATATACCGAAGAACTGCCATTTTCAATATACAAATTTCATTCAGTAAGAAATTAATAACTGACCTCGGTTACGTATTACACGTTACACAAGCCAAGTATTAACTTTCATATTCACATTTTAGCACGTGCTATTTATGTACCACTTATGTAGCACTTACAACGATTTGAAGTAATTTCACTTTTCAACAATCTAATAGTTTTTTAAATGTTTAACGCCCGTTTTAACTACGGAGGCACTACAGGCGGTGGACACTGATGATACACGAGATGAAATATATCGGGAAAGGATTTATTATATATTTTTTTAAGGAGGGTAGCATTCCAACCTTAAGTTTAGGGTACCGGCATTTGCCATTTATGAGGACTGAGGAAAACCTGGAAAAAACCTCAGTCAGGGAGGACGGTCCTGCTGGGAATCGAATCCCAGACCTCCTGCTCAAGAGTCCGCGCCTTAACAGCCTCGGCCAACCGTGGCGGCCAAGACTGAATGGAAATTAATACCTTGATAACAGTTAAGTCATTATTAAGTTTCTAGTCTGCTTGCAGTCTGGTCGGAATCCGCCTTTAGATGAACATTTTGTTTTTTAGAATATTTAAATGCAAAGTATTTTAAAGCACAGAACAATTTTACTGAAATACTCAATACGTAACTCTCTCTCTCTCTCTCTCTCGTTTTTATTGCCTTAAGCTTTGAAAATAATCCTAATTCTGAAATTCCCCCAAAATCAGGTGTATATGCAAATATTTTTACTTTCTTTTAATCAACGGCCAATGTGTTTTAAAACATTGCAGCACTATTTGCATACAAGTGATCATTGACCTGCTTTAACCAAACTAACAAAAGTACGTAAGACTGGGTCTAGTGAAAACAGAACTATTTACAAATACTTGTCGAAAACATATTAATCCAAAATGAAATATTTTCCAGTGCCTTAACTAGCAATAAAGCTTCTTATTTTGCCATATATTCTCAAATAAGCAAGAAGAAATGCGATGTCTCTTCCAGGAGCTTTATTCTTCATAAAGATAATGCTAAATATAAAATGGAAGCTTAAGTACATTCTTCAACATTTTAGGAACGTTTGACGTAAGCCAGCAAGGCCGTTTACGACATTACGGTATTTGAGTACTTAGGCACACAACTGGTTAACATAGGAGAGAAACACCAGACGGAGTCAAAACTGTGTACCTGTACTGACGTCAAATTTACATTTCATGTGAACATTAGCCTCAAGCGTGTAGTTTATATTTGTACTTTGATACCTTTTATCTCTGACATAATAGATATATGCTCCTTTGATAAGACTGTTTGTACTGGGAACCAGCACGATATAATGCACGGTATAACATTTTGATTTAACCGATTAAGGAAGTATAATATCTTTTGAAATGTGATGTTTCTGGAGCAAATTAGGAAAAAAATATGAATCTCCCCAAGATGGTACAATTCAGCGGTATATGTACTGAAAGTAGAGGAAAAAAAAAAAAAAAAGAAAAAAAGAAAAAAGAAAAGAAGAAGAAAAAAAAGGGAAAGAAAAAGAAAGAAAACTCTGCTCTAAACAAGAGGGAAGCGTTTAAAGACTAGCCGAACTCGTTTATTTTCCGTCAATTGAGCCCAGGAAGTTTTCGAACCTCTTTATATTTATTTTTGAACCGTAGTTCTTACTGCGTAACGGAGTAACTAGGCAGTCTGGAGAACTATATATTTAAAATAAATTTAATAAAGAAACACGTCAATGTATATATTAAGAGAGAATTGAAGAACATTGGTTTTAAACTTTTTCTTCAATATATCATTTTAAAACTAAATGAAATTAAAATAGGAAGCTACTCAGACTGGAAATACCCACCAGGACTTCCTTCCTGATTGAGATTTTTTTTTTTTTTTTTTTTTTTTCCCCCAGGGTTTCCTCAGTCCTCATAAATGGCAAATGCCGGGTAGGTACCCTAAATCTTGCCAGGGAGATGCCCTAATACTTAGGCCCGAAACATTTCCTTCCTTAAAAAAATGCTCCCAATTTATTATTTCATCACATGTATCATAAGTGTCCACCGCCTGTGATGCCTCAGTAGTAAAAACGGGCGTTACACAACAACAATAATCGTCATCATAATAATAGACTGGGAATCTCTGAAATGAAAGCTCTTTACTTGTAGGTAAGCTAATCTCTTCTTTGCTTTCTTAGCTTCTGCTATAACATGAACTTATTGCCAACGTCTCCTTCCACTTGCAGGCTGTTTAATAAGCGAGTCTATGAGTGCATGCTCAGGGCTATCTTGGCACGCTCTGTACTTATAAAATTTTAGCAGGAGCAGCCAAGCTAACGACTGGAGAACATGACTCGAATAACCCTAGGAGTAAGGCGGGCTGAGATAAGGCTGTTAAACTTTAGTTTTACGCTTTGGTATCTATTAATTTCCGATACTGTACACAAGAGAAAGTTGGGAGTGTTTCATGGACAAATTACGACGCCCCCCACCTATTAACTAAATAGCTGTTGCCTTGCACAGCAGTGAAGCTAAGGAGTAAATTAACACGACCGTGCTTACACAGTACCAATCCTAATAAGTTCAAGGAGGTTCAGGCAATGGAAAACTGTGTTCTTTTTCTCCCTTCCAAATGCTTTACCTATGAAGTGATGTGCAAACCGTTCGTTTTTATTGGAAGTATAAATGCTCGATGGTATGCATATGAAAAGTACAACATTTAAATTTACTATGGATTTGTGATGCGATAAGGTGAACTGAATTAACAGAATCAGATAGGCATATACTGGTTTTACCCTTTAATGTATGATTAAATAACGAATGTTATCAAAAATTTTAATTAAACTTGTCAGATAGGTAACCCAATACTCTACACATGCAAGTTGTTTCTTAGCAGGCAAATAGTACTAGAATGAAAAATAGTTTAACGCATCATAGACGAATATAATTATATCATAAAAGTAAAAAGTTAGTTTTTTTAAAAAATTGCAAGTTAGTTTTAACTTTGGCAGGACAAGTTCTTCTAAATGAAAACACGAATTCCATTAAACACTATGCAAGTTGACTTACATGTAGAATAAGGCTGAATTTTTACAGGCATGGAAGAGGAAAACTGCAAAGTAAACAAGCGTATGTATACGGATATATCTTCAAAACAGAAGAAGGGTGCAACTTCAAAGTTAAAATACTGAAATCAATTTCAAGATACACATTATTACAACAGTTGTCAGAAAATAATTAAAAAAAAAAACTATACAACTTTTAGAATTTTTGAAAATAATTTATTATGCATATTTTCCTTTGATATATTAATTATAAATAGAAAACTTTTTTAAAATACAAAAATGTATTTTTCAAAGAACCGAATCACGTAATTTGGTGAAATCACATTAAGGATGTGCTAATACTTGTCATGCCTAATCAGTTCAGGTATGTGTGTTCTTTTAGAACAAAGAGATGGATGTAATAATACACCAAGGAATAATAATTTGTGTATTATTACTCCACACAAAACGTCTTGAACAAAAATGTTATCCTGATCTCATTATTTATATCTCTTTTACTTCAATATTTATTAAATAAAATAATTTAAAAAGTAATTTACTTAAACTTCTGAAATTCCTCTGCAATTATATTGTTAAACATTATTGGGTACATGAAAAACCACAGAAAAATTGAACTGTTCTTCAGCAATCGGCAATGCAACATATATTTTCAAATGGATAAAATGAATTGCAGTTGGATCGAAACTATAAGCATCTTTTAAGTTCTGATGGATTTCGTATACAGTATGTGTACATAAAAATGTTAAATTGTCACAATAGGTGCTCAAAAATAGGAAAAAGTTACTATGTACATGCCTGGAAATCAAAGCATTTTTATATACGGGTGATGTAATTCTATTATCCTTAATTCTCCATTGAGTAATCAAGAGTAGAGGCGCTATATGTGATTATCACGCCCTGCCTCATTCTTCAGTCCTACATTTCCGAAATTAACGTACTTTGCTGATTGCACATACCTGGCTGCTCTCGACTTTGATGGTATTCAGTGTACACACTTGTTGTACATCGTTGATATTGTGCAATACACTACGGTCTTTGAGTGATCCATTGTACAAATTCAAAAGAATAAGGTCAGATGATCCGGAGGCCATGATACGGATCAATCCTCGCCAACTGAAGATCTGGGTTACGTGCTGTCGCATAACGGTGAGAGAAGACCCCCATGTCACATATCAGGACACCGAGGCGAACTTTAAGATTGGATTGGGGAGTGTCGCATGATCTTCTGAGGGCCAGCAAAGTTTCATCCTGCTGGGCGGCACACAACCGCTTTACTGTGGGTTTTCCCTGATGACAATCCGCCCGTGAAGGCCACAAGGGCAAAAAATGTTGGCAAGAAAACTGACGTTTTGGGCACAACTTCTCGTTTGACAACAATATCGCTGGAAAATCAAAGAACAATCATTGCATATGGTACACTACAGTTGCACTTTCCCCGGTTGTTTGACAATGCATCAGCCCAGACTGCTCATGTGATGTTGGGTTTTCTCGAGGCGACTCCTGTTCAATTGATGACCCTTCTTCCCTATAGTCCGGACCTAGCACCCTGCGACTTTTTCCGGTACCCTAAGGTGAAGAACCGACTGCAACGAAAGGGCTTTCATCGTCTGAAGATGTTGTTGCAGAGTAGGAAGAGGAGCTTGAACGACTGGAGTCAGTACTTTCATTCGTGGTTCAGAAGGATGTGTACAGGCTGAGGGAGGGTACTTTGAGATGATGTGATGATAAATTTTGAATAAATATTTTGTGGGGCCTGTGTCTAAAGCTTCCTGAGATGACTCTTGTACATGGGAAAATGTTTGCTAGATTTGACTAATTGTATGTACTTGCTGTAAAATTATGCAAAACTTATTTAAATATACTACATAGAATGATCCAATAATGCACGAACCGCCGGCAACTAGATATCAGAATCAGCCAAAAGCTATGGCGTTGCGGTCGAAAAGTAATAATTTATCTTATGATTTGTGTATGCGCTCTGCACCTTAAAATTTAAAGCAGGAAAAGTGAAAGATGTAGCACATCACTTTTGTTCTTGTAATTGACTGAAGGGCTGCCCTATCTCTCCCAGTGGTATGCCCCCCCCCCATTCCTTTTATTTCATATGATACGTTTTACTTAATTTATTCGGAATGATTATTAACGTTAAGTAAAGAAGGATTTTTGCTGCCGTGACATCCTACTCCTCTTATTGGCCCCGCGCCAAAAGAACACAAGAGCTTACTTGGCAAAATACAATGCTATCACTGGAGAGCGTATTAATCGAGCGTTTAAAGAAGGTGCAGCGGTAATTCTGTGCACTACGCGCTCCTTTATCACTCCATTGCACCGAACTTTGCGCCATCTTGTAATGCGATAGGGAATATCTGCTACGTCGGTATTCCTCTCCGTGAAAAAAAAAAAAAAAGAGATTTGGCTTTGGGTACTTCCCCTCACTATTCGGAGTTCCGCCAAGTTCTTTATCAATCACCCATAAGGACCTCTAAATCGAGAAGAAGGGGCGCTATGACCTCCGGAGGACGGGATGTGCATAGAACTGAGTTCTAGAAAACCTTGGCGTAGAAATGTGTGTTCCTTAGTCAAGTTTTCAAACACTAACCACAGGATGTCAACTTGATCATGAAATAAACGATTATGGCTAACATCAAATAAAACCCATGTGCTCTCGGAAACAATGCATTTAGCTAGAGGTTAAGACACTATCTTGCTGGAAATGATGGCTCGTGCAGGGAGGAATTCAATGCAAACAGAAGATAGCATAGATAGCAGCATCTTGCATATTGTATTTATTATAAAGAAGAATATATGTGGAGCGACAAGAATAAGCATGCCAATACTTAAGATGTTAGACCAAAATAGTTTATAAATAATGATATCAAATTTTCCACCTGGAAACAAAGTTGGCTTATTATCAACCATACAATGAAGCTGATCCTGAACTCAGCTTATGTTCCGATGTAGGCAGAGTAGATTTCTGCATTTCAGCTACAAACTCTAGCCCTTCCCTCTGACGTCATTTATGTTCAGGCTTATGCTGATATCTTGATTCCGAAGGAATTTATCCATGTCTATTTATAAGATTCAAAACATCAAAAAATGCACAACTTTTAATTATTACAAAGAATGATTCTGTATCATTCTATATTTGTCATACAATATACACTTTTTTTAAAAAATATATTGAGTAAAACATTTGGTAACAGTGCAGCAAAAGAGACATGTTCACATACATTTCTCTTTGAAACTACAGTCAGTATACAAATGAATTTTTGTGCGTTTTTAAAATCCTTATTAACGAATATTCCTATTGTTATTATTATTATTATTATTATTATTATTATTATTATTATTATTATTATTATTATTATTATTATTATTATAAAAGTAGGTTTTAATTTGTAGCAGAGAAAAAGAACTGAATATAGAAAAAAGTAAATCTAATTAGTTGCATAGCTATTCAGGAGAAACAAGTGGTACATTTTTGCAAAACTTTTGGATGTTCAGATTTTTTTCTTTGCTATGTATTAAAATCACATTTATAATAATCGTCTCATTCCTTAACGAAGATCGTAAAAACACATAATTACCGACTACAACTTCTAAGAAAAGGATGTATGAAATTGTCCTTCTCCTTGCAGCATTATTTTCAAAAACTTTTCTTATAAAATATTTAGAAAATAACCTAAATATCAAAGGAGAAACTTTAATATTATAAGCACATATGGTAAAATCTTCCAGAAACTTTATTTAGTAATTTTTACACATTTGTACGAGTGCGACACTGCATTGACCTTATGATTCCCCTCACAATACATGGGGCAGCTCTATCTTTTATCGACTAGAATGGCAATCAAGCAAATGTTTACCGTGCAAAAGGCATTAACTATTATATTCAGGCAGTTAAAATTAGTTTACTGCTGTTCGGTGGGGAAATGTATACTACCTATAAAATATACTTTATATCCTCTTTGAATCAGACTGGTTTACGACTGTGAGCTGTGATAATTTCACTAACTGCAAGACTGTTGCAGACTTTTTTATAATGCATGCATGAATTTGCTTTGCAGTTAATATAATTTGGGGGCCAGGTGGAACTAGGTTGTCTCATTTTTAACTTCGTTTCTTCCAATTTAAGATAGCGGTACAATTTTCGAATTCTGGCGCACACATCTCAAGAATAAGTGCGTTCAACATGATGGTTCAGTGAAATGTCTTCGTTGGATTATGTGTGCATTTCTGTATGTACAGTACGGTTTCATCACATTAAGGTCATATGTGTTAATTGGTACAGAATTCAAGAGAAGTAATTCTATGGTAGGCGGAACGACTGGAAAGTGTTCTACTAGATGAACCATGTTGACGAAGCATTTCGTTTTTAACGTGATTTTCCGCACTGAAGTTGTAACTATAACTTGCATTTAAAGCACCACGATGCTGTGGCAATGAGGCGAATGGCAATAAGTTAGGGAAAAGGGAGACAGGTTGGCTATTTGGAAAATTCTAGAAAAGAAATTTACTAAATAGTTTGGTTTCCGGACCCATCATACACTTGCCTCATTATTAAACACTTCTAATGCTGTTATAATACTGATTTTTAATAGTGTTTAACCACCGTTTGAACTCTAAGAGTCATCACAGGCGGCGAACACTGATATGAGATGAAATGATAACCTGCAAAAGATTTTTTAAAGCAAGTAACCATTCGAGGCCTAAGTTTAGGGTACTTCGCCGGCATTTGCCATTTATGAGGACTGAGGAAAACCTGAAAAAAAAGTCAGTCAGGAAGAACGGTCCTGGTGGGAATCGATCCCCAGACATCCCGCTCACGAGTCCGTGATTTAACTACGGTGACGGAACTAGTGCCAGGAAAAACCGGAGTATCCAAAAAAAAAAAAAAAAAAAAAAATGCCCAGACGTCGCTTTGTCCGACACAATTCACACTTACAGCTGTTGGGATCGAACCCGGGTTGATTAACAAATATAAGCAAGTGAATATCAATAAATTGGTGTCTGAAGGGCGTTTGTAGTCATTATAACAATGACTAAGTTGTATTAAGATTCAGGTTTTTAATCCCTTAACGAGTACTAATTTGGCGTTTTTTTAAACATTTTCAACCCTATGTACGAAGCTAAGCAGTAGTTTTTTAAACTAATCAGCTACTACGCAGTGCTCTAGAACTCTCTAAAAATGAGAAGTTAACACCACACATAAATGATGTCGTCATATCAATACCAAATCCGTTAACCGATGTCACACAAGCAGTTTTAAAGTAACAGAAATGTCCAATTCATGGCTAAAAGCCAGGCAAGAATGTCAGTGCTAGCAACTTTTATTATTTAAATTACAGCACCAAGCAGGAAGTTACAAGATATTGCACTGGTTACAAATTTTCTGTTAGAAAGAAACGCACGTTCCGATGTTGCAAATTCACCTGAAATATAATTGTTTAAATGTTACGTGGATGTACTTACCTGAAACCTGTGCTAATCTTATCTCCGGGTCATCGGGGGAGTGGGAACCCAACTCTGCAACAAATAAATCTTTGCATGAGACTTAAGAGATAGACAAAGCGATTCATGTTAATCTATAGTCCAGATATACCTTAAAATCAAATCAAATCTACATTGACAATCAATGGAAAATTCAAATTATTACAGAAGTTGCTCATAAGTGATCTTATCTAACACTCTCAGCTATTTCACTTTTTATCCATGATGGGTTTTGTTGTTCGGTCAATCTGCCCCTTCGCGCCGCCCGTTGGCTACGGGTGAGACCTTGGCATTTCTGCAAAAATGACCAGAGTGCGATTGAAAAGCAACGTTGTTTTCAATTCGTAAAGGATGTTTGAAGGACACCAATGTGCTAAGTAAATATTTAGCAACTTTCAGGTTTTGGTTCAAAGTAAAAGTGTTTTTTTTTTCCCTTGTTCCAAATTAAAATTAAAATATTTTATTTCGCACAGTATTTATTATTATGCTTCACGATAATGTTATGGAGTATCTGTAAAAATACCCGATTTTGATGGACGGCAAACTAGCGAGTTTTTGATAAGCTATAAAATTAGGATACAAAAATAGAAACAATTTATGCCTTTACCCTTTCCAAGAAAATGCCATTACCTGCTTCACCTGTTCTACAAAACGGTCACCCGAATCCTATATTCCTATTGAATTGAAGATTTATAGAAACTTTAAGTTACAACTTGAGCCTGAATAGTTTTAGAGCTTTAGTTATAAAACTTGATCCCTCGCTGTCCGTAGCTTAACTGAGTTTCCCCCTTTGCCATATCTTAGAATGTCGCTTTCTGAACCTGTCTGCTGCTGGTTTTTCACGACAGCTGTTTAACGCCCGTTTTAACTATTGATGCACCACAGGCTGTGAACACTGATGATACATGAAATGAAATGATAAATTGGGAAAGGATTTTTTTTAAGGAAGGAAGCGTTTCAGGTCTAATTTTAGGGTAACTACCCGGCACTTGCCATTTATGATTGAGGAAAACCTTAAAAAAAAAAAAAAAAAAAAAAAAAAAAATCAGGGAGGACGGTCTTGTGGGAATGGAACTCCCGACATTCCGCTCACGAGTCCAAGCCTTAACGACCGGGCGGTTTCACGGCAGTATACATTTACGAGTTGAAGCACAGTTAGTCATTTAGCTGAAACTTTTGCCTGTCATTTTTTCTCGCAATCCAAAGGGTCTCTTGCACCCAGGCTTATATATTAGAAATTTTCACCATTACTAATTATCAATCAGTTCGCTCAAACATTCAAAACTAAAGACAGAGAAATAAATATATTTAGGGCATGTTATTACTTATTTTGCACCGCTAGCGCCAAATTAACTTTTTCGTATCTTCTATTAGGAAACTTAAGACGTTTTAATAACTGACTGTCTTTTGAACATGAGAGATAAATGGCTTCTTTTGGGAGCTTTCATTAGACTGCACAGTCAATGATAAGATGCTGTGTAAATGCTTAATATTTCTGTTTAAACAATGACAGCTATAAACCACATTACCCAGAACATGACGAATGTCATTGCCAAAGCCAGAGAGAATTCTATTCTTAACGTTTAAACATTCATATTTGTAAATAGCGGCTCGAAAATGCTTTCTGTAATGATTCATTACTTTAATCATTCTTCTTTTTGCCGTGTAAATACAAGGGCATGTGTAGCCGTTCCTGTGTCCAAAACCGAAATAGAAATAATGCAATTATGTTGGTAACATTACAGTAAGTACTAAATATTTAGAAATGTTGTGCAGAAACGATTGAATCGTAAATCTTCTCACTGTCATTATATTGTCTTTAATCGGACGGATTTCACAGGGAAAGTGTTTAAATACACTAGTGCTCCCTGCAGCAAATCTACAGGTAGTTGATTTGTTTTGTTTACTGACGCTCTTTAACATCTCGGTCATCAGCGTCCCATTCAATTCAGGGCGTGAAACGGCCGATAAATTTTGTTCAGAGGCCTCTTTTTCACACTCGAGGTTCTTTCACGTGCAATAAATGTACGACACGGGTCGCATGACTTTACTTCCCTTCCGAAGGAAGCAACCTACAGATAGATTGCAGCTGTAGACTTCACTTACATGACTCGAATGGAATATTGGAAACTATGCAAGTTCGAACCTTCCATCTTCTTTTGTACTTGAATCTCACGTTTTTTTTTTTTTTTGGATCCATTTTTCCCTATATAAAGTATCGTTTCAAGATAAATTATACATAAATTATCATCATGATTCTTTCAATGCTAACATCCTTCAACTGTCCTCCCACTGATCAAGAAAGAAACTCGAATTATTTTTTTTTTTTCATTTCATTAAAATAAAATATTACAATGTAGTAATTTAATAAATATGCATGCTTTACTATATAATACATTTCTATCATAGTATTTAAACAACGAGAACGTTAGGTTTGGTTCAGTGCTGCGAGTGCTTGTATTATTTCTTTTATTCTACTCTAGAGCGAGTCACTCAGACCATTTACTCCGGCACCCTACTACCGCTCTGAACGACTGGCTGGACTAAAGGATACTATTACGACCCTCAGCACTGTTTGCTGTCGCCTCCCCCCCTAACTAGATACTAGATCTTATAGAAAAGTGACATAGCACAGCTCCTAAAATACTTTATACTTGGGGGATGATTCAAGTCTTCAGGAAGAGGTAGGCAGGACTTTTTCATCTGCTGCCGAATAGAAGGCGGTTTGTCACGTTCCCGGTTCCTTACAGACCGTAGTAAGGAATATCTGCAAAGAGTTTGATTTAGCCAACTTCTTAACTGCGTGTAAGGAGGTCCTGTATGATTACGCAGTGGACTGCCTTGAACGCTAGGAACTTCTGACAGTAATCTTCGCTGACGAAGTGTTGCATAGTCGTCTTATAGTAGGGCCTGTGTGTGTGTGTACTGTTTGGCGATCAGAAGAAGGTGAGTGCGAGTTGAAGGAGGCTTGAACTATTTATTTACGCACCTACGAGTGTATGTGCTACATGAATGAGTACCTTTTAGACTCGGGTCTTGCAGGCCTGTTGCACTTCTAAACGTGGGAGTGTACCTGTCAACACTTTATTTTTATCGGTACTAGCGTGCAGGAACATAACGAGGATAGAAAATATTTACGCAGCACATTCCTCTCGCTTGCTTTCTTCTGATCGCCAGACAGTACCGACTACGTGATCACCGATATAAGACGTTACGTGGCTACTAGTGCTTACAGTGGACACTAAGCGTCTTATGTTGGAACTGGATTCCGTTTAAAGGTCCTGTACATCTTAACCGAATACGTGGAAAGCACTGTTTAGTTAGACCTACCGCGACATTTTGCCATCCATTTTAGTCCCATCTGCCAGAGAAGGGCATCCCGATAGAACGATTCCGTTCCTGCAGGATAATCATACAAATTGCTTAGCGTTGGTCGGGTAGGCAAGAGCATATCTCACTATTACCTTACCTTCACAAATTAACCATCTAAGCACATACAATTTCTCTTCTTCCCAAATTCATTTTTAAATTTATTTAATGACTTATAAAACCCGAAATTTATATTCACAATTCAAATTGTTTTGTTTGTTAATGATCCCCTAACTGTTTTTACTTTCTAAATATCGAAATATTCCTCCCTCTCTCTCTATTTAAACCTATGCTCTCCAAGAATATTCACAGACTTCTAACCGCTCTTCACCGAGAGCTCTTGAAATTTCTTTCTCTCAGAATTCTAGACATAATATCCATTTTGTGCTAACACACCATATCTTTAATAACCTTAGTGTCTACAGCATAAAAACTATGCATAACGAGATGAAAAAGTCAAACATAAAATATACAGTGCCTTCAGAATGCGACATTGTCTGTCTGCACGCGTTGTTTACCGATTATTGTGGCTTTGATCTCCCGGGAAAACGGTTCTGAGCAGTTGCTTTCATAGGGCGCACGTGTGCTGAAGTTGTATTTATATTTGCTGCTTCGGTGTACTTTGTAAAGTTGATATTGGTAAACCGATGCGTGTTAGTATTGTTTCAGTGCCAAGACGTAAGTACAAAGTACAAATAATTTTTCTGTGAAAACAAACTTGTATAGAAGTGTAAGGAGACTATTTTTAAGAAAAATTTCCCGGTGTTCACTGAGCCATCTTGTATCATTTTTGAAAACTGGATCTGTACTGTTAGTAAATCGCCGAGTGCTTTCAAGTTCAAGGAAATATCTACGACAGTTAAGACTGTAAAGTCTCGGGATTTTTTTTCTATATTTGCATTAAAATATCCCCAATTAAGTTGTTAATTTTTTAATAAATTGTACACATTTTTACACAATATGTATAATATATTTCTACAAAATTAATGTAATATAGTATAAATATATAAATGACACACGAGTTGAGGTTTCAGCTCAACTGCTGTCCTAATTACCGAGTGCTAAATGTTAATCTTGCAATAAATTTGAATGTCGTTTTCGTTTCAGTTTTCGAAGCTGTCGCACAAATTTTGCTCAGAGGCCTCTTTTTTCAAGCTTGAGGTTCTTTATCGTGTCGTAAATGTACGACACGGAAACCACAGCATTACTTCCCCTCCGAAGGAAGCCATACTTAGGAATTTTACGCTCGAAAACATCCATCGGTCCTGGCCGTGATCGAACCCACGAACTTGGGTTTAGGAGGAAAATATGGTTACTACTACACCACCAGAATCAACTAAGTGGCTTGGAATGTTGCCCAGAAATTCATTGGTGTGATTTAAAAAGGTTGGATAAAGTCGATTGTAACAGAAGTGAAGGACAGTGTTCACTGTTTGAATGAGCTAGGGTTTCATCGAAGGCGGAGAACGCGGTTCTGAAAGGTTTAGATTCTTTTCAATCTAAAGCTGAACTTCATATTGCGCAGCCATATAGTTAGACAGGTCTAATAATTGAGAAGTAGATTAATCTTGTGAAATAAACTGGTAATGGTGATAATCCTTGAAGCAGATATTTTAGTTGAATACTTTTATGTCGCAGTCTTTTAATTAATCTGTTTATGTGCTGTCTCCAATCGAGTTTGTTATCCAGTATAATTTCCACATACGATGTGGTGGTTGTTCGTTCCGTTCTCCTTAGAGGAAAAACATTTGAATCTCTTTTGTTTTATAAGTGAAATGAACTGCTTTAGACTTACAAGGGTTTATTATAATTTTCCATTGTTTGCACCACATGATAAGCATGAAGGTCGTCAGCTGATTATTTCCATGTTCCTTTGCTTAGAATAGCGATATCATCAGCAAACTGTGCTATTGTTAGAGTATCATCTTTTGGCAGATCATGTATATATTAGATAAAGAATAGGCGCCCATGTGCTTCCTTGAGGAACTCTTGCTTGCAAGGTACGGATTGGAGATATACCGCCACAAGTGGTCGAGATCGTTAAGGGGCGGACTCGTGAGCGGGAGGTCTGAGGTTCGAATCCACCAGGATCATACTCCTCGACTGTTTTTTTTTTTTTTTTAAAGGTTTTCCTCAGTTCTCATAAATGGCAAAGGCCTGGAACGCTTCCTTCCTTTAAGGAAAAAAAAATATTTATATTTCATTTCATGTATCATCAGTATCCACCGTCTACGGTGCCTCAGTAGTAAAAATAGTCGTTAAACACTAGTCAACAGTAAATCTTATACAGTCACAGTGTAAAATTTAAGTGCAACAGCTGATATTATGACAGAGGTACCAAATGCCCACGTAGAAAGTGAATTTATAACTACTTTATTAATACATTAATTCCTTTGTAATAACCGTGGTAGAATAAAAAAGTGTCTACTATACTGGGAGTAGTCAGGTTTTCCATGTTAGAACGCTGGTATCATGAAATTTTAATAAAATGTTTGCATTGTGATATTTACCTATTTTAAATCAAATACACTGCGTACACTATTAGAACAATATTAACATGGTGACAGTTTTTTTTTTTTTAATTTAGAAATGCTCATAAACTGACACGTTTAATATTTTATGTTTCTTCTCGTCCTGCAAATTGCACTATAAAACAAAACGAGGAATTTGTTAAAAATGTTAACACTGGACGCAATTTAGAAATAGAACGGTTGAATAATTGATAAGGAACGTTGATTTGAAAGGAAAAGAAATAACAACTTCCCCTTCGTAGCACTTCGCTTTACCCTGTTTATGATCTTTAATTGTTTCTATCTGAGACACGTACATTTGAATAATGAATACCTATAGCATTTGTACGAACAACACTACTCAGAAATAACATCAAAGCAAAGTAGTAAATGTCAGTCTTAACCTTAGTAGTGAGCCTTAAATGGTACTTTTAGTGATGGACGTGGTTCATAACTTCAGGCGGTTCAGAGGAAATGTCTACTACATTTATGCTCTATTGACTGTTGAAACTACCAACATGTCACTTCGGTACTGTCTGAGCGCCTGATATATGTTGCAAGAGTTTTCAGTAAATGCTCAGCCAAATGCGACTGTGAAGCATTAAATAAGTGAAATTCTCTAAGCGAGTCATATTTGTGAACATTGTGGACATCCGTTCTGTATTTCCATCTTTAAGCAGCATTTATAAACGTTTACATAATTCCCGTATCTACCCACCAGATACACGTAATACTCCTTGAACAATATAGGTAGTCACATTATCTATTTTATTTGTCGTGGGTTCGACCGGCCAGGACCGATAGATTTTTTTTCGGGGCGTAAAAATCCTAAGTATGGCTTCCTTCGGAAGGGAAGTAAAGCCGTGGGTCCCGTGTCGTACATTTACGGCACGAAAAAGAACCTCAAGCCTGAAAGAGAGGCCTCTGAGCAAAATTTATCGGCCGTTTCACGCCCCGAGTTGAATGGGACGCTAATGACCTGAGCTGTTAAAGAGCGTCCGTAAATAATTCAATAAAAAAAAACTCCATCTATTTAGCGAAAATAAAACTCTACAACTTACAGAAGTTAGGTCGCTTAGAAATTCCGTGCTATACGAAAACAACCATTTTTCCAAACATTTCTCTTTACGGTAAACTGTTTATATTTTCGCTCAAGGCATAACTAAGAGAACGGTAAAAAAAAAAAAAAAACCACAAAAATTATCCTTGAGACCAAATTTCGTCACATTGTTAAAAAAAAATCTTTAGCAGAATCATAATGAAAGTTGTTTTTAGTATAACTAATGTTGTTAAGCTTTTCGGAAGATAACGATCTTAATAAGTGAATTTAATTTTGCTTCATTAAAATATTAAAATAGGATTTTAAAATTATTTTCATTTTCTTTGTATAAAACACGTAACAAAGAAAACTCAGAATTGACCCCAGGGAGAGGAATTTTCTTTCATGAATTTCTGCACAAGTATTAAATTACAACCTATAGAAAAGGCACTTCACATACTGTATTATTACATGTGCAGTCTTTTATATAAACAAACTTTTCAAATTTATAATTTTGCTATTATTTTAATTTTGCCAAAAATGTGTGAATACCTGTAATTTTTCATTGTTAAAATTGGCATAATCGCCTCTCTTGGTTAGCTTTTAATACTGTCATTACACAAAGGAAATAAAAAGTATGATTTGGCCGGATCGCATATTTATTAACTGCAGTATAATTGAAATATTCATAATATAGCATAGCAGATCCAATGTGGATTACTTACATGATGAAAAGACCATGGGGACTAATCGCTGAAATTGAAAAATGGAACCCTCTCCACATACAAGAACAGAGATAATGCAGACAGGTATTGCTTTTTCTTCATTCTTAGCTCTCCAGACCTGCATTCAAACACCATTTCTTAAATATTAGCATGCACAACCAAGTAACCACCTGTCTACGTTATTATGAATGAAAATAAGACGCTTAGTTATGACGAAGCAATTTGCAGGAAGATTTGCGAAAAGAACGTACAGCGTAAAACACAACAGCGACTTCTTTATTACATCATAAAATGCAGTAATGTAGTCATTTTCCTACCATCATAATTTTCTTAGAAAAACGCGAACATTAATTTTACGACAGCAACAAACATAAGTTTACAGAATTTGCTTTTATGAAGCATTAGACTCCGTTTATTGGTCTCGCTTCATTTCCTTTCACTTTAACAATAAAGGGTTTCGGCTAGAAGAGGAATTTTTGGTTAAAATTTGTACACAGGATATATTCACAATGGTGATGAAGTATATAAAAGCATTCACCGTTTAATCCTTCTTGTAATTGATATAGGCCAATACGTTGCTTGAAACCGCCACGGGTGGCCGAGGTCGTTAAGGCGCGGACTCTTGAGCGGGAAGTCTGGGGTTCGAATCCCGCCAGGACCGTCCTCCCTGACAGGTTTTTTCCAGGTTTTCCGCAGTCTTCATAACTGCCAAAAGCCGGGGAGATACCTTAAACTTAGGCTGGAACGATTCCTTCCTTAAAAAAATCCTTTCCCAATATATCATTTCATCTCATGTATCACTAGTGTTCACCGTCTGTGGTGCCTCAGTAGTAAAAACGGGCGTATAACGCCATTCAAAAAGTTGCTTGAAAAATGTTTATTAGGATTCTCTATAAAATGGACAAAACTGCACAAAGTAACATCTTCTAAATCACATTACAAAAGTTACAAATCAAATGCCATTAAATTACATTTTTGAAGTGTGTGATTTGTACAGGATTCACATTATCGGCTGATTGCACGGAATACTAAAGCATATGGCGATATACTGGAGCAGAGAACTGGATATGAATCATGTTCATTATAATCATCTGTAATTTAAATTGGGATTATCAATCAGAGTGTTTCGCATTGTCTAAACAAATAGACATTCAGAGGCTGAATATATTGCATTATTTTATAGATAATTCCCATGTGCGTTTTTGAAGAAATGTATTGACCTATACCAGCCAAACGAATGCTTTTATAGCTCTCTGTACAAATTGCTAACCGAAAAGTCGGCCCTTCGCTTCCTGTGGTTATGTTAACCGTACGTGTTCTATTACTGTTGATCGTGCACCGTACTTTTTAGAACTGTTATTAGGGGTTGCTGAACTCCGAATGCTTTGAGCAATACATATATTATACAGATTGCTAGTCATAATGTAATATATAAACCTGAACCATAACATGCCAAACACAGTTCATTCAATACGTTAATGGAAGAAAATTTGAAATAAATATTACAAAATCTGAGCTTATTAACCCATTAGTACATTTACTAAAAGGTAAAAGGAAACTCCACGCCCCTGCTTATACCGGGCACATTCATACACCCAAAAATATTTTAAAGATAGGGTGTGGTGGTACAATTTTACGAAACTGTAAGTAATCGTGCACTGACAGTTTGACTTATGAACATTTTTAGGCAAAAAGTTTAATATATTTAATCATACACTTTCAGAAAATGTTCTTGTGAAATGTCTGCGTTTGATCACAATTGTACAACTGAAGGTTCCCACGCATTTCCCGCATAAAAACTCTGTTTCCTTTATCTCCAATAAATCGATTCCTTTAACGCAGATTTCTCGAAACTGTGACATAATCCAAAAGACAAGATCCACACTAATTTTAGTACCTTTGTCCAGGAATATCTCCTTGCACTATTTGAAGAAATTGGATGTTTTTTGCTTTTAGATACAGAATTGATTGCAAAAAGGAATAAAGACAAACTGTTGTTTCTTAACATAGGTTTCTTTTAGACGGTGGTAAAATGCTTTCATAGTGTCATCAGGTGCCACGTGCTTATAGACTTAAAACTTGAGGGAGATTCCATAATGGTTGAATCATCTGCAGTTACTTTTGAGTTACTGGTGGAATAAATTTGGTAATACTCGAGGGAATTTCAGAGCTTCAGACCCGCGGTTCTCAAACTGTGTTCACAAGGTCTTTCCAGAGAATACTGTTAGCAGCATTTATTCTTGAATGTATCGATACAAACAAGGAATACCTAGAAAATCAAAGTTGGTACCAATTTACGACATGCATTTATTGAGATTAAGTAAATCAGAAACAAATTTAAGTATAACACTTGAACCAAGCAAAACACTAGCAGCAGCATGAATCTTTCTGCATAGCCTGGGGATTGCCTGCCTCTGAGGAATTTTTACAGGCTATTAAAGCAGGTCGTTAAAGTAATCATGACGTAGAATCAGAACTGAGAATGCACATTTCTCCGGTTTTAAGTCCGATGTATCATGACTTCCAAGTGAATGTAGGTTTATCGTCCCTCTCATTCAGGAATAGAAATTAAGGAGTAATGCTGTATATTGTTAGTTAATATTAATGTTTTAAGAATGTATATACCTTTTGAATGCAATATTGTTATTACTACTGAGTAACGATACATTACAATAAAATGACAAATGTGATTTTATTTGTCTATTATCTTTAAATTTTGCGAATCGATGAATAACAACATAGGATTTTAAACTCGAGTTACATATTAGGGGTCCGCGAGAGAGAGATTTTTGAAGGAGTCTGCGAGCAAGGAAACTTTGAAAACCGCTTCTTTAGGAAACAAATCTTCACGCTTAACGAAACTTCCTTCTCGGTTATTTTGCGAGGCATCTGCAAGGAGAAAAACGCAGAGAAACCATGTACTGAGATATGTAAGGGAAACAAACCCATCACCTAGTTATAGAAATATAAATGTCGCTTGCAGTATCACACATCCTTCTAGAATGCAACACTGCTAAGCAATAGCATTATACATTTAAAGAAAGTGACTTAGAGCTTATCTAACAAAGGTGAAACATATCTACGTACAGCTATTCATTTTGTTAACTTTTTGTATACGGTGGGTAAAACATTCACTTTTCTCTTCCGTTTGCAAGTTATGCTTGTTTCGGTATTTATAAGAGAAACATAATTTTACCGGAACTGTAGCTAATCAAAAGTGTACCATCTAAACGCATCTTTTAAGCTCATTTAGTAAGTTGAAGCACCGTCAAACGTTTTGCATGCATTCGCGTTTCAATCTTGTTAAGTTATGATAACGAGCTTTTCTGTCTATTTCAACAGAAGTTTATCACCCCGCTCGTCACAGAAGTAACAACTTTTAAAACCGTTCATTAACACACCTCGCCAAACGTTTTATTTGCACCAAGGCAAACAAGTGAGTAGAAGCGGCATGATTTATGTCCGGTGTGTGTGCGTGTCAGGACTAAGAAAACGTAACCCCTCTGCCTTGACCTAGAATAAATGATCGTAAAACTAAACTGGAATTTGTTGTATTAAGATCTGCACACTCACAAAATGCTGACTACAGCTTATATCTAGCTATCAAGTAACAGCGGAATAGAACGTTTGTTGCGGAGTAGGTGGCCAGCAGCAAGAGCCAAAATAACCGTCTGAAGGCCCATGCTAATGACGTTATTGTTTAGATGATCCGACCCGGTGGCCGAGGTCGTGAAGGTATGAACTCGTGAGCGGGAGGTCTGGAGAGTCTTTTTAAAGGTTTTCCTCAGTCCTCATAAATGGCAAATTCAGGGAAAGTACCCTAAACCTAGGCCTGGAACGTTCCTCCCTTAAAAATTTCTCTCACAATTCATCTCATGTATTTTCAGTGTCCACCGCCGGATTTTGCCTCAGTAGTTAAAACGAGGGTTAAAATGGCTTAGATACGAGTTTCACAGACTTTACCTTTCCAGCAGTGATTCACTAACATCGAGAGAGCATTAAGAAGGGAAGCTTCTTGTAACGCACGACTCGTACGTTGTAAAGTTACGTGCAATTTTACACCACTTCTCAGTATCTGCTTCTTGGTTAATGAGGAATGCTCTCTAACTAGATGAAATTAAACGAACGTTAAAAATTTGGTAAACACGCTGCATTCTTTTTTTCTACAACTATTGGGTGATTTAATTTATTCGGATTTAACCGTCAGTTATTTGAAATTAATTACATTACTATTTCGGAGCAAGTTTTTGCTTGTATAATCAGCCACAGATTGATTCAGTCCTGTGAACGCTTACGAGAGACGCAGTTTCATTGTAGTCATTATCGCCACGGGTGACCGAGGTCGTTCAGGCGCGAATTAGTGAGCGGGAGTTCTGGGGTTCGAATCTCACCAGGGTTGGAAAATGTCGGGGAGGTACCCTAAACTTAGGCCTGGAACGTTTCCTTCCTTAAAAAAAATCCTTTCCGAATATATCATTTCATCTCGTGTATCATCAGCGTTTACCGCTTGTGATGCCTCTATAGCAAAAATGGGCGTTAAACACTGCTAAAAACCATTGTAGTCATTACCTGTTTATTTTACAGATTTTGATGGGAGCGCTGCACACTGTTTACATCCGATCAATGGTGTCTTTCGCATTACGCTAAAATGACGCCAGGGAAGTAGCTCGGCGCATACACAAAAAGTGTTCTGTTGCGAAATCCCGCCAGGGTTCCCTGGAGTCTCCCAAAATATCCTACTTAACATCTTGAAGACTACCACCACCACGATCATTGCCATTGCTATTGTTATTATTATTGTTGTTATGTAATCATTACAATGAATATTAAACCTTAGCAACACCCCAGGAACGCTCCTACCATGCAGGCCAGACATAAATCAAAACAGTGTCTGGCGTCCGCTCTTCTCATACAATCGTATGTTCAAACTTTTTTTCTTTGATGAGACGATGAGCAGTGCTAAGTATCTAAACGAAAAAATATTAAATTAACAAAATTTTTGAAAAAATAGAATCTTTATTAATTTTAAAATATCCCTACATTTTCTCGTGTTTTACAAATAAATCTCTCAGTTTCTTTCGAGTAAGAATATACTTATGAGGAGGGATTTATCGTCGCAAAAATTAGTATGACACGCTGCATTGTTAACGGCATAAAGAAAATGAAGTTATCATTAATTAAGAGTCAGGTAAAGCAGATAGAACCCTCCCCCCTCACATGTCAACTCGGCTCGGTAAGGCTCACGCTCGTATGTTGTCATCAGTCGGTTCAAAATAAGGATATTTATTTCTTTGGTATTCGGCAATATGTGAAAGATAATGAGTCAGTTCATTTGCAAAACACTGTCTTGCCAAGTACCCTTTTACCACCTCTACAATACAAACTGCGCTAACTAGCAATTACGCCATCTTTTAGGCTTAGTCTCCGTAAAATATGAATAAGTTCGATAATCCATTATTTAATAAAAGAATAATAATGCAATATTGCATCGAACACAACTGACATCCAAATTTCATTTCACTATATCTAGATTTTATCAAACACAAAGTATCCAATCACAAAGAATATATCCTGAAGTTCTCTGTCAAGACATACATTTTAAATTACACATATATGGTATAGGAAAAGTATAATCCATTAGTAAATTCTACTTAAAAAATCTAACAAGTATTTTTATATCTGAACTATTTCAGTGGCCGATTTTCCTCGCATCAGCTCATTACAGTCAAAAGACTTGGTTATGCTGCATGTTTTAGAAGCAGAGACCTACATGGGGCTAGATAATAACAGGCGTCAACAGTTTATGCATTTTGATAACATTCTATCTCCGGAAATGAGCATTAGAAAGCGGAACAAGAGTTCCAACGCTGGAGTGTTTGCGTCACTGTTATTAAAAAAATCCTACAAATAGCTCAGTATTCGCCCGTGCCTGATCTACACCATCAGTAACTACTTCAAGTCATCACAGAGAGAACTGCTTTGTATTCAACAGTGTTGTAAAACCAAAGCTGTAAAACTCTCCAGGGAGACATTGTACATTACAAAAAACGCAGTTTTCTCGCAACCAAACAAGTAAGAGTTTTACAGCCAGAAGAAATGTATATTTAACATTTTCTGCTCGCCTCTCATCGGTCGGTCTTGGCAGCCAAGCCTGACGTCATTTCCAGATCCAGCTCTTGTTTCGCATTCTTTTCCCGGCTGCGTATATCAAGGACAGCAGGTGAACGGTTTTACTACAATCGTATCTTCTAGTCTAGTCTAGTCTAGTCTAGTCTAGTCTAATCCAATACAAAAGCTTAAACATTTTATGTCATATTTTGATTTCCATTTTCTAAATGCTAATACAGGAATGGCCCAAATTCACATACTGGCATAATTTTAAAATTTGCTGCAGTATTGTCACATTTATTTTATGTATACCTTACCACTTTATCAGTAAATAATTATCATAACAAGTGCATCGTAAGTTCTTCCCTTAAGTGTGGTGAATTCACATAATTATGACTTATAAAAATGATCTTTTTTATTGCAGAACTTGACTTTAATCGAAAAGAGAGGAGGTAGGAATATCCGCTACTAACTGGCACGGAAGTTCTCAAGGACACAAGTGGTGAAACGAGATAGAGTATTCCCTGAAATTAAATGGAATCATACACGCCCTGGAAGCAATTTGTGTGCTTCCGTCGCAAAGACCAATGAGAGCATGTAGCCATCTGATAGCATAGACGAGCAAATATAACGCTTACATTTAAGAACTGGAACCTAATTGATATAAAACTGATTAAACATACAAAACGGCACTATCACTGCAGTAAACTGACGAATTTAGCCAAAATGTTTGATAAAACCTCTAAGTACAAAATTCTGTTTATATGTACACCTGAACCTGGATTAGGTCCACATAGAAATATTTTGAGTACGCCAAATTCAATTCGGTCTCACATAAAACAGAATTTAAAATTACTGGAATTACATATCTGATTGAGGGTTACTTACCTATACAGAACTCTGTAAAATTATGTAAAACATATCTAGATACTTTTCAAAATGCTTATTTTAATGCGGAATTCAGTAATTTATGTTATTAATGAATCTTTTTCTCTTACAATAAAAAAAAATAGGAACATGCCATTAGTAAACCATCTGTTATCCATGCTCACAACGGCAGCAGTAAAACGAACAAATCTTGGTATTGTTGATCTGCTGGCAGATAGTTGAATGAGATTCACGCCATTGCTCGAGCACTTTGCATACTAAAATAGCGTGCCCTGTCTCTATGACCGGTCGCTATAAGTTTATCTATGTAAGGATTTCTCGGAAGTTTTCTATTTTGAAAATATCTGATGAGCTGCGAATTCATTGAATTAGTCATTAAAAATGAAACTATTTGTATGGCACCTTATCTTATTTCGATCCTCGACTTCCTCTAGAAGTTACTATAGCAAGGAAACTTTAGTTAGCTTTATATTCTTAAAGAGGACAAAATTACAGATGATCAGCCCATCTCCTTCATCGTCAGTAAAACATTACTTGGGGGCAAAACGGCCTTCACCTTGTTCAATTGTGAAGTTCAACATGCCGTAAACCTACGGTTCTGGACCCAAGGTTTGAAGTCCTTCCGGAGGACCTGCGCTCTGAATTTTTACGTCACTGAAAAATCGATCGACCTCAGCAAAATGGAACCCCGAAAATATTTATACTGACAAAAACAAACGTAATATTAGAAAATGGAGGCATATACGCAAAGAACCTCCTCCCCTAAATTCTTAACTAGTCAAACTAACGCACCATCTACGTAAAGAGACATAAATGTGGCCAGTAGTGCAAAGTATAACGAGGGATAGTCATTAAACACAGATTTTTTTTTTCTGTACACTAGGTAAGGTCATGGTTGCTGTGGTCTTTTTCCAAATAGTTCCAATTCAGTTGTATGTATTTGGCCCAATGCGCCTGCCAGTCCTGAAAGACTTGCTGGAAACATTTTTGACATATCTTCAGAACCGCCTCCGCCTTCTTTGCTAAAGCCTTTAATGAACCAAAACGCTGGCCCCTTAGCTCATTTTTTGAGACGAAGGAACAGAGAAATGTCGCAGGGAGCTAGGCCTGGGCTGAATGGAGAGTGAACCCAATGTTATTTTTTCTGGCCAAATGTTGAGCAACAACGCTACAAACGCGAGGGCGTGCATTGTGATTGTAGAGGCGCCAACCAGAAGTATGCAGTTCGGGAGTGTCTGGCCAGGACGCTCAAAATTAACAGTTGTTTGCGGGAGACTTCATGTTGATAAACGAAAAACAATATCACCATAATCTTTCCTGCCGACCGAGCCACCTTTGCCTTCTTTGGTGTCTGAGAACCAGATGATTTCCAAACTGAGTTCTCCTGCTTACTTTATTGGTCGTAATGGTGAAGCAAAGTCTCATCATCTGCAATGATGGAATTAAGATATGCCTTGCATGCTCCGTTACCACACACTTAAGTTACCGACACACGTTCACCTGCACTATCTTCTGTTTAGGCGTCAGCAATCTCGGAACCTTCCTGGCACATACACGCCTCATGCAGAATGATAAACACACTACCATGGGAAATCTGAACGTGTTTCAGTCTATCTGGCAAGTCATCTGAAAAATTTAATTTCTGTTGGCACAGCAATAGTTAGTTTCTCCGTTGATCTTCCCGAACATGGTCTCGTTCACTACAATGGTTGGAGCATCTGGACAGCCCTACTTTGTTGATGAATCACGTTTCTCTCTTTGAACCGCCGAAATGCAGTTGATTGTGGCAGAACATCGTCGCCATATACCTGTAACATGCGTACATTTCCATACCGGAGTTCTACAGAAGGAAGCAGCATTTCACATCAGCTCAGTACGAAAGGACTGCCGCAGACTGCCAAGTACTTACTCTTAGCGGCGTTCAGTACTAAGGCGCATGGGCGTATGTTGAGATCTATTCTTATGAAATTTTTTTCACTGCCGTATTTCCTTTGTATAAGAAAAAATCATTCAGTCTTTATTGACAAACCCAAGTATTTATTTGTCGTATTTTTAGATAATGCATATTTTTCATGTACATTTTGGCAACAAAATGCAAGTTTGGAAGTTTTCTGCTTAATTCTGCTAATTAATTAGCATAGGATATAAACGTTTTCTGTTGGTAACCTCCTATATAGTGCAGTTAGTAAGCTTACGCGTCAATCTCCCAAATTCCCAATGTAGAACCACATTTCTGCTACATTCCGTCGATTGTGAGAGCAGATTTTCAGTTTTTAATGCTTGGTATATGGATTTAGCTGACATTAAGTCACCATGGATGTTTTCTCAACCCAAGTGGAATGCTAACGCGGCAATAAAAGACATCCAATGTTAAGCAAATGTTCTGTAAGAGTTGAATATTTATATTACAGAAGTTAATACCGAGCAGAGAAGTACAAACACGAGGACCGGCTATAGAAAATCGGCTAAAATATGGGCAACAACATTTACAGTATCAACATTTTCTCTTAATAAACAATTCCCAAAACACCCATTGTTGTGTTTTATTATATGAACCCGCTAAATGAAGAGCTAAAGGAAGAAGTTTCAAAGGGATGAGCTAATTTTGAAATATGGTAAGGATTCTAGAGAACGTGATAAGAAACCAGAAATTTTCAGCAAATCGTATGGCGCTCGATAAATAGCACCAATATAATAAGATGGCTGAAATGTGACTTATATGACCAGAGACCGCTTTGTCAATTTGCAAAAATAACAGCATGAATATTTTGCCACCTTATATAAACAATTTAACATGCATTTGGATGGTTTAACAAAGGTGCTATTTAGAAAATGTTATTTTGTGTCATTTCATGGATTCTATATATTTTTATTTCCACTTTCTTCAACATTCATAACACTGCTGAATCTATAAAGTCATGGGGGAAAATATTAGAATAATGTAGCGAAATAAACAAAAATGCTTTCAGAAATATAAATACTGTTGTAACTTTGTAAACTTTGTTAGTAAAGAAGAAATTCTGCAATAGATCAATTTAAACAAAAATTGCATCATTCTGACTTGCATCGTACAACAGTAAGACTACGTTTTTAAAAAAATATAATAATGTAACCATAAGTTAAATTTTAGAACTTAATAATATTTAAATGTTTTTGGTTTTATGTTTGTCAATTTTTTACACCTTAAGTAAAGCAGCACATCATCTATATTTTTATAGAACACTCAAAATAAATCAGAACCTTGCATATTTTACAAACCAATGCTGTCTTCATCTATTTCTTCAGATCATGAAGCCTGCATGTAATAATCTGTTCGTATGGAATCATCAACTAGTAATTTCCAATTTATCACGTTAAGCATGACGGCCGAGATTTTGGGCTGCAGGGTAATGATCAGGGAATTGTACAATAACGTTATATTTCTACATTTTTTAAAATGTGCTCTGAAAATGTCTATGGATCATTTAGGCCTGTTTTGCCATTAAAAACCATCTTTATTATCTGGCTCGTCTGGGTCTGAAGAATCAGATACAAAATTATTTATTATTCTTTCTTAGTTCTGCTTCTTGTTCACCAAAGTCAACTGTGACACATCTGTTTCCTCATAAATCACTTAACATCTTCCTCCAATGAACGAGCGATCATCACTTATTGGATTATTCACGCTAATACGTTTTCAAGAATAATTCATTGTCTACTATACTAAAGAAAGCTTACATATACCACTAAGCCCGGTCTATAAATAGCAACATATCGACCGACTCCACAACACCTGGGGCGCATATAGAGCGACCGAAAAAGTACGAGTCAGCTTGCAGTCTGCGCTGACATAACCCATACAGCAGTTTCCTCGACTATTTTAGAAATATTCACCTACCAACTTAATTAAAGGAGGTGACAAAATTGTACGGACAACCGCGACCGTCAACATTTTTTTAAAATAGTTAAGGAAACTTTTTATGGTTGTGTCAGCGCCACTCAATGGACTTTAAGACATAAATTCAATAACCTTGTAGGGATTCAATTTCAACAGCTTTGTAGCAGAACGTGCTAACCTTCCGCTTGTTGTGCTAACGTGAAAGAGATTTTCGCGGTGATTGATATAATCGAGCAGCGATATCACCCAGTTTTCCTCTGGTAAAACATTACGCCTCCATCTTATTTTCTTGACCAGATTTTTTATTTTAATTTAAGCACATTTATAGAAACTGTAGTTGTCAGGCGAATGGACCCCCAGTAAACTTTCTTGAAATTCTGCACGACACTAAGTTGCCGATTATTTTTTAAAATTTTACAACAAATGAAAATGCATTCTTTGGTATTAAACCTTTAAACCATTGCAAACAGAAAAATTAAATGCAACAACACAACAACTTATTACTGTTACGAGCCTAAACACCACTAATTGACCTTATCAGTGGCAATGTGCAGACTATCTGTGTGTGTGCAGCTGTGTTCTGCGAGCTTCGGTCCCAGTCCGTGTGCGGGGAAAAACAAAACGAAGATCGAATATGTATTCAGTAGCGTATTATGAATGTGGTTAATTTATCCTTCAAATAATTTATAAATTGAAGCTAAGCCTAAAGCCGAACATTTATAAAATAAACATTACAAGTTCTTTTGAGTGGTAATTAAGTCTTTTTGTGGTACAAGTACTTTTAAATTGAATATTCAAAATTTACCAATATATTCTACGTGAAAAGGGTAATTCCAACTATTCGAATTAAGAGAAGTGTCGCAACACTTCGCCGTTTTGTGTGTTACACTCGCATCACAATAGCATGTAGAAATCGACTGCAGTATACGTTTTTAGGTGACTGGGTAGTTAGATGGATTGAAATTTTTCATTTTTTATTTTTTGTCTTACAAAGTAGAACATTTCAGTTTTTCAACAATATATACATTATTATGACATTCCGGTGTTAAAGGCCTTTATATTTGATATTTAAAAATCGCGACAAGCTTACCACACCCACAACAAGCACTCCACACTGACAGTTGCACTAGTAATGTTGTTGGGTTAATTCTTTTTGGAATATGAGTGGTAAATTTTAAACTGTTTGAAAGAAAATATACATGGCACTAATGTGATGATAAATTAGAATAGGTCATATGCCGTAGAGGATGGGGTGCACCTCCGAAGATTGAAGAAATCACTGGCAGGAAAATTGTTAGATGAAAAGCCAATTTCCGGTCGAGGCAGACTCTCAGATCCAGAAATTGACCTTCACCAGCTCTACTATGGACTGGCAATAAGAACTGAAAAGACCGCTGTCAGAGACATGAAGGCTATTTGGGCAGTGTACTTTCATATGTCCACAGACTCTTCTCACACCATGGTTTGTGTCCTGCAGGTCCTAAAACATTGTGCAGATATCGGCGTACAGAGGTCCTTGGAGGTGAGCCCATTAAGCACACACATTGCCTTCCTAAAGCTGCGCTACTTGCAATAAGCCAGTCTTTGACGATTTCTGTAAAGAGGAACTTTTAAGAGGAGTGTCTGCATTGGTGATCTCCAAACCCCAACGAAAGCTTTCATAATGTAATATGGGAATGCATCCCCAAAACTACTCGTGTTTGTGTGCAACCAATTTAAGACTGTGTCCCGGATGCTGAGATCGCTTTTAATGATGGATACAGCAGCAGAATTAAAGAGTTGAATCATCTGGGGACAAGAGCTGGTAGCAACACGAAGACAGTTCTTCAAGAAACCGACAAACGATAAGTCATGGAAGCTGAAAAAAAGGCAGAAATGATGAACAAACAAGTCAGAGACTATCGAAAAGAAGTAGGGAGAGCAAAGAGAGGGCCAATGATGAGAATTATGGGACTGGAAATTTCTGAATTAGGGATTCTCTTATGTTTAACATAACATAACATAAATTTCCTATAGGTTGATATTTTTAATACTTCAAGTGCACTTTTCTCAGAAACCATTTGAGATATCTTAATGAAGTTTCACTGTACATTTTTATGATAAATACTACAATTTCCAGCAAAAATGATCATTTAGTGTCTTTTAGATTTTTGTATTAAAATTATTTATATTGCAAAAAGTAAAAACTTTTCTGAACATAATATTACAAAAATTTTCTTTAACGATTATTATATGACATATTGTTGAAATTTGTGCTTGAATTTGTAAGAAATTTTATTTACAACATATGAAAATTTAAAGTCGTCGGTCAACCACGCACCTGAAGAGTGTAAGAGTTAAATAAAAAAAGAAAATTAGTGCACAGTCATGAAAAAAAAAAAAAAGATTTAAAAATTATAATGTGAAAGTTATTATTTTCTACTATATGCTTGAACATAATTTTAGTTAGCTTTATATTGCTTTCAAAATTTCATATAATTATCTGTATTAGTTTGAAAAACACAGAAATACAAAAAGTGTATAATCTGAGCACTCAAAGCAGCCCTGTAACTTCCCAGTCCGCTTGAACAGGTTTGTTACAAACTAATGCACTGTCTGCTCCAAACATTTCAGAGACAAAATTAATAAATTTTTGTAATTACTTAACGTCATAGTATTACATATTGACAGAAAAAGATTGGTGTTTCATCTTTTAGATTATTTCTCTTTCGTTGGCGGTTTAAATGCCGTAGTATAAAACCTCAATTTGGTTAACGCTTAGTGCATTAAGCCGATGACTGAAAGGTTCAGTACTTTACTTTCCACCTCAACTTTTAGGGAAAGCATCAGAGCGAAGATTCTTGTAGCACAAATGAGTTCTGGTTCATTGACTCAAAGCTTAGCTCATAACTGCTCTGAGTAATTAAAACTACGGAAATAGACTCGCAATTTATAATTCAGCTACAAATTTCATTTGCTTTAACTGGTTGAGATTGCTACTAGGGCACCATTTCTGTTCTGAACAACACTAGTGTGTAAAATACAGTTATTCTATAGGCTGCATACAAAAGAGGAATATTATTATAGCTTCTGCTCCACACATTTAAGTGAACACACAGTTATGCGACAACTTTCCTCATGCCAGTCAAAAGGTAAAGCGCTTGTTATCTACACCTCGGGCAAGTTTTCCTAGATTGTTCTAATCTGTAGGGATAATACGCTTATGAATAGGTTCGCAGGAAAACAAAATGGATAACTACTAGTAGGGTAGTACTGGAGTGACCTGCACAGGCAGATCAATTCCTTACACACAGAATCATCCGGCTCTGCTCATCTTGAACACAAGACTTCCCAACTGTTCAGATTAATTTATTAATTCCGTATCTAAAACAGATGGCAGTTCCAGCAGTTAATGCATCCTATCCACAGAACGCCCCAAAAGACTGGATATATTACAGAGCTATGAATTAGGAACTTACGAATATAGGACTTAGCAGAAGAAGGGCGAAATCTTGTGCACAAATTGAAAAAAGTGCGGTTTAAACTAATTTTGTTTGTAGTGGAAGTAAATATGAGATGAATTCTCCTGCTAAATAATATGAAACACACATAAATGTGTTATAAATATTTTTTTTCAATGCTCAAAAAGAAATAATAAGAAGGCTGTTCAGTTTTACTCATCTTTCCGTACTCGGTTATATTCTTATGGTGACGGGACCGGTGTTTTAGCCCCAATCGTGACAAATCAAAATTACTTTTTAGTATGTATGTGTTATTGTGGGAAACATAATCAACAAGTTTTAAAAAAGGTTCGGATCACTTAAATGATTTTTCTACCAAGTTGCATTGAAATCGCTCTGGTCTGGAAGGTTCCTTTGTAAGGTATCTGAAGGGGTCGAAATCCCAGGAGCAGGATTAGGGATTACCGATTATTACATCACTACATTCCAAAGTTTATTTCTAAGCCAAGCATCGACTACAAAGAAATGTGGTAATGGTACAGAGTGCCACAGTGTAAATGCCGATTCTTAAGTGAGCGAATTTCAATCTTTTTCCTATGCCGCAACAATAAAATAGAAACCAACTTTTCTAAAAAGTAGTAGATAAAAAAAACTATAAGGAGTGTTTAAAATTGCTAGAAAATCTATTAAATTAAAAATTGAAAGTTAAACGCAGCTTTGAAACTGTTAAAAGTAATTATTTAAATTTGGATTCACATGGTGATTTTAAATTTATATAAAATGTACCTTCTCTTTACTTAAGATTACGATGAAATATTCGCACGTATTTTATGTAACATTTCATCTTATCCAAGTTTTATGAAACATGGAATAGCAAACGTAACTTTAACCTTTTACAGAAAGATTCCATTATGCTACTTTGAGTAATAAATATCATAAGAGATTACAGTTTTAAGTAATAATTACATTTATATTATAAACACACCTGCACAGAATACACTATTGAAACCACATCCTGAATTCAGAGTTTTTCTTAAATTCACCTACTCAGTAAAAATCTTCGCTTTGCTTGATCACTGGCTAGCTACTCTACAAGTTCACCCATTTGCATCTTGAACTTAGACTTCTCTTACCGATGCGCTCCCAAAATAACATCACTAAATATAACACCTGGTCCGCATGCAAACTTTTAGTCAAACAAACCCCCAGCAACGATTCAGGTTTTATTGATTTTGCATTATTTCACTACTAGTGGACTGCATTGCTTCCTAGAAACTAACATTTCGTCAGAGACTTAGACAAACATTAGTATGAGTGCAGCAGCGCTTATAGCTTGTTTGCCTGAAATGCCGCTATATGGAAATCTGACCGATGCACCCACTGAAATGAGAAACATCCTTCCTTCATGTAGGTTAACGTGCCACAGTTAAAGAAAATAGTAGTGCAAATATACAGAAAGCTAGGAAAATTTTCCGTTATAAATAATACAAGATTTAATGCTTCTGATCATTTAATTTCCCAATGTATTCATTAAATGTATATATAGAATTGGACAGCTGCCAAAAGGTAATGGTGCGTGTCTGAATTTTTCTTTACAAAATGCTGAATGTCTACTTTAGGAAGAGAGAGAGAGAGAGACACGCCTCTTGACTTCCAAATATATTTTGTTTATACCGCTAATTTTTCATTGTTTTTATCTCAATTGCAATCAATGATTTTGAAAATCAGTCATGCCCATGAAAACTAATTATAGATGAAGGACAACAGTTTATATCTCTTAGTATATAACAGAAATGCGAAAGTATTGTTTTCCAAAATCAAATCAGTTTGCTTTCTCCACATGTTATAACTTTTGTGAAATAATTATATACTTTGCAAATCCTGATTTCGTACAAAGTTATACATGAAATATAAAACATATCGAAATATCAACGCAGCATTTTTATGTTAACTTAAGACTTTGAAGTTCCTCTGCAGCAGGCAATTGAGATTGCTCGGTCATGTTTATTACGCCAATTGTTTCAGTTGCATTTCTGCACGAAGTGTTAATACTATCTACTAAGTATATGTGTATTGTGAAGTATGCCAAGAGTTATACACTAGAACAAAGAATATTTATTTATGATTATGTGCAAAAGAATGAATACAAATACTGTAGGAGAGAATTTCGTGCTATCCAGAAGAAACATCTCCATCGGCAATTGTAATTTTCAGAATGGTGAACAAAATTTTAACCCAAGGAGTTTTGATTGATGAGAGGGGGGGCGGGAGAGCAAGAGATTACTGTTAACAAAGAATAACCTTAATGAAATGGATTATCGATTAGATAGTCTCCTCGAAAATCTTTAATTTGCCTCGCAAGTTGGTATGTGTGTCGGAGGTTTGCATCAAGCCACTCAGCTGCTTAATCTTTATCCACATAAAATTACTGGTGTACCTGAAATAAAACCCGTGGAGGCACTTAAAACATTCGGGATGATGAATTGCGACGAGTGTCTCAAAACCTTTTCAAAAGGATTCAGGCTTATCACACAGCTGGGACCAGTATTTCGAGCTTCTACTATGATGGTGAGCGCAATATTAATTACCATTTACTACTAATAAATAACGAATGAAACACAGAAAAATTGCCCTCACTGCACTCCGACAACATGATATGGTTTCCTTGAGGTGGTAGCCGTTAAGCAGCAACCGATTTCCTATTACGTAGTGGATTGAGGATCCTGTATATACATGATTACATGAAATTTTAATTTTATCTTTCATTGCGGTAGCCGTGGAATATTCTATACAATATCCAATATACACATGTTAATAAACCAACGCTTTTATCACCAATATTGCATCCTAAATGCACAATTTATTTAGAATAAACTGCTTTTGTAACAACAACTGTCCCTAAGGACTAAGCATATTATACAATAAACTTTAAAAATATATATGCAGAAAGAAAAACAAAAACAAAAACAAAAAGCAAAATAACCATAG
Organism: Metallyticus violacea; assembly: GCA_030762175.1. Classification (NCBI taxonomy): domain Eukaryota; kingdom Metazoa; phylum Arthropoda; class Insecta; order Mantodea; family Metallyticidae; genus Metallyticus; species Metallyticus violacea. The sequence goes on along the minus strand of CM060846.1, from coordinate 115,072,410 downwards.
GAATAAAACAAAAAATATACGTAGCAGATAAGATCAGTTCTGGTATTTTCAGGTTCTTCTCATTATGGTGTTTTAAAATCCCAGAGAACCTTAATGGCAACGATGGAAATGTCGCAAATAAAGACGACATTGTTTAATTGAAATTACCGATAGAAGTTTACAAAGAGGCGAGATATTGACACCAACCACCAACCATATATTTTCTTTGGAGTTTAGATATTCCAGATAGTTTGGGACGGTGGACTCATTTCTGTGCGAAGAAATAAATATCAACAAAAAGTACAGGAAATTAAAAAGGTATATGGGAATTAACTAATGTTTCTTGCTGCAGAAATTTTCTGGATTATGATTTCTATATATTGAAGACCGCATGCAATTTTCTTCGTAGAAGTGCAAAAAGCAATTAGCTATGTATTACCGAACTTTTGGATATCTGTAACTTCTTAGGTTTATCGCAACTTTTCTGGAGTGTATACATGAGTGAATGAATGAATGATTAGTGTTTAAAGCCCATTTTTGCTACAGAGGCATCACAGGTGATGGACACTGGTGATACATCAAATGAAATACAATGAGAAAGGATTTATTTTTAAGGAAGGAAACGTTCCAGGCCTAAGTTTAGGGTACCTGCCCGGTATTTGCCATTTATAAGGACTGAGAAAAACCTGGAAAAAAACCTCAGTCAGGGAGGACGGTCCTGGCGGGATTCGAACCCCGGACCTCCCGCTCACGAGTCCGCGATTTAACAACCTTGGCCACCCGTGGCGGTTTCTGGAGTGTGATTGCATGTCTAGTAGTGGAGGCACTTTCAGAGACATTTTATACCCTTTAAATGCGGGTGATTTTTCCTTCGCGGGACCGCTTCACATGTAGTTGGTCGAGCTCTGCAGATTTTGGCTCGTTCCCACGCGGACGTGTTGTGTGACGTGTTCATTAAGTGGCGTAATACAGTGTATTAATTGTGTTTATATGGCTCAACTCATGCACTATATTCCAAAGGGCATTTATTCATAATTCGTACATCGTACAGAAACACCTCATAATGTAGGGAGATTGCTTTAAAGGAGCTTCTCTAACATTCAAGTTCCAATTCGAAGTTCTATTCACAGATTGATAAATAAATTTCGTGATATTTACTCTTCATTAAAAGCGTACACAGCCTTCCGGCCGGCCGCACACCGCGAAACCAGTTACGTAAAGGATCGTTCATCCCGTACTGCTGCATTGGCAGTAAAAACACACACACACAAAGCCGCAGTACCTACAAGTGACACAAATGCACTGTACTGAATATTTTACATTATACGTACAAGATGCCAAACAACAGTTGCAATATTGCCATCTGGTACAATGATGTCTTGCTCAGTTGGAAAACAAGTACCTCCTGGACAGATATATTTTCACCATGTTGGAAGAATGCTGTAGGGAGTAAATCCCAACTAAGATGCAGATGAGTGGTTTTGAGATTCGTTGATTCAACATAACCTTTCAGGATCAGTTCATTTTAGGTCTACTGATTCATTTTCATACACAGAATTTACAGCAGAGAATATCAGCTACAATATTATTCTTTCTAATGTCTTGCAATTACAGGATATGATAAAAACAGTTATTTAGACAAAATCTTAAGACGTCATAGCATTAAAGCCGTAGCTATGAAGCACATTTAGCAAGAGCTGTTCTTATCAGGGGAATATGAAGTTAAGATGGCTAAAGAGTACTTCTAATTTCCACACAAAGACAAACTGGAATGCTCATGGTTAACCAAGGTAATGATCCCAATGCAAGGTGGTACAAATATGCTCTACGTAGTATTATAATTGAGATAAGATAATTCTAGTCTAACTATTCCATCTTGAACTATGTAGAAGAAATCCTCAGCGAAAGTGGGTACAAAACCTCAAATGCCTTCAAAAATATTGATTATAAATTATTAGAAGGGTGAAGGAATAACAGGAAACCGTTAACCAAATATGCTGCATTGGATTTTTTGAAAGTTTTGTAGACAAGAGTTCTGGAACATTTTAAAAAAAATCAGGCACAAACACAGCACAGACTGTGTGCGTATAAATAAATCTTACGGTTATTGCACTTGACTGCAGATAGCCCCAAGCATATTAAATTATTTTGGGCACAGTCGAAGTACATACATTTTAAAAGTTATATTTTCCTTCTCTCTCTTTTGCTAGTTTATGTGACGTGACACGCTACATACTCCTTGAACTTACTTCCATGTGTCATCAACGCCAGCAATACGAATACGTGTTAAACAAGGTCTTATTCTTCAATGCTACTGTGCTTGTAAGGAGATTATGCCCTCGTCTTCATTCTAGTAACCGCACTAAGAAAATATTATTATCCCAAAATTGGTAAGTTATGGTAACTGTTGAGAAACCCGAAAACTGCTTTCGCAACTACCACTGCACGGGTCGATTACCCATGTGTCATCCATAAGATTGAGTTAGTTTCTGTAATACAGAAATAGGATTGCTTTAAAAATACAGTCTGTGAAAAAGCTATTCTTGGAGTTTAGGAACGTAACTTCAGAGTTTGCTTTGACAAGCGTTGTGTTTGTGTACCTTCAAAATACCTTCATGGTGCACTCGGTTTGTGTCCATGTAAATTCAGTCTTGATAGTCTTGAGAAAGAACGCGCTGGATTCCCAGGACGCCTGCATACTTGACTCATTCAACAAGGAGATATTTTGTTAAGCTTACAAATAAGGCAATTATGAACACTGCCAACTTATATTTTCAAAACTGTTTAACTTTGACATTTACCTGTCGTTATCAGCACATTATTATGCAATTTAACTAAAACACGCAGTAGTTTAGAGTTAAAAGTGTGATTAAGCAACTGTCCCGCAAGTTTTATTTTTTATTACCGTGACAAGCTTGAATTAACTTGCGCAAGCCTTAAGACATTTACTTAGTTTCAAAGTGAAATGGATATTGGAATTTGAGTCTTCTGCAATGTTTGTTTTTGTATATCTACTGGTTATTCCTATCATTATTTATAATGCACAATCTATTTTATTAAGTAACAATTTCACTGGCTTTTAATTAATACACATATAAGTTAATGACATATTTAATATCGCTGTTTTGTATCACAGGACATACGCCAACATCTAGTACATTGAAAACTAGGCCAGTAAGTCTGCTTGGCAGCTGTACGGCCAGGCTCGATCCCCTGTCGGAACATGCTTTACCGGAGATTAACCAATTGCTGTAATGGGGGATAAGAGATAACTTTATATCCAGGCCTATTTGCACTATTATTTCATCCTATATCACCTGACGAACGTTGAACGCCTACAAAAAGAAAGGGGGGGGGGGGGAGAACGAATCTGTGAAGGCATGCAATACAGAATCATTAGCAAGAGGTCGTCTCAATTACCCCAATTTTCGCGAGCATCAGAGTGTTCAAAGCATTGCGAATCCTATATCAATAATGTTTAAGAGCTACAGATTGCATTATCTCATGCAACATTACATTTGCCTCCTCCCTTAGCAGCATGTTTTTGTAAGCAGCAAGTTCATAGGTTTACAGCTAGTCAAACCTGTAACCGCATAACATGTTTCATATGCTATAACTAGGTAATTTGTATTATAATTCTTAACAATTTAAACCACGTTACGAAGGCTGTGATTTATCATAACAAAGATAATGTTTATATGCTCTCATATTTTACTTTAGACCTACATCTTCTAATTAATGTTTGGCAAAACGTTTCATAGCTTTCATAAGTAATCTTGAGGACATAAAAGTGAATAACACAAAGTGGGGCGGAAAAAGGCATTCCGAAAAGCAAACATACCATCATTAGTGCTTTTTTGGAAAATTTTGAATGGATACATAAATCATTACTTTATGTAGCAATAGAATTGACTCCAAACCAGAAGGAATGTGGTTAATATCACCGATACATTCTGAAAAAAAATCTTATAAAGAATAAAATAATCGTTTAATATATTTTCATTAAAACAAACGAACAACAATTGTGAATATAGCTATTTTTTTTCTCTTTTATTGCTATATATACTACGTTAATTTAGACAACAGTAAGAGCGCTGAAAGAAGACTAGATTTGGAAGAGAAAGTGAACTGAAAAATACATAAGCCCGGCATGTAGAAAGATAAAAGGAAGTAAATGTGCACGCAATGGGCTACTTTCTTTGACCTTATTGATAAGACTAGATAAATTTAACTTAAAGCTGAGAGAACAAGATATTCTTGGTTTGCATGTCTACAAGGTCTAGCAGCAAAGCGACTTGCCCATTGTATGTAGGCACTAATCCCTACCAAAGTACTTTGTTTTCCCTCCAAGGAGAGTCGGAGGCCCTAGCAAGGACTTTTATTGATACCAAGATAACCAACATCTAAGTGAAGCAGACAGGGCCTACGCAAATAATGGCAACGACTCTTATTCCAGGTCGAGATAATGTTCGGTCTATCTTCTAATATTACATTCGCAGTTGTAGGCGCTTAGATCTCCAAGACCGTAGTACAAAATTTGTGCTAGGGCTTTGACCAAGAATTATTCAAATTCTCTTTTTAAGTGTTTTTAAAACATTTCATTTAATTTCAAATATATAATTACAAATGTTTCCAATTCATTATATTGTTATTGTAATTATACTTATCTTTAAATAACTCAATGTTCATCTTTTAGCTCTTTCCTTACTTCTGAATCGCTTAGCGTAAAAAGCCCCACAATGCTGAAGGCGGCTCAATAAAGAATGGTAATATTTTTACAAGCATAATTTCTCGAGCTAGAATTTACTATATAACATTTTGCTACTTTAATGCTTCATGCACACGTGTTATTAGTTTAATTTTTGTCACCTTCGATTCCCGCCTATGAAAGGTGTACAAGTTAAGACAAGTTCAGTTCCGTCTACAACAAAATTTCAGCTGAAGCCTGTTACAGGAGGCCTATAGAGAGTTTGTTTTCCCCTTTTCGAAGACGCTTTAAAATGTTTGAAGAGGGAGACAACCATTTTCAAAGAAGGTGGATTCAGAATTTCAGTTGGTGCTCAAACAGAAGAAAGCATTAACACAGCTGCTGTCATTGTGAGACGCATAACTAGCAAACGCTTTTAAGATATTCCGAAAATTTCACTGGGTACTACCCACACATTGTTAGTTAACAGTACCGGAAGATGCAGTTCCTTTCCTAATCACTGCTTATGAAACTTGGCTACATAATTTCAATCTTGTGAGCAAACAGAAAAGCTCTATGTGGAAATCTCCACCATTGTCTTCTACTGGGAAAGATGTGTTCACTTCATTTTGCGATTCTCAAGAAAACATTTACGAGTACGTCATACCTGCACACACAACTGTAACCAGGCAAAGACTTCTCTTTTCGTGCAACAACTTGGATGCTGCACCACGATAAAGACACGACCACACATTCCATTTGTTATTGCTGCATATCTCTCGAAAACCAATGTGAGGCGTGTCTCTCATCCTCCGTTAGGTCCAGATTTAGTCCCGTGTGACATTTTCCTTTTTCTCATATTGAAATACCTTTATGGGAGGCATTTCCCCATCATCAGAAGTCGTGGCGAAGGCTGCGTAGGCGAATGTGAAGGTATGTTGTCAAAAATGATCATATTCCATTGAACAGTCCTCGTAAATCCTGCGACAATGCATAATCATGGTGTTCTAACAATAACCATTAACCACCGGCGCATCAAAGTTTCCCTAGCCATAGCCAAATTTTAACACTAATTCTGCGAATACAACAGCACTTCAAAATAAATGCTTTCTAAAACCAGTGGGCATGGCATGTTTGCAATATTAAAACAAACTGCTGAATTCTGCAGAGACCTGAAGGAAAAAGGCAAATAAACTTGCAACTCTAGAACCTATTTCCTTCGTCCGAAAAAAAAGATTCCAAAGATAATAGATCTTTAAGCCGCACACTTACAAAGGTCCTAAATAGCTCATCGCCAACAATGTTTTGAAATTACAGACCCATAACTACGCTGTTTAGAACCCAGATTTGATATATAAAATTGTTTTGAAACTTTGTGAACAATCTATTGTTGATGAAACAAGTGACGTCAATGTCAGAGCTGATTTCTATAGTATAGTGCGACTGAAATTACACCGTATAAGTTACTGGATATACACAAGAATAGAAGTCAGTTCACAAACTTTGGGAAATTTTGCGTCTGTTCTTGTTTATTTAAAGGAAAAGTGATCTAACAAGAACATTTAGAGCAAGTTTTGGACTATTTTTTACAACTTTTTGAACAGTGTTTAACGCCCATTTTTACTACTGAGGCACCACAGGCGGTGGGCACAGATGATAAGTGAGATGAAATTATATATTCGGAAAGGATATTTTTTTTAAAGGAAAGAAGCGTTCCAAGCCTAAGTTCTGGGTACCTCCCCTGCATTTGCCATTTATGAGCACTAAGAAAAACATGGAAGAAATCTTTTAGAGAAGACGGTCCCGGCGGGATTTGAACCCCAGGCCTTTGACTCACGAGTCCGCGCCTTAACGACCTCTGCTACCCGTGCTTTTTTTTTTTTTTAAATGTCAATCACTACATGTAGGGCAGAAAGATAATTTTCCTCTCTAAGGCAACTGAAAACAGTACTACATTTGGAAAAACCTGTCTCAAATCCTTAGTAATTTTAGTTGTCAAAATCTTACTAATAAATTGAATAATGAAGATGTGATTTACAATTTCATAATGCGCAAGGAAATATGCGGACATACGATTGCAAGAAAGAAGTGATATACTCATTGTATTCAACTCCAAGAGGATATAAACATAATCATGGAGGTACTCAAGAAAAATAGCCTAAAGTAATATAACAGTCTAACTTTAATGTTCATTCTCAGTCCAATCTTTGCATAGAAAAAGTAAAACAAATTGATTTTGAAGGGTCTAATAATTTGAATTATCCGATATATTAATTACTGTAGTATGGATGGACGAACAGCTGTAAAAATTATTTAATTTCAGTTTTCAGTTATTACCGAAATATTAGTCTAAAACAAATAATACAAGCTGATAGCGGTGTCTACTACAACACTATCTTGTCAGAGTTTATAAGTTGACAGGATCAAATATATTTTGTAAAGAGCAACGAGTCAGATGCAGTTTTTGCCATTATTATTATTATTATTATTATTATTATTATTATTATTATTATTATTATTATTATTGTTTTTGTTGTTGATGTTTTCTATATTTTCATTGTTGTATGTATTTCCTTGTATAATATATAGCAATCATGATTAGTGTATTACTTTGTTATATAGACAAAATTCTTGTAGCTTAAGAAGTGCCCGATGCCGTTTGCCTATAGTACAACCTTTAAAAACAATAGGCTGTCACTTATTGAGCTAGAGACTACAGTTTAATGAAAGTTGTGTATGTGTGGGCGTTAAAAACCACGCTTGGGGTGAATCATCCAAACTGCCAGTACCTTTAAACCCCCTGGCACAGTGAAGACCGTTCTTAAAGAATAAATAAAGAGCTAATCAGACCGGCAGTTTCAAGTTAAGAATAGCCAGTCAGGGAGCTGTATTCAAACTTAAAAATGTAGAAGCGCCTTTTGAAAAGTTCTGCCGGAGCGTCCAAACAGTGCAGATTCAAACTCTGTATAAATGGGCTACCTTCAGCCCGAGCGTCACTCAAGTTCCGATCCCGAAGCCGGCAGGCTGTGTTCTCCTAGCTCTGATTCTGAAGTCTAAGGCAGTGCACATTCTAGTTACAATTACGAAGTCGGCAGGAAGTGTTCATTCGTTGGGAAGTCTATGCGCTACAACACTCAGCTTATTCACTTTGCTCAGTGCAGTTAAGTCTTATAAATTCATCATTGTGCTCTAGGAATATTCTACATTCATACGACTAACGACATCGCACTTTAGTAATTTTGAAGTGATTTATTCAATAAATCGTAAAATCAATCTACTTCTCGACAGGTACTCATTTATATCAACAACACCTCCTCCTATCCTATTGACTCAGAGTCAATAAAACGGGCAGATTTCCCCGAGATATCTATTACTCCTGCATGGGACGGGATAGTAGATGAACTACAGCAGCCGAGGCATCACACCATGACAAGAATCTACGCAGTAGGAGGCTACTTACTGCTGGCCCAAAAGACGTCGGCCCCGTGCCTGAATCGTCACCTGCTTGGGGCAATCAATTACCGACCTGACATAGTCACATACCTGGCTCAATAATAGGAGCCATTAGTTACACATTTCTCACACCCAATACTGTCTCATATTTGACTTCATCAACGTGTGATGGCCTGCATGTTAGACAGTTTTCGACTGTGTTAGTCTATGATATCTGACTGCGATTGAACACACAACAACTATACCCAATTTGGTAGCCGTACTTTTGAACACTTTCATTAGCAGTGTACATAAAGACAAACACTAGCTCGCGGCGAAGCATTTATTAAGGCTGTAAGACTGAACCCACTAAAATTAGTGTGTTTTGTGGCACGTGCTAATTACTATTGACAAATCGAACTTATTTGAACTAGTGCGCTGTCCGTGACGTAATTAGATCACCAAAAATACATTTGAAGGCTCAGCCTACCTTGCGCAAGTGTAGTAGCAATTATTCCAGTCACTCTTTTAGGGAGAGATAAAGCGGGATCTTTCATGGAATTTTTGTTACTACATCTTGTCCTCTTTTGGGATTTTGTATAACCTGAAGCGCAACATACAAATGCTATCATTTTAAAGTAAATGTAATCTTTCGCTATTTTTGGTTGTATTGTGGCATTATGGAATGATGCAATTTGTTAAACTTAAAAGTAAAATACCATTCACAATAACATTATTTGTACATCTCATTCATAAACTCCATTAATTGTTATTTTAGTTTACTTATGGTCACGAACTATGTAATAAGTTGGCAACCCTTCATTTATAACTATTTTTCCTCTATTTCCACGTAACTATCAACCACAGCGGAATGGCGCGGTATCTTACTAGGATTATAAGGAGAAAGGGACGGTAAATTGTTCAGTCAACTGCGAAGAATTCACTTCAAGAGTAATTAATGTATTTGCACAAAAAGAGCTGGAGGATTGAGCTATTTAGAAACAAATTAAGGATTAAACATACAATATGAACTTTTTAATGCAGCATAAACTTTCATTTTAATTATTACTTACTCGTACATTATTAGAGTAACAAACATGAACATTTTATTATAACATTGCAGGAACACTTAGGTGGTGTATTTAGCCCATGTCTCAGCCTATCCTACACAAAAAGTCGCGCTTCGTCATCGGTATATTTTTTAAAAATAAACGTATTCTCAAAAGCTCTTGAACGATCTGTACTGATCATACAAGCCTTTGCTGACTTTACAAATTAAATAGCTGTGATCCTCTCACTTCACGCCGACTTCGCCACATCCTGGAAGTAACCTACTCCAACTCACTTAGTACAATGCAGTTGATATGTTGCTATAATGTCATAGTATGTGTGAACAATTATATTTACTGAAAATGACAACAGAAAAAATAAATTCTAGTCGCAAAGTTGTGGGATACCTAGTGGCTGTTGCGCGCATATAAAGCGAAATAGCAGGAGCAAATGTTATACAAAACAATGAAACACTACTAACCTGGAAAGCAGCAGAGCAATTTAAAATCTGTTTATGCGTATCTTCGTTTTATATGTTTGCGCTGGTATCCTTGTTCCAAAATATGCATAAAATCTGTTATTTTTGTTGTTCCAAAGTATGATAAAGAAACAAGTTAATGTGTTCCATATACGTTACAAATATACAACGAACAAAGTTATTGACGGCACGGTTTAGTGCTAAATGGTACACTAATAAGAATAATGGTGGATGCGTGTGACATAGGGCGATATCACCGTCTGTGCATACATGATAAATCCCACTCATTGTATGCATTTTTTTCTGTTATAATATACGGATAGAGTAGACGTTTTAGGGGGACATTAATGTACGACACTACAAAACTATCGTATTTTGTTTAAATTACCTTCAAAAATCATATTTTAGAGCTACATGCAGAAAAGTTTGTACAAATGCTTATTTTGGTAAAATTTTTAAAATGAACTAGAAAAAGTTCAGTTCATCTATTATTGTAAACCATTGTGCACAGTGTTATATACTATTGAACATTTACCATATTTAATGTACCCTTTCCCAAAAACTAAGAGACACAGCAAAGTAAATATTGGCTATTTGTAGTTGAGAAGAATGTTGATAAACTAATTAGATTTTTTCATTACGTTTCATGCAAAATAAGTAAATAAAAATTGGCAATACTTTTATAATTACTAATTTTTTATAAGAATGATGTTGCATTTTGAAATTATTGACGTTTACTTTGTTGTACATGAGAAAGAAGCACAAGAATATCATTGGGTTGACTAGCTTCTGTAAAAAGGTGCATGAGTAAAACTAAACTAAAGGGGGAAGAGAGCTTTCTGATACTTTTATGTTTGTCCTTATTCCCTTTGCTATACTTTCTTTCCTGACACTTTTTATTACTGTGAAACCTGCCAATTGAATCCTTGCTTCATTCACATACCAAGTCCCAATATTAGTTCCCATTTTCATTAGAACTTTACTCATATTTCTATCACTAAAATAATCTACTGTTTCATTAACAGGTGCATCTACTATTGGGTTGGATGTACAACATGTCTAAGGCATCCATTCCAAATCAGGGAATTCAGGAACTTTTATATTTTGGGGTTTTACATGTAAATATTCGCAACTTCTGGGTTGCAGAGATCACTGTTTTTCAAGTCAGGCAATACCGCCACGGGTAGTCAGGTCGTAAAGGCGCGAACTCATGAGCGGAAGGTCTGGGGTTCGAATTCCACTACGACCGTCCTCCCTGACTGGGTTTTTCACGTTTTCCTAACTCCTCATAAATGACAAATGCTGGGAAGGTACCCAAAACTTAGCCTGGAACGTTTCCTTCCTTAAAAAAAAAGTCCTTTTCCCAATATATTCTTTCATCTCATGTATCATGCAAGATGACTTAGAAGTTTGTTACAAAAATATTTCTACGTTCAAGTTTTCTCCCTCACTTAGATACCACATGCAGCTATTACTTGGGTTTTTTAAAATGCTCACTGCTAGAGCTTCCAAGAACAAAACCAAGATCAGCATTTTTCTACTTCAGACTTATCCGATTTTGGAGATGCACCAGCTTTATTTCGAAAATATAGTGAAAAAAAAAACAACAACAACAACAAAACAAACAAAACAAAAACAAAAACAAAACAAAACAAAAAAATGACTGCAAATGAAGATTTTCTTTGCATACTACTTACGGTAAAATTCACGTTGTATTTTAACAAACTTCTCCGCATTTTATTTAGAACTGTGTAATTTTGCCTTAATACAAAATAAGTTTTATAAAAAGAGTCATTCATTCTTAATATCCCGTTTTCGTAGAAAAATTATCGCCATGCCCACACCTTACAAACACTTTTTTTTTTTTTTTCGTAATAACAGTGTAAAAAGGACGGTTCATTATTTACGGATTTTCTTTTAAGAGGCTTGAAATTTTACATAATTTTAAAACACTTGAAAATAAAAGTAATAACAGTGTAAAAAGGACGGTTAATTATTTACGGATTTTCTTTTAAGAGGCTTAAAATATTATACAGTTTTAAAACACTTCAAAACCACAAAGAACATTCTAAGTCACAAGATATTTATTCAAAATATTCGTATTTCATCTTCAAAAAATTATTTTAAGTACATTAAACATAAAAGTAAATTCCAGTATTGCTAACTTGTATTGCTAAATATTGGTTAAAAAAAGAACTTTCAAAGGGAAAATAAATAGATATATACATGTTGTAATATGTTTTTATGGTGTAAACTTTCAAAATTAAAATTGATTGTATGTAAAAAAAAAAAGAAAAGAAAAAGAAAGAAAAGAAAAGAAAAGGCAAGAAGAGAAAACTGCCACTAAGTTGTGATGTTTGAGCATTTTGTAACGAGATATTTTATTTATTTACCTTTCTTGTGTATAGTTTTAAAACTATAATTTTTAAGTAACGAATAAATGGGGATTGCAGTTCTGATTTTAAAACTTTTTGAGGGGATTTAAGTATTTCATAAGTTAATATTGCGAAAAGGTGCTTAATTCATAACTTAGCTATTTTATTACTCGTATGATAAATATGTTAAGAACATTTCCGTTTTAGCCCCAAATTTTTCTTGAGAATTTGTAAACCGTTACATTTTGCAACATTGTCGTATTAGGTAAAGGGTATCGGTACAGACTTACGAGATCCTTATTATGACCCATTACTTTAATTTTCTTACTTGCAGTTGTCATTTTACCTAGCTTTAGATTTTTTTTTTTTTTTTTTTTTTTTAACATTTCATTAACAGCAAAACCTTTTTCATTAATTATTAACAGTTCTTTTAACAAAGACAACAACCCAAAGCTATCATTAATGAGGTAAAAATAGAATGTTATATCCCTCCGACCTAGAATTGGAATGTTTTCTTCTCTGTAATAATGTTCTTACGCAAACCTCAATCTGCATTACAATTTTATGACTAAAAATGTAATACTCTCGTTGAATTTTATTTATGTAAAACGAATTTCAGACACATGCCACCGCCACGGTTGACAGAGGTCGTTAAGGAATGGACTCGTGAACGGGAGGTCTGGGGTTGGAATACCGCCAGAATCGTCCTCCCTGACGGAGGGTTTTTCCAAGTTTTCCTCAGTCCTCATAAACGGCAAATTCCGAGGAGCTACCCTAATCTTAGGTCTGGAATGTTTCCTTTCTTAAAAAATGCTTTCCCAATTTATCATTTCATTTGATGTATCACCAGTGTTCACCGCCTGTGGTGCCTCAGTAGTAAAAACGGGTGTTAAACACTATTCAAAAAAAGGAGACATGTCAAATGGAATAGGTATTTCACTTTTAAAAAATATGATTACGAATGCTCTTTGCACGTTGTCTTCAACTGAAATGATTACAAAGCATTTATGGCAGATTTAAGGGAACTTGGTAATGTTACGTAAAATTAGGTCTACATTGTATGAAATAGTGGCTTGATAACATTAAAATGGCATATAAATAGAAAGGAAAATAGTGCGAAAATGTCTTCATTTGGTCAAAACTTCGTGAAAAAAAAAATGAAACAAACTAATGCATTTATAGCGTTGGAAGAGCTGAAATAGCAATCTTACCTGTTGATATACACATAGAAAAGGATACATAAAACATATTTTTACTGAAACAGGAGAAAGGTAGAAACTAATTATGCGTCAATGTCAACTCTTTACATAAATTAAGGGCGATTCTAGTAATCGACCAGAAAAAAATTCCAAATTTACTGTTAATACGAGCAATAAATTAGATAACTTGTGCTTTTCTCATAGAACAAGTACATGTTCATTAATAAAGACGGTATGAAACTAAGCGGTTTTTATGGTTTGTAAAGTAATTATGCCATTTCCTCTATTGTGCGACTATGAAACATGAACACCAGATAAATGGACAATAAATTGATGATGAAGCGGGTCATGGTATTTAAAAATAATATATACGGATTTACAGAGTAAAACGAAGGTGAAACGTCAATGCACGCAATGAATTGGCAAAAAATGATTAAAAAATCCGGTAATATCCCAAACAAAAAGTAACCATGGAATGTCATTTAAGAGGTAAAACAAGCTATTCTACAGTGATTAAATTACTTGTATCACTGACAGAAAACTCTATGATAGCACGTGGACTCCGTTCTTTGGATTATGCAAATTCTACTTGCTAGAATGTAGGCAGGTCTAGATCCCATGGCAGTGTTCAAGAGGACAGAATACGCCTTTAGAAGCTCTACCGTAACGCGTATCCCAAGCTAGTCCGTGTTGAACATCTTCCGAGAACACACTGTTCAACTCCACTGTATTATTTGCGCCTTATTTCCCACAATGATTTAACCTTCAGATACAAAGTGCTTGCAATCACTGCCAAGACAACCTATTTTAATCTTAGTGATGGTTATAAATGTGTGAGTGGAGGTCAGTTCCAAAACAAGCCACGCGCGCGCGCAAGGCCTTTGCCAAATGCTTCGCAAAGACTTGTGGACGTATTTTTAAAATTATAAATTAATATTGAATTACCCAGGTATGCAAAGCTATCATCGAAAGTTGCTTTTCATGCAAGTGCAGAAGATCGGCTAAAATCTCATTAATCCGGAATTCGTTAAAACTGAAATCCCTTAATATACACATGGACAATTTTAATAATTATTTATGATAAAATGTTAAAAGTGGGATTTTATTTTGTAATAATAACATCACATATAAAGCGTGTATAATACACGTTTAACAACTTTTAATATTTATAACGAACAAATAATTATATACGTTAAATTTAGTGCAGTCATTTCGAAATGTTTCTTATTTAAAAGAAATAGTTCGTGTATTTCTTACTAGGAGCAGCATGGTAGAAACGTTAGCTAAATTTCTGCACAACAACAACAATAATAATAATAATAATAATAATAATAATGCTACTAATTTTGTGGCAGTAAAATTACAAGTTATATTTTATTTATTATTAATACATTTTCTTTATATATATTTACTAGAAATATGTTTAAAAACACAATTTTCTCGCGCTGAAAGAAGTTATAGTATGCACTTGGGCATGCGCAATGATTAAATAAACTGTTATTGAGTTCCTTCCAACCCATTATAGTTCCTTGTGCAAGTGCATATTAAAAGTTTTTATTATTAATTGCAATGTTGCCTTATTTTGAAATCGTTGTGAGGAATGCAAAAATAATAAAAAAATAACATGTAATACGTTATGAAACATTTTATTTGTATTCGCATAAATAGATTATTAATCATTACATCCCGTACTAAACCAAATTGGTAACACTGAAGTATTAACATTTCTGGATCAGAATGCCTTATAATAAAATAACCATTTTAGCATGAGCTGTCTATAAAATTGATAATACATTTAGGTTCGTTTTATCTGCCTACATAGTATACAGAAGACATTTCGTTATTTCCAGGAAAAATGATAATGCCAGGCTATTTTTATTCCTCGCATCATTCTCTCTTTCTACCTCCCACTCCATTAATGCTTCTGACCTTTGTAAGGCGCCCAGTTGCAGTAGAAATAGTACAAGCATGAACTTGTCGTTTTAAAGTTGAAAAGACACACCCAGTGCACCACGTCATTAAGCAATCCTGCAAATGTATCGGCAAAATTACCACGGAGTAGTCTACACTGTAAAAAATGTTATATAATAGAAAGAAATTTCCCTCATCCGAGTTGTATAAGGTTGAAGAGCTTACGGACCGAGAAGATAAGCTTCTGAATATGAAATCTCATAACCTGAGATTAATATTCTTCAGTTTCACGGCTGCAATAAACGACACAGTCGTAAACGTTTCATATTGCCGACAGTGAAACTGAAACTAGTTGTTATTATGAAGCACTGAGCAGACGGTGAGTTTTCCATCTAAAGAAGACAACGATGATCCAGGCTACTGCATCATGAATGAAAGGAAAAGTTGGACTATGTAAACAATAGTATGAGCTTTTCGCGGCTAACCTAATTTCAAAAATTAAATTAACTGAGGTTAAGCAACATTTGAAATGTGCCAATTTTGTTGTACAAAATGACAATAAAACACTTCTACATATTATAACCACGATCAAACAAGGAAAAGCATTTGGTAATATTGTAGTTTGTTTCTAACATTATCAAAGTGTATAGTACAGGACAAGTATTGATGGTCTTTTACTCTGGAAACAAGATTACAGGCATCCAACTGTTTATATTTGCTTTTAATAGTGTTCAACGCCTGTTTTTACTTCTGAAACACCACAGGCGGTGACACTGGTGATACACCAGATGAAATAGTATATTGGGAAATGTTCTTTTAAGCAAGGAAACGTTCCAGGCCTAAGTTTAGTGTACCTCCCCGGCATTTGCCATTTATAGGACTGAGGAAACCTGGAAAAACCTCAGTCAGGAAGGACGGTCCTGGCGGGATTCGAACCCGAGACCTCCCACTCTCGAGTCCGCACCTTAACGACATCGGCCAACTGTGGCGGTTTTATTTATGTTAAGTTAATACGATAAACCTAAGGAATGTAGTGCATCAGAGCTCGCTGTTAAAAACAACAACCTACTGCGTCTCTGGGAATTTTTTTCAGTACTGTTTGGCGCTAACAGAGATCCGGATAGAAGTTAAGAGTGAATAATGTACAACCTGAGCCCCAATCGTCGTTCATTAACGAAGTTTCTCTGTATTTCCGTCCTAACTAATGTTATAAAACAGGTAAAGTCGTGCAATGTGTGCCGACACTGGTAGCTCGATTTTCTTTACTATATATTTGAGGTTATGGACATTACTCTTTATATGAATGGTATCCAGCATTTGTATCACAAAGTATGATGAAGCTCAAAAGAGTGAAAACACTCTCTCGGGTAGTTTGTTTCTACCGACTTCCTTGGGAGTAAGCAGGTGTTCCGCTGCGGGTCAATGTTAAATGCAGGCATAAAAGAATCATTCACAAAATGCTACTGTTAGCAAAACTTGTGAAAACACTATGTATTACAGGGCAAATGGCTTCAAGGGGTAACGGCTGATTATATAATAGTTTAATAATTTAACACCTACCATAAATAATTTTTCAGTACGATTTGTTTTATGGATAGCACTTGCTAGAAGTTGTCATATACATAACTCTCAAAACTTACCTGTATTAAAACTATTGTAATATTTAGCATTAGGCATCATGCTAAAACAATAAATGTAAAACTTGTAGTAAACTCTGCAAGGTAACAGCATGAAGCTCCAAGATCTCGCACAGCCGCATTTCTACAATTAATTTCTAGTTGTCCTAAAAAGCGGTTCTCTCTCGCAAATATGGCAGTTTCGGAAAGCCAATTAATAACAAAGCACTGTTTTTTTGCGACAGAAAAAACAAGCTCACTGCTTGCTACGAAGTTTATGAATCATCAGTCAATCAAAACAAATAGAAATGCGGTAAAGACGCCCTTTAACTACCAAAGAAATTCCTTTAACATGCAAAGAAAAAAGCGTCTAAAAATAAAGAACATTTTTGAAGAAGCGAAGTTTGAGAAACTGCGGGAAGCAACAAGGTGAAAAGCATAATCTGCGATTAGTCCCTACAGGACGTGAGTAAATCTCCGAGAAAATTCAGCTTCATTATACATCATGTTCGATGCTAATTTCCTGCGCCCTTAAAAGCAAAATGTTCAAGATAATTGGACAATCTCCACTTCTTCAGAGCCAGAGTCATTGAATCAAGTGATTGTGTGCTTTCTAAAAGGCTGGGCTAATGTCCTTGAAGTAAACAGGCCGCCAACTGTGGCAGTGCAGGGGACTTTCTAAGAACGTAACTTCCCTCTGTGTTAAATAATTAACCTGCCTACACAAAAACTGGAGGACAATGCATTTGCGGATATACAGCGCTCCCTTGGGCCGACAAAGTGAGGAAGCATGGTCTGTTGGGTCTATTCTACTTAGCGAGGAAGCCAATCTGACCTTGGATATAACCGTTTTACTGCCGCTTTGTCCAACTTTTATCTCCCCGCTTGGCCTTCATTGCATATCATGTCCTAATAACCTCGCAGTTATATCCATCCATATCAAGATAAAAAATACATAAAAATTAACATATCTTGTGTAATATTAGTAGCTACTTACGTTGTTACTACATAAACCCTTTACGGCACGAGTGAGATATTTACGCGGTTCACACGGAATTTCGAAATTAGTACTGTAGGGGCACTTTCGTAGTGTTATGTTTCATATTATATCGCATTACTTTATTTTTATTAAATATTTACTGCACCCTTAACACGTACGTAGACTTAATCATTACAATCCATAATTGCGGTCATTCAACGAAAAGTTGAAAGAAGGAGAGTTACGAAGTGAGATTGCAAAAGAAATACTGCACAAATATAACTAAGCCACGCAAAAATCAATGCCAAGTAACTCAAAATAAAGACATGATAAAGAATACAAAGAATTCTGTCGAGTGAAAAGAAAGTTAACAGGATGCTTTGACAACACATGTTATAGTTTTGGTATGTTATGTATTAAGTACCGACGCTTAAACTGGTGATTTCATAACATTTCGTGAATGCCAAGAGTTGTTCTATGCTATGGTCTAAGTATTCAATGGTCAACTCGTTATTTTATTAATTACTATGTCGCATTTCCTTCTTAATTGACATTCCATATTGATTTATTAAGACTCGCCTCCCAGCAGAGACCCAAGGCAGTGTAAACACAGTAGGGACAACTTTTGTCGTCACCTTTGATGCTATTACTGCATAATCCGGCTTAGGGTCGGGTGTGCTTCTCAACGAATCCATCTGCTGCTGTCTCCGCAGCATACAAAGGTGTTTAACGAACAGCTAGCTGTTAAAGGTGGAAGTTTCAGATTAATTAATTAAAACATTAACTGTAATGAATATGCACTTTTTCTTTTCAAAATGGACATGGATTTCCAGTATGTGTCACGAAACAAAACGAAATTATGTGGAACACCACATTTAAGTGTATAAATTGTCATTTCTACTCTGGTTTTCGGTTTCCCTAGTTTATTGTTGGTTTCTGAATTGTTATGATCCAGCATTTTACGCATGCCTATTTTTACTTTTATTATTTTCTTCTAAATCCCCACTTTATTTTATTTTCAGCTTAGGGAGTAAACGTTCTGTTTGGGTTAAGGAGAGCTTGCAAGCTTAGCTATTTTAAATGACTGCAAATGAATGATTTCTGATGATATAGCATGTTTTAACATAACATACATATTATTCGATAATCATTGGAGAAACAGAAGTATATCGTAAAGAGACGTGAAAGTTGTTCTGCTATCTGTATAATGTAAGCAGCATTTTACTACCCAAGAACAGTTAAACTATAACAATAACAGGCTCGCGCTATTTATTTTACTGTCAGTATTAATTACTTTTTGGTGGACTACTTTTCAGTGTTTTTAATATTTTGAAGTAGTGAAAAAGTATGAACTTAAAACTTAGTCAGAATTATTCACAGAAATTCGATTCAGCATCAAAAACTTTTACTATTGCAGTAACCTGCGAAAGCAGAGAAGTATGTGTAGACTTTACTTCACAGCAGAAGACAGTGCCAACATAATCGCCTACTCGTTACTTAAGCATTAGCATCAATAGTAAACATTTCGGAATACTTTTATTCGGCAATAGGAAGTTTTAGGGTTTCGATAGCACACACGTCTAATTTGTTTAATTTATTAAACATGTTCTCAATTGGTATTCTATTATGCCATCTCTTATAGTACTGTCAATTTCAATGCACATTCAAAATTTGATCCAGCGAAATTTCCAAACCGTACTACATATACTGTGATACCAGTCTTTCAGTTATAAGGAAATTGCTTTATGTGAATGCACTAGGTTTCTCACGGTTTATTTATATGCTTGTAAAAGAATTACAATAGAGTAAAGTTACATTTTTCGTACTCTTCAAGTACGGAAATATTTTAAATTCCATACAGTATAAAATACAAATTATTTATTACTTCATTTAAAGGGAATTAAAAAAGTAAGTTTCCAATAGGTATCTGCGCTTCACTAGACTCCAAAAATATTTGTCACACATAATTTGTCACTCTTTACGAATAAACTATTTCCAACCGTGATATGACGTTAGAGATATCGAAGGAGTATCAGGAATTTACAAAACCTGTAACCGTTTCTGCCAAGTAACATCAGCTAATACCATTAATCCCATTCAAACATTCGCCGGAATTTGTTCGGCCAGTCGGTTGTTGCGTACATGGCTAGCAGATGGTTGACTGGGACGAATGGTAAAAATAAGCAATTTATTAGCCTGAAAGTGCACTAAGAAGTACACTCAAAACTTAAACATGTATCGGCATGTTCCGACGCCAGCAGTGAGCATTTGCCATATGAGTAAGTGCTATAAATAGAGAATTATATTTGGCCTGCGTCCGCAGCTAAACGCAAGCCGCTTGGAGCCAAGGTCACGCAAGTCGCAGTCATTGTTGATGACCAAATTCCCCTCACCTTTTCACTCGACACTCAAGTAATAGCACGGACATAAGTTTTATTTCATATCTTATATGAACATATGACTTAGGAATTGTTTAAAATGATATGCGTCTGCAGTCACACATTTCTGATAGTTCTGAATTAAATTTGTATTACTCACTGCAACTTTGCCTCCATAATAATTTCAGTTTTTGTCCTGATATTTCTTTTCAAGTTCTCTTCAATTTAAAGTTTATTTCTGTAGACTAACACATTGCAATTAATAACAATGGGACATCAACAGCCTCTAATAACAGTTAAGAACAAAAACGTTTAGTTATTCATCTCTTAATCGCAAACCGAGCTACTTATAACAAAACAAAGACGAAATGATGCTTGGTCTCGTAACAATTAATTGCAGCTATATGAAAAAACAATTTAAACGCTGCAGCGCTGTATAGAGGAAGAGAGGCCCATAAGGGTGGCCGAGGTCGCTAATGCACGAACTCGTGAACGGAAGATCTGGGATTCGATTATCTCCAGGACCGCCCTCCCTGACTGAGGTTTGTTCCAGGCTTTCCTGAGTCCTCGTTAATAGCAAATACTAAGACGGTACGTTAAACTTAGGCCTGTAACGTTCCCTAAAAAAATCATTTCATATTACGTATCTTTAGCATTCACCACATGTGTTGTTTAAGTAATAAAAAACGGGTTGAAATATTTAACCAAACACAGCGAGGTTATTGGAAATATGTCCTACAGAGTGCTGCTGCGTAATGGGAGAAGGCAATCAAGGCCTATTATGCACGTGTAATTGGCAGTTTGTAGTTAGTTTGAGGGAGGTTTTGTCAGTTAGAGGTTGTAATTTTGTGTTACTAAGCGCTTTCATTGTGTGTAATTGTTCTTCGGTAGTTATGAAAAACGGATTATTATGTACGATACATACGAGATAACGTTCTTAACAGATAAGTGGTAAGGCGATTCGCAAGATCGTGGAAATCGTGCGTGTTCCAGGTAGAGAAGTTTTTCGCAAACTTGTTAAAAAGTGACAGGATCTCTTAATGACAGGAAACGTGCTCCCAATAGCCGTATTTTTACGAAAGAAAAGTTAAATGAAATGAAGGAATTTCCTATCCAGATGCCAGCAATGTATTGTCGCCGAGGGGCATTACTTTAAATATATCTTATAATACAATTAGTGGGTGGTGATAGTTTGAAATACAGTATACACCGCCACGAGTGGCCGAGGTCGTTAAGGCACGGACTCGTGAGCTGGAGGTCTGGGGTTCGAATCCCGCCAGGACCGTCCTCCCTGACTGGGGATTTTTTCCAGGTTTTTCTCAGTCTTCATAAATGGCAAATACCAAGGAGGTACCAAAACTTAAGCCTGGAACGCTTCCTTCCTTAAAAAAAATCCTTTCACAATAAATCATTTCATTTCATGTATCATCAGTGCCCACCGCCTGTGGTGCCTCGGTAGTAAAAACGGGCGTTAAACACTACTCAAAAGGGAAAAAAACAAACAAAACAAACAAAAAAAAAACAGTAT
Source organism: Metallyticus violacea (assembly GCA_030762175.1). Classification (NCBI taxonomy): domain Eukaryota; kingdom Metazoa; phylum Arthropoda; class Insecta; order Mantodea; family Metallyticidae; genus Metallyticus; species Metallyticus violacea. The sequence goes on along the minus strand of CM060846.1, from coordinate 115,050,798 downwards.
CATTTTATGCTTTCAGTAAAAATATAAATACTAAAATAAAAATACCAGCTTTGCGCGTGACCACTCTTACCTGCCTTTTTCAGGTTGTGTCGCCCTCATATGGCTTGTTAAACCAAATAGCTATGCTGTATAAGCTACATGTAAAAATTCCTAAGCATGAACATTTTTTCTACAAGCACATCAGAACATTTTTAGAATATAATCTTTCAGTTTATAAACATTTTGGAGAAAAAAAAATGACTTTAAATAGCTGCATTTGGAGGGTTGTTTTAACAATGTACGTACATAGCAAATAATTATCAAAGTTATAAATCTGCAATTGTGAGTTATTAGGTATACTATGTCTAGAGTAACAAACAAACCCAATAGTTATGTCGTGGTAGTTTTTGGAAAGAAACAAGTTAATGAATGGGAATTGTGTATATGCAGTAAACCAATTGCTTCACCTGTAGAAGTAAGTAGCATTCTTTTTGTTGAAAATGCAATGATACAGGTAATTCTTCTTCTTATTGTTAATATTTTGGTTCTTCAATGTTCAAAAGCTACTTTGCGATCATTGATAAATTTTCTGAAGCCATACCACACTCCAGTTCTGTTCAGTTCCCTTCGCTTACGTTACATTGCAGTGTAAGCGGGAACTGCAGTTTCTCTGTTTCTATCCGCTATTTGGGCTAACATAGCTCATGCTGTCTTAGGGCACTCATGAAGCGCAAAACAGTGTTTGGCTATAAATCTTAGTTAAATGCTTCAATATGAGTGCATTATGTTTATTATTCTAGAGTAAAACAAATCTCGCCCTCACATATAGAAAATAACCTTACGTTTCATCAGTTAATTGCTTTCTATGTCTGCCTGCACTTTCTCAGTCAATAGGAAATTTCACTTTCTTTTGAAGTACATATATCTCCATGTGCAATCAGTGCCAATAAATTCAGCCACTGAACCAAAGAGAATTAGAAGGCTGAAGAGGAATAAATATAGCATTTTATAGACAGTGCAATATCACTACAAGTGAACATAAAATCTTTTTTCCTTTCTCTCTTTTTCTAAATAATCATAAGTGTAAAAAAAGTCTTGTGATACTAACAATAGTTTCATTTTAACAAAGACACTCTTTTGGACAAATTCATTTTAAAGGAGATTGCTCCTTTAAAGAGCTAAATTGTTTTGCAAAAAATATAAAGAGCCACCACAGTGGTAAAAACATTAATTTATATGGAAAAAGAAAAAATTTCAGCATTTTTTATACTGTGAAATAAGATGATGATAATAAAGTATGCGAAATGTAGATAAGAATTGTTTACTAAAATATTTCATAAGACATGCAACTTTTAGCATCACGGCATTAAAGGGAATGTTCATTAGAGCATATGAATTTATTAAAAAGGAATATTTGAATCCCATACAATCGGACCGGCCTTAGAGGTTCAAATTTACTTACACGCTTGTTACAATTTACAATTTGTATGACTTTTATTTTTAAAGCCCATGCAAGAGCATTATCTCCTACCATCCAGAACATCTTTTTTAACGTTATATTGTTGTGTCATTTCGGTCACTATTTTTGTGTGTTTATATATATTAACTAAATTGTTTTGTTGGCTTTTCGGTATTGTGTGGAGATTTTGGAGCCGGTCAACCTGTTTTTATTATATACATTATGAGGCATTTATAGTGTCACGGCCATTTTCCTCCGAAACGAAGGGAAAAATCGAAAAATGCATCGTGCAAAAATTTAAAATGTTCACGATGGGACAAAGATAGGAACTTAACTCGTCCTTGAAATGCAATTCTCAATGTAATTTCAAGGTAAATGAATTTTTTTCGAATTTCTTTTCCGAAACGGAAATAGCATTCAATTTTCAGTATAAAAGTTCTAGTACATCTATCAGCTAGGGATAATAGGGGATGTGATCTTGGACAAATAAGACAGAAAATGTTTTTACTCACTTTCACTTTACAGACAATTCACGTACAGTACAGTCATGCCCATAATTCAAACAATGTCATGTTCACATTGCAAACAATTTTAATACAGTAAATGGTCGAAAGTATTAAAAGTATTACCATTAACTTGCATGCATTTCAGAAAACGTGCTTCAAAAGATAGACGTACACGTCTCAACATTTCTTTGATGATTCATGCACATAATTTCATCATTTTTTGACGTAGATTATCGGGTGTAGTTAGCACTTTTTCATAAATTTTATCTTTAATGTATTCCCATAAGAAAAAGTCTGAAAAAGTGAGATTCGGGGAGCGGGCTGGCCAATGGACAAGTCCTCTGCGTCCTATCCATCGACCAGAATACTCTCTGTTTATATTTATTGAGTTATAACTTTGTAACGAGATGGTCAACCATCATGTTGATACCACATTGCAGCCCGGTCCATAAGGGGCACGTCTTCAAGCAATACTGGACGTTGTAGGTCCAAAAATTTCAGTATTTCTGCCCATTAAGTTAACCTTCAATGAAGTATGGTCCAATTATCCCAAAATGCCAAACCAAACATTCACGCCCCATTACCACTGATGCTCTACTCCCCGTAACCATCTTGGATTTTTAAATGTCCAATAATGCGTGTTTATTATTTCACTTCAGTATGATTGGTGAATGTCGTCTCATCAGAAAATAAAATGGTGGAAAAGTTACCGTTTTGAATTTGTAGTACAGTCCATTGGCAAAATTCAACACGCTTCTGAAAACCATCCCCATGAAGGGCTTGATGTAGGCTAATGTGATATGGATGGCATTTGTGACGCTCAAGTATTCGAAGAAAATTCCTTTGACAAATTCCCGAATTATGTTCCAGTTGACAGGAACTAAGGTGAGGATTAGCGGCAATTGTAGCTAATAGAGTGACTTCCGAAATTTCCCCTATAGCGCTTCTCATTCGACGGTGCGACATCTCCCATTTCGGGGAATAGGTTCGCAAGTCGTTGAAAATTTCTAACAGATGGCTGCTTTCTTTTAGGATATTCATCTCCGTTCTAGCGTTCATATGAGCTTTGCCATAAATGTAAATCATATCCATCCTCTCGTTAATCGTGTGTCGAATATCAAAGATTGAAAAACGCGGTGAAACTGACTGAGAAGTGTCCTTTGAGGTTTGAATAGGCCATGATGAGCACTCGTTTGTGTACCGATGTCAACAAATGAACATCTGCGTATAAACAAATGAGTTTCCTTCATAGCAATAACAAAATAAAAAGAGAGAAGTGAAAGTGAGTGAAAAACGTTTGCTGTCTTATTTTTCCCATATCACCTCTAGCTGGTAGATGTACTAAAACGTTTATACTTGAACTTTTTCCATTCCCAGAAAAGAAAATACATCATTCCGTTTGAAAAAAGCAAGTTGGCCTTGAAATGACATTGGGAATGACCGTTCAAGGACAAATTAAGATCACTAATCATATGTTCCTCCATGAGCTCTTCAAATTTTGTCTAAAGCACTTTTTTATTTTCCCTTTTGTTTCGGAGGAAAATGACCGTGGCACTATAAATGCCTCACCCCATATATATAATACAAATGGAAAAACATTAACTCTTGAACCAATGCAACTAAAATAGCAAGAACTACAGGAGGAGAAATGGATAAAACACGAAAATAGTCACAATTTTCACTATATATTTTAAACAGCACGAGCATATTGAGTGTGTATATAATTAAAACACGCGCGCACATACATACCATATATAAAGAACAGGTTTGACTTACAATATTTACATATTACACTTATTTACAATAATATAGTTGTACAATGTATATACCGTGACCGCCATTTTTTTTAGCCAATTTAGAATATTCGTAGTCTTACACTCTTGTTTTCGATGTCGGTCCTGGTGGTGTAGTGGTAACCATACTTGCCTCCTGAACCCAAGATCGAGGGCTCAATTACGGCCAAGATCGATGGATTTTTTCGGGCGAAAAATTTTAAGTATGGTTTCCTTCGGGAGGGAAGTAAAGCCATGGGTCCCGTGTCGTACATTTACGGCACGATAAAAAACTTAATGTCTGAAAGAACAGGCCTATGAGCAAAATTTGTGGGCTGTTTCACGCCCTGATTTGAATTGGACGCTGATGACCAGAGATGTTAGTTATAAACAGCGCCAGTACATAAACCAAAACAACAACAATCTCTTGTTTCGATTAGCTGGCTCTACACGACAGATGCTGGAAATAGAGCTGAAATTGCAGCGGATTCTCTCCCTGGTACGCCTGGCTCGCCTTTCTATTGTCTCCTTGTGTACAGACCTTTGTAGTGATGGAAATTTCTTAACATTTTCCGTAAAGAGATTTTGTACTGATAAGTGTTTGAGGGCCGGCTTTAACACATGAGCTGAAGCCACGCAGGTGTAAAACGTCAAGGATAAAATAAATGACATACAAAATTAGCTTGCTTTTCAAATTCAGAGGTGCTGCGGAGAATAACGGCGCATAATTTTAATTGGTGCCTCCCTTTGCTGGGCGATTTCTCAGGTGCGTGCACCATAGGAGTTTACGGTCCATGGCTTAGGTAATTTACTTGTTGACGGCAAGGCAAGTTTTCATTGTGGAAGTTGCATTTTGTCTGTAAAAGCGATGAACTGACAATTGCTAGCGTTAACCTTAACCTTACGGAGATAAGGTCAAGACGTAAATTTGTCAACATAGCGTTGCATTTTGCGCGTACCTAAATGTAAATTTTTATTGTGGTTATAAATTGTGCATACATGGAAACCTTCTGTTTAGTATCCGCGGGAAAGGCATTTTCATTTGTGAATAGCATGCGCCCTTGCACAAACGACAAGAAGAACAGTATATCACCATCACGGCTTAAGCACTTTGTTTTGTTCCGTCCCCATTAAGATCTGCTGACCCCACCTTAATCTCAGACATTTCTTCAACTTTTGGTATGTACGAGTGTATCCAAATGCTATTTATATGAGACGCAGCTTTCCTCCATTCTCAGCTGCGGTGGCCTTTTAGGCATTGTGTTACTCCATTTATCTGAGGTTTCATTTCTCTTACGTTCATTTAATGTTCTCATAGAAAATCGTAGACATTTCATTTCAGAAGATTCTGTAAGCTTTCATTTCCTATTGAGGCAGTCCACGCCTCTAATCCATAAAGTGATATGGGAAGTGGCACTGATTTATAGAATTTCAGCTGAAATTCTCCTTATGGTTCCACAAATCCATTACTCTTTATACAGTTTTTTTCTTGAAAAGCTTTAAGCAGACGTATCCAGTACCTTGAAGATCAAACACAAGAACTTACTTGAAACTGGGCAGTTTCTTTCATTCACATCACCAGTTTGTGATTATGACAACGGATCAGTTTCCGAAAACGCATTAGCAAAAGATTAAATGCAATTTATTCATTAAAGGTACTATTGCCGATTTATCAATTTTTCATTGGCAATTGTGTAATATATTACAAAAATTTAATGTCCAGGCTCTGTGGTTACTTAAATGAAATGTAAATAAAGTTGCTTCAGAGCTGTATATATATCTTCTAATGCTATTGCTTTTCCAACTTAAAAGTCATTACAAAAGAAAAATAGGCAATAACATGACAAGCCACAACATACTGTCCTTCACGTATAAAATTAAATATATAAATTAATAATTACGAAAATGTAGAATGTAATTTTATTTTATGCAAAGTTGATATACCAGGTGAGTCAATTGCTCCTTTTTCTGAAAGATACGCCACCCTTTATGCGGCAATTGCGCTTTAATTCCATTTGCTTTGCTTACCAATTATTAATTAACGTTTTTAGATAGACGAAGGCTCAATATTCAGAAAAAATGCGTTGAAGGGGAACAAGGTATTCCACGCTATAAAGTACAACTCACAAACATAAGACTTCTTTACTGAGACCTGATTCGATTTTACAAACTTTTACATTTCAGTATACATAAACACACAACTGAGAAAATGCCTCTGATAAAGTAAATCTATCATATTGTCCAGTCCAGTGGACAAAATCAGTTAAAAATAAAATGCGTAATTTTGTAATTTGAGAGGGGATAGGTACGACAAATTAAAGACAAGTCTATATGCACAACAGACGCTGTACAGTCAAGACACACAGATTATTAAAAAAAAGGTCTATTTAAAACTTTGGTGTAAACTATGACACGTACATAGCCTAATACCTTATGTAGTTTAAATAATCATGTTAAAAGGTCAAACAAAGGATTAAAAGGATATATCAGACAAGCAAAGAATCGAGATGGTTCCGGCGTTCGGTCTAAGGTTGAACCGAGAATGTACTATTAGTCTAGCGTTCAAGTGGGCTAGTGGAATTACGACCGTTCAGTCAGTTATACCGATATCATAATACCGTCATTTTAAGAGCCCCCGAGTTTTTAACAGAATTACTTTTTTAATGATTCATTTTTGTAAAAATTTTGTCATGGAAAATAACACCTAAACATAAACTGTAATTTAACGTAGCATTCTGATTACTTATAGGCATGTTAAAAATGAGGCCTCTCTGTCCCTTGGACCGGTATTACGCCACAAAGTTATATTTATAATGTCGACATCTTCATTCCTCAGGCTGAATTTGTGCCAGTCTTTCGCTATGTATTTCGACGAGTACGCTGATTGCTCCTTATCTACGGAGAGGTGAGAGAGTGAATGCACCACAACCTCAGCTCAGGAGAGATCCAAATAGACGGCAACCAACAGCACCGGAATGTTGAATGACGTCTGCGTGCAACAGAACAGCGCCACTTGAAAGCGTGCCTCCTGTTAGGGAGACGCACCAGCGACATCTGGGGTTAATGCGGAAGCTGTTCTGAAAGCCATTCTGCATAATCCGCATACTAGACAAGCTACATAAATACATGGGCAGTTGCACAAAAGGTCAACGTTAGCCAGTCTTCTGTGGTGGGATACTGCATGCGAATAAGTTTCATCCGTACCATTTGCACCTAAACCAGGAATTCCACGGAGAGATTTCGAAGCTCGAGTGATTTTCTGTGATGGATGCTAGACCAAGAGGCAAATGACAGAATGCTGTTTTCTGATGAATGGAGGTTTCACAACAATAGGACCGTAAATCGCCATAATATGCATTATTGGAGTGCTGATAAACTCCAATGGGTAAGGGAGACAACATTCCAAGTGCAGAGGGGAGTGAAAGTCTGGTGTGGAATCTTGGCTGACTATTTTATTGAACCATTTTTCTTTGAAGGACACCCAACAGGAGCACGCTACCTGCAACTTCTCCGCAATGAGCTCCAACTGTTAAAGAGAATGTATTACGGAGGGGAGCACAACGATGTACTTTCAATACGATGGTGCTCCACGGGTCGAAGATCGTCTGTAATCATCTAAAAACTGCATATCCTGTTCATTGGATAGGAAAACAAGGACCAGTCTCCTGGCCAGCCATATAACCTGATCTAACGCCTCTTGACTTCTTCCTCTGGAGTTATTTAAAGCAACAAGTTTATGCAGAGTAGCCAGAATATCCAGAGAGCCTTCCCAACGTATTACGGTGGCCTGTAGATCCAGCACAACTGCAATTTCACACACAGTCAGAATTTCCATGCAACTGCGTGCTTAGGTGTGCATTGACCAAGAAATTCGAGCACTTCTTTAGAAAAGTCAAATTCAGACAATGTTATTCACTGGCAGCTTCAAATGTGTATAATCCTTATTCCATCTTCATCAAGTGTATCTATGTCGCGTAAACATCTGTAGCTTATCCTCAGTAAAGAAACGCTAAACAATAATAAAAACATATAAAAAGAAAAATAATCGCAAATTAAAACAATGTTAGGCATAATATAAGTTTAACAGAACATGATTTATGAATATTACAACATATTAAAAAAAAGTGCGCAAATATGGCTCGAACCACCTTTACTGCAGACGGAATTTCTATCAACGACACACTCGTTCTAACTGAGCTATTTAGGAGCATGGGGGTTTTGAAAGTTCAGTTAACATAATATGTTGTCACAGTATACATTTTCAGTTGCGCAAACACTTCTGTCAGCTGTCTATTTACGAGTGCATTAATTGGCGATATTATAACGTCTGCCTTAATATTAGTCATTTCGCTAAGCGTGCAACCAAAGATTTTCATGTAATAAAATTTGCGTAGATACTAGAACATATGTTTTCATGTTAAGAGTATAAATTGCGGATTGCATAAAACTGCAAAAGTAGGGGAAGCTGACTCGCCTGTAATATTCCATAATGATAAATGTGTGTTTTACCACATGCTAATATAAACTGATAACTATAGAACCGTATCAGTAATTTTATAAAGGGTCTTACTTCAAATTATTTATTTTTCAGGAAGCAGGAAAAAGCTACTTTCTATAGGGTAATCATTTCAATGATTTATAATACAACCAATTACAGGGTAATGAGTAGGTTAACTGTTGCAGAATATACAATTCTTGGCTCACGCGTGTCTGCTAGTAAAACATCAAAATATAAACTCCGAGAACATGTTATTAATTTTAATTTATTTATATTACTCAGAGATGTTGGAAATAAAAACAAAAATAATTATGACTGACCGTTTCTCATTCTGTTCATAAACATATTTCGTTATAGAAAGATTTATTTAGTCGGGGATGTACAAAACTTTGTTTAACGCCCGCTTTTACTAATGAGGCACCTTAGGTGGAAACTGGTGGCATACGAGATGAGAAAGTTTTTGTTTTAAGGAAGGAAGTGTTCCAGGCCTAAGTTTAGGTACCTCGACGGCATTTATTATTGAGGACTGACGAAAACCTGGTAAAAACCTCAAGGGAGGACGGCCCTGTAGGGAATCAAACCCCAGAATTCCCGCTCATGAGTCCATGACTTGAACTCGACCACCCGTGTATCACTTGACGGAATACACAAATAGGAACTTTGTGAACACATGCCCTTGTTACTGGCAGCTAAACTTGAGCTGCAGGGAAATGCAAATAAAAAGTGCCTGCCTTGTGTAAGAAGACTGTACAATGCCATGAAATGTAGAACAGTGCTCAAAATCCATATAAGAAGTAGGTTTAAAAGGCTCTTAGCTTCTCTCGGAATAACTCTACCTCTGGACTCTCCTTTAACGTAATGTTTTGACCATCAGTTTGACTATAAATTGACAGTTATTTGCAGTATTAACAATCAGTGCTGATTGTAAACATAAAATCCCCTCAGGTCTAATAACAGCAAAATGTTTGTCACGTGTTAAAGGACTGGCCTCTGATAAGAAAACTTCTCGACTCTCTGGGACTTTCGTTCCCACATATTTACTGTAAATGAAGGTCCTAACACATTTCTGCAAGGCTGTGTAGGTTTCTTGGTGCCTATAACTTTTCCTGAACGCTTGTGCACTCAGTAGTCTTTATTCTCGTCTCCCTTTCTTGCAACTGAAAGCTCATAACTGCTAGTAGTCCATATTTCTGTAATAATTGTTTTACTGAGGTTAAAGAAATGCCACTACGAGCATGAGAATTTCTAATGCTAGAAATTCTGTGCACATATATAACAGAAACATATCTATATGAAAACTTGTTTAGCAATTTTTGGAATAAAGCCCTTTCCAAAATCAGTGATTCATTTTTACAAAAAATAAAAAGATATGTCTGAAAACAAGCAATAAGTGACTTTTTTCGTTACTGACCAAATCCCTTACATTTTTACGAGCTCAAAAAAAATGGTATTACAATTATTTATTATCGGACATGTCTGTCCTATATTTCAGCATCATCATCATCTGGCGTGCTTCCTCTTCTGTCCGTCTTCTCGTTATGTTAAAAGTAGAACTGGTGAATATCTCCGAACACAGGTTTCCTTTATTAATCTTCTTATGAATGTTGGCACAAAAAAGGGGTGTTCTAATTTCGTACTTGGCATACGTATTAGGGAAGCTAAGGATAGATACACAGGAGAAGCCGCTCGAGACGCTGAATTTTACTACAACATTCTATGAAAAGTTTGTCCATGCTTTTGTCATTTAGGTGATCGCTAAATTAAAAAATGCCTGTCTTAGAATATGCAAAACGGAATTATAACAATCAGCGTTCTTTCCTTCCAAGCTGGACTAGGCAATGTAACGATATTGATATTACCGAGGCCTTCCAAAACTTGGTCCTTCTTCCCTTTACTTACTTTTCACCCTCAAGAAAGAAGAAAAACTTTCAAACTCGTTCCTTAGTTTATGGCATATAGATTATCTCGTGACAAAATACAAAAATAAGGCGAGAAAACTTGAGATGCTAAGCGTACATTTCTTTCATGGAGAAGACCGTTCCATTCAGCATGACACGTAAGATTTTTCAGCGTAGGATTTGAATTGTGATAACTATACTATGGGGATAAACAGTGCGATCCCTAACTTCGAAGCGAACGAAGCTCTTATTGATAAAAATAAACCATAAGCATTTGTTTCTGATCTTCCTTGCAGAGGGGGTTAAAGTCCTTTTGAATTAGTAATAACTTTGTTTGGTAAAAATTTAAAATATTATTTTTTTTATAGAACAAGTAAAACTTTGAGTATATTCCCTTTTCATATATAAAAAGTTCAAACTTGGTTTATGAACAAAAACAATAGAAAATATTTAAACATTTTGGAAATATTTCCTTTTGTTTATCTTAAATGATCTCATTCATAACTTATTTACCTTCATGAATAAAAATACTCCATTTTCGTAACAAACTTATAACGAGAGTAAATTTATAGGTGCTCCCTAATTGGGGCAGAATATTAACTGCTAATAGTTCCAATTGCAGTGAACAACAAAGGTCATTTCCAAATTATGCATCACTAATACATGCCGACTGTCTCTGAAAAACACCTTATATTGCAAATACGATCTTTCAAAATCGAAAGATGTAAGTCTTGAACATTTAAAGAAAGAAATGTCACCGACACAAATAAATTCAATTGTATGCCCAGAAATTGAGGAGAAATTTCACACATTTTCATAGTCATCATTTTTCACGAACAAATGTCCAAATTTGTCCTTAGGTATCTACTTGTGACTCTGGAAACAATTTAATTTTGGTTTCAATTTTGCAATTCCTTAAGGATTTATTACACAGATTTGTAGATGTTTCTAATTTGTTTATAATGTTACAAAAATCTTAAGATTTGGAGCTATGAATGACAAATATTTTTTTAAACAATCAACCTTCGGTAAATCTTTAATATTTTGATAGAAGACCCATCAATTTTCATCCAATTCGAGTATAATCAAAGCAAAACGTTCAAAATGCTTCTCATATTATAGAATAACGACGTTTGGTCAAGTGACTACAGGGAACGCGGAAAGGGAAAGATTGGGACTTTTCTCTCTGAAGAAAGCAGTTCTGAATAGTAATTTAAGGAGGACATTTTCCCCATTTGATACCAAACTATTCATGCACGTGTATGCATCTACAAAATACTCAAGACAAAGAAAAGGTAGTTTATTGCAAAAAAGCACAAGTAACCAAATAATATACAATAAGTCAAGAGTATAAAATAAAAGTAAATCCAGATTTATGCGTTAAACTTTTCTGAAAAAAGGTATTTATATGTCTTTTACTCAAAATATTAATGTGAAATACGATTTTATATTTAGGCTAGGGATTTTTGGAGTTTTGAACTAGGTTACTGGGAATTATCTTTTTGCAGAAAAATAGTTGTGTATGAATCATGTGTAACGTTTAATTCAACACAAGTACAAGCTATAGGGTACTTCTGTACTCTTGCACTGTTATATCTGCTGGCGATAAGAGTGGCAAGCGGAACATCGTGGAAATTTCCATTTTATGGGATTTACTGTTATTTACATTAGCTAGGAATAGTACACAAAGAGGGGAAACGAGGAATGTTTACACATAAGTTAAATATTCAACCAAGAAGTGTTTACGGTAACAGAAAGCGAAATGGCTCTAATTCGCACTAACCATGAATAAACTCTTGGCGGACTACACATCATAATACACAAGATAAATCCATCATCACTGCTCTAAAAATGTCCACATCAGGTATGCATGCAGAGGGCAGTATTACAATATTTCACAATTCCCAAAATTTGAAATAATTCTTCAACCAATTTTAAATATTGATAATGTTTGTACAGCTTGTTGTAAATTCCAATCGAAATTATTTAATTTCTCATAAAATCAATGTAATGTATAAAAATTGTTTAATATTCAACGGAATATGCCATGAATTGTATGTCGAGACGCATCTGTAGGGCATAGGGAAAAATGATGAATGTCGCTGAGTCACAAACACAAAATAAAAAGGGATTTCGAATAATTGTAATGTTCCCTATTTATGATAAAACAGTATAAAAGTGAACATAGTCATATTTTATATACCTTGGAAAATAACGTGTACAGCGAGCGGAAAAATGATAGGAATGCCCATGGTTTACAGGGCATAAAAGACTGTTCACTGTTTTTTATTGCAGTACAGGGATCATAAAGTACTGATGTCACAGTTTTAACAGTTAGTTCTATTGCTGCTTCTGCACAAGCTAAATCATGTGTGATTCGGAAATAGATTAGAACTCACACGACCGAAAAAGTTGCCTCTGCTTGGAAGAATGTCAAGAAAAAATATGCAGCACTCTTGAAACGAGCTTCTCGTTTAATGATAACTAAAAGAAGCAAAACGATTATACAGAAAACTTATTTGAGAGAGCTAATTAAGAGTTAGCTCTGTTTCACGAAGAAGATCATTTTACATACACATTTCCCCACTTATAAAGTCCTTGTTCCTAAGCCGTAATGAGTTTACTGAAATGCCTGTTTGTAATAAAGGCTTCTTGAAAATGCAGCAAAAGTTATCAAAACCACACAGATTCAATTGGAATTTTTGAAAAGTGCTTAACGCCCGTTTTTACTACTGAGGCACCACAGGCAGCAATATTGATGATGCATGAAATGAAATGATATATTGGGAAAAGATTTTTTAAGGAAGGAAACGTTTCAGGTCTAAGTTTAGGGTACCTCCTCGGCATTTGCCAGTTATGAGGACTGAGAAAAACCCGAAAAAACTCAGTCGGGGAGGACGGTCCTGGCGGGATTCGAACCCCAGACCTCCCGCTCACTAGTCCGTGCCTTAACGACCTCGGTCACACTTGGCGGTGAATTGGATTTGACAGGTTCTGTTGGTAAAGATAAATGTGGTAAGCACAATAATAGGCTGTAAGTGCCGTGGCAGAGTTCTGTTGGAACGTTTCGAACCTTCATTCCCTCGCACTTAATTCAAGGAAAAAGGGTACAAAATATTCTGCACATATCTATCAATATCAATGGTTCCTTTAAAAAAATAAATATAAGGCCTATTATTTTCTCGCCGCTAATGACGCACCACACTCCTATCTTTGTCATGCAGGGATTCCTTGTAAAGTACGCTAAGTTTTTTCTGAATCCAGTATCGGTTGTTTTGTATGTTAACATACTCACTTAGATGAAACTCAAGGTTCGTACGTACAGAAAATTAGATTGGGGCCAATTTTTCCATCATGCACAGTATCCAAAACTCATTCACAAAATCTACTTCTGCATGCAGGATCACCCGGTTTAAGTTAATGCACTACAGTTATTTTACAGGGTTTTAACTTCAATAACTTTGTAGTCATTCGAACAGGGATAGGAAATTAAAGTTTTCTCAGAAAGGCGAAGTAGGGTACATTCCAGAGCGCGTCCAATGTTGTGTAACGTTTTTTTTCTGTGAGTACTGTACATAGTCGTGTAATCTTTTTACCAACTATACTTCCCGTTTCAGGAAATTTACTTACCAATGTGTAAATGGAACTTTGGGAATCGGATACAGGAACCTCTCTTGAAATAATCTCCGTACATCATGCTGTTCGCGCCTAAGACTAGTACATAAATACTCAATGGGGAATGGAATACCTAAATTGATCATATTAACGTAATTAATACACTGTATTACCTGCCCAGTCAACTCTTACTGACCTCTTAGACTCCCGGCCGGCTTTCAAGCGTGCGAACGAGACGAGATCAGCAAAGCTTGGTCAACTGTGGTCAGTTGAACGTGGAGCGGTGGCGTGAAGGGAAAATCACCCTGTAGTAATGAAGCTGGTAGAGGGCCAGGGAGGATTTAATGAACTAATAACTTGAGTAACATTTCTTCCATTTTCAGTATAACTAAATGTAACGTATTTTTAGTGGGAGACAACATGACTGTTTTCCTCTTTGCTGGTGTTTAGTAAACAACTGACAATGATTTATTTGTTAAAACGTGAACCACAGGATGCAATGATCTCACCAGACGCTTGAAGAAAATTAATTAACACCAGATTGAGGTAGAGGCAGAACGGTTACAGCAACAGCTGTTACCTGCTAATACCACACTGATTAGAAATCGATGGAAATCTTTCTACCCTAAACATTCGCTGGAACGCCGGCGACCATCAACCCAACCGCACAGAGTCACTGTCATTTGCAGGAACAACCAGCACACAAACAGCTCACATTCTAATATTATTGGCAGCACACGTTAGTTTTCTTATTCATCATTTTTCACGTTATTTTGTTACTAAGTGTCTCTCCTATATGTTGAAAGATGTGTTACTGAAATAGTTCTCGAGTTTTATTAAGGGTCCTTTCTTGCATTATAGCGATAACTTCCAACACTTTTCTTGTTTTTTTCTTTTATGCACATTTCCCGGAAAGCGCCACACACTCCTGTGTTGCAAAATAAGGTAATGGTTGAAAACAGTGGATTCACCCACTTAAGCTGGTCGCTTCCCAAAAATGCTTCTTGGCCGATTTACCCTACGCTATTTCCATTCGCAATTTGCCATCCACTTTGCTGTCAAAATATTTTTAGCTAACTAAAATATGCTAACCTACATATGCGTGAGGTGAAGGTGGCATTGTCGTGGGTAAAGAAAAGAACACTTTAAAATCATCAAATAAAGGTTAATTTTCAACGCTTCGGTAATATGTATGCATGCGCTGCAATTAAAAATATCGATAAATTATCTACAACACAGTACTATAATACTGCACTTAGATAACATGTAATTTTACATGGTATTCTTAATACTACTCAGCTTTTATATTTCGATTCATATTTATGTGTACATTTTAGCTTAGTGTATATAAATTTGTTTTTCAGTTCTTCTGCAGCCTTTGCGTCTTCTGCTTACGTTTTACTTTATTAACTCAATTTTTATATAATACTTTTTCTTTCTTTTTACTTTGGATTCATTACAACGTGTTCTTTGAAAATCTGTTTTTATCCAAGATCTCTCTCTTTAACAGACATGACACTGTGACTAACATCCTATGTAGCAGATGAGAGACAGAGGATAATTCTCCATGATGAGATCAGGGGACTTCTGAGTCTAAGTTTTGCAATTAAAAAAACTATAATTTTAGTTTAGTTCTGAATCGATAGTTAAGTAAAATTGTATTTTACAGTGTTGTGTCGAAATTCACGTACCTTTTTGTTACTCTCTCATACCTAAGCAGCTGTGGCGTACGTTTATGGTTTCTTTCAAATGCTATAACTACTTCCACAAGGTTTGCAATCAACGCGCGCAACATTTAGAATATACATTGAATAATGGCAGTATTAACAAGTAAAATTAACGAGAAAAACTTAAAAGGAATAATGTATACAATCAGGTATTAGTGCAACAACGCAGGAAATTTACTAAATATTTAAAAGAGTTTAGGTATGAAATCACATTATACACACAAAGATGGAGTAAAAGTTTACCGCGTCAAACTACGCGTATAAAACTTAATTTATGTGATGAGATAATAACTCAGGGCTTTTTCTTATTTTTCCAGGTGCTTCGGAATTAAAACATTTTATTTTAATTCGTACACGTTACTATGACATACCTACATATTTTGTTCTGCCATATCGCATCTTTTAATTAAAGGATAAAAAGAGAATAATCTATTTATTCGACTTCTGATACAAATGAACGCGATTAGCAAATGATCTTATATTAGAAACTTTTCGATAATGCGTTCCGGCGAAAGACTTTTGAACTTACAATCTCCCGCATTGTTGTTCATCAAGTTAACCGTTATACTAAGAAAACGCACAGAATACTGTCAAACTAGCGTCCAGGTACTGCCGCAGTATGAACAGAATAGCAGAACTTCGCAGGGAGCTTATCACCGGAGAGTCATAAATAAAAGTGGTGATAAAATTTAATGAGAAGAAATAAAGTCTAAACATCTTCTCTACTTCTTAACAATTTTCGAAAAAAATATTTCATCAACGCTGTTTAACAACTGCCTCCTTCCCGGTGTATATTTCTCATATCCTCAATCATTGGGCCGGGGCGACAAAAATTTTGTGGAATATATTTTTCTGATACAACCGAGCAGTTGATTAACTTCTCCATAAATGAGTAGCACGTCTAAATACTCGACTCTGGCGAGCTTTTATAAATTAAAAATGCACTAATTGCATATACTCAATGTGTGTTTCATAGTTGGAGCAAGGTAACCATTAATTGCCTCCTAAACCCAAGATCCCGGCCAAGATCGATGGATATTTTCGGCATGTAAAGAACCTGAAGCCTGAAAGAAGAGGCCTCTGAGCAAAATTTGACGGCCGTTTCACGCCCTGAATTAAATGGGACGCTGATGACCTGCGATGTTAAAGAGTGTCCGTAAATAAATCAAATCAACAACAAATGTGTGTTTATTTGCAAAGTTTCATAATTATGCGTTATAAAAAGGGCGTATTTAACATGACAACATTAAGCTTAGTGATATCAAATGTGATTTTGAAAATCCAAATTATTAACAAACTTTTCAGACGAATTTAACGTCAAACTTTAACTTATGAAAAAATAGCAGAAACATTATTTGTTCTATTTCTGTTTGTTCATCCATTCGGAATGTACGGCTTCTGGCGCTTTAATATGAAAAATAACACTTTTTATGCGCCAAAATCACCTCGACGGACTAAATGGTATTAGCAAAACTTTTTCGTAGCATTGAATTACCCTAAAACAATGGTTCCAAGTTCAAGCCTTTCATTCTGTACACACGTGTGCGAGAAATTAGGGCGTATATTTGGATTGGTTGATGAGGTCATGCGAGTGTTAATATGATTAACGTGGAGTTAGAATGCATTTTCACGGTACTAAATAAAACACGCAAATACAAATCACTCGACATTTGTTATTTTTATTTCATATTACCTGGCAAAAAAGTATTGAAAACACCTGACAATGACTCCGCTGGCGTAGCTTCACGGACTGACAGATTTAATTTAGCACGTCTGGCCAAACCCAATTTCCGGGTCAGTTACTTCAAAACTCACTATGAGCTCTGCGTCTGTATTCACCGGAGTCTGATTTTATGTATCGCTACAAAAAAATTTCAATGGTGTTGCACCTGGGGATTTCTCTCTATTTTTATTATTTTTTTTTATTTATAATTACTGCCACTCTGCCAGTCTCTTTCAACATTTCAAAGCATGGGAAGCGTAGAGGAAAGGAGACAAGTATAGAATAGGGGTGCTAATATAGAATGTGGTCTTATAAATGCTGCACTCTGATGGAGGTCAAACGAGATGGTAAACGGTATAAATCTCGCCATGACACGCACTTCTTTTGATGACGGGAGCCGTAATTCACAACCTGAAGTAATTTATTTTTTTTGAAGAGTCAAAAGTGTTTGATAGTAAATAGGAATTACGGTGTAACATATTACTTATTAATTTTATCAAAGTGAATCGTATATCACGCTATAGAAGCGTATCACACACCGTTGCCATATATAATTTGTCTTTCATGAGTGTTTCCGCATGTTTTGAAGCTAAAATTTCGAAGGTTGCAATGTCATTAATGTGGAATATTAGACATCGCTCTCTATGGGTTATAGACGATACAAAAAGCAATTAAACGAGTAATAGAAATAAAGATGGGCTTCCTAAAAGTATTGAAAGTATTTAAAGTGCCAAGAAACACTCTTTAGTTTGGCAAATTAAAAGAAATGTCAGCAAGTGAGGCTACCCAACTAAAAATTGGGCCAAAAACAGTGGCAACTCCTGAAATTGAGCAATTACTTCAATCTGCTCTTACAATGCTGAACAATTTCTCACAAGAAGGAATTTTTAGACCATAGCATTCCAGATAACAAAACGTAATTTTAAGTGAGAGGGTAGGAAAGTTGCGGTTGGTTACTTTTGATGAAGAGACACTGGATAGGATAGGATGTGACAAAGCTCTTGTGTTAAATATATAAATTGTGGAAACATCCTGATTGTGATTTTTGAAAATGAAGAAAGCAAAAGTATATTTATGTTTTTTTTCCCCTTGTTAGATTCACAGGAATATATATATATATATTTTCGCTTCATCATTTTACTAAATAATTTGAGCGGAAATAAACATTCCACAGTATTCCATATTTGTGTGCAGCTTTCCGAAACAGCAGAAACGCAGTTTTTTTTTAAAAAAGAATAAAATTTATTTTGCACATCTTATATCATGTTACGCAATTCATTTAAAAACATTGATGTACCTACGTATGGTGCAGTATTTTGTAAGTTTTTTCCTAGTTACCTTGATAGTAGCAGCCGAAAACAAAATGGTATTCCTTATTTGTACCTCTTCCTCTATACTCTAAACAGTGCCGATTACGGACAGCATATTTCTTTTCTAAGGACGATGTTGCTATCAGATATAATTATGACAAATTATATTTTATTGATATATATATATATTTTGTTCATTCATGAAGTCGCCGATATTTTCAACGCAGTTTTCGCAACTTTGGACAAGATTCTTCATTGAGAGAGATTGGTCGCAAAGCTAAAAACCGCCCCCTTCACCTCGTCGTAGCTGATAACTGTTTGTGCTCACAAAGCTTGTTTAAGCTTCAAACATTTGATAATCCGATGGAACAAGGTCTGGACCGTAAGGGTCTCAAATTTCAATTTTTTAAAAATCTGTTTCTGTTTTAAAAATCTGTTTCTGTTATGTTATATTTCCTGTTACAAAAATTGCAATTATTTTTCCTCAAAATGTTAAGTTGGTCACAATTTCTAATACTCATAGTATAGTTTCCTTTTCATATTAGAAGTTAGAAAGAACCTTGCTGTGTTAAGTTTATACAAATCCTAGTTTCCGGACACACAAAAATTTATTTTGTCTAAAAAGAGAGGACAATGCTTTGCCCTTTACATTTCTTAATGTGATTTAATTTCAATTCCCTCTATAAGAATTCAAGAAGATCCCTTTCTCATCATTTGAATATCTAGGTTTTCAACAAATTAAAAATATATAAGTGTTGCTGATATAAATAATTACACAAACACGTACATTTACATTTCGTGGGAAAATTATTTGGTTATTCTTTATACATGTATAAAGTTAACCTTATTCTCCTTCAAACTCTGGAGTTGTGTTTCTGCTTTTATGGATAGCTCTCTCTCTCTCTGGGCGCTAATGCCCCTAAACAATAAACACCTCTCTCTATCTCCAATTATAAGTGCAACAGACAATTACTACTTGATCTTTGAAGGGTTGACCAAAGCATTTACGAGTATTTTCTTGCCCATGTTCTTTTTTCTGTTTAAGAATCTCGTCATCTCTGCTTGAAATGTAACAAATGAAGTACATACAACGTTGACAAAAGCCACCTGAAGTTAAATGCCATCAGTTTTTTATATTTGGTTTATTTATGGACGCTCTTTAACAACTCAGGTCATTTAATTCAGGGCGTAAAACGGCCGACAAATTTTGCTCAAAGGCCTCTTTTTTCAGACTTGAGGTTCTTTAACGTGCCGTAAATGTACGACACGGGACCCACAGCTTTACTTCCCTTGCGAAGAAAGCCATAATTAAGATTTTTACGCCCGAACAAAATCCATCGGTCCTGGCCGGGATCGAACCCGCGATCTTGGGTTTAAGAGACAAGTATGATTACCATCACACCACCAGGACCGACATACCATCAGTGTATGTTTAGCATTGATCAGACCTATTCAGTGTGAGATGAGTAACTAGACGAGCAAATTGTTGGGAAGTGAGCTCCAGCTGGTAATTCCCTAAGACTGTAGGAAGCGGAGTAGACCCATATTCAGCAAGAAGTATTCCCATTTAAGTCAGCAGGCAGTCCGGCGCCATGCTTCTCGGTGCTACGGCATCAAGACTGCAATCAATTTCCTTTAAAGCGCGCGCGACACACACAATCTCCCGGACCGCCATACGCTTATAGTTAATTACATATGCACCTATACCGAGATTAGTTTCACCACAATCAACATAAACGCTCTCTGGACCCTGTTTCATAAAAGTTGACAAATTTGTTCATTATATTGCGACCAGTTGTTTCATATAACTTAAAATAAATCATATATGACAGTATAAAATGATAACATTTCACTAAACAAATTACTATTTCATAAAGCAGACAATTATGTAAAAATAATAAGCATCGTGTTGTTACGATCATATAAACGTGAACTATATTCATTTGCTATTTACCGAGAATTAATATTTACTTTATGTGCGTTGATATTATACTATTATAATATAATTATGCGTGGTATTATAATGTAAATTAAATCTGACGATGTGCAATATATTTGATAAAGCTTACTGACCTGCGCAATTATTATTATTATTATTATTATTATTATTATTATTAATAATATTATATTATCTGTAAAGCAATATTAAAAGGACTATCTTCATCTTACCGCGTATTTTCTAATAAATGTAAACAAGGAACAGTTATCGCAGACGTTAATCAGCCACAAAATGAAGTCAGATAAGCTATGGGAGCATTGAAGAAAATCGTTACTTCTTACTGTACATTACAAAATATGCAATTCGCTTAGGCTGTATTCAATATCATACAAAGGCTAAAATTATCTTATATTGCAATAAATTATTGCTGTCGTGCATGCTATGACAGGCAATCGTACTCCTGTCAAATTTGTTCGACAAATTTATAAATGTCAGCTTGTCATTGTTGTGACAATATATTTCTGCCAAATGGTTCACTTTATATCACTCACACTAAAACTTAATAACAGAACATGACAGCTATGTGTGACAATTTTGTAAATTTGTAATGCTTTATGAAACAGAAACTTGTCAAGTTACTGAATTGTAAAACTATTACCGGTCACCTGACACGGCCCTGGAATCTCCGAATAAGGCAGGCAGCTATTGCCAGGACTGGGAAATACAAGTAACAGTTGTTTGTTTTCTATGCGACCCACAGTTTTTAAAATGGTGCATCCTATAATTACATCCAGTCCGGTAAATTTTATATCACACGAGTTTCAGATTAAGAGCGACACGTACGCTCGTCACTTGCGGCATATTAAACGAGTTTGCATTATACAGTAAGTGTTATTTGCGCAAAAGAATATATTTCCAATGACTCACTGGTCTGTTGTAAGTGACATAGAGTGCGATGCAATCATAGTCCACGCTGCCAACTGGCCTCGCCTTAAAGGCATTGTTGAGTATTGTTCGTGTCTTCTCTTTCATGCTTTGGAATTAAAATGATGCGCCGATGTACTCCTAGAATTCTTGTGATATAACCATTTTGGAACTGTAAAACCATAAAATAACATAGCATCTCCAGCTCATGTATTATTATTATTATTATTATTATTATTATTAAATGTCATGACAAACTTTTAATAACGGAAACCAGTTACTAGTACGTTGCATAAATAATACAGTGCATCGTTGGGATACATTTGTATGCAAGCATGGGCATTTGGAATTTATTCGCTCAAAATTGGAATATTGAAACTGCACACAATGAAGATTCCCACAGTTTAATTTATAACCTTAATTGAAAACCTTGAGCGAGCAATACCTAAAATCATGGATGCCAGTCACTGTGACAGCATGAAAGAAAAGTATTGATAATGCCATTAGCTTGGAATCTTCCCGGTTTCCGGATATTTGTAAACTGAATGCATCCTACGTCAAATGCCGTTGAATGCAAGCGAACTGCCTATTCACTGCAATTGAACGCAACCAGTGACAGCGTTACAAAAAATTCAAATTAAAAAATATTCAAACGATTACAAAGAATAAAATAATTACCTCAATACCAATAAAGGTCAAGTAATATAACATATATACTTCGTTTACTCCGCCATAATAACAATTGAATTAAATTGAAATTCAATTTAAGTTTTAGTCGCATTCACAAATTGCGTACGATTGGCGGGGGATGTGCCCACTTCTGAGGTTGGGGCATTCATAGAGTAGAGTTATTTTGCATTAAGTAGATGAGAAAATTATTGATAGGAATGCAATGGAATTGATGTAGCGCAAGCCTAAATTTATAAATTATTTAGATAATGGGGAACCACCACATTGAAAAATAATGAATATGAAAATATGTGCTGGAATTGAATCCTAAATCAAGAAAAACAGTCAAAGTTCTTTTTTTCTTTTTGATTTATTTAAGGACGCTCTTTAACAGCTCAGATCATCAGCGTCCCAGGGCGTGAAACGGCGGACAAATTTTGCTCAGAGGCCTCTCTTTCAGGCTTGAGGTTCTTTTTCATGCCGTAAATGTACGACACGGGACCCACGGCTTTACTTCCCTTCCGAAGGAAGCCATACTTCGGATTTTTACGCCCGAAAAAATCCATCGGTCCTGGCCGGGTTCGAACCCGCGTTCTTGGGTGTAGGAGGCAAGTATGGTAACCACTACACCACCGACAGTCAAAGTTCTGGTCAATACATCAAGGGCCTAGTTGAATGTGTTAGTTAATGTTAACAACGTAAATATTTGGCCAGTTCCTTCT
Organism: Metallyticus violacea; assembly: GCA_030762175.1. Taxonomy (NCBI): domain Eukaryota; kingdom Metazoa; phylum Arthropoda; class Insecta; order Mantodea; family Metallyticidae; genus Metallyticus; species Metallyticus violacea. Next base: position 115,028,057 of record CM060846.1, on the reverse strand, counting down.
GAAAGTTCTTAGTTGGGAAGATAGTTTTGAAAAACTACTGCAGGTAACCTTCATTTAACCAGTCTTTCTCTTACTCACTACAAATGCCTTTCGTCCGTTTATACTGGCCATCTTGGCGATTAGCTCCATCCCTGCATTCCAGCCAAGAAGTCAAATAGGATTTAGAGCTAGTAAATTCTATAGAAAAAGGACACTAGCAATACCAAACTTCTCAACTGCAGTGCTTAAAATCATCTTTTAGCAGTATTTGACATATCTGGAATCCCGCAGAGTAGAAACTTTTTATGAGATTGCACATTAAGCATATCAAATGAGCAACATTAAACATGCGTGTTGTAATGCAAGTAACATAGTCAAAATGAGACCTGTTCATGTATTATGACATTAAACCTGCAACTCGCATACAGAAAAGCTTCTTGTAAAGAATACATTATCTCATCTTACATGAGCGTGTTAAAAGTATACTCGCTGAAAACCGCTAACAGTATCGAGTTGTTGCATTGTGGCGGTAGTCAGTTGAGCAAGTTGGTGTTCCCAAAGAAGCGTACGCTTGTCCTTAAAAACAAATATAATGACTTAAGGAGCAAAGCGTTGACTGATGATGAAAAGAAAGGACAGAAAAGAGAGCATTATCTATAAACACTCTGTTATATAGCAAGTAAATTATTCTCTTGAACTAATAAGTGCTTAAAGAGAGCTAATAAACTACTGCCGAAAAAAAAAAAAAACAATATCTCACTGTTATCCATGCAGAAGATTTGTTGAATTTTAAACTCCATGAAGATTATAGTCACTTACTACCATCCCCCCCCCCAAGGTATTTTCCTAAACAAATACAGCCTCGCACTAAAAGCGTTGTTTCCAAAATATCAGAGAAAAAAGGCTTATGAAGAACAACTTTGGTGAATGGTGGTAGAAGTTTTTATACATCAAGCAGACAACACAAGCTACCAACAAGAGATATCACGTGCGAAATTTCTATGACTACCTGAAAATAAAAAATAATGCTCAGCAATGTTTGAATTTTTTACTAAAAAAAATCCCAAGAACTTTCAAGGTATACGATTAGATTGCTCAACATTCACACATCTTCAGTAAAGCTTGAAAAATTCTTCTCTAAAGAGATCTTTAAAATGCAAAGGGAACACACTAAAATTGAATATCATTTTATACATTAATACAAGTAAGTATCAGAGCAAGGTCTTTAAATATGATGCAAATTCAACACAGAAATTTGGTGCACAATTTATGCGATATTTCCAATAGTTGGATGTTCCTCACAACAAAGATTCCCCAAAAAGATGCGTAATTTGACTACTATGTTCATTTATTTGAATTGTTTATGAACACTGTTCTCGTTAACAGTGCGAGAGTGTGGATAGTTGTAGTATTTGGTTTATTTAGGACGTTTTTAATATCTTAGGTCTTCAGTTATCCATTCAATTTAGGGCTTTAGACAACGATAAATTTTGCTCTGATGCCTCCTTTCATGCTCGAGGTTCTTTTACATGCTGTAAATCTACGACACATGACCAAAGGCTTTACTTCCCTTCCGAAGGAAGCCAAATTTAGAATTTTTATGCCCGAAAATATTCATCGACCATGGCAGACACACAATGTAAACAAAAGGTGTGTTTAGGACACAGCAAAAAGAATAAGAATGAATGATACTGCTGCTAAGACAAACTATTTATATATACATACTCATACGAAATGGTAAATAAAGTTTAACTTTTGTTCTGATAACATCAAGATTCTGGCATTAATACTTTACGAAGTGATTAACGAAATAATGGGTAAAGTGAAAGTACGTTGGCAAATGTTATTAATTCTCACAAATTGTATGAAGAATTCGTAAAATATTTTCAATTTAAATAATTACAAAAAAATGTGATTTTTTGTAACAATGTACCGGTCGTTCTGATAATAATAAAATTGTCCCTGTCATGTAGTGTAAATAACACTGGTATGCAATTTTAACTTTTTCCTGGGGTTTCTTTTCTAATATGTGAATGAATAATTTGACCATGCTGAATGTAAATATGAACTCCTTTTTCCTCAACATGTACCAATTTCCCACACTATAAGAAATAATTAAATACACTTTGTTACACTTAATTCTACCAAATTTGCATTATATTATTACATGTAAGGTAATAAATCCACAATACTCTTCAGCATAAACTAACACTGGGCAATCAGCGATTTTCCCCCCGGGTTTTTCCTAAGAGCGGCACCCACTCTTTTGCAGCGCCGTAGAGAGCGTAACAAGTTTTCTTGCTTACTTGTTGACCTTGCTGACAGTCGCAGTGGTAGCGCAGCTGTTCCCGGTGTGTATTGTGTTGTTCGCTTCTTAATTCGACAGTATACATAAATTGTGTTTACAACAGCGCAGCGTGTCTTTATGTACGATTCATGTGTTAACTCAATGGTGCAAAAATCACAAGACAAATTATTTTTAGCACACTGTTAGTTCTGTTACTTATGAGAATACCACAGTAATCTATTTTTTCAGGGAATTAACAGACAGGGAGCGTGATCATACTTTTTTTTTTCAACAGGATTTACCGTTCCCCGAGAGCAATTCACTATGAGTTTCGACAAGATAAGAGTTATTAGAGGGATTTGTGGCTCCCTCGGTCTCCCGATTTAACAGTGTGCAATTTTATCTTTATTAAAAATGCCATATTCAAGACGAACTCAGAGGCCATACAAGAACTCAAAAGATAATATTCGTCAGGAAATTGTCCGGATTTCTCAAAATGAACCACAGCGAGTGAAAGAGTGATGAATAATTTCCTAAGGAGATGCCAAAAATATGTGGAGAATGAAGACGGGCAGTTTCAATATTCATTTGATAATTTGGTAAGTAAAGCGCCTCTTAAATTTGTATACATATTGTATGGTTGGTTTGTTTTATTGTTTTACCCTCTCGCTAATTACAGAGACTCGGCTAGCCGGTTAAGGGGCTAACGAGCGACACGCTCGCCCATAGGCAAAACACTCCGGGGGAAAACAAAACTGATCACACGGTATTTGACTTCTGTTCTTAATTAAACACTTATACATGAACATTAGCTCAGGCTTTTATCCATCTTGAAATGAACATTTTTTTTTTTGGAGTTCCTTTTATGAAAAATTTTGGTCACCTCTATTTAGTGACCAGCAACAGTCTGCTATCGTGTTTACATTCTACTTTCCCTGGTAACGTCTTTCCATCTCCGTTATGTCCTGATGAAATCTTTCTCCCTGTTCCTCGCGGACACAACCACGATTTTTCGGGAAAGTCCAAACGAGAGTGTAGGAAATTTAGTTTGACATTCATTTTGCACCGCAACTTTTGAAATTTCTCAAACATATCTTTTACAATATTTTTGTAATTTGGATCCTTGTGATTTCCAGGAAAGGCTTTAATGACACTTTTAGAATCAACCCACACCTGTTTTTCAATATCTGTCATATGTTATTCAAATGTGGTATAATAAATAAATTTACCAAACTGTAGTTGAACATATATTCCCTTTAACTTTAGCATAAGATATTCCAAAGAACCTCTTGCAGATGTATTTGTAGGAGTTGCCTTCCTCCTCCTCCTCCTCCTCCTCCTCCTCCTCCTCCTCCTCCTCTTCCTCTTCCTCCTCTTCCTCTCCCTCTCCAAACCTAATTTTATTTGTAGAAGAAATAATAGAACTTTTTTCTTCTTCTTCTCCTTCTCCTCCTTCTCCTTCTCCAAACCTAATTTTATATGTAGAAGGAATAATAGAACTTTTTCGGCTTCACAATACTCTCACATTTTTCATTCATGACACGAGCTTGTCTCTCTTCTACCAATCTTTTCTTGTCCAGAGATTAGATCGGGCTCTACTATCCCATTCACATATGAAACATGGCAGTTTAGTATAGCCTGCTTGTTGACCTAGAAGCATGCCGATAGCCTTTAAATCTCTATACAACTGCCACTTATGCTCTTCATATTTAATTTTAAGTTCAGATATGTTTCCTTAAGGTGAACTGAATGGGTAAGCATAAATGATGCATATTTGTTTCCATTATACAACAGTGCACCTTTCAGACTTTGAGTCCATAAAAAGTCTCTAATCACCTGGAGTGTGTTCTGCAGCTCCCAAGCATCACTAAGATTATCTTCCTGAGAGAAATATGGAACAAATTCGTCTTCACGGTGTCTGTACCAAGAAAAGGACGTTGCAGGAGCCAGAAGTTTTGTCTTCTTCTTTTTAGCCTGGATCGCAATATTCCAGCATAAGCCTTTGGAAGACTCAAGTCCCTAAAGAAATCATTAAGTTCTATCTGTGTGAACTGTTGAGGTTTTGAAAATCCTGTTCTTGGGCTCTATCGAAATCACTGCCACTGCCTTGAGAATTCGTTTCAGAATCTGAGGATTCTTTTCCAAATGTTTCTGACGGAAAGCACAGGAGTGGGTCTTTTTGCTCACAAACGATTTGGTTAAGTGATTTCTTATATGACTTGTGTGTTGTAGCCTGTAACATGACATATACAAACACAGCAAGCATCCACATAGTTTCGAGGTTCATGCCGCATCACTGTAACAGTAAAGGGTATACTACATTTCTTTCGACTCAGTTTCCTTGGTTGTTCTACGTAAGCATGACATGCTTTTTGGAGCACATTTTTTTTGTCCAGGGCTCCAAGCTTCATAAAACTTAACGTTTCTTTGCTTCAAACAAGAGCTTTACACACAACTACGTTAAAAACATTACGGATAAAATAGCTCTTTGTAAAAAATTGGCATGTCGAAGGAAAAAGGGGATTGCAGTTTTAAAATAAACACCAGATTTAGTAAATGGGACCTATTTTGTAGAAACCCCAGAAGTATGTACACTAGTTTATTGCAATACATATAAATATTTCATCTGATAGGATAAAAAGTGATTTAGTTTCGTGATCAGACACGTGAAATGACAAATAAAAATTATGAAGCAGTGTGTTAATTAGGTGCAGCTATTACACCGTTTTATATTTCATTAATTTTATTCTTCTTCTTCTTCCTAGCCAAGGTCTAGGCATTCATTTTCCCCTTCCTAAGCAATGATTTTCAGAAGTATTGATCTTTCCATCTCTTCCTTGGGTATCTGGATTTTCTTGGCTTGTATTGCAGTATATCATAGGCAATATACCCTTCCATGCTATTCACGTGATCTTTTCATTTCTTTCTGTATAATTTTAATTTCCTCAGTGATGTTTGGGACGCCGAGTTGTTGGAGAATGTAACCTTATCTGATGTAATCTCTTCTAGTCGCTCCTACTAAGGATGTTAAAAATCTCACCTGAGCTGTCTCAATTCACATTTTATGAATTAAATTATTAGAAATGTGTATTTTTGGTGTAAGCTGACAAGCTATTTATTACCTTTTCATCTAAAATTGTATCATAGAAAACAGCAATGCAATTTAGTTTTTCATTGCATGTATATAAATATGCATCAGTCAAAGCTGGCAACAATGAAAGCAAAGAATACTATGTTGCGGAATGATTCATTGCAATATGTAATACATACGTCATGATCATACGAATATTACGTGACATCCGTTTACTATTAAGGAACAAAAGAATTACATTACTGAACCATGACTCAACTTCGAAGTACGATATTAAGCGACTAACCAACAACACACTCGTAAAGATGAATACTCGCACGTTTGAATTAATTGCTGTCTAAATTATCGTAAAACTAATAGGCATTAAAGCAGACAGTATAAATGGGGAATCTGATAAATCGTTCCAGGTTAATGAATTCCGCATACTTTCTATAATGCTACTATTTTCTTTCTATCTGTGCTAGTTGTTTCAATGGCCTGTTTGATAAAAGGTGGAGATTTTTAAAATGATATTTGCCCAATGCTATATGGTGCTCACGTGAAAGAATGAGAAATAAATGAATGCAAACTATTGTGAAACAAGTTCCATCTAAGCAATTTCATGGTTCGTGTTACAAATTCGGTTAATGAGAAACTAAGTTTTCTCCAAATTTTAAGGTAATCTGTAGAAAAAACTGATCTAAGCATTAATCCTCGACATAAAAACGTAAATCATTGATAATCAACAAGAGCTAAGAAGGGGAAACTTGTAAAGATTTTTGCAATGGCAATGGCGTCATGCTGTTCTGCATTGATTGTTTTAGTCCGTTTCTCATCGGTCTATTGAGAAAGATCTGAAAAATAATCTGAATACCAAAGTGCACATTTTGTAGTGTTTTCATTTATCACACACACACATACATATATTGCAGCTGCCCATAACTATCACCCCGAATTTGTATACTTCATATTCGTAACATTTGTTTGTTCGGTGCATTTTATTGCAGATGAGTAATAACATTTTGTGAATTTAATTAGTAATATGAATATCTCTAGAGCTGCGTAATCAAACGCAATAACTGTAAATAATGTAATTATTCTCTCAGTGTATTTGGAGTGTCAAGAAAAACACAGAAATTGTACATGAAAAGTTTTCTGGTAAACCTTGCCTAGGGCCACTTTGGGAAAACATGGTCATAAAATCATAACAATGGAAAAAAGGGTTTTTAAAAGGCTAGACCTTTCGCCATGATAACAAAACCCTTGGTAAGAATTATAACCGACCGCTACTAAGAGGACATCAACCTGTGTAGGAGTCGTCTCTTTAAACCTTAAAAGGTAAGCCAACAGCCCGACTCGTATTTCCAACATACGAATGTGGCGAATAAGATGTTAAGAAAATATTTTGAAGGCATCCATAGCTAACAATCTTATGAAAACGCCAAAACTATCGTGGGTGGCGACCAACTAGATTTGCATTTGTATTTGTGGGTGGTAGCTAGATTTGTATTGCCTATATAAATATGCCTTCGCCCCGTTTTGGGGCATTCAGTCAAGCCATTCCGCCAAGTCTCATTCTATCAAGTGTCGGGATCCTACGCATTCTACTTAGGTCTAAATCATTCAACTCAGTTCAACTCCTAGTCGAATTTTATTAAGAATTCAACTCAAACTTCAAGTTTCAAGTTGGGAGTTCAACCCAAGTTTCAAGATTCATTCATTCAACTTTCAGTGCTTGCTAATCATAGCGCTATTCGCTAATTACTTAGCAGAAAATTCAGCTAAAGCCGACAACGTTTGACAAGTTGTGCATAGAAGTCAAGGCAATAAGATTTAAATCATGCCCTTGACATTGCTCGTGACCCTTGTGTTCGCATCGGCAGCCTAAGCGGCGAGGTTCACCATCGACCAATAAAAGGGACTATAGTGAATAAATTGCAATTCCATCATATGTCGTGTCGAGTGTTCTTTCACACCTCGTTAATTCCCACCTTACCCCCGTTAAGCCCCATCAACGAAAAATAGCGATAGACCCGTGACACGGAGTCTTGGAGGAAGTGTTAACGATTGAAAGCTCTTATATCACCAGCCAACCCCTTCAAACTTTGACGCCCAACGTGGGACCATTTAAATCTAAGACGACCACATCGTCAACATAACTCCCTCAATATAGACACACACCAATATATTTACTGTGAATAGTTTCATATACATACTTATAACTCTTAACGCTGAGACCATCAGTTCCCTTCCGTCTTCTAAAGCCATCAGCCATTTCTCCCGAGTCTTCGACACAAATGTTCCCGGTTTGTGTATGTATTTCTCACGCACCAACTCTTTCAGGCATGTGGTAAATGCCTATTTCTTAAAAGCTCTGTTTCCCTGCATTCTGCCAGAATATGCCTCCAGGTATCGCTTTCTACGCACAGCAGGCAGATTCTTTCCACGGAAATATTATTTTATTTCCTTTCCAAGCGCCTAATCTAGAGCCATGCGAGATCACTTCTTTTTTCTCTCCTACAGGAAGAGAGGGCTGTATTTCACTTACAAGCCGTGATATGTTGGGCTTAATACGAAATTGGTATTCTATGTCTTCCAAACGTTTTATATACTTATTTATAAACAAATGAGCAAGGAGGGAAAAGGACTTTTGGCGTAAGTAAATTGTTACGAAAGACAAATACTTTCATAACTTTTTTTTAATTGTCTGGGAGAATCTTTGAGGTAGGCGAGTACAGTCTACGCAAATCGTTGCCGAAAGATGCCTGGGAAACTATTACTGTGTTCTGCTTGGTCCACATTTTCGGCTTGCGTATTTCAAAGTTCTCTGCGAAATAAATAGTCGCCTTCAATTTAATTCTAATCTACTATACCTCAATAAATACATATCACAAATTTCTCTCTTTCGTTTTGTTGAAATTTATTGTTTTTTCTATACATTCAAAAACAAATTATGTTAACAGTACTCTAATGCTTTGTGAAATGTCCGCGGACCACAATTTGACAACAGCTGGCAAAAACCGGCTGCGATGTAAGAGCATAAAAATTGAAGGTAACTGTTTGTGTTAAGTTTCCAAGCAAGCATTAATCTCCAAATTCTACAGCGATCAAGTTTTGCTCATTGTTAAGTACTTGAGGACACACCTTATGACGACATATAGCAACCACCAGAAAAGCCATTCGAGAAAGTGAAATGTGGATAGTAGACTATAAGTGAGCAGCTGACATTAATTCGGAAGAGAGCAATACGCTTTAACGGCCATATTACATCTAATCGTAAAACGGCTTAAAGGGGTTATGAGTCATAGTACTTGGAGTATAATGGTTCTTTTGTTTAAGGGTGATAGGTTGCAAATGGAATACTTGGGGTCAATTGACAGCTTTTGATTTTCCAACGCCCGTATTTTCACTGTCTTTGGAAGTACTTTTCTATGGCTTTGTGACTTTTAATTCCTTTCAATGACTTTCAGCTCACCATACTTTTTATCTGTCTTTTCTTTGCATTTCAGGAGTAACTTTTTAAAATAATAGAAACTTTACCACAGGTTCCCAGAGGCGATCAATTGACCGCTTCCTTACCCACCTTTCTTAGGACGTGTATTGCGTAGTTGTAACTGACAATACAAACATGTTTCAAACTTATTGTAGCATAGTACAAGAGTCATTGTTTATCATCTTTTATGTCCGTGTCTAAAATTTAGCTTAACTTCTCATTTTCACGTAGCTTTCATGGATTACTGTCACCTTCACTCATGGCTGATTACTGGGAGGAAGGAACATCTAAGACCGCTAAACGCAAAACATGTCAAATAGGATTATGTAAGAAAAACAAACCAAAGACAGATGTTGGACTTGTAAATAATTTAAATGTGGTTCTTTTGTAATAAAAAACTGTGCAAAATGTGTCACACCCATATTTCTGACAATGACTCAAGTAACACCATTCTGTATGGGTGTATAACTTACACTTTTTTGTACAAACAATTTGTTACTATATACCATAGAGCAAACCCAATTCATATAATAAAATATTTCTTATTTTCCAGAAAACATGCGCTTAATAAAAAATGAATACATTCCCCCCTTTTTTTACTAAAATCCATTTAGCCAGGGATGACCTATAAAGATAAACAAATGTGTGTACGAATCATTAAATTATCAACAAATTTAATAAATAGACAAAGGGACCGGGGACATAAAGAGCTAACTAAACATACGTGATACATGAACAAAAACCACAAACATAAAAATGTTTGTAAATAGAAGCTCTATTCAAGTTGGATTCGAAACAGGTTCGCAGTTTAGAAGCCATTTTGTTCCTGTACAACACTGCAGTCCTCTGGTAAGTAAGAAATTTTATCGGCCCGAGTCAGAGGAATACTTCAATACGTGATACTGGGCAGACACCAAGTATATACAAACTCACTCCGGAAGCTAAATACAAACTGGATTCGAACCTGGCTTTCAATGTAGAAGCAAAATCGTTTCCTCTATACCATCACAGCAGGCTAGAAGGCGACAAGGAAAAAACTCCATAGTTTTCAGCGAGAAAAATGATTAAAAATGCCTAAGAAAGTAGTCGCGGTCAATTGATCGCTAACGGGCGTTCTAGTGTTCGACAATGTCCCTTGATGCTTGAAAGAAAACCTGCTTTTACGTTGCTCTTAGTCAGTGGCTCACAAAAATTTCGGTTTCATGTTCTTCGCGAAGATCGCAGGTTCAGTGCCGACTTAACACCAGACATAAACACCACTAAAAGCAGGTAATGTGGGCAGCACAACGCTCTTCTCACATTTTTTATTAACTCCAGGTTGATTTAAGAGAAACTCCGACCGGGCACCGACTCATAGTTCATTCTCGTTAAAGCATAAGTCTAGGGAACGGGCGTCAGTGGCTCGTCTCTTTGTCTATTAGTGTCTAACGCTAATATATAACCACAGTATCTCGGCATATTATCAGTGTTTAGTTGGAACCGAAATCGAAAGGAAGGGCGATTTTTTTTAATAGAGTATAACACCCATCGCAGGCTGTGGACAGAAATGCCGCACGAAATGAAATGATAAATTGAAAAAAGAATGTTTATTAAGGAAGTGTTGGAGGCCTAAGTTTAGCTTTTCTCCTCAAATTTTTGTCATTTGTGAAAACTGAGGAAAACCATGTAAAAGCCTCAGTCAAGGAGCATAGTCCTTGCGGGAATCGAACTGCAGACCTCCCGCTCACGAGTCCGCGCCATAACGACTTCTACCACTCCTGTCTGTAAGAACCTTTTCAGTTCCTTCAATGCTACAAAGCTGTAAAACGGGCAATACATAATAAACTGAACAATAATGCAAAGCCAGCGAAGACTTGCTAAATTACTGCAGTGTCTGCAGCTAGCTTACGTTCAGTGCACGAACTTAACAGCACAAGACCCCTAGCGGATGGTGGAGACGAGACACTCCATTAGCGGCCCTCCCCTTCGTTTGTTTATACACATTCTTTGTCGCTGTCCCAACGATTTAGCGCAAGGGCATAACTCACTCGAACTAGCAGATATACCTCTACAAAATTGTCATAAGTAAGCAACCACGTCATTATGTGCATTCGATATAAAACAAAGCACTGGCATTGTATGCAGCTGTTACATGTATTAATTTGCACTAGAACAATAATAATTTGTTTCATTCTTTGAAATGATCCTTGGGGGCGAGCGTTAGGTTAACCACGCGAAGAAGGCATAAATTTGTTTCCACTCATTAATATTTATTTCACGAACTGCTCAAGTTTCTATAATGGCAAGAAAAACACCTGCTTTTGTTTAAAATTCCTTGATAGGTGTTCTTCCCGCTTTAGTCAGTATGAAGATTAATGATTCTACAGACTTTTCCGCTTGCGTCACAGCGTGTAATATTGTAAAAATCACAATTTACAGTGGGCAATAATTTGTATTGAAATATCACACACACATAATATTGGTACTTAAAGGCTTTAATTTAGGTTGCTTTGATTTTTTCATTATATAATCTGGCGAGTTTACTGTCCCAAGTACTTAACATGGGTTGGAAATCTTCAAAATGTAATTTTTAACCCTTTCCACATATCTTTATTACGTATGTAAACTATTGGACCTAATAAATTACATGCTTACTTGCTTTAAGAGAAGAAGTGAACAGCTACTTATATAACAGCATCCATTTTAGCAAATGTTGATCAGCATAATTAGAAGTAGAATAAGTTAAGTCTTGCACAACCTTTTCATACACATCTTATTGAGCCAGCATTCATATTATTTGCAGACTCCTTTTAGCACAATTTTTTTTATGAATTCTTTTCATATTTGCAACATAAATGTATTGTCGAGGACCATTTCCACATTTTTAAGTGTTTATTTCGATCACCACATTTAGAGTCGAAGCATTATTTCTTTTTGGACAATCGTGGAATCTTACTGACTTTTGCTAGCGTTAGAGGTGACAAAGTGGCGAGTCTACAGTCCCACTACGGCACTAGTCGTCGTTGCAACACTAGAAAATCAATATGTTATAACGTGAATGTTTCCTCATGCGAGAGAGCCAACCGACTTTTCTCCGCACAATAGAGGCCGAAACAACACTAGCAATCCTACTGCCACACAATAGGACTTGAACTCTGTACATACACCCCTGAAAACAAACATGTCAATTTCCAGTTCAACTTCGGGTAACGTCGGTGTCATTCGGTAAAGCTGCATTCACAGAAGGGCGAAATTGTTTTCGTTCACTATTATTGTTCCTCTGAATGTAGTGGCGCCATACATTTCTTACGTTGTCTCTGTTTATAATAAACTGCAATCACAATTCTTGGGGAAAAAAATTACAACATAAACACTTACTAGTAAAAAAAAAAAAAAAAAAAAAAAAAAATACTTTCAAGAGACCAGGGGATTTCGAACTTTTGATCTCTTGCACTGAGGGCGTATAAGACACCGCTGCAATAACTTCATGCATGCAAAATGATTTCTAACGAAAGGATAAAAAGATCGTTAACAAGGCACTGTGCCGAAATGAACTTATACACTATTAAGGCTGTTGAACAAACTTTATAAAATGCACGAACATTGGCTGATCTCTAATATCTACTTTGTGCAATTACATATTTAAAATTTAATTTGCGTTCTTAAACTTCAATATCTCTGTGTACTTTCTCGATTTAGTCTCTCCATAAAGTCACAATAACTTAAGCAAATCATTCTTGCAAAGAACAATTGCGACGTCGTGCTTCATGAGCACACATGTAACAAAAAATTCATGTCAGTTCCTTCGTTTTATACCTAAGACGATAGTGAAATGTTAAATTTGTTAAACAACAAATAGGTAATGTGGGTATACTTTTTTCAGACATCTCCAGCATGCTTTTAATTCCTTCCAAAACAGTTTTCTTACGAGTTTCAAAGAATTGATCATTTCAATCTGACCTTTGTATCTCCCACATATTGTGTGGCACATCTCGTACCACTTAAAAAAGGTAGAACGTCTAGAGCGCTGAACGAAGCGGTCTAAAATAAAATTAAAACAATCAAACACTGCTTTCGGACATATACCAGTCGTATGTCGTTGTAGTATCGGGACAAGCTTGAAATGCTATGGAGCATTAGTGCGCTTGTAGTGTATTATCCTGTTCTGAAGAGCACAGAAGTTACTTCTTACTTCAAGATTAAACTTCCTTTTTACCCTTGTATATTTTGTACCAGTTACAGTTTTCAAGATCCAGTGCTCTAAAACTGTAAAATCCCCCATACAATTCATGTTGCCATTACGACATGAACTAACGAATAACAGTAGACAAACGTACAATACTCCTGCACACAGCCTACGTCACACATCCGCAGACGGTTTCTCTACTACATGCTATGATGACATTGACCCTTGGAACTGCCGGAGCACCACGCAAACCAAACTTAATTTTGCATTCTAGTGGACTATTTGGATGTTTATTATCTTAAAAATAGCTAATTACATAAACTAAACATGCCATACAGACACTTTCACTTATCATGTCTTTTCCTTACTAAAAGCACATAACTAATGTTTTCTTAGTAAAAAGATGCTACAGAATAAGGTTGTGCGGTTATCTCTCTAACTGAACAACCATCTCTTTCTCACAATAACGGACTCAATGTGGGAACTAATCGTGCGCCAGGTCTAATGTTATGTGCCGTAGTCTAGAGGGAACTATTTACCTGACTGGATAAATAGCGATAGACTCATTTCGAAGCTTATATACACAGGTTCGGGTCATGAGGTGTTTTATTGTTTTTATATTATGATGAAACATCATTGCCGTTAAATTTTTAATAATTAACTGCATCGAACTCCATAACAACTTGATTTTAGGTTAAGCCAATATCAATACCGACTGCGCCAAACAGTGTAAGTGAATTGTGCAAATTTTACACGTGTCTTGATCTGAGATATGTACATGGGCAGTCTCCCCGATTGGTGGATTGGGGAAAGCCTCCTAGACATAAACTAAAAAATGGAAACGAAATGAGTTATTTGATTAGCTGGAATGAACGAGGATCGAATAATAATGAAGAAACAATTGCAGCAGAAATGAAACGGAAGAAGGCAAACATATTAATGTCTGAAATTAAAGAGGAACATTGATGCCTATCTCATAATATATCATTGGGCGAGTCAAAAATGCTTTAATAAATATAGATTAAAAACTTCTGCGTAAAATGGAAAGAACATATAAAATAGTAATCTAATAGAAATATAACAAAGAGAACTTTGTAACATACACTACCAGTAAAGAGAGACGCGGGATGCTTTTTAACTATTTATTTATTTTTAAATAGTGTTTAACGCCTTTTTTTACTATTGAGGCATCACAGGCGGTGACACTGTTGATACACGAGGTGAAATGATAAGTTGGGAAAGGATTTTTTTTAAAGGAAGGAAGCATTTCAGGCCTAAGTTTAGGGTTCCCGGCATTTGCTATTTATGAGGACTGAGGAAAACCTGGAAAAAACCTCAGTCGGGAAGACGGTCCTCGCGGAAATCGAACTCCAGATCTCCCGCTCACGAATTCGTGCCTTAACGACCTGGGCTACCCGTGGCGGTTTGCAAAGTGAACTCAAATATTTGGGGCCGGAGTAGGAATAATTAATGTCAAATCCGTGATAAAAGATTATTAATATGGCACACGAAAACTAGACTTTTTATACCTAGTTAGATGGATACCCATCGCTATGTTCATTTCCCTATTTTGGTTATAACAGATAAGTTGACTCTAGAACGTAAGAGTTAAACTTAGCTTTTCATGCAGCAAGGAAAGGCGTACAAAATCTCTCTAGAGAAGATAAAGGAGACGGAGAAACAACAGTGCTCTGTAAATTAAGTAGGAAATAAGATAGTTGAAAAATGAAACAAAATATCGGGTCCTTACAGTAGAATGTCATTTGCTAGAATATTACTGGGAAATTGTGAAGTACTGCCCAGCTATTACTGCAAAAACTACTTTACGTAAAAGGAGACGCAGGAATAAAATGTGACTTGCTTACTTAGGGCTATTCAATAAAGAATGACCATATTATTTTTACAGCCATAATTTCTCGCGCGAAAACATTCTGTTAGCTTAATGGCGGGGACACCATAGTCCGAAGATGTAAACAAAGCAGAGGTTAACGTCCCACTCCACGAATTAGGAGGAGAAAACCGTTGTTTGCATGTCCTATGCTGGTACAGTAAGCACAGTGAAGACCTCGTTATTAATTTAGTACGTAATCAACCTTACGGAGATTTAATTTCACATTTAAAATCACGAAATAAAAGGAGTTAATATTGTTACAAATATAAAATATATAATAAACAAAACATTAAGCAAAAATGAATAAAAAAACAATAAAGGAGGAATTCCAAACCAATCCCTTTAATATATTGTGGACTTTATAATTTTACTTGTACTAAAGATATTTATATGACAGTTTTATAAATCACGTAACTTGTATAAAAATAAAACATTTTTGTAAATTCAGTTATTCAAAGGAAAATATATTACGAGTTTACCTTAGATTACTTAACCAACACAATTTTTCTGAGATATAATTTAATTTTTTTTTAGAACTTAAATCTTAGTTTCAAATTTGTTCAAAGGAGAAATAAGCATTTAAAATTACAATGTATGATTAAATAATATGCAGCAATATGTACAAATATGAAGATTTATTAGACGTTTAGTATTGTAATTGCTACAAATATTTCAAGTGAAATAACAATAATAATAATAATAATAATAATAATGCTACTATAATATATTTAAATGCAAGATCTGCAATAGGACGTCCAGGCACTATTTATGTTTTCTCTGTCATTCAGATGTGTTGTAGCTCGAATTTATTACGCCCCCAAAATATTCTGGATCTTTACGGAAGGTCTTCGTAACCTCTTCCACTGAGCTGCATTAGGGCTGACCTTGTCCTCTCTTGGCCAGGCTCCCACTTATTGACCATCTGAGCCCAGACATGCTTTATTACATTAAATCAGGCGATTTAGGAAGCCAATCCAGGACTTGAATGCCAGAACGTCAAGCAAAGAAATTTCTAAAGCAACAACCACGGACACCCCTGCTCTCTTGCACCAGTCTAATAACCGAAACTTCCTTGATGGGGCATAATGCTCTGATGCTTACAAGAACTGCATCATTAAACGCTTCTTTATACTCGCTGCATCCACGTGAAGCGTAGTTTCTATTAACTCTCCAGGTTCAGAACCAGTGATCCGTGTCGATACAGTACAAGTAACATGCCCACCAGCTGATGTGATTATAACAAGTATTTTTCATCATAGCTTTGGTCAGTATAATGGTAGGTAGCACATAAGTAGCGTACTTGAAGCGGACGAAAATCATTTTTCATCCAACCAAACTTGATATCTCATACTTCTCGCGGTGTGGCACATAAATACCAGTTCCAGGGGGAAAAATGGAAAGGAAGAAGTTTCCGTTGCTTCGCCGCTCTTCGACAGTAAAGCAGTTTATGGAATCGACGCCTCAGTTTAACTGCAGGCAGGGATTTCATTTTCCACAGTTACGCTGCTGATATTATAGAAATATTTTCAACAATGGTATGAACTGCAGCATCTTGTTCGGAGGCCTTATCTTTTAAAGTTCTTTATTTCTCTTTTGATAGTTTATTAGCTCCCCGTCACCAGCAAGCGTCGATCCATTTCCATACTGTTTCCAGCTTACTTGACCTTTGGGGTTTGTTCTGGGGTTATATGTGCCTCCCACATTCCAACAATTTGACTCTTTACTTGTGATAGCAGCGGAGGGAGCCTAGTGCTGGACTAAACTTGGGAGAGCGTGTAATGTGTTTATTACCCCCTCCCGACATTGCACCCTCCATTATTTTGTTTACCTCTTCAAACTATCGCTTCCCCGCCTGTGCACATAGTACTTCGTTCATTGTTGTCACTTCCGGTTTCCGTCCATGAGAGATGTGCAAGTTAAAAAATGTTCAGTTCAGTCTACAGCAAAATGGAGGTGACACACGATCAACAATGTGTTGTTCCGAAATTCTGCTTTCGTCTCAATGAACCTTCGACTTTGGCCTTTGCAATGTTACAGGGGGCCTATGGATAGTTTGTTCTTTCACATAGCGCTGTTCGAAGGTGGTTTAAAATGTTAAAAGATGGAAGACAATACATTTCAGAGGAATATAGATCCAACGCTTTACAATTTGTATTGTAAAATATGCAGGAAAAACATTAACAACGCTGCTGTCATTATAAGAGAGGATCATCGAATAATATTAAGATCACTTTGAAAAATCTGAAACTTTCACTGGGTGTTACGCGCACGCTGGTACCTACAAAGTTGCACATGAGACGTATTTGTGCACGATGGATTCCAAGACTGCCGATTCCCGAACGTAAGGACAGAAAAATGGAGAGTGGGTTTCAAAGGTAATCAATGCTGATGAAATTTGGCTAAATAATTTCGATCCTGAAAGCAGTCACCAAAGCTCTTGTGTGGAAAAGCTACATCCGATTAAAAAAAATAAAAAATAAAAAAAAAAAAAAAACTAAAGTACTTACCTCTGCTGGAAAACTTATGGTCCTCTCATTTTTCAATATTCAACGAGCGCTTTCCAAGCATGTGCACCACGATAATACATGACCGCACTTGGCAAATGTTGCTGCTGAATATCTCACAAAAATAAATGTGGAGTGCATTTCCTCACCCTCCCTATAGTCCAAACTTAGTCCCGCGTAACGTTTTTATTTCCCCACAAATTAAGAAACACCAGCCTTTCCATTATCAAGGTGAGGGCTGCCGAAGCAATTCTGAAAGGCGTTTGAAAAATGGTTTCCAGCAAGTTTTGAAGACTGGCAGAAACACTGGGAAAGTCCGTCCTGGTGGTGTAGTGGTAACCATACTTGCCTCCTAAACCCAAGATCGCTGGTTCAATTCCGGCCAGGATCGATGCATTTTTTCGGGTGTAAAAATTCTAAGTATGGCTTCTTTCGGAAGGGAAGTAAAGCTGTGGGTCCCGTGTCGTACATTTACGGCACGAAAAAGAATCTCAAACCTGAAAGAAGAGGCCTCTGAGCAAAACTTATCGGCCGTTTAAAGCTCCGATTTGAATGGGATGCTGATGATCTGAGGTGTTAAACAGCATCCATTAACAAAAAAAAAAAAAAAAAAAAAAAAAAGCCGGAAAAGGTGCATTGCATCAAACGAGTACTACTTGGAGAAATATTGTCAAAATTATGACTATGGGTAAAGTTAAGTTTTCAAAATATTATGATCATAATTGAACAGTCATTGTAAAATAGAATTCAGAGGCAAGCAAATAGGCAATATCTTAATGTATGTGCGATTTTGTTTATTCGAACCCGGGAGGTTTTCATTTTTAGCATTTTTTTTCTGTACAACTGCTATTTAAATTCATTCTGAAAGATTTAAAAATACGATTACGATGCAGACTAATCAACTTGCAACATCCTTATATACCAAAATCGCCTTAAAACATACCTTGACACTCCACGTAAAGTTTTCTATCAGCATGCATTTATACTCGTGTATTTAACATCTTGGTTGGGAACTTTGACATGTATGAGGCGATAATAACGACTAATGAGTTAACTATTGCAAAATGTTTAACATTTTAATAAGGAAAATGACGAGTCTCAAATCGAAAATTCAGCTTCTTTATTGCCTTCAGTGCTGCACCACAGCACCAACACACATATGATTAGAACATGCAAAACTGGAAATTTAGTTTTCTGCATCAAAGTTACGATTAACACGGTTCTGCATTAGGAATGCATACACCGAACTCTGCCTGAATGTCGCAGCACTAGTTCATTATGTGGGCGTAGAGCAGACGGCAAAAGCCAACTTTACGGTAAGAAAACCCACTGTCATATACCAAGAAATGTCAAATATAACATATATCTACTCCACAATGACATACTGACATTTACTTATAGCCACCCTTTTCGCAAACTTCTAAATGCCATTAGTGAAAATATAAACCTCGTAACATATTAATTTTTCCGCAAAGCTGTACTTCACTCACGCCATCATATTAACGTTGCCAACTGGTACATTAATTGAATATCAAAGCTCATTGTATCTTTTCTGCTGCATGTATGACAGTGGTTAATATGTCACTGACAAAATTGCCGCAGGCAAACTACACAGCGGTCGCCGGTAATCCGTCATATTACAACATTAATTCTTATTGATCCTTCCCTTAGTAAATTTAATCAGTTTGAGTGGATATTAGGATTTACAAATGTGAATTCAAAGACAAAAATTCAGGAAGCACGTAATATTTCATAATGAAGGAAATGCGGCTGGCAAAAAACCAGGCAGTGTTGTGTTCTGTTTTACATGTCATGGATCTAATACGCGTTTTTTTTTAAATGCGTTCAATATGTGTCATGAACGGGTAAACATGACTTCAATTAAGTGCATTAAAAGAATTTTTTACACACGAATTACTGATGTAGCTAAGAAGGAACTGAAACGGCAGGTCGAAGAATAAATGGGCTGTTGAACTATAATAACTTCAAATGCAGAATATTATTAAGCCATTTCACATAATTAACATCAACATTCGAATTATAGATGTGTCTACACGCTTTATTTATGTCGAATACGTTAATGTATACATTACAAGCTAATGTATTAGCGTAGCATGACAGTTTTCTCGCATATTACCTCGCGTGTTGCCTTTCGGAAACAGTCAAAGATGAGTATGGGCAGCGTCTTAAGCACAAGAAATTAGTTATTTATGATATAAGCTTTAAAAGTGACCGGAGGCCGAAATGAGTGAATCTAGAACAAAATAAAATATCTTTTAACACTTACATCATACATATTTAGGCATTTCTAAACATGTATAAATAAATTGGTAGTAATAAATTAATAGTATTCCAGTTATTCCTAATAGTTTCTTGTTTCAAACAAACAGTTCGCGGATTTACCACTATGAGGAACATGGAATAAATGTTAACTTAAATCACTGAGTAACGTAACCAACATAACAGAGATGGTATTAATAGTGTTTCAAAACATATAATGGCTGAATAAAGTTACAAACTACATTTTTGGGTTTTATTATTATTATTATTATTATTATTATTATTATTATTATTATAAGTTTGCTATTTTATTCCAATTTCTGTTTAAAAATGTAACATTTTTGTGCTGAAAGAAGCTGCACATGGGCACGTGCAATTAAGGGATCAGCTGTTGTCTTCCAGCCTGATGTGCTTCCATGTTTGCCAACAGGTTACTTAGGCAAACCAATCAGTTTAAACAAATTTATGTATTATGCCATGGTATCCTCGTTAACTATCGACATATCAATACCAATTACACTGATAAAACTGTCCCGCAGCTGTAAGCAAGCTGCCATTCAACACCACTCCATGTGGATTTGGTGTTTTGTTTAATTCTAGAATGTTATTGGCTGAAACTAAAATAATATTTGTGCGGTCAGAAAAAAAGTCTCTATCGTTAGCAAATAAAAGGTTGACAGCACTCAAAAGACTCTCTGGTTGCGAGTGAGAAAATGCGATGACTTCGTCATTAATTGCATTATGACTTGATTTTGAAACCGCCCCGAGGAAGGGAAACATTAATAAAAAGTATAATTTATATCCGGTTAAGTCGTTTGCGCCCATTGTCCATTTCCAAGCGGTAAAGGGTATGTCAGAGTTCAGAAAGGTTCGAAAGTTTTGTATGCTATTCTGAAGAGACTGAAGTTTTATTATAGAAACCACATTAACCACTTCACATGGAAGACTATACTTGAAACACACAAGACTGCTTTAAATTCAAAGTGTTGCACTTGTTTATAAGACGTGAAACCTTTTAATATCCTACAAAGGTATGAACATAAAATATTCCATTGCAGCTGACAATACGAAGGACAAAGAGTAAAACGTTTTACCAGCTATGACCGTAGTGCATACAATCCAAACAAAGTTGACAGTCTAGCTTTATCTTCCGCAGCTCTGAAATTTATTGCCTGAACCAGCTTTATAATGCATTTTTGCCTCAGCACAACGAATGAGTTAATTTTTGGATTTAAAACCGCCTTTTTAGAACTGCACCTAAAATACTGACCGTTTTCACTTAGTTACTTTCAATTACAAGTCAATTGTTTAAGTATTTTCTGGGGTTCAGCATAAACTTCAAAATACAAGGAAACAAAATGTAGCTGTAGTGGGCTAAGGAGTAGACAAGAAGTTTATTGCGGGTTCCAATAAATAAATAGGATCTGTTTTAAACTTTACTTAAGCAGACACTTATCAATGCACTATTGTTCCGGAGTCACGGTTCGTGAAGGTCATCAGTGACAGATCCGCATAAATATGGATAATGACCGCTTTCCTGTGCTACACCAATGTTAGATGATCTAAGCATTACATCATGCACCTTATTCTAAAGGTAGGTCGCTGGCGTCATACATTCCAAGTTCGTGCACTAAACAATACTTCGCAGTATAACTAGTCTTGGTCACGCAACACTCAGGCATAAAATAATATTATAAATTTTGTTATTTATTTTTATGAGAAATTCATAACACATTTTTAGGGTATATCTCGGAAAAAAATTAAAAATAATTATAGATGCATAATCAGAGCCTGCAGTATGCGAAATGAAACATACTCAAAGAACTTCCTCGTTCCTAAGTTAGAATATTTAATAATGACACATTACGAAATACATTCATATTTAGCAGGATCAAGTGAGCTATAAATAACTTCATCATTGGCTCTGCATTTTAATTATTTTTGGCAGATGTTAGTCCTTAGGATAAAACTGGTTTTGATAATTTGAATTATTTATTGATAGCTTGTTACAAACATCAAAATTTTGTTAACCAACCGAAAACTTTGTCAACTTTGCAAAGTTTTGTACAAGAATTGATCATGAAATAAACGAATAACAAAAAATAACAGTAACAAGCAAAACAAAAGCTAAATTTTAGAGATTAATAGATACTTAAACACTTTTGCGTAAATAAGATGTGAAATTAGAGGCAGCGATATATCTCGATAAAAAGGCATGTATGCGGTATCTCTTAATTATTAATCCATTAATGATTCCAATTACTTATGTACCGAATAACAGCGTCAGTTAACGATGCTGAGTTATGTACACGAGACAGGAAGCTGTCAGGGGTTTTTACATTATTCGAATGTTTCTTAAGATATATCATTTAAACTGATAAAAATAAATTGTGGCAGAGACTTTTTGGTGTAACAGCTGCTATGATTGGAAACGTAAGCGCATACTTCATTCATGTCTAAAACAAGTGATATTACATACATTTCTGATAGGTATTTCGTTCCTTCCCTCACTGCGAAAAGTCTTTAATAACTTACTGGAGAAAAAATTCTGGAATTGCACCAACCAGATATAACATTTTATCCAGTATAAAAAAATCTCATTCTGAAGTTTCTTTCTAACAAAATTAACCGGACTATTTCACTCATGTGACGTAACTTTAAAATCGACCAATGAAACGGGGGAGGGGAGGATAAATTTTTACCAATCACAGCCGGATTAAGGAGTGAAATTATCGAAAAAATTATCAAATCAGTTTTATCACGCGACGTGCATTTGTCTTGTGGTCAGTGTAGCCAACTCTCCACCATATAATTCCTGAACATGCATTACTGACCACTTTTGCTAGAGGCCGTGGGCAGCTATTGACAGCAACAAAAGCATGGACAATCGACAATCGTAACGCAAAATAGAGGGTTCTTCAGAGCGTTTTGATAATGCCTCAAATGGGCAAATTGATTTTATCATTAGGAATTCCAAACCACAGAATACAAAGAAAAGAGAGACGCTGTCTGTATCCTTTTTCTTTTTTTCCTTCTTCTCGGTTGGTATTAGAAAATCGAACGGTTGCGATTGTAATAGTGGCCTTTTGTCCATTTCAGTCTTATGGTTTCCGAATAGAGTAGATATTCATAAGTATAACATTTTATACAGTGTTAATATTCTGTGCGCAAATTCCAAATATGTATAAACTTTTATTCTCTTCACGAAATAGTGCTAAACCCGTATTTTGCTCTTCTCTAATGACATTACTGACAATCGGCATTCTTCCATCGCAAGATTGCTTGAAAAGGTTTAGTACAAATAGACAATTATTACAATTTTGTAAGCCAAGTTTAGTGTGATTATATTTAAGTTCTTATTTTGTTCTTGAAATGTTTCTAATAAATATCACTAGAGGGTCTGAGCTCACTGAGTTCGTGAATTTATCGGTAATCCCTGACCCTCTCGTGGTATTACTTGTGATAATTGGCTCCCAAAGAGATCAATACTGTTGTGGCTTCAATAGTTTTCTTTAAACAATTATATACAATATTGCTCTTAAACGTTTTAAACAGGATATTTGAATTATATGACGAGGTAAGGTGACCTGGAGTATGCAGCCTTTTAGCTGTGGGAAACTTAGCAATAGAAGACCGATAAGAGCAAGTGAGGTTATAAATTTTTGCTAAAGCACGTTTTGTTTGTTTTGTTGATCTATTACATGTATGGTACTCCCTTTTAGTGAAATACATTAACTGGATAAGAAATGTTGGAATCTCTGCACACCCCAATTCTGTTACTGATAAGCGGTGCCATCTACGACAATTTATTTGGAACTGCGTGGAAGTCTCTAAGAGTGCGCAGTTAAAGCATTCTTAAGAGAACAGGCATTTAATTTTTCTTGATGTAGCTGTCCTTGGCTCCCCATTAGTTACAGAATAATTTATGTAATTAATATGCGTAACTTCAAGATAGTAAATGTGATTATTTGCAGGTATATAGTGCCTTTATCATTGAGGAAACTTCAATGACCCAATCCTTATGTATAGAGTTGAGTTTTTATAAAGATTGATCAGAGTGTATATAATGCTACATTTCTGTTAAATGTAAGTAATAGTTTGTAGTCTAGCAAAGTTCGTGAAAAACTTGGACCGCAGTAAGGCGAGCTGGCCTCAACACATACATGTCAACTCCTTTCTTTGTATTCAGTGAAGGGATGGTTACCCCTCAGGCAGGGAAGCTACCTCGAGACCGAGTGCGAAAGCACCTGACATACCGTTATGGGGCATTGGCCTTTAAGGATTGCATTCGTTCAAGTCAAACATGGAACGAATAATAAATCTTGTAGCTTCAGCAAAATTGTATAGCGAATAGGATGAAAGCAATAGCCTATGAGCAGGTCTAATGCAGAAAAGGGGGCGTTAAATTGCGGCGGTTCTGTATCGAGTATTTAAAGAACAGACTCTTCCACGAAATCACGCAATCTTAGAATCTCCAGTTATACGGCTACGTGAGGTTGCGTCACCCAGCTGTCTGAGGAACAGCGGCCTAAGTCCGCGGTATCACGTCTGGACTCGGCGAGATTCGACCATCAATTATCACGCGGGCTACTTGAATGAACCATTGTGCTGCGTTAAAACATCACCTAGCAGCTTTTTCTTTATATTCAGCACCATTTGGGTCAACTTAATATATGTACGTGTCTGCCAAACTTGCATTGCCAAGGGTCCAACGTGAGACGAGAGAATGCCCAGGTATTCATGTTTGAGCGAATAAACTACATCAGCTAGTAAATAATGAGGAGTTATTTATTGTCATCTTTCTCATTTAATTCCCTAACTTAGTCCTGTCAATCTTTCAGCTTCCAAAATTCAGCGAATTATCCTGGAGATCTATACGAGGAGTAATTGGTGGTATGCAGCATCTGCTTAGAGAACTGCGATCGGCCATCATCATTTAATCAATCATTCTAATACAGCCCAATTCCAGTCCTCAGCCACAATTTCCATCCGCCCACCTACAAACCTATTTCCAAATGGCGCCCAACGTGGGGCCTACTACATCAGCCAGTCGGCTAATCAGGCGTTATTTGTATTACATCATCTTCATATAACTAGATCGTTTCAAATCTGGCGCCTAACGTAGGATCACTCCAAAACAATTATATTTCAACCAATCACCAAGCTCTCCACCATTAATCTATTTCAGTGTAGAGCCTCATTATTTATGTTTCTTCGTCTAGAAAAGTACAATTCCATCTTACAGTAGGAAATCCAACAGAAGAAAACTTATTTACTGAAGAGATTTAAGAAGACTTTAGGACGAAGCTAGAGATCATGAAAGCAAAAGAAAATGTGTCATTTTTGTCAGGAACTAAAGAATGATTAAGGAACAGACATAAATCCGCAAGTTTGAACTACTTAAGTCTTTTATGTTTGCGTATAAAGCTTCAAAATATTTCACTATTCGAATAATTTGTACTATACCAACCACTCTTGGTTGCTACAAAAAAGTCTTCACTCCCGATGGTGAAAGATAATTAGTAAATAATAGAATAGAATTGGAAGATTCTATGGCCTAACTTGGAAATAGCTAATGTCCCTAGCATATTATCACTCTAAAAATATAACATTGAACACAGATGCAATCAAGAAAAAACATGATCCCTGTATTGTGTAAGAGGCAGAGGCAGGGGCTGAATTTGCACACTCCTGAGAATTGGAGCCTGGGATGCATCATTGAATTTTAACAAGTCTGCAGGAAAAATAAAATAAAAAAACCGCTCTGTTCGTCGAAGATTTATCACAGACGAGACTGACACTTCAACTGTACTAAATCATTCTACAAAAGCAATTTCCCTAAAGAAAATCAGCTGGTGTGCACTTTTTTAAGGTGAAAGAGGTCAGGCAGCAATTGCAGTTCATGTCAATAGCAACTTACGTACCATCCATCATGCACTTTCCCAGCAAAAGAATGAAGCCGGAATTCAGCGATGATGCACCTGCTGGAACTGTGCACATATTAGATTCAGCCTGTTTATGTGAGAGTTGGAAAGAAAATAATTGCAACTTAAGAAAATAGCTGACCATTTATTTTAGAACCCGGAGACTTTTTATATTGCTTTATTGTAATTTCCTGTCATATTTATCACCCGCTGTCACACTTCTAGAAGATACTGAACATCCGTAGCTAAACCGTTTTTTGTTTCATGTTTGAGAAGGAGCGCTATACTGCAACATTGCAGTGTGGCTTGTGACTTCTACGAACTTCCTCACTGTGCATCAACGCCTCACCTCCAGCAATGATTGAATCAAATTCACATAATGTGCTTCAAGGTCAAAATGTCCTAAACAAGATGCATCCTTCACTCCATTGCATCTTATCGAAAGTATGATACCCCACTGACTACCGTTTGATATGACAAAAGTTTCATTGACATAGGCTTCTCGCAGACCTACACGACATTACCCCCCCCCCCCACGTTCTTAACACGCGTTACCCCAATTTTAATGCATGTATACTGATCGCTTTTAGAAAACATTACTTTAGGGTCCAAATTTACAGTATTATTCGACAGCTTCGTGTTCGTCTATCTACAGAAAGTGCATTAGTTGTTGCTAAGTGTATTGAACAGCTATGCCGTTTTTCTAGACTTGCTGAAAACACCACCACCCTCACATGTTAATTAACAGCGTGGTGACAATGTTGCCATTATTGTCTACCCAACCCTCGTCGATTGGACGTAACACTTCCAGAGCTTCGTTAAATTTACAGAAGATTCAGTATTACCGAAAACGATCACATGCCTCACTGCAGCAATGAAGTTATGTTCTGCAGAGAACACTCTATAAGAGCTTTGTCTCGACCATCTCATTCGAACCACAAGTTCGAACTACTAGACCGGATTCTTCGAGTCACTCGTGGCAGCACATATAGCGGAGGCTGACAATTTAATGGTAATTGCACTATTCCACAAAACGAGTGACCAAAGGTTGCCCGTAAGGCGAAAGCTTAGAAGGCCTGGAATTTATCCAATTAATCCTAAGATACTTTCCAGCGACTTTGCATAATGAGATCACGTTGCATGAACAAGGGAAAGGAACATCTAGCTATAATGCAAAGAAAAATAGTTCCAGTGAAACACTATGAACTAGCATGAATTTTAACAGTCCCACTTTTCAAAATATTTATTACCTTTGCCAAAATCTTCGGGACCACTTGAAATGGAACAGAGTTGCGTAGAAATAAAATATAATGTAGTCCTTGGCCATTAAAAACGCTCAACTAGCAATTGCAAATAAAACCAATCATTATGGAAGGAAAATAGAGCAAGGTGATGGGAATAGAGCAGGGAGCAGTTGGATTTAACAATTAAGCTGTTCCTTAAACTTCAAAGGAATAAATTTGTGCTGGCTGTAAGGAAACCTATGAAGAACCGTTACTGAAGACAGTGCTATTTCAAAATTTGGTGGCATGAACAGTGTTCTAGTCATGAAGGTTGTGGTTGTGGTTTGGTTTGGTTTATATGCGATGTGTAAGGATGTGCACTGCTAAAGAGCAAAATTATGAGAGTTCAAAAAGTAGTGCTCTATATAGGACTGAAAGCTATGCCCACATCCACATATAACTCACCAGGTTAATAAAACAGTTGGTTTCTAATGCTCACAAAGAACAATGCTGCTCCTGATGCTATAGAAAAGATATGGGTTAATAAAGTAAGATGAAGACAAACGTTATTTACACCAATCATTTACTTCTAGTCAAAAAGTTCATCGTAATAAAAGCAAGTATGGGTTTATGATGTACAAAGCCAAAGCGCTCATGCTCGGGTACATGCATTAGTAGGAGTGTATTCCAGTTGACGCTGATCACCAAAGGTGTTAAAGATCGACCTTAATAAACCAAGTGGCACAATTATATAAACTTATTGGCGCGCGGGTCCAACGACCATTCGTATTTTTATAATATACAATATCTATTTGATTTAATGCAAGATATTACCATATAAATAAACATGTATATTTGACAATAAATATAAACAAAAGAAAAAGAATAACATTAGGAATGTTACACACAAACAAGTTGGGTTCACTTGATTTATTCTCCCTTTCCCTGTTATTAGCCTTTTCAGACCTTCACTTTTATCATAAACCTACCTTTTCTCTGCTCTTCCTTGCTTGCCAGCAGAGCCTAGCATGACTGGTAAAGGATCGTGGTAGATGCTTTTATCACTACTCTTCCGTACATTTACATTCGGTCAGTATCCACGAATCCCCTTCTTTACAGGCTGAGCAAATCCTCAACCCATATTTATACGCCATGTCCTTTAACTCTTAGCCCAGCCCCATCGTTTCCGGTCCTTTTTTAATTTAAATGCTCACGTAGTGTTTCCTCCCAACCTCAGCTGTTCATGGTAGCATTGCATCTAAAAGATTGGCTCCCATGAATAAATCTCAGGCAGTACTTCACTACAATGATTTTACCCTTTGTGGTCTAGCTGTCTATTAATTGCAATTCCCTCTTAATTCCGCAATTTGAAAAACCTCACGGAGTGAAAAGTAGAGTCGGGATATGATTTTTAGAGGAATTGCTGTATTGAGGAAAGGGTACGCGCGAGTTTGAAGCCCGGCTTTGGAGGAGCGGAGATACAGCTATCCCTTACTGTTATCAGGAGCTATGTAGATTCCAAACGTGCAAAGAGCCCATCAAACCATTTCCACGTACAATAATTTATAATTTATATGCTGCATTTTTTAGTTTTATTTATTCAGAGGCAAAATGAGCTTGCAGAGTGACGACTGCACATAAGCCGTGGTTCCCCTTCTTTTGAAATGACGTAACTTCAAACAAGAAGCTCATGCCATTTTAAACATGAGCAACAAAGGGGGATATGTTTGCGTAGAACCATGTCCATTTCAAACATCTGCACAGTTCAACTTTGACAGTGTTAAAAGTGACTGCAATCAGAACGAATGAGACAAAAATGCATTTATGAATTGTGCCTGCTGTAACCAATCGATCTGTTAGACTAGGGTTCAGGTATTTAGGTGCTAAAATAATTTATTTTATATGTTAAATACTTTAATTAACAAAAGGAACAAATATTTAATTAAACTTGAATTATTTTATTTTAATATAAACAGATGCAGTACTCATCAATATCATTTATGCTATACCTCCCTACTGTTGAAGAATTGCTACACACTTCGAGACTTATCTTCAAGTTATCATATAAAATGATTCACGATTATCGCAGAGAATTTACTTATGTTGGGAAAAAGAACGCTCATAAGTCCGGTAAATTTGTATCTGGGTAGCACACATCAAAATAACATGCAATGGAATGGTTATACCAAACGTCATTAGGGTGTGTTGGGGGAATGCTGTGAGCCAGTCACATGATATGAAACACAAGGCTAAAGATAATCCATTTCTTGCAATTATTGGATTTTCGATTAAAATATTTAATTTAAAATGAATTTTATAAGTTTTATTCAAATATTTGAAAAGGTTTACTTATATTTTTAAAGAAATGTGTTTTATATAACACGTAAAATAGTTTAATCTACCACACCTACGAATTAGTTTCGCAATGCAAATAAAATATTTACCTAAGGATCCGAGCTCTAGTTATGTCGTGTGTAATCGGAATTTAAAGCAGATTCGAATGATAGTATAGTTATTGTTACATTGCGTCCTTTACAATCCCGAATATAAACTTTGCTCTCTTACACATTTTATATATTTTTCACATGATGGCGTAATTTTCCACTCTTGAGGTTACCTTGGAAGAACGGCTATTTACTTAATTTTAATCATAAAAAAGAATTTGCTCATAGCCTACCAGAGTGTCATGTGAATAGAAGGCATTTTCAGTAATTGTTTTATCTGTATTAATGATAGTAATTCTGCTGCATACATCACCGGACCTTGTGATCATTGATTAGTCACTTGGGTGTGGTATAATTCAAGCGGTTTGTTTGTCGGTAAATGGGTAAGAAAACGGAATCTATACGGACGTAACATACTTTTGTTAATATATCTTATGTCTTTAGGCATTTCTGTTGTACTGTATGATGCAACTAAACCCAAAGGCCATTGTTACAAATACATTTTCTCTTTTTGTTGACCTACTCCTAAGACACAAAACGCCATGCCCATGCACGTATTTCATAAATTCATATTACATAGCAAAAGGACTTTCACTAATTGTTGACTTGCTTACTTATCACAGCATTTAAATGTGGTATTTATTTACCTCCTTCTATTAGAATGTCCCAGTAAATCAATATATTTAACTTCAGTCGCTTGAACTCTGTGGTTTTATGAATGATAACCTCCCGTATTTCATTTCTTAAATGTCAAAAATAAGATTAATATTGAGAATTAAGAAGAAAAAATAAAATAAAAATAAATTCGTAAAATTAACTCGTATATATTGCTTTGGTCCATAAGAAGCAGTAAATAAAAGTAACGTGAATTCTTTATATGTAATTAATTTTAATTTCAGAAAGTGTTCTGCAGGTAAGTGTTTGTCAGAGTATGGTCCAAGCACATTTTGGGTCCCTCAAAGGGTCGAGGATAGATTGCGAAAAGGTAAGTGCAGCTCATATCAACAAACGCGCATGAGGATATTCAGGAATTTTTGGGTATATATATGGGTTCTGACAAAGCCAAAATCTCTAAGATACTTGCGTTTTTGTGATTCACTTATACAGTTTTGAGGATTTAGAAATTTCCACAGAGACTGTTTAGAATGCACGCATTAATTGTAGGTTCAGAATTGGGTTCGTCGTTGCATAAGCACGGGGTTTTTAAATCATACACTTCCATCGATGGTACTCCTGCCCTGTTCACGGAGAAGCCAATAATGCTCAAATGTCTGGGTAAAGAATGATCTCCACTTTTTCCTCTACGATTAATAGCTTGGATAGTACAGCGTTTCCCAAAAGAGTTAACTCGTTTCTCTTATATATTACTAAACAATCTTCTGAACTACTACATGTCTGCCGATTGCAGATCATGAGTTAAAAATAATTTTGGGCACATGATCACCATTAATTTGTGCCACCACATTCTCCAAAGTTTCCGCAAGGGATTTAGATTGGACCCATTGTTCATTTCATTTGTTATAGATCGGCACTAGCTCCTTTAAAATTATTGTTGTTAAAATACAACAGCATTCAGCATTTTATTGTAGTATTTCTCGCATTATACCGCGCTATACATGCACACAGTACGGGTTCAACAGGATTAATAATTTAATTCCTGTGTGTGCCAGACGGTAAGGAGGTGGGATAAACTGGTAACACCACTTTTACAGCTTCGTTCCGCGAAATTCGCGGTTTTCTCAAAGGAACACGACACAGAACGCAGCATTTCGTATTAAGGACGCATGTAGGAATTTTAGGGAGAGGCTTTCGCTTTTGGGAGCAGCTGTGTTAAATACGAGCATAAAGGTCGCCTCAGAAGACCCATGCTGAAAACATTATTAAAAAACTAAAACTTCCTTAGTTTCAGACATTTTTCCACATTTAGAGCTTTTGATTTCGTTAAGAGATATGATTTATCCAACAATATTGATTTATATACTCTTTTGCAATTAAGAAGCCTTTCCAAAAAGAAAGAAAAAAAAAACAGAGAGCTTTTAAAAGGCTTCCTAATTGCAAAACAGTACATTTAAAAAAAAGCACATTCTGAATATTCACTTGTTCTTGATGCACCTTGCACAGAGACATGAAAAATCCGGAAAGTTTATTCATACTGCATAGTTGATCACCATAGAACGCTTAGTGAAAATGGTGATCACAGCAGCGGAGTAGATACGCTATATGCTGGAATTTCTAAGTCCCAACCTCACTTTCAAACAGAATAGGGGAAGGATCCACCACAGAAAAATATATCCGTGTCTTGTATGCGCAATTTAAACATTCTAGTTGTTTGCAAGAGGAAATCAATTGTGTGGAAATTGTGCAACAATGCTACAAATGCTGCCCAAAAACGTGCTCCTTGTCGTTGGAATTCATTAGTGTTCCCTCCTCTAGTTTTCCACGGAGAACTCACTCGGCGCTTATATTTGCTTTCCTGGCTTCCCAACTTGTTAACGAGGCGTTTCACGAACTCTAAAAGCAGATGACATAAGCTGCAATAGTAAATACAATTAGTGTAAAACTGTACTGCACAACTACCTGTATGCCCCAGTCTTGAAGGCACAGCACTTCTATAATATATGCCACAGTCGAGATTTCTTCATATAAAACATGTTTAAAACCAAAATCAAATATATTGTTAAATTCATTTAGTCTTGGCAGATTTCAAGTTAAATGAAAAGCGGTCATATTTTTCTTCCATTTATGTACACTTTAAATATAAAATGGTTTATTGAAATATATAATAAAGCCAATCTTTATTTGCAAGTTTTTAATTTCCATGCCAACTCCATAGACCTTAGACTATGAATAGAATGAATGGAAAGAGTTTGCTCCAAGCCATTAATTCACACTTTAACTTAAATGTGGATTAAATATCAACAGTTCCCACGTTCTTCGGGAAAGTCGGCAAAGAGAAAGCGTATGGATAGGAATGGTGACAAAATACTTTTATCTTGCCATTACTGCATGTGTTGATGTATCAGAGATGCCCACAATTTCAGTTAACAGTTGTGACATAATGCCGATAGAATACTATTCTCATTTTATGTGGAACATAAGAAATAATTTTCCCTGAATGATAATTGTCATTTTTGCGTCGGTTTATAGAACAGTTACTATAAAAAAAAAGATCCTTACGTTTGCTGCAACTAATCTTTCCTTTAATATTTTGCCCACATTTTCTTCATATAAACCCTACCTTACATAATAGAAATGATTATAATTACAGACTTTCATAGATTTGTCGCCAGTTGCAGCAGAGCGCTAACTAGTTTAAGTATTCGCAATTCCAACTACAGTTTCAATGAAAATAACTATGTACCTTATGACAGGAGATGTTGAAAAATTTGTCTTGCTATATAGACGCATTAAAAAAAAAAAAAAAAAAAAAAAAACTGTCATTCGCACTCGTCAATTAATCTTCTAAAATGTAGTCAATTTCTCGCCTGTATTTTCTTTTAGTTATTTTATTAAGTGGAACACATCCCACAAACTTTATTTTTCGTTTTCTACTGTAAATAAACGTATGAATTTACTAAGCACTGAATACATTATTTCTCGTCGTGCAAGGGAATTTCGTGTATTAAATCGGGGTTTTTCTTACTCAAATACGTCTTAATTACCATCGAAACATGACCAAGTAATTGCAACTATGCTTCATCAGTAAAGAACATTAAGCGTGATTCGATTACAGTTATCATTTACGTTCCGTAACATCCAATTACAGAAAATTTCCCGAGTATCAGGCTCACCTGTCTGAAAATTGTGAACAAGCCTGCATAATTTCTCGTTTAGTTAAACTGATTGAATTTCAAAAGATTTAAAGTGCGTGTGAACGACAATTTTATAAAAATATACTTGAAATGTATAGAGCAGGACATTTACAACATTGTATGACGTCGAAAGGTACGTGCTTATTTTCATTTTAATTGGAGTATTTGAATCCGTTGCGTGGATATTAACCCACTTCGCCGGGAGTTACCGCGCTGACTGCCGTCCTGCCAACTGGCGTGAAACGGGCGACAAAACCATGAAAGGCCCAGTACATCATAACAGGGAGGAGCAAAGGCGCGAAAAGGAAGAAGAAACGGACGTTGTTTGCGGAGCAGAATGAGCTTTTTCAACCTATTAGTTTTCAGCATAGCAATTTTGAGTCATTGCTAATTTCTGTCTTGAAATTCCAAGAGAACTGGTAGATTTTCACATTTATTCAAACAACATTTTCCTTTCCATTACACGAATTTAGAACGGCCTGCAGCTTATTTTAAAATTATTTTGTCATATTACTCATTCAGGCATGAAAAACATATTTTTAGTAATATTCAAAGCAACTGCGTAAAAACGCACGTGAAAGCATTTTATTTGTTACAGTTAACAATAAAAATTCAGTTAGTTGAACTGTGAAAAATAATGAAAATATTAATAAAATAAAATAAAAGATGATGATAATAATAATAATAATAATAATAATAATAATAATAATAATAATAATAATAAACCTTACTTTATCATCCATTCTCTCCTAGCAAATATATTTTTACCCTTAATTTTCCTTCATCCTAGCCTTTTTGCCCGGTGACAGTTATGTGCTCTTAAGATTATCTGAACTTCTTCGAGAAGTTTCGTGGGAATGGAATGCTTAGATATGGAATGTGTTGCATCCATCCAACACTTTTTTCCAGTCTGTTTTAGCTTA
Organism: Metallyticus violacea; assembly: GCA_030762175.1. Classification (NCBI taxonomy): domain Eukaryota; kingdom Metazoa; phylum Arthropoda; class Insecta; order Mantodea; family Metallyticidae; genus Metallyticus; species Metallyticus violacea. The sequence continues at coordinate 114,994,062 of CM060846.1, read as the reverse complement.
AATGCATTTCAGCATACAAAGTTATGTACAACCATGAATAGTAATGGGTTGGAAAAGAAAACACAATTAGCCGGCGTGAGCTTTCGTGTTGCAAGATTCTATTATTAGAAATGTAAATATCTAGGTGTCAACTAAAATAGTGGTTCAGTTGTAGACATTTGTTTCCAAACTTTCTCTTGCGCTCTGAGGTCGTATTATATACACTGGGGCCAATGTTAGGTAAACACAGAAGAAAAAACGAATTTATTTTGAAAATATTCAGAATCGTAGTTTTCTAACTGTCTTGTAATTTTCTGGATTTTACTGCGGAATATTCTTTGCGTGTTTCGCATTTTTTCCCCAAGTGCAGTTATTATAAACTCTTTGTTTAAACCATTGCTCCCATTTATTTGTTAAACAATCCACCCATGCAAAAACTTTCCTGGCCAACACCGCGTCTCATACATTATCTGCTTGTAACCTAGTGAACCCGAGTTGGATTTCCGGTACAGACAGTTTGCTGGGTGCGGTTTTCTACGTCATTAAAGATGAATGCTATATTACCTTAGGAGTTGACCGACTCGGGACTTCATTGCATCGTTACGTCATGGAGAATAGTCGGCAAGGAAAATGAAACACCTACGAAAATACAAAAAAGAATTTCCCTAAGCCTGCGCTTTTTGCTGCGTAATGATTAGAGATGAAACAAGATATCAGCCTATGCTTTACCCGAGCCTTGCACATTACGGCAGAGGGAGGGAATTCTGTACAGTCTAGTCACAGCAACAGAGCAGAAAGTGAGTGCGTCGATTGGTTACCTTATGTGTGGTGGTTACTTTGGACCGTTGTGCAACGTCACTTATATTATGATTGAAGCTTCGGCAACCTCGCATCCAGGAAATTTCATGCTTAGTAATGACTCATTTACAATGAACCGCAAACGCAACATAAACAAAAATCCTTACCTGTTACTTTATGAAAGCTTTTGTAAGCGTAAACGATAATGCGAATATGAAACATTACCGTGAAAGTTTGTTAACTTCTAACTTTGGCGTTAGTGTTTACATAGCAGCGCGCTATCCCTTTACAAGCTTGTGCATGCCGCTTTCTCCAGCTGATCGTGCTTGAAAACACCGAATCTCAGTATTTACACAACTTTAATTTGATATGAAATAGTTTGATAAAAATGCTTTGTATCAATATCATCTCTTATGTAATTAATACAATCTGTTGTGATCTTCATAATTTTTTTGTGGAAGATTTAACAATTCAGTAGTCTGTATGTACAGGCATCCTTTCCACGTTCGATCTAGGAGGCAGTTGGTAGATGTTTGCGCGTATACATGATGCGTATTAAGGGGTCATTCACATAGAACGGAGGCAAATGCATAACTTGAACATAAGAAATAAATCACCATTCACAATGCAAGTTACAGCAACGTAAACGAAGGCAATATATTCATAAATAGACGACTGAAAACTATAACAGATTAATAACAACATGAAAGTATATGTACAAAAATTTCGCCAAAGCATTCAGTTTTAATTGCTTCAAGCGTCTGCAATAACCCCACCCCATGCGTCTTCCGATAGTCTTTTGTTTTCAATAATGCTATAACAATGCATTAAGCTTGGAGTTTGCAAGGTTCTATGATAGCGTTTGTGTTCACATCTTATTGTGAATAGCTGCAGTAGATCACATGACCGCAAGCATTTGTGTTAACATTACGTTTGCGTTTAATTTTCAATTTGAACGGACCTTTAATGTCATGCATTATTGCTGCATTAACGTTTATGTTTTCATTGTGAATGATATTTACACACGACACGTGTTCATGTCATGCATTATTGCTGCGTAAATGTTTTCATTGTGAATTATATCTAATTACATTTGCACATGTCATGTTTTATAGCTGCGCTAACGACTGCGTTTTCATTGTCAACGGGACTTTTAATATCTTTCGCTCCTTTTCCGACCACTGTTGCTCATAGACATATGCACTGGATTATGTCATCAGCGTCTAATGTTTTATACAGGTATTTGAACCCTAAACGAAACTACGAAGGAATGTAGAATATCTACAACTAAAATAATCACTGTTTTTGTAAGCACTATTTACTGCCATTAAATATATAAATTCCGTGTAATTTATGATAAAGGAGTGTTTCGTTGGAATATCCCAAGGATTATCGTTCAGGCATTAACCACTATTCTCTAACATTTTCAAGCAAACTTAACGGTTTGGAACCTATCATACTTCAGCAGCCCAGCTGAAGACTTCAAAGCAACATTTCTCTTCTCTCTGTATCTTAACAAGGCCGGATGACGTTTGAAAATAGTCTTCATGACATTTCCGTTTTAAGCTAAACAGTGTTAATGCAAATAATTCCCAAAGTAAATAGCATTTTACTCTGAAATGCATTCCGTTTCATATAGTTTGGCTTCTATTTAAAGATATTGTTAACTTTTGCTGTTAAAAGTGTCCCGGGTGCGCTAATGTTCCATGTATATAACCACAGAATTGTTTACGTTTCTAACACGTTTCAAACACTGATCTTTATGTAAACCGTACAATTCTTCTTTTATTCGTCCAGAGAGGTGAATGGGCAAACCTAAAATAATCAGACTGCAATATATTTATCTTTATAATCACCAAAACCCCAACATAACTTTGGAATCTCTTTGGCGTTACATATTCCATTTACTCAATCGCCAGAGATCTAATTTATCTGTACTGCTTACACGTACGTATATCTTAGTTATGCAATATTTTAGGGAATCTGTCAGCGTCATTCGGCAATTTCTTACACAACAGCAGCAGCGAGTGGAGTTCAAATGTAAAGACATAGGTCCATATTTCGATTATTTTTTATCCAATTATTCGTTTAAACTTTCAAACTAACCGTTATATAATACACTTATGACGGATCAAACTGTCATGTCGAACTGGGAATCAACTGCTGGTGATGTGAAAAAAGCGGATATCTGGTGTCATTCTTCTACTTGGTGCGTTCACAGCGCTGGAGAAAGCTGTTTTGATATCGTGAAATAACCAAGCTTGACTAATAGAACAATGATGAGGCAGCGTTTGCAGTTTCCAACAGGAAAGACGAAATGTAATACATGAAGAAAACAGAGCATAAAGCAATGTAGCAATGCTTCGGTTTGAGCTCACTGCCTTTATTAGTCATTAAAAGCAAATGGCTTTCATCTGAGCATGTCTGAAGTATTGCCAGAGTTCCACTCAATAGCTTCACCAAGATAGCCCATAAAATATGATTACGGGGCGTAAAGTACTGCAATTTCGCTGTTCTATTTCACTTCTTCGGCGAAAAGCTACATTTCACTTGTAAGTAAAGTGCTTTTACGTCCCACTTAAAACACTTTTTCTAGATAAGTGGTGTAGTGTTGCTTTTGGTGGTCTAGAGATCTGTGTTAAACAAACGACCAGTCTTTAAACCTCAAAATTAAATGTAAAGGGAATAAATCATTTGCCTTTGGTGCTGCTGATAAATGTCCGCCCATGGAGTTCATTTCTGAAATTCACTGAAGGGGAAAACAACAAGAAGCAAATTTCTTTTACGCTCTTCTAAACCGAAATATTACTAACACACGGTAATAAACCTCTCATAAGCTACTTGCGTTTGACAGCGATCTAAGTGTGCATTTAATATGCCCCCCCCCCAAAAAAAAAATATGTAAATTTTTATATTGGATAATCAGATGAACGGTTTCCCCTATACGCCTATTGTTTAGTCACTACTGGTAAATCCGCCAGAAGAAGCATTAAGGAACGTGTTCTAGACACTGCCAAAATACTGTAATGTGTTATAAAACCCTTTCAAAGATCTTGTTAAAAACCTTTTGTTTAATACATTTATCATATTAATTAGTGCTTAAAATGTACTTTTATGAATATTCTGGCGAAACAAACCATAGATGGACTAATATATAAGTTTTATTTAATTTGTTTCTTATACACGGATAAGGTGTTCGTTTTATGCTGAATACGCAAAGCATGAAAGTGTGTATAAACACCGAATCAAAAATATAAAATTGTATTGAACAAGTTTTAGAGTCCTATTTCAAATATTAACATTCCATATTAGTTTAAGATTTTCATGAATGCAGGTCAATGAAATTGGACTTACTTTATATCTAAATAATAGTAAGATTGTTAACATTTTAATTTCTTTCTGGTTATCAAAACGTTCTAGATTATAAATAGTTCAATATTTCTTATTGTTGCTTTTCTGTTAAGTCGCATTTTTTAACATCTAGGAAATAGCTTGATCTAATTATTTTAAAAGTTAAGTTATCCTTAGATTATGGCAGTCATGTCCGAAATATCTTCACCGCCTTACTTGCATAAAAACATTTGGAAACCGCATCAAAATTAAATTATAAGGCATGTACTTTACCTCTGGATTCATTTGTGATATTAGCTTTCTGCAAAAAAATCTGAAAAAAAGTTAACCAGTAGATGTCTGTGAAGACAAGTGTCACTTCAAAGCACGCGAAACAAGCACAGGCACAATCTCGACTGGTACAGCAGAAGCCTAGTGGATGGTGACTAAACAGAGCCCTCTAGTTGCAACTACTGTGATGTACAGAAACACGAATATCGCCATTGAATTGAGAGGTGTAAAATTCTGCACAAAGCGTGAAATACAGGGCAAGTTCCAAAAGTAAATTTTACAGGAGAGAGAAAACAAAGTTTGGAACTGCCACCAAAATCGAGAATTAATATTTAATAAACAGTTTTCCGGGGATGTAGCATTTTAAACAAGAACTTTCAAATAGAACTGTTTACAGTTCTATATGCTCTGTAGTTTTTGATCTAAATCGGGTTTTCCCGTTTGTTGTACAGCTGTTAGGTGACTTACCTATTTATGTTCATATTATACAAAACACTTTGAGTCGAACATTAACCATTTATTTTCATTCTTGTTGGAAAATGTTCCAAGTTATAAGCAGGGGAGTATTACAGTATATTTAACTACATATTTCGTTATAGCTAACTATTTTTAATTACAAATCTAAGAAAATCTTTAAATCTTAATAGAAAAAAAAATTGAAATTGCACGTAAAATAGATTTACCAATTTTTAATTTCACATGTTTCTTAATATTCACCTCTTTTTAACTGGAACATTAAACATGCTTATATTTGAATTCTTATTGCAAAATTTCAAAAACAATACGTTATGTATATTGAGTTCATTACATATTGCAGTTTTCATTGCATGCATCTCCAAGTCTTCTCTTGTCTTGGGAATATTATCTACTCTTAAATGTTTATAATAGTCATGGAAATCGCTGTCGACCACGGTAACAGGCATTACTCTTAAGAGCAATACTGCTGGTATACTTATAGTGGTTTTAATCGTAAAAAGAGAACTAAAAACCTTTACCGTTTCCCTCATTTCCTTAGGCAGAGGCAAAGGCCTGCAGTAAACGGAACCAAATTGAAGAACAAGGAGGCAATGTTCAAGTAACTGCACGTTTTTTTCCCCGTCCGCATTATGCTGATGAAAAATAAACGTAGTCTATTTACCTACAATGTTACCGCAAACTGGTTCCACACGTTTTTTTAACTAGCCGGAATAGACTTACCCAATTTTTCAGTATGTAAAACTCCTCACGGAGAATAGTTGGATGCCAATAACTCATTTTGGACCATAATTGGACTTATCTCTTTGCAGAAATTGTATATAGCTGATTTATGAACAATTTTGTTGGTCCTTTGTGAGATGTTCTGAGATACTGGATGCACAAACTTCATGTATATCGGTAAATATGGTTAATTTGTACTGAATGCAATACTCTAGACCTCACATCGAAAGAAGTATGTATGTTGCTGTTTTATTAACGGGATGCCACCAGGGAGTACTTCTAGTATCGTAAACGAGAACACTTCATTATGAAGGGAAACTCTACAGCTAAGCACTGTGTGGGCTGCCACCGTTTTCATTTGTTACTTCAACTGTAATTCCTTCGAGTGTACCACTTCCAAATTTGAGTAGTATTTGAAACTGCCGCTAAAACAATTAATGTCATAACCCATTTGTTTAAGAAGAACGAGATCACACAATGATAATTGCAGCTTGCATCACACAAGTGGCGCTTTGTAGCGTATTATGCGGAGTTATTTGGAGACTGAAATCCTTGAAAGAGATAAAAAAAAAAAAAAGAAAAAAAGAAAAAAAAAGAAAGAAAGAAAAAGAAAAAAGAAAAAATAGTCGAACAGCAAACCTAGAGAAATCAAAGTAATATTGCCGCGTTTCTTTCGCCATTACTCAGTTATAATTCATTATTGCAAGAAATTATGCGTAATCCTAAAATAATATGCAAGCAAAACGGCTGCCTTATACTTTACGATGCGCACATCCAGGAGATTGTTTGCAGCACATTTTCTGATGATCACACTTCGATAAAAATGATAATGATGAAAGTGTCCGCTCACAGAGGAAAAGTAAATTGCGAGTAGTTATAGCTGCAGTAAGATAAAAATGAAAATATATTAATTACATTAATCTATCTTTTTCACACCTTTATAAATAATATAAAATAAAAATAAAAATAAAGTAACACTATTAACAATGTAATAAATTAACAGTAATTATAACAGCAGAAAAGGATAAAACACTAAGAAAAAGTCACACTTGAGATCGCTATATTTCGGACTCGTGGAGTCCTTCTACGGCAAGAAGACAAGTGACCATGTGCGTGCGTGCGCATTTTAAATGTAATAATAATAATAATAATAATAATAATAATAATAATAATAATAATAATAATAATTCGGGAAAGCTTCTAGAGACTGCACGGTGGAGCAAATAATTGATAGATGAGTATGGACCCGCCAACTTATTTACTTTTTCTAATATACGTTTCTGCAAATTGTGATGTAAGGTGTCTTTAATGTCTATAGCGTGAGTTCCCGTACATATTTTTATTTTATGAATGGATATTTTCTGTGAAAACTGTGTTTTGCCAAGTTTTAAGCTGAAAGCTAACATAAGAGGCAGTATCAAACATGTATAGCTATTTACAAGTTCCTTTGGAATGTCAGAACTTTGCCCTGTGGTGACACTTTCAAGTGGTTCGAATCTACTTACTCGCTCAAGTAAACCACTCGAAGCACTCAGTAACTGGAGTTGCCAGAGCGGCTGCAAGAGGACAGATTTGCTGAGAAGCTCCTTTACCCCACTCATGCGTCTGGACACTTAGTTTCTAAAAGTTGCACCTATAAGCACGATTTTCGTTATTCATATTATCGAAGATAATCTCCTTTTCATTTTTATGTCTGTGTTTGTAAATTATCGTTAAAGAACATAATAGCGCTGAAGAAACATTCTGGGAAGCTTTGAAAATATAAAACAAGTCTTTGAAAGGACATTTATTGGTTGTGGTTTATGCCTTGCGGCATTTATCAAGTTTGCAATGTTACAGAGAGAATCAATCACGGGATTTGAAAGTATGTTAGCAGGCTCGTGTTACAGCTTTACCCGCTCTCTACAATTAGAAGCATCCATTGCAATTCAATATTTGCTTCAATAGTCTTTCTCCTCAAAAAGTAAAGTTAAACGTATGGCAGCTGATAAGCCTTTGGCCCCGAACTGCATTTCAGTGTGCCACGGTTTCTTCCGCTTTTCGTTCAACTGATCGCTTTAGCAGGCTTCACTAAGACACATTCAAAATATTCCGCATGCACGGCATCTGAAAGAAATAACTACTTCAGTTGTTTGCTTAGTCGGAACTTTGTAGCTATTGTCGCCTTTATATGAACACTTCGGTCACCCCTACCGAAGATGCAAATCGAGTCGCGTGTCTCACTGGAGAAACGAATTGTATCATTGCTCTGGATGAGTTCAATCTCGTATCATCAACTCGAATTATTGTAGTGGTCAAGCCATGCGTCAGCCCGTTTGCTTGCTTGCCATCTTTCCTGCCTGCTGCCTGCCTTTAGTCAATTATTGAGTAAGTGAATGAATTGTGCTGGTTGTGTGATCTGCATTCTCTTATAGTCAGGTTGTCTGTAACCGCCGCTTTTTCATGTTACTTTATCCAGGTCAGCAGAAACAGGTTATGTTCCGATTGTGCGTGCATGCGTATCAGCAATCCTTGCATATCTACCATTCACTCTACCGTACAGAATTAACAGTTACGCTCAACAAATTCTTGCAGTGGCAGATATCTGTCACAAAAGTATTCCGGTAAGGGCGACTACTTTTTCATCTTAAAATAAGTAACTAGCAGGCACATTAACCAATTGCAGGATAGAAAATTGTTATTGAATTAACATTACTAATCTAAACTCAGAAAACAGAATTTGTTGAATATAATTTATGGGAAAGAATACTGTTTTTCCAGAGAAAGGATATTCCCTTTTACTAATTCCTGTATATGCTAAGACGTTACAGAATTTAGATACACTGAATATCACGACTGGTTCAAAATGAAAGGAATGGTGAATGTATACAATTAAAAGATACATCAACTAAAAATGTAGAACATATGCTCTACGATTACTTAACTATACCAAGCTTCTCAAGAAAGAAAAATAAATTAAAACAAACCATGAAGACCTTTATCAATGTAAAAGAATGTCCTCCGCAAAGGTAACTTTGGCGTCTCTACGTCTCAGAACACTATTTACATCTATTTTAGATATCGTTTGTATCAATATCCTGCTTGATTTTCTATTATTTTAACACTCTGCTTCTTATGTAATATTCGCTTCCTAATTTGTTTATATTAACTCTTTCACAAATGTTAAACATATATTTACATGTTATTTGTTAACAATGAGTTAAATATAAAGCAATATGTTAATATTCTTGGTTCCACCAACTTTTCAGCATACTGTAGTTAACACATCGTTAAAGTTACCGAGAATTGCAAATGGCAGGGATCGAGAAGGCGGTGTTAGAACTGAACGCGCTCCGATGTACTTTTGTTTCCATAGAAAAAACTGTATATGTGGCTCATTAAACTGATATTAAAAGGAATAAAGGTACACTTTCTTTTCTACATTGAAAAGTTGGATAATTGTCGAGTTAGGAAATATAAAGAAATGAGTAGATATTCCATTCGCCCGAGCCTCCATAATAATATTACAGCTGTTACCACAATTATTAACTTTGTTAACAATCCCATAAAAAGACTACATTCTATTTAGCTGCGTGTTTTGACATACGTTGCATTAGATATGTTTTCAGTTCTTGTTTCGGGATGCGAGCTTAACAGGACGCCTTCATTAATGGTACCATTTCAAATGAAAATCGTTAAATATCAAACTATCATGTGCTGATCCAACCTACCCATCAACTATGCCACATTTAAGGTTAGGAATACTAATTTCGGCTCTTTTGCCTACAGGATATTGAACTTTTGCGTGCGTAAAATTAAATGCTCCCAGAACACCCGAAAATGATAGCGATAAAAAAAAATTATTCATAATTTGCGGGTATTCCTCTAAATAAGAGAATATTAAGTTGCTCTTTTTGATGCAAATCCTGCGGAAAACATTCTTCTAAACAGTCGCTTGTGAAACAGCGGCATTGTCCCGAAACAGTGACATAAAAAGCTTTACGTAACCAATGGAATGGAGAAGGTGAGAGAGATGTTACTACTTTCGTATTTTAACCCCTCTCGTATTTCATCTACGTTTTTAAAACGATTGATTTTTCACATTTTATATATTTGTAAAAATTGCTCTTTTGTGTAAAAATGTCAGTCATTACATCTTACACCCCCTTCTCTGATAGGAATGACTGAATGTATAAAAAATATAGAATTTCGACATCTACAGCCGGATTTACAGTCGCAGTTTGCAAATTAACAGTTCTTAAACTTTTAACACAAGGGAAAAGCGATGCTAACTTAGCGCGGGTTTAACACATTATTAAAGTTAACATTGGGTGATGAAACACAACTATTGTTAATGTTAAAGAAGCCTAACAGCTTGTTAACTATTAACATCTGTTGATGAAACCGACTCTAGGACAGGCATTTTTTGCTATTTGTTTGCTCTGTGCGTCATAGGAACAGATTCTCAGATTTATATTCATATATTTTTTCATTGCACATTATTTTTAAACTTCGAGACAAAAAGGGATGGGTAAAAATAAGGAGGCCTAAAAGCATTTTCAGCTATCCCACGTTTGTTTTTGAGTTCAGAGTAAAATTTGGTATAATACAACTGCTCTAGTTAATTTAATTAAATTTTCTGATACTGCACTACGTAAGTTTGTATATATTCCTCGCAATTTTCAAAAGGAAGGGTGTCCAAAATGAGATCCATCCCGCCCGGTAAGGGCAATTAAGGGGCGATTTGAACGGAGATTTAAAATATATATAAAGATAGTGTGAGATGCCGTTGCGTTGATCACGTGAACACTCGGTGACATACTGCAACCACTATCATCATAGTTTTACTTACTTCCTCAACATTACAGAATATTTTTCTTCTGCACTTCAAGGATAAGGCTAATTATCTTTTCCGCCTTCACTGTATCAGCGATTCTCAACTGTGGTTTGCGAAGCTTTTCAGGGGGTCCGCAGATCATTAGAGTACTGTTAACAGCATTTATTCTTATGTGCAGATAGAAGCAACATTTTAGAGAAAACGAAAGGGGATACAAATTTATGGTGTGTATTTTTTTAGACTAACTTAGAATAAAATTGAGACCACTTGTTCAGGAGGGAGCTTTTAAATAGGTATGCCGAAAACTGGTCCAGGCAGAACACTATTATTCGTATGTAACGTCACGATTTCTCTGGAAAATATTAACATCTTTCGGCAGTGAACTACACAAGCAGGTATTAAATAAAGTTATAAAGGTATAAATGCAATTCGCAGCAACTTGGTAGGTAAAATTAATTTTTTAAATCATTAACCGAAAAAGTTATAAAAACAGTTTCAAAAACGTAGAATCAAAACTCGAAATACAAATGTCTCCTTTAAAGTAACAACAATTAAATTAAAAATAACCAGTAATGTTGCTCAATTATATTTTTTTGGCTTTATTATTAAGTAAGAATATACTAAAATAAAAAGATATTCCGAAAGACAGTATCTTTGTTTATATATTTAAATTGTAACCCAGTGATGAACAATTTAAAAACTACACAGGATGCAAATTTAAAATTAACTTTTGAGTTAAATGTTAGGGATCCGCAACGGAGAACTATAATCAATGCCAGCTATGAAGAAAAGTTTGAGCATTGCTGCTCTATGTTATTCCCACCTCTTTCTCGGGGGTCCAAAACTATGATCCACTGTATTCCTTCTTTGCTCACTCTATACATTCTTGCCACATTTCTTTTTTCTAATATTTCTTATTTAGTTGGAATATATTTAATTCTGTCATTAGTTGCAAGATTTCTTGCTGTACAGGCTTTAACTTTCTTTAGAAATTTCATCTCGGCTAACTGCAAATTACTTTTAACCTTTTGTGTTAGAATCCACGATTCACTGCCATACACTTGCACTGAATAGCCATAGTTTTATAAAATTTCATTTTTTTTCTTTCCTCGTCTTATTCTGTAATATATATATAAATGAGTTGGAATGCATTCATTTTATTTGTACACCATTATCTAAATCAATAATTATGTCACAGTTCAAATAATTGAAATGGAAAACCTGTTTTAAATAGTGTCGTTCAACACATAACTTTATTAAGACAGAGTATTTTCCATGGTGTGCAATATTTTTTCTTCATCGTTGAACATTTTAAATTGTAATTCTTACTTCATTTATTTATCAGTTGTTGAAGAAAAGCTACACACTTATCAGACTCCCTGCATAATTTCTAATGTTTTGAATCCATGTATGCATAACTATCTATTTGTATATATTATATACACATATAGGTTTTTAATAATCTCAGTAACATACGAATGAATTACCATTGTCCATAATATTCCATAATATGAGTTAAGGCTATCCATAAAATCAAATGTTTTTCCGAACTAAATGAATGCGATATGACTTTTTAATTGAGTTTCTCTTTTTTCTAAAATTGTTTTAAAAATATTGTCATTACACGACCAAACTTTTCCTTAACCAGCTTACTATTCCTTCAACAGTGTTATAATTTTGACATTATTTTTTAATTATTTCACACGTGGTGTTCAATAGGCTTATTCCTCTTATTACCATTTTGTTTTCCTTTAAAAAAAATGGGATATACTATTTCTGCTATTCTGTATGGCCAAGGTAGAAAGATAGATCTAAAGCATAATATCTTTGCACCCAGCCTACGTCACATCCAGAGGTTGCATCTCTACATGTTTTAAACAGTGTTTTACGCCCGTTTATACTAATGAGGCATCACATGCGGAAACCGATGGTGCATTAAATGAAATGATAAATTGGGAAAGGATTTTTTAAGGAAGGAAGCGTTCCAGGCCTAAGTTTAGGATACCTCCCCGGCATTTGCCGGTTATGAGGACTGAGGAAAACCTGGAAAAACCTCAGTCACAGAGGATGGTCCTAGTGGGAATTGAACTCCAGACCTCCCGCTCACGAGTCTGCGCCTTAACGACCTCTGCCACCCGTGGCGGCCTCTCTCTCTCGGACATCTGCCGGAACATCATGTAAACTAAACTCATACATGTGAAGTATTTGGATGTCTATTACCATTAAAAATAACCACAATACAAATAACTAATTAAAAAACTTATATACAGACATTTTCACTTTCATGTGTCTTCTTCTTACGCGTCTCATTTTTTATTCAAGCACATAACATTTTCTTAGAAAAGATAGCTGCTATAGCATAAGGATCTGCGCAGGCACAAGATGTACATTTTAACTTTGGTTTGCCATCACTCATTAAATCGAATAATATTAATATATACATTAAGTCAGAATATTTTATAATTTTGCCATTTATTTAATCTAGTCTACTGGCTTTCTATATTTCATACGTTTTAAAGCTATCTGTAATTCTTCTAGTGTAACATCTACCGAGATATTATAAGCAGGTTTATTTTCTTCTACATATACTGCCTGCTGTTTCTTTTTACACCATAATATTTTATGTTATTTCATATTTAAATATTTTAAGTATTTCTCTCTTATTGGTTAAAATGCCTCATTGCTTCCTGAGCTAATGTTTGTCTTTCATAAATATCCTGCTCTACGTTTAAATTATACAGATGCCGTAAATTGTGAGGAGTTTCTGTTTAGTTCTGTTCAGTTTCTTTTAAAATTCTTCCTTCGCCTCTTTGGTTTTACTTTATGGAAACGCTACACGACTTGTTGCTTTTCTTTCAATGCTTTTATTGTTTCTGTATTTGAAATTTATATAAACCCCCAATTATTTTCTTTTTCTAACCCAATGTTTCATATTCAGATTTTATTACACATTTCTTTCCTATATCCCATGCTTTTTCCAGATATTTTTGTTTTTTCTTTTCATAAGTACTATGTTAAGGCAACAATAAAGTGAAATTCCGGTAAATGGTGATCAAAATATTAAAATAGTTTTAATGCATTTCATTATCATCTTATAATTTATTGCATGTCATTCAAATTGTCTCTTCGACATTTAAGTCATCACACAGTCATTTAACTGAATCTAATTGTGTGCGTCAGTTTGACTCTACGTGCCGTAGAATACAGGGAGTTTAGAAAAGAAATTTGTTCTTCCGCATGTACTTTGCTTAAGGCGTTATATACATGCCAAGAAGAGGTTGAAAATGTCCAAATCCGTTGATGAGAAGAATAAACAGAAAGTACAGGTTCCAACCTATGCAGCAGAAAGCTTTTATACCATTGCTACATACAAAGGCTTTGCAAGACTATAATATTTACTTTGTGTTTAATTTTTTCGACGCTTTTGATTTTATCAAATGCTCCTACTCAAAAGTTTTATTTCAATTTACCTGAAATGTTTACTATATTCAGAACAGGTGTAAATAAACTGTCCATAGATCCTTAGAATTTTTTATGTAAATAATTTTATAGAAACAAAATGAAACAAAAAGAATGTACTTTAAAACTTGTGTATATATACACATTTTTACTATTATTTATTCCAATTTAAATGCATATGCCACCTTTTGCTTGTAACCCGTATGAACTTGCACAAAAAATTAGAATATAAGAAACAGCTGTGCCATGTGGATCCAAAAAAATATGAAGTATTTCTTTTACTTAAACACTAACACAGATAATTTGCTTAAATTTTGCTCATAGACTATTAATAATCTTGGCTAAATATGAAATAAATTTCAATTTAATATATTGAAAATTGAAGAAATTAAATAAAATATTTCACTTCACCGTTGTCTTAATCTGATAGGTGCTATTTTCTTGACATGAATGTAATTACAGGGAATATCACAGTAATTGAATCTGTTTGTCTCCCTAAGCATCATGAAACCTTTCCCTTGAAATGCAGATAGGAAATGCAAATTTTAAGTCTACTTACACATATTCCATTTCCTACGGCTTAAGTACCTGATCTGGCCTCTGCTGCATTTTCAGACTAGATGCTCAGTAGAAATCAATAATGCACTGCAACTAAATGGTAACGTTTGTTCCGAGCGCTGAACTTACGAGATAATATGAATGGTGGGTATTGTTATGAAACCCTCCTCAATCCGAATGGGGTTTTTATGTGGGATTCAACTCATAGCACTACCACACTGCCAGGCTCTTAATTACAGCTGGAACTGCTGCTTGAAAACAATGCACTGAGGAACAATAAAGGTTCTGAAGAATGTATGATTTTGTTTACAGTATTATTATAAGAGTGGACAAGTCTGGGCTATGTAAATAAGCCCACCATTGTGATCCATGTAATAAGGCTCATTAAATCAAATTAGCGTTCTTTAATACGTCCTACTTTATTGAAAATGTTGTGAAGGTGCCTGATTTGTGTTGAAGTATCGTCCACAGTCCATTTAATATATTTAGACTTTTCGTAAACACATTCCTTGTTTTAATTCCCAATTTCCATTTCAATGTTGCACAGTTATTGTCCTTAAACGCTCATATTTGTTGATCTTCCATGTTCCACTCCACTGTGCAGTAGAATCTACAGAATGAAACTGAATCAAATGTAATCTAATCTTATCTTTAACTGCAATGCCCATCTCCCAGCGTGTGTGTCTACGGTTCACGAGGTTGTTAGCTTCAGCCTTGTATTGTATTTTCGTCTAAGCCGCTAGCAGCCTTATGGTTGCGACATCAAATCATACCAGCAATTTTCCAGTTTTTCACAATTAATTTTAATGACGAAAACTCCCATCTTGAATATCTTATAACACTTCCATTTAGAAGCTTGGGATCGCAAGTTTCTGCAGCTGTCAATTTTACCAGGGTCACTAGATAAGTTTTCAGACACTGCAATCTGACGTCTGGTAGGCCCATACATTTTTGTACCACTTGAAGGCCATGCTTTCCGACTCCATACGTGTCAGGTACAAGGAGATTAGTTCAGTTATGTTTTAGCAGCAGAGTTTTGAATGCGTAGTATTGTGACCTGACGGAACACGAATGAACATTGAAAGAGAGCTCTTTCAGGCCATGAATGCATAAGATTACAAAATATGTCGCTTTTACAAAGCGCAATCACTTGAACGATTGTCACGTGTTTACATTCCTTAAAGATGAGGACAGTAGCCGGGGGCCATCTTAAGTAGTGAATGAGGAAAATGTGTAGCGGGTGGAGATAAAGGTCAAAGATTTACCTACAAGAACAATGGGTCAGCCCTTGTAATTAATTGGCCTAGTATTGCAACCAACCTTCCGCATGGTAACCTTAGAGTGAGAAAATGATCATCTCGATGGATTCACTAACCGAGGGCAAAAGTGCATAGAAATGTTGGAACATTTGAACAACGGGACTCTCGGCGAGTGTCAGATATTGTTACGGGTAACGAGACCTGGATACCAGTTGGACTTAGAACCCCAGCGCTAGTCATCCGTGTGGGTCTTCCCAGATGGCCAATCTCCTACCAATCCAAGACACCAAGAAATGTTGGGAAGAAAATGGTGGCCACTTTCTATGTAACAAATGCGACCATTGTGCTCGAAAATCACAAGACAGTGACAGTAAAATAGTACACATCTTCCTATACAAGTCCAGGACAGACCATCAAGAGCAGACGTAAGAGAGATACTGCTGCATCACGATAATTAGACGCACTTTTGAAAACAGCATGGAGCCAGGTGTTGATGATCAACATTTTGCGACCATTCTTGAAAATATACGGGAGTAATTTGAATGAAAATAAGCACATAACATTAGACTACACATATAAAAATAATTATAAAACTTTTGGGAAGACAATTCCAATATTGTGTAGCTGAAAGTAAAGATGGCGTAAATAAAACGTTCTGAAGTTACGCATTATATCCACATAAACGCCATGAAAATGGATGTCCTACAGAGATATGATGAAGAAATCTTAAGGGCTCTGTTTCGTAAACTAACTAATAAAATTATCAAAATAATTCTATTAGTTAACAAAATTTTGTTTAATGGTAATTCTATACAACTGACAAAAGAGTATAATTAGCTCTTTGCCAGCTAATTATAATTGAGGTTATGTAATGGATAGTCATTCACGGTTCCGTAAAGTTAAGTCCGCCACAGCTTCGCGATATGTAAGTGTCATTTGTTACTGCATTGGCATATCATTGAATAAATTACTGTATTAACTTTTAAGAATATTAATTTTTATTTATGACATTGGCAATATTTATGGGTTGATATTCAGCTTATAGTGTGCTCTGAAAATGGGCAAAAGATACGGTAAACACCACAGGCTGCTTAAGAGTTGTAAAAAGTAGGCGGAACATGGCGAAGCATACATAAAATTGAAGCGGGAAATCATGGGGAGAAAATGTGAGCTGGTCGAAGGCTGTTAACCCACCTGCCCATCCCCAGAGAAACCACATGATTTATAGCAATTTTCGGTAGCAGAAAGTAAAAATGGCGAGTGATGGTGGGAATAGTGGTGACGTAACTGTGGTCGTCAACAGCAAGGAATACACTACATTACATGTCAGATACATCTCAAGTATACATTTAAGACAGTTTTGTTATAGCAAACTTAGCGAACACACAACCTAACCTAACCTAACCTAACGTACTCGTTATTAAAGGGATCCTTGTAAAACTTAAACCTAACATGGGGGGGGGGGTCTAGTGGTAACCTTACTTCCCCGGTACATCCAAAGGCCCGCGTTCGGGCCACGTCAGGGTCCATAGATCTTTTCGGGCCTAAAATCTTAAGTATGACTTCCATTTGAAGGGAAATAAAACCGTTGTCACGTATCGTAGATTTATGGCAATAGTATGTGTCCCTCCAGTAACTAACCGGCTTCTGCGGCTAGCACCACTAGTGGATTAGCACCAGCAGTATGTTTGCACACAGCAATCAGCTACAGTCAGCCGGAGAAGGGATATTATTTACTGCTTTGGAAGGATTCTACCTGCTCACGGTAAGGGGTAAGAGGTTTCTCTTTGATGGAGTTTTCGGGTTTTTAAAAATTCCTGTCTAATTAAATTTCGAAGTTTTATAATGCCTGTTTTTAAAAACTTTTCACCCTAATAACATTTGGTACCACCACCACCACCACTAATTAGTAGAGGAGTATACATGAGTGCAGTTAATAAGGGAAGAGTACCCTGGACTTAAGGGAAATCGGAAATAAAAACACATAGGGGATTAAGGAAATAGTAATAAACATGTGAAAATATGGTGAAAAACTGAGCGTTTTTGCGTAATGTCCTCCAGTTAAAAAAGATTTTAAGTTTGGCCCATACACAGACATTAAATTCAGTAAATTTTTATGGCGATTTACAAATGATGATTCCAACATCCTTGATGTACTAATATTGATCAATGTCCCATCCACTAACCCATAAACTAAAGGCACACACGCTAGTTCACGGAACCTGCTGCTCTTCACCGCTATCAGCTGACCTACAAAATCTTGCAGGAGACAACTACTACACAATTCTGCAAACTCTTCCTTTAGATTTTAGAAACTCCTTTGCCTGAGAGATGCACAAAGATACTGCACACCATTACCTAACCAATGCAGTGCAAATTGAAGTTGATGCTTCGCAAATAGCATTTTATTTCTTGCAGTGGAATGTTCTACCATGTTATCAATTCTCTCAAACACATAACAAACATATTTAAAATTAAATCTAAACCTCTCACTATATTTATAACTTTGTTCCATGTTATTATAATGTATTCTTGGCCCGAAATCCCTGACACGCACTCTTGCGCTTCACCATTATTTGAGTCAGAATTGTAAATTTTTATAGTTTAATTATTTTGGCTTCAAATTCTAGCCCTACTTTGCTTGTAGTTTTCATAAAAAATGCAGATATTAATCAAAATACATTCATGAAGCTAAGGACAATAAGGTGAATCAATTTTACTATTTTTGCTGTTTTATGACACAATTTGCAAGTATTATTAGAAAATTTTATTAATATTATGAGGACATGCAGTAATAACTGACATTATTAACTAATACTTTTATGAAACATAACACTAATAATAATACTTAATATTATTTACTTGTGAACTTCATGAAACTGGGCCCAGGGAAAAAAAGCACCGAACTACTGTACAGAAAAGCTCTAAAACTCGGAATTCTAATAGCTATGAATTGCTTGAAACGAAAGTTAAAAAGCGTTTCTAGGTCTCCTATTTAAGTACCGGGGTTCCTCACCGCTCCCACGAAGTTTTGCGTTTCGGCCAAGGCAGCCTGCCTGTCTGTCCTTTAACTTCCGAGCAGTCACCGGCCTATTCATTCGCGAAGATGCCAAGATACTTGCCTTTAGAGGAATGTATTTTTGTGTATAAATGTTATAAATACGAATCAGCTCGTCGCGTTCGAGAGAAATTTATTCATCAGTTCCTTGGGCAATTGCTTCCTTCCAGAACTGCTATTCAAGAACATGTGAATAATGTGATAGTATTGCTGTTAGAGAGTAAAACAAGAAAACGAGCTAAGTACAGTTTGAACAGAAAACAACTTAACTCAATCTGAACGTTCGCCTACCAAATCAATGCCGAAATTAGCATAACAATTGGGTTTTCATTATCTTCTGCACATACAGCAAAAAATTATTAAAACTGAAACCTTACAAAAGTACACGAGTCCATTGTCTACGACAAAGTGACCCCATGGCACTTGTGCGTTATTATGAGCGACTTCTTTACTTTACCTTACATGCTGACCGTGTCCTGCGGCCGCAGTCCATAACGGTAGCGAAGAAACCAGACTGATTACGACTTCAGTTGTAGGGAGTACTTTAGACGAACTATTTCCTTAATGAACATGTAGACCAATTAATTTAGTTGGTCAAAGCATCGTGCTAGTAAAGGGAAGGTTCGTGCGTTCGATCTCCTCACGGGCAAGCATTTTTTTGTCTCTCACTTATAATTTTTTTCACTCTCTGGTAATCTTAATAATTTGACTACACTGTTCTTAATACAATTGATGTTACTCATTGTTCTCTCTTGTAATCATAGTTTGTCTGCACTGTTCTTAATAGAAATAACGTTACTTTTTCATAAGTAAGTTTACGGTTGACAAAAGAAATTACAATAACTTTTTTTATTTACGGACGCTCTTTAACATCTCAGGTCATCAGGGTAAATTACAATAACGATTTTTAATACTGCAATTCGGGACTTCAGCCCCAGGACACGGTCGGTTTATAATGTCAAGTTTTTTTTTTTTTTTTCCCCCCCCCACTATTGACTGAAGGGTTAACGGACCCACAGCTTCAGTTTTTTTCAGACAAGGCATGGGTCCACCAAAATGGTCGTGTGAACACACTCAAAACTCGCCGTTGGTGTTCTGAAAATCCAAATTGTATACAAGTAACCCCTCTTTATGATAGGAATAATGGAACGCAAGACTATAAGTACGGCCGGCTGTGGCGTGTCCAGCTGCCGAGACGCAAAACCCCAAGCGAGCGTAAGGCCCTGTAATATGAGATCCAAACTATCGATATGTAACTACATCATTAATAAATACTTTGTAGCACTAACAAAGAAACTGTTCAGTGATTGTTGTGCTGTACGAGGGATAAACCATAGGTCATGACAACTCTTTGTTTCTCGCGAACAAGGGACAGAACAAAAATCATATACGACTGAAAATATGTGAGTGCACTTTCGAATGAAGCCACCAAATGGTGCAGAGTTACGTGTCTCAGCACGCCCCAAATTCAGTTGGTGGGCGACAGTATTCAGGAATGGAGATCACAAAGAGTAAACAACATGCGTATGTCAAAATAGAAATTCTCTGCGGCAGAAATGCATGAGAATGCCGTACAAGAGGTACGGGAAGCACAAGATGCGCATGCGCTGTCCTACTGAACATAGCAAGATCTTCAAATGGTGCCGATCTGCCGCGCATTGGACGTCCTGTGTCTGCGGACAAGGATGTACCGGTGATGGTTATGGAGCTGCACACTGGTGGAATTAGAAGAGGAAACAGCAATTCCAACAAAAACAATGCACCGCATTTTACGGGAGGACCTGAAAATACGGAAAACGTGTGAAAAGTGGGTGCCACACCAATAAGCGATGTACAGAAATGGACTCGATACGAAACATGTCACATCAAACTAGCGAGATTTCAGGAAAAAAGGGGTGCTCTTTGAATCGCATCATTGCAATTGATGAAGTGTGGGCATGGGCGTATAATCCAGAACTCAAGCGACAGTCTAGTACGTGGAGTTGCAGCAGCTGTGCCGCGGCATCTTAGGGCACCGCGAGGTCGACCAGGGGTGCCGCGAGATATTTTGGGACTAAAAATACAGCACCAATTACTAAAAACATATTTATTAAAACACAGTATATCTATCAATTACCGGTATTGTGATGACGAAGAAGAGGAAGATGAACCATTAATTGGATTAAGTTTTATCTCAGATGAACATCCCATTGATTAATAAGAAGACACGTCCTCATAAATTCAACAGCTTTTATTTTATGCAGTTTCGAGGAATTTTCCTTTTTGGGAAAATAGTAATATCCCACACGATGATCAATACCATAGTTTTTATGACATCCAAAAACAGAACATGCTGGCTTATTAATCACACTTAAAACTATATTGTAAAATAATACAAAGAAAAATAAGTTTCAATAAGTTGAAACCACGGCAACAATGAAATCACCATACAACGCGAACTCACAACAAAGACAATCAACTCCAAATCCTTGAGGATGATATTCGCATTTCGTTGTCAACTGCTAGGCCTGATATCAAACACTTGTGTTCTCAGCATCAATCGCAAATCTCACATTAAGACAAAATGTGTTTTATGATTTACAATTACCTTTCTAGTCTTCTACTTTTGAAATTGATTTTAATTTAATAGTTCATAGTGTGTACTAAGCATTGTATAGTAAATTTGTCCAATTGCAAGCCATAATTTGTATGTTAAGTTATAATGAAAAACAAACTATATTTTTATGTTTGTTATGGAGCGTTTATTTGAACTTATTTTAACACAAAGTTTCACAGTGAAAGTTAAAAACTTAAAATAACTTAACTTATTCCTAATTTAAAAAAATTAATAGAGAATTTCTATTCTCATTCCCAAGAGGGCAACCAAGACAAAAGGTTTGGGAATCATAGTAAATGGCGTCACCTTGCAAAACTCCTTCACCAACAAGCCGTGTGACAGTTAAGGGTTGCTTGTGTGCATATCCAGTGCTTGGGGGGGCGAGGGCCCCGTACTACAGGTCTTCTTGGGTGTCACAATTGCGCCGTAAGCACCAAATTATTATTCTCCACGATAACGCGACAGCTCACACAGCCGACAGAGACAAGTGTCTTTTATAGCGGTAGGGGTGGGACGTTTTTTTCTACACTCGCCATATTCGCCCGATTTCAGTTTATGTGGTTATCTCATCCCTACAGTTAAGTATCCCTGAGAAACGTTTTGCTAACAAAGCGAACATTTGGTTAGCATTTCGACGCCAGGTTGCTTAACGCAACTCACATGCAGCGGATAGTATTCGGCGCCTTCCTCAAAGCTGGCAACAAACTATCATTGTACTTTAAAGGCTACTAAACTTCGTGGATTACCTGGCAAACCCGTCCTATGATGAATTTGCAACCCTGTGCAAGTAGTTGTGGGTAACTTTTGTTCATGCCACAATAAACCAATGTTGCCTGAGTTTTGCTGCTTCCTTACGATTGCACCACTCGGCAGTAAATGCCACATACTTTCAATTGTGTATCTTAGATTATTCTTGTTGTCCTTGTTTGCGAGGAAAAAAAATTGCCATAAATGACTTATCCCAAGTATATTTTGGCCTCTGGTGTGCGAAATTCGAACCCTTACTCATAGTGGCATTAGCTTCAGATTCGGTGCGATTTCACATTCATAGTGCTTTTTCGAGAGTGAGGGGAATTCGACTTAGGAGTTTCTCCCAAGACCAAATTGGTGGTGTGTCGGATAGAACTGAAGAAATGGCTGTTATTTTGGAACGTGACTTAATTCTTATTTTGTTGCAGCTGAAGATAAAGAAGAAATAACAGTGCCCAGTGGATATGTTTGAGGCAGGGAAAATTCAATTGAGTTCTATAACCAGCAATTTTATAGACAGTGCAGAATATGAATTTTCAAAAGACACTTTCGTAAATGGAATATTTCCAATTCTACACGAGATTATAGTAATAAAGGACTTCCGATTTTATCTCTTTTACAGATTCAGGTCGCTTTAAGATTCTATGCAACGGGGGATTTTCAGATAAGTGCTACTTATAAGATTATATATACTAAATTATATATAGTTTGTAGCTATGATTAAGGCTATTTAATGAATGATTTCGGTTAATTTAGGCCTTCATTTGTTTGTCAGTTTATTGTACTGGACAGTTGCCCATTTTGAGGTTATGTTAAGAGAAAGCTTTTGTATATCACCATAAGAGGGAAATGGATTTCATTTTGTTCTTCAAAATTAAATCCACGTTAATATTTGAAATGAGTTTCATAATTTTAAATTATACAGATAGACATAAAAATAAATATTTATTCACAAAATTCAAATGTTAATATATGCATTTTTTCTGCTTGTTCATGTAGATTTAAGAGACATCTCTCAACTAACAGTGTTAAGAAGTTTGAGAAAAGTTTCTGTAGACATTGCTAGCAACATTTTATTTGGTGACTAAATTATCCTTATAATTAAATTCAGTATGGCTTAATTTATAATTCTACCGAGTTTTAATTGAGGTCGCTCTGGTCCAATGGAAACAATTTCCTTGTTAGTGACCAGTATCTTGATGAAATTAATAGTTTATTGCGAGAGTATGACAAAAAGTAGGATACGTCAAGGGTAGAAAACCCCTCTGAGTTTATCACCATAAACGAAAACGACAATAATTATAAATAATTATATCTAACAAGGTAAGGAACATTTAAGCTCAGAAATTCATTTTCATGTAACAGCTACTGCTGTAATCTTAGGCAAAATTTACCCTACTTTTTTCACAGCACCATGATCAAGACAACTGATAATTCTGAAGCGTTACTAGATAGACACGGAAGCTGCAGATTTAGTACTCAACCTAATTATGATAAGACCTTCTTACATATTATCAGCATTTGATTACAATGTAATGCTATCAAACGACTCTATCAAATAGATATTGCAGCATATTTTTTCAAACTATCTCTAAGTAAGTACTTCTGAAGTGCAACAATGATACCAAACTGTTCATTCTTTGAAGATTTTTAAAATTAAAATGAAAGAATTCATCTGGAATTATCGGTATTGATAAAACCCTCTTTAACAGATAAAATAATTTTTTTACGATTAACTAATCCAGACACTTTACCTTTGCAATCATGCGTCTTTAACACGACGAACTAAGTACATGTGAAGCAGCAAAGACCCCCATATTTCAATTTAGCATTTTAAAGTTTTCAGGGAAGCGTACATCTGTTCGCTTTTTAAAACATGATTTTACATTTACTTCACTCGTATAGAGCTATTTGTGGACGTTAAAATATGATAGTTTCGGCTTTTATTTTGGAACAAATATATTGCAGTCCTTTACTTCCACAATATACAATGCTGATGTTGAAATAATCATTCACTCGGCGCATTCTCAAGTATTCGTTTAGAATCACCATTCAAAGTGCCGAAGTTTTACTCTGTGTTACTCGACTGAAGTTTTTTCAGTCTTCAAAATTATATGGGGCATTTTTTGCTAAGTTGTCATGCTTTCATCGATTGAGAATTATTTTTTGTGGTTGGGTTCTCGTGATATTTTCCCCGTTTTACGGCACATGACTTGCCTGCCGTCAAAGCGGTAGCTTCCGGCGAAGCAGATATAATATCCGCACAACTGATTAAGCTCTCAATTAAAACTACGATGAAAATATGTTACTAATGGCAGATGTTAAAAATTATGCTCTGCTACATCCACACATTTCCATCACCTTTTTAGAAAATTGTAATTCACACGGATCAGTCCATCTTCCGAATTTTTCTCCATTCCTCGTCTAATAATTTCGTTCAGTTCTGATGTATGGGGGTTTGTTACATAAACTTTTTTTTCAACTTTCTCCACAAGTGAAAGTCTCATTTTATTAGATCAGTGGTCACAATTTTTACTAATTACCCTATCTTCAAAATTTTACAGAATGAACTAATGACTCTTAGTTATAGGCACGGTGACAGTCTTGTGGTTCTAAAGTTAGTGCGCGTTATGTCATTCCTTATATTTTTACATTTATGGTAATCTTAAAAAAAGACATACCCTCTTACTCTATATGCATTTATTGCGCACCATACACCGGATTTTCTAGTTATGCACGAGGTCCTCATGTATATTATGGTATTTTCTGTATTCCATTGTTTTTTTTTTTCGTCGAAACATGGCCACATAAATAAAACCGTGCTTGATCAGTACAAAGGATTAAGCCTGGAGCAATGAAGTACTCTATCATTAACGTTCCGTAATACCCAATTAGATCGCGGGTTCGAACCCGGCCAGGACCGATGGATTTTTTCGGGCGTAAAAATGCTAAGTATGGCTTCCTTCGGAAGGGAAGTAAAGCCGTGGGTCCCGTGTCGTACATTTGCGGCACGGAAAAGAACCTCAAGCCTGAAAGAGAGGCCTCTGAGCAAAATTTGCCGGCCGTTTCACGCCCTGAGTTGAATGGGACGCTGATGACCTGAGCTGTTAAAGAGCGCACATAATAAATTTAAAAAAAAAAAAAAAAAAAAAAAAAAAAACCCACCCAATTACAGAAATTACAGAAATGTATTGAATACCAGGATCACCTATCAGCAATTCGTAAACTACAGTGACCTTCTATGCTTGCAAGTTTAAACTGACTGCATTCTGGAAGATAAACTGAAGCGCATGAAAGACAGTTTTCTAAAAAAGGATACGGATATAGCAGGACAACATTTCGACATCTATCACAAGTAGATCCCTGCATTTGGGCACCAAGAAGCTCCAATCACTTCGCAACAGTGTAAATGTGTATGAAATTCCTCGACAATAACACAGCTACCTGCGATAGTAGAGGGAAGGTGCCTTCATGTTCGTCCTGGTTGTGTAGTGGTTACCATACTTGCCTCCTAAACCGAAGATCGCGGGTTCAATCCCGGCCAGGGTCGATGGATTTTTTTCGGGAATAAAAATCCTAAGTATGGCTTCCTTCGGAAGGGAAGTAAAGCCGTGGATCCCATAACGTACATTTACGACACGAAAAAGAACCTCAAGCCTCAAAGGAGAGCAAAATTTGTCGGTCGTTTCACGCCCTGAATTGAATGGGACGCTGATGACCCGAGGCGGTAAAAGAGCGTCCGTAAATAAACCAAATCACACGTAGCTTAATTGCTATGACTCTCCTGCGAAGGTTCTACAAAGAGAGGGCTGTAGACATAAGGCAGGTGCTCTATTTTCTTTGTAATTGCGAGAATGTTAATCAGTTGCGCAGATATTACATCCGTTAACTCCAGTCAGCTGCAATGAAAACGAGCGATGAAAGCCCGGTATTATTGTTGTTAAAGTGCAATGTTCTGTTCTGCTCCTTCCAGGTATTTCTTGTTCAGTTGGTAACTGGCCTCGATTTTCTTTTATTGAATTTTCCCTTAGACCACGAAGGAGGAGAATTATCGCAAAATAAGTATTTGTTTGGAAATAGGATATGTCATTTTCATCTCGCTAGTCAAACATTTTATTCTTAACTTTCTTGATAAGGCAGAGCTCAACCAAGAAAAATAAAATTGTATTTATTCCATAGCTATTGGTAACTGTTTTGTTTCCATAAAAAGTTCGTGTGCTTCTATCATAATCTATCAATTATTTCGGCTAAATGAAAATAGTACGCTATAATTTTCCACAAATAACTACATTTTGGTATCATATTTAAAAATGCAAATTATCAGAGGCTTCAAAGATGCTCTCTATGACAAATATGGTATACTTAAATACCTCAAACTCGAGGGCATGCTAAATCTGCAGGCTTGTTTTTAATTTAAGGTTAATAAAGAAGTACGTGGGCTTTCACGTCAGGACACTGAGAATTATAAATGATAATCCCTCATTAAAAATAAAGGAATTGAGGCCGGAATGATAGAACTAATAAAAGACTCTGCACTCTGTAGTCTGATAGAACCACTTCTATTAATACCCTAATGTTAGAAATAAAACATTATTTTGCAATCATGAGTAAAGCAGTTCAAAATTGGATACCGTCCTGTCGTTAATGTTCCATTAGAAAAGTACTTGGTTGAGTTTCCTGGTATCATGCACGTGCGTCCGCAACCGTTCCGAGAATTGGCAGGAGAACCTGTGTGCGAGAACATGAAGCGCCAAAACAAGTTGGCTTCAGCGCATGGCACGTATCCAGTGCACCAAAGGATTCTATGTGATGTAAAGTTTAATGAAGCAAATGAGCCAATTGGGTTCATATCACACTTAAGAGCTGTAGAGCACGGGTCACGAATATTATGAAACCAATGCTGTGTGTACACAAATAAATGTAATAACAGAAACTCTGGTTTCCAATTTGCTATTATTCCGTACTACATATGAATGTCTATCTCTAGTTCTATACTAACGGTTTCACATAATACACTTGCTGGTCGATCTACTAGTGACAGAGAACTACCAGTAAAGATAATTTATTGAGATTCCAGACTCTAAAACGAAAATTTACTACCACCACCGCCGCCGCCGCAGCTGCAGCTGCTATTGCACACAAAATCAGGACATTTTAAAAATAAATTCAGTAAACAGGTTTCAGCTTTGGCATATTAGTAACCTGTCGTACAACACTATTCTTTAACCATGGTTCATGTCTATTTTACACTCAAGGAATTAATCAATAATTTATTCATAGACATCAGAGCAAATTTTTCATATCATCCATGATAACAGTTAAAATGCATTTTGTTTTCAGTGTGAGAAAATAGTTATACATGAAAAGTTAATAGAGACATTTTATTTTGTGTGTAAATAAAATGACATGTCATAAAACTTTTATAGAGCAATTAATAATCATAAATAAATTAATAATTATAAAATAAATTTATTCCAGTCATTCCGAAATGTTCCTGTTTCAAAAACATAAGTTCGCGTGTTTGCATCTGGAGAAGCAAGGAGGAAACATTACCTAAATTTCTGAACAATGTTACCAATATGGCAGTGATGGCAATTTATGGTTTATATACGTATTTTAGCGGGATTAAGTTACAAAATATTGTTTTTATAATTATATTCTTTATATATTGATGTTAAAAATGTAATTGTCTCGTACTGAAAAAAATAGTATGCACCTGCACAAAGATGGAATCGGCTGTTTTCTCTCAGACCGACATGGTTCCGGGCAACATTGTTACTTATGCAACTAAATCTTAGAAATCCAAATATTTATTGTGAAATACCACCAATTGAACTACGACCTGAATTCAAAACCGCCCGAGGAAAGTGGATATTGGCGGGCTAAGATGCATATTACTATTATAGTGTACATATACCCTTTAGAGGACAGGTAGCGAGTTTCCTTTTCGCTTGACTGTTTCGAGCACCCACAGATATTGAAATGTTGTAAAGCACGCTTGCTGGCAATTGTTCGTCATATAGAAGAAAATAACACGGGGGATAGAAATACAGCGGATTTTCTTCCAAATACACACCTGAAGTTTTACTAATACAAAGAGGTCACAGATTTCAAATTTATGTTATACTTTCTCTGCATATTTTTATGTTATTTCTTCAATATTTTTACCATTCGTGTACTAGGAAAAATTCTTATTTTATTCTACTTGCACCTGGAAGAATATTTCAAGATAATACAATGCACTCTGGTGCGCTCTGAAAATTTACAGGACACCCACTATAAATGGATGATCCAACAGTAAAAATGTATCACACGTGCAAACCAAACGCAAAAGAGACAGCATTTGCTCGGCTGTGTTGCATCACAAGTGCGCAGATAGTTCATATTGGGTGGGTACATTATATCACACCTGTTCAGTTGACCATACCGGGTATGCGTTGGTTTGATCTACGTTAACACTTTAAGGTAGTGCTGACCTTCAGTGTTCGCAGTACCGCATTGCATGATTTTGTTGACAGCACAAAAATATCTGGGATGGCGTGTAAATGAGATTGAAACATTCTTACGAAGCTATTTGGCGTTTACTTTAGTGTAGCAGGAACGATTTCATCAAAGCAATGAGACAAAACACGGAACTGCCGGTTGGGTGCATACAGTCTTTGGTTTATATGCACACCCAAAAGTAATCTTAATTCAAATTCATGTCCAATCTCTTCAGCGAGATCGTTTAGGCAAGAACTGAAAACTACGCTCACGATGTCTACGTTTTAAAATTTCGTGGTCACTTTTGTTTAAATAATACAAAATGCGTTTAGTTTATATGAAAGAGAATTTAAAATGTCATAATCGTTATAATGAGTACAATATGCTTCTATGTCTGATGTGTATTTGGGTTGATGCTGGGCGAGGGCGGTTGTGTTTATTCATTTACAACCTGCATCATTTGTTCTTAACTTAGACTTTACATCTATGGAAGTAAAATGAAATACCACGTTTTAATTTTTATTTTGGGTGAAATACAAAAATGAAACTAATAAACTGCTAACAACATGACAATTATGAAATAAAACCGTTTCTTAAAGTTTTTAACGCAATGCGAACTACCAGAAGAACTAATATGCTCTATTTCTTTCCAGATAATAAAAAAAGGCGCCGCAAAACTTTAAGTAACTGAGAACTTAAGTGCAGAGCATACTTCTACGTCTTATACTTTCTCTGATAGCAAATCTACTATGAAATTTCTTGATTTAAAGTATCACTGAACAACAGACACGGATAGCCATTTTCCTGAGGCTTGCATGGTGGGGTGCGCAGTTACCTTGAGAGCTGCATGCCCAGTTTAGGAAGCACAGCCCATGTTCAGTCCAGCAAACCTCCTCACAACTGGCCGGAGGCCTGCGGCGGTACAACCTTGGTTCTTTCTGCTACAGAATGATGTCATACTACATTTCCATTTTTTATACAGCAACATCAGCGGCGTACGGCTATATCGCGCAGAAAGGTTAACTGATTTACATTATTATACCACAAATGAACATTTACCGGTTTATTTAATTTTTCTTATGAAAACAACATATTCTCAGCACCTTTCATACAGTATTAGTATTCCAGGCGTAAGCTAAGGAACATTTCTCGTGCACACTAGGCTCGCTTTCTTTGGCCTACCAAAACCAAAATGTAGCTATTTAGATGGAACTCTTCATCTAGTCTTCTAAGGTCTTGCTATTTGTTTTGCGTTAGTATTAGCAGTATGGAAAACAGCAGAGAAGTTTTCGTACGTACCAAATGGCAGAGACCTAAAACAAAACTGATCAGTTGTGATAGAGATTGAAAATGTATTTTGTCATGTATTATTCAACTCCCAAATATTGCTTATAATTTTTTTTCATTATGATTGATTAGGCACGTACTAATAATATTCCTAATCGCAAATTAATCTGATCTGCTCTCTAAGCATATAACGTGCAAATGCGACAACTGCTGAGGTCTGGTGGGCATATTAACAATATTTATTTCATGAAGCAAAAATGCAAGTATTTAATTACCAAAATTGTTACACCTTAGTTTTACTAAAACACTTTATATTGAAATATCAGAGTTGCCATATTACGAAATATTCAGGGGAAAAAATAATACAACTGAACACACATTACATGCATATTATGGTGTTTCATTCCGTCTGAAATACAATTCTAATGAGTTCATTTTTCGCAAGGCACTGACCCTTCGTTTTAGTAGAGGACTCTATATGTAATTTGAAATAAAGGGAAAATATATTCTACTTCTTGCATTAATTTATTTTTATTTATTTGAGACACTGCATCATAAATGATAATCAAACCACTGACTTGTGTTATTTTGCATTCAAAATTTAGAAATTTATAAAATTCAATAACGTGAATTGTTTTTCTGTGAGGTTCCTTGTTTAATCCCTTCGAAAGGAGGGATGCAGTATTCATAACCTGTAATTTAGTTACAAACATATTAAAATTACACGAGTGGCCTGTTACAGCTCAATTTCCAAAATAAAAATTATATTAAAATATTTCTTAGACTATTATATTTTAGAAACGCAATAATTTATGAAAATCATAGAAATACTATGCTATATTCCAGTTTTCAATTCACTGTTATTGTGTCAATCCTGTACATACTAATATTTAATTTCTTTTAAAATTCTAGAGTATAGCTCATTTCAAAATTTCCGAAATATGGTCATTTCCTCGGGTGTTTCATAAAAAAAAAAAAAAAATACAAAGAAGAGAAGTACGGCATGTACAAGCAGTAGCACACAGGGGTTGCATTTTTGGGGGGAACTAGAAACAAAAAAAAAGTTTATTACAGACAGCAAAAAGTTATGTAATATTGCCAGACAGTTTGGGCGGGTAGACACATTCAGATTCTCAAGCGTTGCATGTGAAGAAATGGCCCAGAGAAGCAAGAAATACAAACCAAGAAAGAATTCGGACACCAATGTATCGAGATCAAATTACTGTTTTAGGCACTGACACAGTTCTGGAACGTGTTACGGGACGCATGCTGTAATAACCTCGAATATCGTCACGTTTGTAATTCACTTTTATTGGTAAACGCCCCAATTTATTAATTACGTAATAAGGGCGGAATAACAACAAAAATATTGTACGCAGTACAAAACGTGACGATCCGATAAATCGCATAAAACATCCAACCTGTTCATCAAAAAGTTCAATTAAAAGAGAAAACATCACTTCTAATGTGGGTGGGTTTTATAGACTTCTCCAGCACGAAGCGGCCATAGCCACAGTACTACATAAAAAGAAATAAAGTGATTAATGTTAAAAAGGAATCTGGAATGGTGGTGCCTAAATTTACATAATTTGCTTTTTCAGACTAAGAGAAAGCTTTGGCCAAAAACCGACCCAAGCCCAAACATCAGAACATTTAAAACATGCATCCACTGCTATCGCACCTGATTTCGCGTCATGGTCATATTCAAATAAGACATGTAGCACGGTTATTTGTACAGAGATAAAATGCTGTTGAATATAAGAACGTAACTTACCATTAGTACTTTCATAACATGAAAAGTATGTAAATTTGTTACTAGATTACCATAACTTCAGGATAAACAATTGAAATTCGAGCAGTAATTTCTTAAGCAAACAGCTAGGGAAAGACTATATATATTTGCAAACCAAAATTACAATGTATTTTCTAACTCCTCTTTAGATGTAAAATTTCTCACGAAATTCTCTAAGTTTTCTACAGTCATACATTTTAAGGCATTCTCATTGAAGCTCCTGGTTAGGACATTTACAAAGATTCTTTCTTCTGTTCAAAGGAAATTGAAGGTAGCCTAGAGGAGACACGGCTGTTATCCTCATGGTAACACGCATTTTCCCATTAAGGAAAATTAACCATAAATGCAAAATATGCCTTAACTCTTGATGTTTAGTTCATCTTAAAACTAAATAGAACATTACAGCGCAGATATTATTTATATAATGTAGTTAGATTTTCCCATTGTGGAAACACACCTGTTAAAAAAGAGAACATAGTACGTACTTATCTGCCACTTTTCATCTTCTTATATAAAGAAGAGAAAACTGTTTCGTTTGATTCAGATTAAAACTTTTAATGCTATGGCATATTCAGAGGCAAACAGCAGTGACCGCTACTGACTGCAATTTTATGAACTCAACTACGCAAAACCTCTAAGGAATTGGTGTCTGTAACAGTTGCCAGTCAGTACACCACATTACAAGAGTCTGTGCGGACGTACAGTAAAGAAATGCACTGTAGAAGGTGCTTTTGGATTGAAAAAATATTCAAACCAATTTGCGAAACACTCAAAAGGTGTATCAGTAAAACCAAAGGTGTGTAAATTTCGGAAAACAAAAGCATACCAAAATACACTAAGGAATGGGCGTCCTTGAATAGCACACTGATGGAGGAAAACGTCATATAATAAGGAACGTGCAGAAAAATTCAAATTAAGTACTCCTTAGGTAGCAAATGCATTTGGAGAAAGAATTTCTACGCAGGCAACATGCAATGCTCTACATCATTGAAAAACAAAAGTAGAAAATGAGCCAGTATTAGGCTTCAATCTCCAGTCATTCATATCAGTATAATCAACTACGTGTATTATAAATATTATTACAATCAATTTGTACAATGTTCTGTAGCCATAGCAATAGTTAAGTCATTTTGCGCAGTCAGGAGTAGTAGAAAAACTTGTTTACAAACTCTTTAGAAATAAAACAGGAAGTGTTGTGTTTTGGGCTGGACAAAAGAGAGCCAGATGGTCCTGTATACCTTTTGTATGTGTTTTTGTAAGAGGCTTTGAATAAGAAGAGTCGCCATTAAGGTTTATGGAAGTTGTTAGGGAAACGGAACAGGTCAGAAACTCCTCTATTATGTAAATAGAGGCAGAAAGTGTAGCTTTTGTTATAATCTATGACGGACCGTTCAATAATAATTGTTGATGCAACAGGGCCTTGTGAGTGTAATAACATATAGAACCAGACCTAAGAGAACCAAGGGTGGAAACAGTTCGAATAAAGGCCTAAGGGGACATCCAATCGGAGAACTAAGGAAAATTATATGCATGTGCCACGGCCAATAGATAGCCGTGTAGTAGAAGGGACAGTCAAAATTATTCAGTAGTTGCATTTTGAACGGCAAGAGATGGCACCCCGAACGGATGAAGGCATAGTTTATAAAAGGTTCTGATTTCGAGGCACAAGACAAACAGTAAACAGTCGCAGCACAAAAGACACACAAGGAGAAAACGGTTAGCGGGCAGTGAGACACGGTCAATGATCAGTAAACACTAAAACAGTCTATTTAGTTACAGGAGAGTTATGCCCAGAGAAAGTGATAGACATTCTGTTCAGTTATAGTCAATGCAATTAGACAACAGTAGTCAGTTATCAACAGAGTTGTCAGCTGGTTAGTAGGTCAGTTTAAATAACGCAAGTGATCTAAGAATCACTTAACGTTGTCAGAACTTATAGAACCCTTAAAATAAACAATAAATACAAGTGTTATATCAATTTCCACGATTCTGGTTCATCTATTGCCTGATTCCCGGTCCTTTTCCCTGTTCATCTATAAAGGTCACAAAATTCCAGCGCTGGGCCGAACATGGCTGTGACACTATGATACTTCGAGATAGCGGCGGAAGAGATGGAGAACGTCTATAATCCAATATAATACTAAATATTCTAATTAATTAAAATGTATCAATTAATCACCATCATCTTCATCCTTGTCCCACAATAATAATTATTGCAAAAAAAAAAAAAAACAAACGAATATATAAGTTAACAGGAAGAAGTGTCCAGCCTATACCAAAACTAATAAAAATCTTGCCTATGACTGTTGGAATAATTTACATTAATAGACAAGAGAAAAAAATGACCTTTTAAATCAAATAGACTGGTAACACGTGGGCTGCTCAATAAAGAATAACTATTATCTTTTTACAGGCATAATTTCTCGAACTAAAATTTAACGTTACAGTATTGTGTTAGTTTAATGTGAAATTCACTTATGGGACTAGTTTTATTGTTGTAAATTGTGGTTCCCACCTGCGAGAAGTGTGCTAGTTGAGACATTTGTTAGTTCTACCTACAGCAAAGTGGGGTGAAATGCAAGTAACAATGCAGTGCTTTAAAATGTTGCTTTTGTCCCATCAAATTCTCAGCCGAGGTCTGAGCAATGTAACAAAAGGACATAAAGTTTATTCTTCCCTATAACACAGCTCGAAAATGATTAAAATATTTAGAGAAGGCAATTAATTTCAAAGAAAAAGGACCCGACCCCAGTTTGTTTGCTGCTATCATTGTCAGGGAGGATCGTCGAATAACTGACACTTTCAGAAAAGCTGAACATTTCACTGCGTGCCACTTGCACATTGGCAACTAAAACGTTTAAAACATTGCTTATGAGACGTGTTTGTGCACGGTGGGTTGCACGATTGCTCATTCCCCCCCCAAAAAAGCGCCTTCGCGAGCAGGTTTGCGGAGTTTCTTTCTGAGGAAACTTGGCTACATCATTTCGATCCTGAGAGCAAACAAAAAACTTCTGTATGAAAAAACTCCATCACCACCAACTTAAAAAAAAAAAAAAGTGGTTACTTCTGCTGGGAAAGTTAGGCTCCTTTCATTTTTCGATATTCAAGGAATGGTTTACCTGCACACACAACTATAACTGGTCTGCAGTTATAACTAATACTACAGAAGCGTCCTATCATAAGCAAAAGGTCGCATTTCTGGGGAAAAGCTGGATACTGCACCGCGCTAATGCACGGCCACACATTTCAAAAGTTATTGGCCCAGTATCTCGCAAAAATAAATGTTAAGTGTGCCCCACACCCTACATATAGTTCAGATTTAACCCCGCTTTCCTTTTCCCCAAATTTAAGAAATACCTTCGTCAGTTTATATCATGAAAAGCATTGGTGAAGGCTTCAGAGGTGATTCTGAAGGACCTGTCAAAAATTATGCCCAACAGTCCTTTGAAGATTGCAGAAACGCTCGCATAGGTGCATTGAATCCAACAGGGACTAATTTGAGAAACATCATCAAAATTACACGGATGAGTAAAGGTATGTTGGCAAAAATTGCGGTAACTCTTTATTGAACAGCGCTAGTATCTTACCTAAGCAGAAGACACAGCTGGATGAAAAAACCAGACCGCTACTGGTAAGCATGGAAGAGATGCAATTCTGGTTTGGAGATGTTTCAGTGAAAATATATCACGATAGGCCACTTAAAGTCTCTTGATCGAAGTGTCTATAACACTGGTCTATTTACCGACTATTTTTACATAAGCAACAATCCAAAGCACACAAAATAGATGTAAATACCACCAACACAATCACAGGATATTACTTCGAGTGATATCATGTGGCAAATTAGGAAAGCTACCATTACAACTAAAACTATGGCTTCACAGTCCATTTGGAGGCTTGGCCACTTTTATAAGAGAGGGGCTGCTATACCAAGCAAAATGATATTAAACCCATTTTCCTACAGAGGACTGAGTAACGAGTGATATCGCCTTCATTCCGTCTAATAAATAACCAAAGTATTACTTGAACTTCTTTCTTCCGATATGGATTTTAAGATTGAACCCACGACTCAAGAGTCCCCCGCGGAACAACGTGGATTTTTACGTCCTGAAAAATCCATCGACCACAGCCGGAATCGAACCTAGCGAGAGCGTTATGCAAAGACCACTGAGGCGGACAAATGATGAAATATCCAATGATAAATTAAAGTAACATAATGAATATTACCTCGCATAGTAGTTGCAGGACCTTGTCGGCTCTATCAATCACTAGCCTTTACCGGTATGGTCTATGCCGGGCAGGTTGGAGAGAAGAAACCAGACTAAGAACAACTCAACTCTATCCAACTTCAAGGTGTAATGCGACCCGTGCGAGGAGGTGCATGGCACACGTAAGATGTGCATTATACGGAGCCTCCGGAATACAAAGAGATCTTCCGGATTATTTAGCCTTACGGGTTGACCACTTCAATTCCCTAGCCGTTCGTAGGACCAAATGAATAACGAGAAAAAAAAATCCATTTCTGAAGGTCTAATGATCTCAGTACATACACCCATCCCGGCAAAAAGATGAAGTTTCTCAGAAGCAAACTTCTGACGCTGTGGCGATGGAAATCTCCAAATTAATTCCTTAAGAAGGAGAAGAAAGACCGCTTTAGAGTACAACTCCTGGATTCAGCGAGCAACTAGATGAAGCCTTGGAGCGAATAGACAAGCTTAAGGAAAAGTCTGCCAAACTCTATGGGGCACAGAGAAAACGTGCCCTCAATGAAAACTTGCTAGGCAGGAGATCGAATGTGATCCTAGCAAATGGAGGAAAAAAGTAAGAAAGGCCAAAGATCCAATTTAAACAAAGAGGAGTCAATCCTGGTGGTGTAGTGGTAATTTACTTGCCTTCTAAACCAATGATCGCGGTTCAATCCCGGCCAGAATCGATACATTTTTTCGGACATAAAATTCCTAAGTATGTATTCCTTTGGAAAAGAAGTAAAGCCGCGGTTCCCATGTCGTGGATTTACGGCATGTAAAAGAACCTTAAGTCTGAAAGAAGAGGCCTCTGAGAAAAAATTATCGGCTGTTTTACGCCCTGAATGAAATGGAATGCTAATGACCTGAAATGTTAAAAAGAGTTTATAAATAAATACATAAAAAAAAACAAAGAGTGGGAAACAGAGAAAAGTAGCAAAAAACTCAGCCGCTCGGACGGGTCAACCCCAATCTCTGGAATCACCCAGAAGAAACCAAGAACAAATACGGAAATACACGGAGTAAAAGCTGAGGAACCTATAAGGATACTTAAGCAATATCAAGTTGGCAAGATATCCGGCGGTTAAATTCACTGAAGTCCAAATAGAAGTGTTTCATGAGATAATCGTTGGAGCCTTCGAGAGCTTGGGAAATGGACTTTTTCCTCAGTTTATTGGTACATACATGAAAAGGGGGACCCTCATCCTTCCATGTGCTAACCAGCAGACAAAAACCAATTGACAGTTCCAAAACTAAGTTGTGGGAAATTTCCAAGCTAATTGCTGGAATGAAGGCCTTGAGAACAACATGGATGCTCTTTAACACAAAAGAAGTTCGCAAAGGCGGAATCTTCCAATATCCTGCAAATGGTTGGTAAACAGGACAAAACCCTGAAAACAGAAGAATGGCGTACAATTAGGGCTTTGGTTAATAGAGGCTACCTAGGATTAAGTAGAGTGAATTTTGTCATTTTGTCTAAAGATGACCAAAATCCTTCAGATAAACCTTCAACACAGTAACGCGGTTTCGGCTGCCTCGTGCTAGTTGGTCATAGAAGAGAATATCGACCTGACCCTCATTCAAAAACCTTGGATTTACAAAGGACGAGTAGCAGGGATGGGCGATGCAAAAGGTTAGGTTGTTTTACTGCACCTCCATTAACAATTCCAGGACTTGTATCCTGGCTAGAAATTGGGTGCTAGCTTTAACTTTGAATTTTCTCACTACTGTGAGAATCAACCTCAATGTGGGGGAGTGCAAAAGAGACCTAGTCATTTTTTTTTGAATGATTTATTTATGGACGCTCTTTAACAGCTCAGGTCATCAGCGTCCCATTCAACTCGGTGCGTGAAACGGCCGACAAATTTTGCTCAGAGGCCTCTCTTTCAGGCTTGAGGTTCTTTTTCGAGCCGTAAATGTACGACACGGGACCCACGGCTTTACTTCCCTTCCGAAGGAAGCCATGCTTAGGATTTTTACGCCCCGAAAAAATCCATCGGTCCTGGCCGGGTTCGAACCCGCGATCTTGGGTTTAGGAGGCAAGTATGGTAACCACTACACCACCAGGACCGACAGACCTAGTCGTGAGCCTACCTACCCTGCGACTTTGGGAATCCACCATCAAGAGAACTAGAACGACAACTCAGTGGAGTTTAGATGTGTGCCAGTCCATCGAGGTGTGATAGGGAATGAAGAAGCAGACAAATTGGCCAAGAAGGGAGAATTCATATCTTACGTTGGACCTGAACCAGCTTGCGGTGTGAGTAAATCCGTTGCTAGAACAACAATAAGGCTATGGGCCAGGGACCAACACGAGAAACGATGATCCAATAATCCGGACAAATTTTTGGCAAAATCTTTATCAAAGGCCCTAACCCCACACTTACTACAACACTTCTGAAGTTTGGCAGAACAAAGTTAAGACGATTAGTGGAATTATCCAGCAAATAGAACTGTTCCAGGGAGAACCCATTTGCAGACTTTGTAAACAGCAATATGAAATTGGGAAGCACATACTCTTAAGAGAGGATGAGATTATCATTCTTCGGTTCTCAACCATATGATAATATGGGTGATCCTCTCATGCAGTAAGGACTCTGAACCTTACAAAGGATAGAGTTCAAATTGCTATTATGAGGGGTTTGGGGTTGCACAAAAAGCCTATGGCAGAAGTCCGTGAGTTCATAAACTCTCTACAAACCCCTTTTATCACTACTACTAACTCCATAAACTATATAAACCCCTTTCAGTACTACTACCGCCACTACCACCTAATGAGGGTTAAAATAAAACAAACACTAGTGAGATGATTTCCAAAACATTGAAAAAATTATCACGAGAAAAGAAGAACTCTCCAAATACAGAGGTCACAATTTCTGATTAATGTAATGCTTAGTATTTCAAGATAATACTTCTTGGCGATAAATGCATTTTCTTTAGTTTTTCATAGAACATTTATTTGCTTGTTTAAATAAAGAACTTTTTGTTTTGTAAATAGTGCTTCAAATAAAATACTGACAGAGCAGAGTCTATTCATTCAACTGAACAAGCATAAGTACACGAAAGAACTTTCTGCAGTCATTGTAAACTCGGACTTTTTACGTTCTTTAAAGACTGATTAAGGAATCATTTAGTGGGAAGTGCAATTAGCCTATGCTATACTTTAAGCAATGCCAAAACCAAAGTACATTATTAATCTCATCTGGAAATTTCTCGGAGTTATGCAGCAAATTCATCACAGAGAGACAGTTTTTAAACTTCAATTGAATATAAATTTATTGTAAAGCGTATTATTTTAATTCTTAATTAAACTATTTTGTCGCATGCTTTCAGGCCTGTGAAATGTTTTCTTATATTTAGAAAGAGCAGCAGATTAGTTTGGGCTAGAGTTCAGAGTTAAAAAAGGAAAATGTTGCTGTTACCGTATTGGTTACTATAACAAAATTTACTCAATTTCGTTAAAATATTTCATTTTTTTTAAGAAGCGCAAAAACTGCGCCCAATGTTCTAGTGCTCAGTCCTGCCTTTTCTAGATAAAATGGAAGAAAGTGGGAAATTCATTTGGCAAAAAGGATAAAAAATAGCTTCATATTATACAGCATTATGTAAGAGTTCCGGGCTTGCGTGGTATTTCCAAAGCTCATTACTACAAATTATCAAATTACTGTTAGTGTCATTTCTATTTTTAATGCTTTGCATCATGCTTGAAACTGTGGCGTTATCGTATGAACGCTAAAAGTTTTAGTTTCATTTCGAATTAGTACTCAATATACCTCATTCTTAGATTTTAAAGATAAATTCTAGTTTTTAATTCCTTATTTTTTGGGGATGCTCCCCGATAATGGGAACATTACAGAGTAGAACATTTGCTGAATAATTGATAACACACACAAGAGCTTTCTGGTTTGCTTGGATATCATTCTTTTCTTGTAGAAACGCAGATTATCTGATCATATTTGTATTTGTTTGTATTGCGTTTAATTGTCTTATGCCAGAAGCTTCACCGGAGAGGAATACGCTTCTTTGTCAGGAATTATCAAAATATCTCAAATGGAAGAGTTCATGGTCAAGTTTTGAACAGTGGTCAAAAGCTAGTACTCAAAAGTTCTGAAGCCAGAATGGTGCTACCAAAGTACCTATGGGTCATGTTACAATACATGGAAACGTATATTTGTAACAAAATGGTCTTGAAAACTCCGCAAATGCTATAAATTGCTGTAATGGCAAGGCCTTAGGGCAAGGTATACTCGCAATTTCCAGTTTCTAAAACTGTTTCAAGAATTTTTAACGAAAATATTGTGGGAGACGGCGTTAAAAACTTTTCAGTTTTCCCTCAGTATGTCGATAGTCCTTTTTTTGCCAGTCTTTAGTAACAAAGCATATTAGCGCTTTGTGCATCCTTTACTCACGTTTTTCTTTTGTCAGCCCTACAGCGATTTTAATAATTTGCAACAACGCACATAAACACATAGGCAATTAAAAATACATCTTCGTCCATCTGAACCCGTGTCTGCACATGAACACAATACCTACTTGTACAACATTAAGATTTACATTCATCGCGAAACGTATGCAAGGCTCAGGAATATAAATGCTTCCATTCTTTGGAAAACTTACGTGTATGTATGTGTATGAGCTCGCTGCTTGGAGGACAACAAATCTGGGATAAGCAAAGTACGCGTAACAAGGCAGCTAGCGTACTAATAAGCAAAGCAACTATTTTCTAGGGCTGTTTCTTTAGCAAGATGAATGGATTCCAAATGCTATTGAATGCTGTTTTGCTTTACTGAAACGCACACATTGCAGTTCCTTTCATCTCTCACCAAGTGAGATAACCTTATTTCACGCCGAAATGAATTTTTCAGGCCGCCGCTACCGAGGATTCTGGTAGAGGATTCATGATAACCTTTGGAGTTGTGGCCTTGCCCTTCATACAGCTAACTAATTGCAAAGAATGACATTTCTCTCTTTATTGCCATCTCACATTTGTTTCAAAGAGACAATGAAACTTTAGTTCAGTGCTTACCAGCGCCTTTCTTTTCGTAGATTTCACAACACGTTAATGCTGGTGACAGTATTTCTATTAAATCCGCTGCAATTTTTAAATATTTTACATTGGGGGCAAAGTAAACAGAATGCTGCTCTGCTGTAGAATTTTTAGACTATAAGCAACGCCGAACTATAAAATTTCAGTCACAGCTTCCTTCGCACTGTTTAAAAGTGAGGAAGAGTGCATCAATTTGTGTTTCGCAATATTAACTTTAGAAAATTACTCTAAGTAGAATTAGACTTTCTTTTGACCACTAAGAGAACCCTGTGCAGAACCTAATCAACGCTTTAGCGTAATATTTACAAAACCATTTAAATTATTAATTTAAATAATGCATGTGTTCACAATTGAAGATGTACAATCTGTTATTCTGCCATTTAATCCTATTCGAAAAATTTAAACAATATTTACATCAAAATTTCTGTCTTTGCAATTCTAATATCTTAGTTATTAACATTAATGACCTTCCGTTTGAGTTCGTGCAGTTTTTTACGTTGATCTTTAGTAATGAGAATTCTCATTCATATTTTATAGTCTTATATAGACCAAATAGCAACTGCTATTTTCTAGCAAAGTTCAATGAGAGAAAATCTTCCTTATAAAATTTGCCCTGTATGCAGAATGTTTCATCTTCCACATTATAAAAGACATTTAGGGAAGGTATATCACGTTATTTTATGAGTAAAAAGCAAGTTCATCTTCAATCAACGTTATGTTCCCAACTTGCACCAAATTTTAAAGAAGTTTTAAGTAGCACAAGCGCCTATGAATTGTATTATACTCCAGCATATATTTTAGATTTTTATTTCATCTAGCACTATGTTCTTTATAATGCTTAACTTGACAAATGCGACATAATGCAAAACTCTGAACTATTATTTTATATCATTATCAGTAATATATAATAACAAAATAATTATGTCTATAAGACATAAAAGTTCACATTCAAATTATCTGACAATCATCTTATCTGGATCTTATTGTACAAACTAGCACGTTCTAACCTGTCACCTGTTCTTTCTGCAGCTACTGCCTAGCCAGATCTCTGATATACCTTTCTCAAATCAGAAACATCTATTTTTAGTATTAAAAAAATTGTACTTTTATTGAAATGCTCCTCTCGACCTGAGGATTAAATTGGTTAAATTTATTTTGGTGAATTATATACGAGTCAAATTGAATATTTAAGAATTGAATGCGGGTTAAATTCGAATTCTACTTATTTTAACGTATTGTTTGGAATTAAGGGGACTTAATACCAAAAGTAAGGTAATCTCTATTATATTTTGTTTGTTTTTTACTTGTGTTGTAAAGACTCAATTAAGTGTGCCCTGTGCATTCTTTTCTACAAAAAATAGCCCTTGAACCTTCCTTCTCCAATGTTGCATTAAAGATGTTTAATTTTGAAATCTCTTTCATGCTCAATGGTTTCATGTGGGTGTTCTGAACTCCAGATCCGAACGTTATGTCAGCTGACTATGCCGCCCATATAGAAGGTCGCCTCATCACCGAACACGATCGTGTCGTATTATCATTCTGAAGCAATACCCAAAAAGAAATTTTTTGTCTCGTTCAGTGAGTGCCTGCACAAATTGCAGCTTGTAAGCCTTAACTTATTGTAGTTAACACGCGGCTAACCTTTCGAACCGAAATCATGTGCTGCGCTGGAAGGCTGTCCGAAATCAAACCACTGTATTCTCCGAAAACGACAGACGACCGGTGCTTTTGTCTTTGCACAGGCAACCTATCTTCAGTACTTGCCTACGACAAAGCTTAATGAGAATTTTTATCGGGTAGATAAACTGCAAAATGTCGCCGGAAATTTGATAACAGAAGTTTTCGCATATTCTAAAACACAAAACACCTTCTGCTGTTTGGTCGGCGCCATTTGAATAATGCGCACGGCGGGTACTTCAAGTGAAATGTATAGTCTCATTGCAATCAGTGGTTCTTACAAGTCTCTCCACAAAGTGGTCACCTGGATAAAATCTTTTCGGACACTCTGTATAGATGTATAATTCACACTACAGACATCAGCAGCCTGCAACTTATTTGTTACATTTCTTTGTTTTTAAGCACATGAAAGAAGCGAAAGTATGAGCTTCAATATTATCAAATTGGTTTAAATATGTATAGCAACCTCTAAACTCCTTAACAGACAAGAACATTTTAAAATACATTAAGTACTATAGGACCTGCGGGACAGAGGAGGGTGTTTTGGCACCTTGGTTACAGTAATGGGCCTTTTGTATCTACGCCCCCTCCCAGGGAAGCAAAGAACTGAAGACACTTGGTCCAGTAACTAACGTTTCTCATATTTTAGGTACCAGGCGTCGGTAGGTCTGTGACAGCCACGACGGTCTGCCCTAAAGGCAAGCTGCGAGAGGACGCCCGAACAGGAACTTTCGCCTAATCTAAAATTCATCGCCACACCGCACAGCACCATGCTGTATCGTCTACCGTTTGACCCTGTAACCAGAATTATGGAACGAAATGGAAGAGCGGAATTTTGTGAAAAGGAAATATCCTGTTAGTATTCGCCTAAGTGTGCATAGAGAAAACACGCAAGGCCAGGATGACTTTAATCCGGAACCTTCCGAGTCATTACATTCGGTTTATATAAAGAAGTGTGAAGTGCTTGTTTAGTCATTAAACTAGTTTGAATTATTTCTGTTTGACGCCAGAAAATATTTAAAAAAAAATTAGTTTTCACAATTCAGTCGAGTGCCATGCAATAATAAAGTGAATGAATTCTATGCCCAAACATAAAACTATAACAGTGTGACACGGAATTATCATTGTACGCCAATCTTTCGTATTAAATTAGGGAAACTATTGCATATATTTTAACACAACTCAATTTATTCCACTAAAACGAATGATATATTTAGCGTTAGTTTGTTACTGGAAGACACGAGACGCCCTTTTCGTGTTTACCTATTAGGTTTTATATATTTCATGCAGTGTTCTATTTCAGAGTTCTATCACGTTTTAAATCAAATTATTGCTGTCCCTGTCTTGAATACAAGACTGTTAATTTGGTGGGTGAATGGATGTAATAAAAGCGGAGAAAACTCATTCCAGAGAAATCCTGTTCTAATGGAATGAAAGATCGTATCAAAGTATATACCAAATACTGTGAAAAAGGGTCCCTACTAACTGCCGCTTTCTACCAAAAGAAGGTATGTAACACACTTGCACTACACAAAGGAAGAGCGGCTATTCAACATTTCCCAGCTGGCTCGATACTCGTTCCACTGCTGAGCATCTGGCAACATCTCACTCCACTGCTATGGTCAGCTTCACCCACCTTCCAATTCTATGCAGTGCACAAAACCAAAATAACCTGTCCTTCCACAATGAGCATTCCGCAGCCATGCTTAGCAGACGAAACGTGCAGCCGAAAAACTCACTTGTTTCACAAACTTTCAACATTGAACATTTCTTTGATTTCTCGAACTCTTTAACTCACTACCTACCTCTTTGCTACAGCATTAACGAGACCTGCAAGATAATTATTTTTATCACGACCGAAAGAGCTTAGAAACAAAATTCAAATAGTGTTTAGGGCCTCTTACTAATAGTCCCCTACTTTGCGTTTTAGCAAGTTTTAACTCTTTTGCATCGTTTTCTAAGTTTTTAACTATTAGTTTCATACGTACTAACGTGAACCTCTCAAAGGATGTGGCGATTCTAGTTATCCCCGTTCTTTCTTCGAGAGTTTCCGTACTACTTTCGAAAACCGGCTTCAAACTCTGTTTCTCGTCATAGGAACCATAATTTTCTTCTTAGCTCTAATATTACTCTATAGATGTCTATGAAACCTTATTAACGAGTTTACACGTCAAGTTTGTGCAAAAACAAAGGTAATAGCAAAGGCCTATCCGGTAACTTTTTGATTTATATGTATGT
Organism: Metallyticus violacea; assembly: GCA_030762175.1. Taxonomy (NCBI): domain Eukaryota; kingdom Metazoa; phylum Arthropoda; class Insecta; order Mantodea; family Metallyticidae; genus Metallyticus; species Metallyticus violacea. Next base: position 114,949,203 of record CM060846.1, on the reverse strand, counting down.
CATGGTAAGTAGGGTCAATAGTCCGCGATTCATAAGAAGAGTATGTAACTAACGCTAATTAAATGTTTACAGTATAGCAAAAGATTATGATATATCAGATAAGGTTGACCCATTTTGTGATTATAGTACTTGGATTCCAAGTTTGCATGTTACGTCAGTTACGATTCTATTGTATTATATTAATCTGACGCTGGGCAATGGTATTGCTCTAAATCATCTTGTGCACAGAAATAGCACAATATATACGTAACAATCAACTTAAAACGGGCACGTGTAATTTTTTCAAACTAGTGCCATTCGCTAAATCCCTGCACATAGAAGTGAGATATTAATGCCATTTAATAAATTATTTAATGCTTAACACAAATCTTCCGTAGTATTTAAATATCATAAAATATAGCTGTTATTTTGTTACGGCAGAAATGTGAACAGAAACGAAATGTAGATTTGACATATGCTTTTTGTGGGTAAAAACAGCCTATACCAACATGTGTTGGGATAAACACTTTCAGTCATGATAGCTGGATATCCATTTCACTTTTCATGTCCTCTAATTCACGGGAATTCATTACAATGACACCCGATAACTAGCTTCATGCGACGCGCAGAGAAATCTTTAATAGGAAATTTGAGACTTTTTAAACTTTAAAATCCACATAATTTGAAAAACTTATGAAAACAGTTTTTTGGGGGTATATCCTTAGTAATCAAACGGCAAGAGTGCAAATCTAAATCAACAAAACAGATCATTCTACATCATCGGACGGATATATATATATATATATATATATATATATATATATATATATATATATATATCACACACACAACCGTTGAGCAGCAATAGGTACACAACGTAAATGCGAGAGGAATACATACACGTTAAGCATTAGCAATTATAAAACGAAACCAGGGCACCTGCTTCAATGAAGGTATAGTGGTTGGAGGGGATTATCCTCTATATCAGTCTAGTTCTGCTAGCAGAATGTAGCGCAGTTCAAGCTTAAAGTTGGCAATGTCAAGGTTACGTGACAGAGAGCCAGCAATCTGTAAAACTTCTGTCCGAAACAGCGCCCACTAGGAATAAGTAATATGATTTTACTTTGAGAAAATATCATTACATTTTAAACTTTAGAAATATTTTTCTTTTCTCATATATATCCATCTTAAGGGAAGAATACACTAAACGCAGCACAGGACTCTCATAATGAGAAAGCAATAACTTATAAAGCATTTATTTTTACCTTACTTATTACTCGGGGGGAAGCGATTTTTTTTATTAAATGTAAACGGTGAGTTTGCTGAAGTTTAGATTTAGTTTTAATAATTATTAAATGCTCTAGGTAGATGGCGATAATCATTGATTCGTGTTAAATTTACTCATCTGCATATTATGTAGTTTGCGATTAATTAAAATGTTTCCTGTTACTAGCTACTAACAAAATTGATGGAAATGTGCACACCTTTATAGCTTGACGAGGTTTTCTGAATGAGCCCCTTTAGGAGGCCCAGAAATTTGAAAATGCACAATGTGTTGCAGGTTAACTCATTTATGTTTTTTATAAACGTTTCATTATTTAGTAAATATTTACAAAGACATGCGAATCTCGTGTAATTAACAACCTAGGCAGAATGTTCATAGCAGAAATGAAAAATATTTTGTGGCAATTGAGAAAGGTTCTTGATGCGATTTAATTTCAAGATTTAATTCGATCTGAACCTGTACACATCTTACGCCTGTAAAATGGCGATTAAGATCTGTAGAAAGGAAAGTGTCCAGACCTGAATAAACTCTTTACAATGTTGCGTAAATATACAGGATGATTCAAAAGTAGAACGCATTAGGGCAATTCTGTTAGAAGTGTAGATACTGAAAAAGGAAAGAGGGGGAAACTTTTTTGTAAATACGTATTTTTATATCAGTTTCCTTTAACTGATTTAAAAATATTCGGATGTGCAATCACATTACATGGTAACTAATTTCAACATTTCCTCCGTTAGTCTGCAAGCGGAGCAATAACAGGACATAGCAGTTTAAACGTAAAATATGTATCGGCTTCTCATTGAGCCAAGTTTTTTTTTTTTTTTTTTTTTTTTTTTTTTGTGTATGGGTTTTCAAGCAGACTATTCACGGCGACATTTAATACTGTTTATTTTTCAATAATGGCTGTAATTAGCATGAATGGACACATATGTTATAACATTCAAGCACATTTAAACTACATATTTTTCCTACAATATTTCCCTCCTTTTTCACTATCTACACAAATAACGGAGTTGTCCTATGGCGCGCAACATTTGAATCACTATATATATTAGCAATAATTAGAGAAGCATAAAACACTAAGAAAAAATCACAGTTTTAATCGCACAGAGTTCTTCTATGGTCAATATGTGTGTGTGTGTCAGGCCATAATTTTATGCGTAAATAAACCTAACTTCTGCTAGCTGTCATTTGATTAGTCTCAACATTTTTGTATGAAAGGCACGTTTGTGCCAATAATTCAGCGTAAAGCAATGGAACTTGTGACGAGAACTGCAATGATTCATTACGATTTTAAAAGCGGCTTACATCAGGAACAGCGTCTTGAAAGACTTCACAGGCTTTAGCGTCTTTTCTCCTGTTCGTACAGCTTCGCCCGAACATATTTTAAAGACGAAGAGTGTATAGTAAGACTTAGAAGTATTTAAAGGCAGCCCTTAATATTAGATCCGGAAATGTCAAATGGCATGATCATTTAAGCGTAAGGAAAACTTATAGCACAAAGGTCGCTCTAGGGGAATTGTGGCATAAAAAAAAATAAAAAATAAAAAACCAGACAATAATGGCGGTTCTCGCCGTTTTTAGCGAATTCGAAGGACTGGCAACTATTACGGTTGTATTCATGAAAATAATTTTTGAAAATTTTCTTCAAATATCCATCGATCCTACTTACTAGGCGCCGAAAATGACGATGACAAAAATTATGCGTGTCTCTTTACGTTACACACACACACACACACACACACACTGTTTGTTAACGTTCTAGCAGCCGCAAATTTAATTTTTTCTTAACAAAACTCGGTACATAACGATCCATTAACAAACGATGTTCGTTAACCAACAAAATTGGACCATTGAGAATGAGGTTTACCTAAGCGAAAATATAAAAATCGCCTTAGCTGCCGCAATTTTGCTTTTTATCAACTAAACTCGGTATATGCCTTTGAAATAAAACAAGAAAAATATTTTCTGAACATCAGCGAAATCCGACAAATATGAGTGGGTGTTTACCTGAAACTCAAAATTTAAAAATCAGCAATATTTTTTGCAACGAAACTCTGTATATATCATTAAAATACAATAAGAAAAATAGTTGGTGAAAATCGGGGAAACCGGACCATTAGGAGTGGGGTATACCGCTAAACAGAAATTTAAAGTTAAGCTAAAGGGAAAATTTAAAAATAGCTCTACCGGCCGCAATGTTTGTGTTTTCTCAACAAAACTCGGGATACGCCTGTTAAGGAGATGGTTTCTGAAAATCAGGGAAATCGGACAATTAGGAGAGGAAGTTTATCTAAAACGCAAAATTTAAAAACCACTCTAAAGACAGCAATTTATGTCTTTTAACTCGGTATATACCAATGAAATAAAATAATAAAAATGGCTTCTAAAAATAATGAATATCACATTATTAGAAGTGGGGTTTACCCGATATCGAAATCGCTCTAGCGGCAGCATCGTTTGTAGAGGGTATTCCTGAAAACCGTAATTTAAAAAGCGCTAGAGCTTTTAATTCTCTCTCAATTGTTTAATAATGGACAAGTTAACTCATAATTTACGACTTCATGTGTTTTATTTTTGATAAAACACTGTCGTGAAGATAGCAACTGTGAAAATTTAAAATATTACTGCCACACTCAACCTTTTCCCAACTGGTATCAAAATAGGCTTAAAAACTTTCCCGCAACTGTACGTTTGTCTGCTGTTTAATCCTAGACTGCTATTTCCTGAAGCTAAAATAGTATTGCTGCGATAAGACAGAGAACCTCTATCGCTATATTATCAAAGGGTGTGAAAAAGCACGGTGACTAGCTACACTTGCTTGGCCCGCCTTCTACAAGAGAAAGGAATTGGCCAGAGGTGAGTTGTTTTGAATTGAGGGTGATGGTAGTAAACACACGAATCACTGCTTCCTACCAATTTCTGGAACTCAATTTGTAACTCTTCTGCTGTAGCGCTCTGTAATAACGTTCATAAATTCAATTTGTTGAGGAATTCACTTAGTTTACGAGCTCCTGCAAGACAGATTTTTCTGAAATCATATCAGGTTATGAAACATGGTTAAAGCCACGAGCATCTGTTTGGATCTCGTCAGACGACAAACCCCCACAAGACAAGAGAGCAACGAGTGTGGGAAAGAACTGTGGTAATCTCCTCCACTGGCGGTCATGTGGCAACAATATGGCATGTACCTCTGCGAAATTTGCCTCCCATCTTCTTTATAAACCACACTGAGGACAACTGAGTTTCAAGAAATGACCAAGTGAGAAATTATTTTTAGAAAATGCAGTGGTAAGTTTCAAATTACTATTAATATTTGGCCCGCATCTGAAAATGTTGAGAGTTCGAGTACATCTTTATTCTTCTGCTGTTGGCATCCACAAATTTTTACATCTTCATCCATCTTTTGCAGGATTAAAATGTTATTTGGTGTTGTTCCCCTGAATAGCTTGCTCAAATTTCTTAAAGTAAAAAATCTCATTCACCATTCATGGAAGGAAAAAATAAAAAATAAATATATTAGCATGAAGAGCATTCAGTATTAAACCTGTCACAACCTGAATCCATAGTACGAATACACGAACTCATGTGAATTCACATAGGCGCTCTTTAAAATAGACTAGTACCTATTCAAAGCATGTAACAATGAGATTGACTATGTACACTTCACCAATATGCAACTTTCTCATTTTCGTTTGAAGCATGAAACAGCCCCTACGGCCGACCCCCACTGAAATATAAATAGAATATATATATTGTAAGCCTAATCACATTTTGTGTATCTTAATTAGAAATGTAGGTATTATGCATATGTGTTATAACTTTAATACGTTAAATTGTATGTCGTGAAAACAGATGTATCTCTGGTGTAACTGTCTACGGTAGCCCAACCAGAATCGGGGCAGAGTCAAGGAGGACATTACCCGCTATACAAAGGGAAGGTACAAGTGCAAACCACTTCGTAAAAGACCTCCCGTTGGCGAGGGTTAGCAAAGTTCAGGCTTTGGAATACGTTAGAACAATGAATTCGCCAACCGGTTGTACAGTTAACTTTAAACCAACCAATGTAAATAAATGTTTTAAACTTTCAAATAGTGGCGGGTTGCATGCTTTGGCATGTGAATTTTAATCAGCCAATAAATGTAAAGTATGACTTTTTAAAGCAAGGCGCGAGATTCGCATGTACTTTGTGACCCCCTTTGACTTGGTGAAACCAACGTTTATTTAATTTGAATCGAATATATAAGGAGGAGTTTGCTGTGCTGAGGCACTTGGTTCTGGTACATCAGAAGTTCAGTTCACATGGGCGGTTGACTAAGTTGAGATCAGAAGATTTTTAACGAGAGCAAGCTTATAATGATTCTTGCTTTAAAGCCCTACACACGGTTAGTGTGATAAAACAATTTTAATTTATGAATGTTTATATTAAATAGTTAGAAAATGTATTGAAAATTGAACTTCACGTCTGTAAAATGTTTAACCTTAAACAATCACTTCATAACTTTACCAGTTGGCATCAGATCAGTCGAATAGATCAGTTAAGCAGGAAGACGCAGTTCAGCAACTCGTTCGGCAGATCAGTTCAACTCATAAGTGCAATTCATAGGAGAACCACAAGGGTGGCTGTGGTCATTAAGGTGCGGACTCTTGAGCGGGAGGTCCGGAGTTTGATTCCCACCAGAACGTCCTTTCTGAGGTTTTTTCCAGGTTTCCCATTAGTCCTCATAAATGGCAAATGCCGGGGAAGTACCAAACTTAAGACCTGCAATGTTTCCTTCTTTTAAAAAAATCCTTTCCCAATTTATCACTTCATCTCATGCATCATCAGCATTCATCGCTTGCGGTGCTTCAGTAGTAAAAACGGGTGTCAATCACTATTAAAAAAGTTCATAGGAGCAGTTCACATAATCAGATTAGTTCATCCGCTTGGAAATTGCAGCAGCTAAATTTATATTTGACGTTCTATCGCACAAAGCACCCAAGGATGCGAAAGATATTGCGAATTATAAAATTCCATGCAATTTCACATTTACTCATCGCATGATTATTTACACAGTTGATATTCTCGGAAATTAAGCATAGCAACAACAAATTACAAAATACTACATATACTACTATTTGCTACAAACACTAAAGATTTTCATCAAATTAATATTAATTTGCGAGAAAACAGGTATAAAGATCCAAAGAAAGCCGAACAGTCGTAGAGGGCATGTGGTCAGTTCAACATCTTACATATATGGAACCTTAGCTTACGGGACCGGAATCAAATAGCTCCGCACTCTATTACAGACCCACTCCAGTCAGCAAAATTCCTCATAATACCGCTAGTGAACCTAACAAGCAAACATGCGAACCACTAGAGCATTAATGAGCTGTCAACAGTAATATTTATTTATATTGCGTGTTATTAATGTAAATATCCAATGAAAACTTAATATTTTCGAATATTTGACATTTGATGCTGATATGTATAAACTTTCTGCATACATAGATTTCAATAGTGATAGATTCAATCTTCTTTCGCCATGCACTGTGTGGCTGCCCCACAATTCATTTCTTTTATATATAGCGGCCGAGTAAAATAACACACATGTTTACCATGTCGTTTGTTCCACTGATGCAGAATTATCTGTTTCCGAAACACCTGACAAAGCTGGTTGATTTCTCGTTACAACCAGTGTGTAATTGATAAACATTGCCTCTTAGGCCTTGCACACATTAGCGATTAAATATTTGCTCCCCCAATAAGTTGAGGGAAAAGAAAACCGTTTTTAAATGTTAGTGCGCAAATGAACATATTAATCACATCAACTAAAACGTTACTACATCTTTTATTTTCCAGATAATGCAATTGTTTCTCACTAGAATAGAGCAACAACATTTAAACGTGTTCGCTAGCAATTGTTTAATTGCTGGCTTATAAAGGCTTATAAAGAGGTTGTTAGTAATTTTTGTCCATCGAAGTCATTTGATATAGATCATTTTATAACTGAAATCGTAAAACGACACCCGTTGTGCAACAAACTTGTACAAGAATATTCACACAAAACGTAACAGAAAAATTATAGCTTGAAGTGTTGAAATTTTCGCGGAAAAATGAAATGAAAGAAAGAAAGTAAGTAAAAAGATAGAGAGGTTTGAGTAGCATCATTCTTAAATTATTCTCTTTCGAACTTTACTCAAAGACAAAAAAGATAGTTCAAACATAAGGTGAATGAAAAAATGTGAAACATAACAAATGTTTAGGTAGTAGATAAAATTAACATTTACATATTTTGATACAATTAAAATTCATATATTTTATAATAATTTTGAAGCTTTTGCCGAAGAAGTCCCGTTTTGAGACATTAACTGGCGAAAACTTTCTTGTAATAAATTATGAGGCTTAAATAGTGAACGTTTCAAATTTGAAATATGATTAAGTTACTTTTAGTATGCGATAAACGGAGCTGTCCCAAGAAAATTTTAATTCTACACTATTTATTGTAAAAACACCAATAAACAAATTTATAAAAATTGCAGAAAACTAATTTTGAAACTATATTCTACATTTTAAACGAATATAAATAATTTTGAAGCATAAAAATTAACAAAGATTCAAAGATTTAAATTTGTTCATACTGTCATGTAGTGAAATACAATACCGAACAAAGTAATTTCTAACAGATATACCCCCAACATTGCCACTTATTCCAATGGCATAAAATGTATCTTCAAAACAAACTCCCTCATGCCGTCACGCATAGTTGTGTAGAATGTAGCAGCATTTTACTTCGGAAGCATTAAGATCAAGTGGTCGAAGTAATGTGCACCACTTCTTGCCAAAATGTCAAAAGAACACTTATGGCTCTTGATAAACTGAGTATGTCCTTTAAGAGTTGCGAAGTTTCTACTAGGATATGGCTGCAAGAGATTGTTTGAAATGGCAAACACCTCATCTGACACAATAAAAATTGGCTATTCAATGTTAAAAAATCTTTCATGATTGCAGCATAACAGCACCAATACAAACGGTCTCATAGGAACAATACTATAACTGACTTAAACAAACCATGGGATTACTTAATCGCTAGAGCACATTAGACCTTAAGTATCATAAAATTAAATAGTCGATGTCTTTTGCATGAATATTGACCTTAACCTTGACTGCAGATAAAAAAGCTGAATTGTCAGTTTATCACTTAGCTACATCAATGCCAAGAGTCGTTCCTTAATGCATTGTGCCTTTTTCACGATACAAGAAATACTTCCATTGAAATACTTAAAACAAGTGCTTAAATGGAGATGCTACACAGCAGGAGCTACAACTAGAGTTATATACAGCGGACGTCTTTACTCTCTAGCTGAAACACTGCGTACCTAAATTACCATGCATCATTTTCAATTTATTTTCCTAGAAAATTTTGAAGCTAGTTTAGTTATGTATAATGATTTGTCTTTTGCCTTGTTTTGCTTCTTTCCTCTTTCCCCCCTCTACGGATTTCTCAAAGGTAGTGGAATCGCCACGGACTCATGAACGGGAGGCCTGGGGTTCGATTCCCGACAGGAGCGTTTTGAGAGGTTTTTTTTTCAGAATTTCCTTATTCCTCATAAATGGCAAATACCGGAGAGGTATTATACAACTAGGCTTGGAACCTTTCCTTCCTTTAAAATCATTTCATCTCACGTCCACGGCCTGTGATGCCTCAGCAGTAAAAATGGGCGTTAAATACTATTAAAAAAAGTGATATTTATTATTAAATAAAGTAAGAGTTAAACCTAGGTATTTCAAAATTTGCCAGGAGTCAACGATGCCTCTTAAACCTCTGCAAGGAAAGTCAACCCTAAAATTAAGAGGTCATTACTACACTTGCTGGCATTCTTTTAATTTCAGCATTACTTTGTTAAAATAAAAAACCAATTCGTTTATCAAAAAACTGGCATGTTTTACTGAAAAAAATCAATAAAGCGAGTTTTTGCGCGGTTGTATGATTGAAAGCAAAAAACTAAGTTACTCTTTTTCATCACTGAGCTAACACTGTTTTACAATCCACGACTGAGAGGAATCAGCCACATGATGATGTTATTTTGGGTAACGTTCGCACGAGATATTCCTTCTTAGCTCTGGATTAACATATGTAAGTACATGATCATTGGGAAGCATTTCCGAGATTGAGAAGTTTTTCGGAATATGTAACAACTGCGAATACACTGCCTACTTGATCTGTTAGGCAGGTGTCTACTTGCTGAATCTGAGATCGTGATTTCGACAACTGCAAACGTATTTGAAACGAGAAGCTCATAAATCTGAGAGTGTTATTAACAGTGCCATTGCTTAGACCATGTGACACTGGTTAGCAGGCCATGACTGCCAGTTTTTACAATGTTCCAGAACATTTCCCCCAGGACAGTTAATGAATGCAGGGTACAAAATCTATCAGAAGACCAACGAATGTAATTACAATTTAGCATAATACAGGCCGCGACCTGAAACGATAGAGGTAGTTCTCATATATGATATGTGGAATTAACAAAAGTTTGGCTACCAATGGCTACACTCTGGTCTTAAGTTGCTAGATCCTTTTGTGTCATGGCCTTTTTGGGGCGACTATGGGGTCAAATGTTGCCCCCAATTACTTCATCAGCATATTCATTTGCGTCTGTTTACCATGGAAATTAAATGAAGGGAAATTGGAGTTCAGCTTGCCGAAGAGAAAGAGGTCTTAGTTTTCTTTTCACTTAACTCAACTGAACTATTTTCGGACTAATATATGTGCCAATTGATTGCGTCCATTGGAGATTGCAAGCTTGTTGTCAGACCTGTGGGTTCATTAACGGATGAAATCAATCATATCCTTTCGTTTCGAGCGGCAGCGTACATAGAAAAAGAGAAAGTGAGTGTATATGTTCTTGAAGGTCATGTCTGATCATTACATAGTGCTGTATATCCATCATCAATATAATGCAACCTGGACATGTATCGCTATTTTTGTACATTAATGTGTCCCCAAACATTGGCAGCAAAGGGGAGGGTGAAATCACCTGCCACTCACTACGAAGAAATGACCCGTTCATGTGATTACTTAGTTCGGTGGCGGTTTGGAGGTTGCATACCTTCTTGGTTTATGAAAGAAAAAGTTCACAAGTAAAATTCTTATTCATTTGCAGTATGTCTTTCATGACATGGTTTGATTTATTAACTAGTTCATAAATATTTGTCTTAAAAGAGGGAGTACAGATACCCAGGAGACAAACCAAGCGGTTGTCACTTCAGATGTTACAACACTCTTTTTTTATGTAATTCATTTTTGAAACCATATGCTCGCAAATGTAGGTGGCACCAAAGATTTGATGCAAACAAACGTATCATAGAAAATTTACTACAGGACAAAGATATAAACGGTCAAATTTATTTGCAACATTATGTACAGCGTTGAAAATTTCTTCTCCAGAGGTTGTAGTTTAAAGAAATGTTATATCTAGAAGTTCTTCAATAATATTTAATTCATACTCAACCTCTTTCAAAAATATAGCCAGTTGATCCATTACAATTTCGTCTGCTGTTTCATCCAAGATAAGAGCTAAGCAAATATACAGTTTTATTCCTTTTTATTATTTTTCCAGATCGATCCCTGGTCTTCGATGCGCCTCGTTATAACTACGCGAAAAACGAAAACATTTAAACATGATCAATTTGGGATATATTTCCTCAAACACTATTATGAAGTAATGTACTATGAAAAATTGTCTTCACTGCCTAGCTTTATTTTATTTTAAATGATAAATTCCGCGGTTCTGTAAGAAACTTTTACATCATTCTCAATATTAGGAGGAAAGAAATTAGCGCCTTCAACATTTAAGCTTTGTGATCTACGTTTACCTGATAATAATTAAAGCTTTTAAAGATTAAATGCTTATAGTCAAATGAACACACTAACAGCTAACATACTTGGCAGAATAAGTTTGCCATAGTCATGGTGGTATCTATTAAAATCCATTCCAATGTTAACGCAAAACACGTCATACATATTTACTGCAATTAAGGACTTAAATTAAGACTTCATCTTGGATACAAAAATGCCCTCCTCCCAGCAACGTGTATATATATATACACGTACACGGAGAGTGCCAAACATGTATACACACTTCATGGGGGAAAAAAACTAAACAAAACAAAACTGAATTCACATAAACAAAAAATGAAGAGTACTAATCATCTTAGACTTTTACAGCTACAACAGTTGCTGAAAATGCCCACCATTAGCGCCAATACGCTTCTGAGTACGTTGAAATAGTGATTGCGAAAGTATCCTTAGCGATTGCAGCACACGCTGTTTCAATTACTCCCATAAGTGCTGCCAGTGTAGCTGGTTTTATACGGCATACAACATTCTTAAGAGTTCCCCATAGGTAGAAGTTCATCGAAGTTAGATCCGGAGAACGTGGTGGAAACTCAAAGCTCTTCGTCCTACCCAAAGCCTTGGAAGATTGTCATCATGGTACGCACGTACAACTCTTATGATAATTTGGTGTGTACCATCTTGTTGCAAGTAAAATTCTTCATTTCCATAGTGTATGACTGGCGGGTAAGACGGATGTGCGTATCATGTTCAGGTACACTGGGTCAGTTACTGTTCCTTCAAAAAACATGGTCCAATTAGACCTCTAGTTGACACCTATACCAAACATTAATTCCAGGTAAATTAACATCCTTTTCCAAAATAACACGTGGATTGTTTGCGCACCAGCAGACACAGTTATGCCGGTTAACAGTTCTGTTCAACTTAAATTGTGCCACATCGGACCAACAACTTTCCCTAAAGGCCTCATCCTCTTGCGCCATGTTCCGAAACCACTCACAGTGCTGAATTCCCGAATCACGGCCATCTTCATTTAATGAATACAACAATTTTGGGATGAAAACTTTAAACTTTGCTGTTTTAATAATACGACGTACGCTGATTCTGCTAATCCCAGTTTCACGTGCACATTGGTTTGTAGATTTATGCGGTGAGCGCTAAAAAACTTTCCAAAATCATAGCCAAGGACGCGGGGCTTGTTGCTGCGCTAGGTCTCTCAGATCTGCCCTTGTGAACATCGCATAAGGTACCATGAGTCTCAAATTTATCTGGAATGCGTACAATTATTACTCGCGTTGGCAGTTCTGTTCTGTACGCACGTCTCCATTGCCTTTGAAGTTCAACAACATTCTCGGTCTTCCATTACCACTTCAAAGTTGTTTTCCGCTGTTCAAATGAATAATGTTGCCTCCATTTTGTTGTAGCGATGCTAGTGTAATGTAATGCGAGTCACATCTATTTGCAGAACATTATACGATAATCTGGGCTTCATTTGTTCATTGCTGATTTACATGTCATGTAGCAACTCTATCATAATGTATGCGAGTCACATCTGTTAACAGAACATTATACTATACATTACTGTTGTTTTTCGATGCAAATTTCAAATTTATTAAATAGATATCTACTGTGAAATTGTGCATAAATTTGTTGGCACCCTCGGTATATATATAAAAGGAAAATAAAGCAACTCATTGAAAATGTGAAGCAAAAATAGATAAAATTTGTCGCACAAATTTCACGTAATTGGAACAGACAGAAGTGCATGCTGAAGAAGGCATTGTGGTCCTCAATTCCAGCTGTCACTACTCCAATACTAGTACACCGCAGGTGGCTTTCACTACCAGCGGTAGACCTAGACGGATATGGGGGTAAACAACGGATTGAGGGGAATACCGCACACGTATCACATCTGGGCACCTCTGCTCTATTCTCAGACTGCACAGTAGTCAGAAATTATAGACATTGAAGCAGATGCTCGCAGTTTCGTGGAATTGAAATAGCTGACGTCAGAGTATATGAACGGTAATAAGTTTATAACTATATTCAAATACAGTGTGAATTACTAAGCAAATTATATATTTTGTCATTTCCGACGTCTTTATTAAACTCTTAAATAACAGATTGCTTGTACACCAGAAACGTCTCAACTAAGCATTTTGCTCGGTGGTCCACGGAGTGTTCCGCTTTCATACCTCAGCCAGAAAACTTTACTCACATATTTCTCTCGGTGGCAATCTTCACTACAACTGCTATTGTGATCTACTGGAATACTACTAATACTTAAGCTGAATTAAACTACTGAACATTTATCATATAACATTCGCAACAAAATAGTTTGTAAATGTTTGTGCTCTGAGCTGTTAATAATTGCACTATTTCAAAGAAATGGCGGGCAAGATCAACGAAGGGACATATGTAACTAGTCTTTGGAAGAGTTCTGGGCATTTTGCGCAAGAATAAACCCAGGCGATACACAATGAGAAGAAACAATAAAACACGGTCATCGCCCATTTGAATATTTGCTCTTAATTCCTGAAAGCAATTTAACAAATATCTGGGATTCTGCTTTCAACGTTTGCAAAACAAATCTATAAATATTTTCTTATTAAACAGAATCTACTTTAAATTCGGTTTAGCAACAATAAGAGCTCCATCTTGCACGCATTAAGTCACAGCTGGCTATTGCTGTGAGATAATTGGAACACCAAACACAGTTTGAAAAGTTGTGGATGGTACAACAAATGTAAAATGTTTTTTTCTATACAGAAATAATTACAGCAATGAATAATATACATGCAGAATAATATAATTAAGTTCTGCTTTATATATCATTTCATATCAAATGTAACATGCTGAACAATAAATGCAAAGCAACTATTTTCTTAGTTTAAAATTAACCTTTTATACAGATAATAAAAAAGTAGTTCCTTTAACAATACATTCAAATTAGCAACTGCATCTTGTAATAATCATTGCTTAAACTTTTTATACAACTTTAGTGTTACCAACTTTGGCTTATAATATAATAAGATTAATAATAAAGCTATTTAAGCAGAAGAATATATTTTTTATAATGTATTACACATTTTTAATTTTTTTCATTCCTCGTGGGATTTTGAAATCAGACCATTCGGTAATTAGTGATATTACATAAAATTGTTAAAACTGATTTTTAAGATGTACCTGCATAAGCAATCATGTTGGCAGCCTTTCAACCATGTCTAGCTGGAAGCAAATCAATAAAAGCTTAATCCATCATTATGCATGGCCAGTAGATATTATAGCTGGTTTCAGGGTGAGAAAATTAAATGTTAAGCAGCAATTTAGATTACTATATTAAAATGCAATAAACATTTAATTTGTAACTTTACCATCCAACTGCGTTTAAATTTTACTAATTACCGCCGATAGGATACAGGTAACAATATGCAGTGATTTAGGTAATGTTTCATCCACACCGTTCCTATTAAGAAATAAGGGATCTATATTTTTAAAACCAGACTTTTTCGAAAAGACTACAATACATTTAATTTAAATGCTAATTTATTTTCAGTTTTAAAAAATGTTAAAAAATAGTGTACGATAAACATGAAAAAATGATTTTATTTTGTATGAAATTCTACTAGTAAAATTAAATTTTCCTTTTAACACATTGTATGTAAATAACTTTATATCCTGCAATTCAAATGCATGCCCTTATGGTATTTATTACATCTAATGAGAAGTTTCACAAATTGGACTTAATTAAAAATACCTACAATTCTCAGTTATATTGTTATTTACTAAGATTATACACAAAACCTTGCCATGAAACATCTAAAGTTTTATCATTAAAATATATGGCTGCCGTATATACGGCATATGCCTGCTGGAGAAATGCCAGTATAATGACCGGTACTCCCATTAAGCGTTCTTACATGCTTTCGTTAACATTGAAGTCATTGGTAATCTTACAGATGCAAAAGTATTCATACTTGTAATGTTGTTCAAAATACTTTTCATTGCAATTGGTTTCTGAAAACAGTTCAATGGTAAACTTTATACGTAGCTGCTTCTCTTAAGAGATAAATGAGCATGTGAAGAAAAAAAAAGTTGTATTAATATTAAGAAAAACCAGTAATTTTGCATGAAATTTGTGTGTTTTGTGTGCAATAGGTGGAATTAAACGAGAAATTACGAGTGCAAAGACATGCAGTTTGTAATGGAAAAAGTATATATATATTTCTAAATTTTAAGCGATTCAAATATAGGAGTAGAAAAATTACATCACTCTTTTGTACAATATACTGGCAGCGACCAATGAAATAGAAAAATCCCTGCATTAGCGAACAAACAATTCACATTTCTCACAAGTACGATAACTTGAGAATGTTCCTAGTTCCACTTTTCTTAGCCATCGCATTTTCTACCTAATTGCTCGGCATTGCAAATTCTAACTAATGTAATTTCGGCCATACCATGACAGGTTAATGGCGTCGCTTGCTAGGGCGAGAGTGGACCAACTTTGGTCAGCCACCAGTTCGCCACATCCGCTGCAATGTACCCCCATTCATTAAGCACATCGCACATCGTCGAGGCCTCATGAATGGTTATGGTACCATAAACAAGATTTACGCTACGTTGACAATTTACAGAACTTGCACTCTTGACCCTTGGATCTCATGGATGAAATAATTGCCCCTAAATTAACGGACTCGACATGATAGCAAAAAATGGCGAACATCACCGTGAGGCCCATATCTCCGTTAAGACAGCTGTGTTACAAGCATCTTTGAGAGAACTACTTGGGATACATTGATAAGCACGAGAGGTGATATTCACGTTGACAATGACAGAGCTACCGGAAACAAAGTAAATCAGGGGAAAATTAAAAAGGCACAATTTAACACGGTGTTGTGGAGCAACCCAAAAGTGCCAATACGTGTTTATTTTAAAGGAGCAGCATAGGTTGTGAGCTAAACTAACCCTGAAACTCAGGGTTAATATTGTTATTATTTCATTATGAAGTACTAACGATTCGTGGGCCAACAATGAGATCGGCAGGGTAAATAACAGTTGCGATTAAACTCTGAACTTTCAATCCTCAAGTATTAGCTGTTATTCAGACATCTGGAAAGAACAAAATGTTTCATGTAAGTTGGAACGGAATAACATAAGAATATAATCGATAATTTAGAAAATAAGAAGCAGATGATGGCTTAAAAAGGTAGTATCTTATGAAACATCAATAGTATTTAAAGGATAACAAAACAACTTCTTTTATTTGTTTTAACTACTTTACCAGTGAGACACTCGGTAACTATGTATGTAATACGCTAACAGACCAGTTAATCAATTACAGTAGTACCGTTTGGCGCCTTAAACAATCGACAAGATGCATAATTCTTACCACATTATAAAAATATACAAGTATATATTGCAGGCTACACGCTGTTTATAACCTTATTACGAAACTATACCATTCTTTCAATCACACCGCTCGTCTTCCTTCCTGCAATCATCTAGTTTTCTCGTCAACAACTACACTAGCGGTAAAACATCAACAGGGGTAAATTTACCGGGTTGCCTCCAGATATAGTGACAAATTTGGGGGAAGGCTGTCTCAAACAATCAGGCTTCTCAATTCAATATTATAAATAAATCAGTTAATTTTTAATAGAGGTTTCTAGAAGTAGGACACTAGGTGGTTAATTCAACAGGTTAACTTTGTCAAAATATATATATAAAGAAACGTGCATCGCCGTAAAGTTACAAATTCATCAAGAGTGCAGGCCTAAATTTTTCTCAGGCTGCATGCCTCATAACAATTTTAAGATAAGAGCAGAACAAATATTCACACAAAACCAGGCCGTTTAGTGCCTGGATTAATAAATAAAGCTATCACATTTAGAATGTTTATAGTTTTAGCCATATATATATATATATACCTCTAAACAGCCTCCATTCGTATAATTGAGTAATTTTAGCTAAACATTCTTTCTTTAAAATATTCCTATAAACATTTGTTTATTGTTTTAATTAATACAAGTCTGAACGGCACTTTGCTTATTCAAAAGAGAAAGGGGTGAAAGTTATAGCTGCCAACATTTAGTGCAAGCTGAAAAACAGAATAGAGCAGTCTTGGACAAGAGTAGAGGCAGATTTTAATACAAAATTACTTAAATTTGCGTTTAATTATAACTTTTTGCTACTCTCTTAACTGTAATTATCTTGCCATGATGTTTTAGCTTCAAACCTTAGGTTCACTTTTTCCTTCTACATCTCCTTGTTGCTTTCTCTCCTTCCTAAGTCACATACGTAACCTTCTTTCTGGCTGGTTGTGAGAAATCAACCTTCTCAATTAGGGAAATATGAAAAAATAGGTTGTTGATCCAGCCCGCAAAGAAATATTTGGAAAAATATTAAAACATGTAAGGGACAGACACATACATAGCAATATCAATATTTCTTCTGTAAATGGAAAAGTGCCATTTAACATGTTATTTCTTTGTAATGTAATAAAGCAGTAACTGCCCATCGATTAGCAGGATGGAAGAAACATTTTTAACCAACTTGCCATATCAAACTTTCTTTGAGCTGAATTATTTAAGCATTTCACTTCGAATTTCGATGGTTTGATTGATTTATTTATGAATTTCGATGGGAATTGCACATCAACGCCCTTACTGTGGGTATACAGAGCAGATGAGAGGGTGGTTGATATATAAACTTAATACAAGTGCATTCTAACAGTACTGGTATTATGGTTTTATAAAATCTTAGTACTTATTTGATGCTTTTTAAGTAGCTAGTGCATCAGAACGGCCAACTATCTACTCTAATTAAAGTGAACACAGGTTGAGCTTTCTCCATGCACGATGATCTAGGTGAATTATTCCACAAATTACTGCATACATTCTTCTACTTTCCAAACAGGAATGCCAACTCCTGAGTCAAACATTCAGAGATGAAACTATTCTCCGAATATAGCTTCAAAATCCTACAACGAATGCACTCATTAATCGGACTAGTGCCCAATGTACGGGGGGGGGGGGCTGTATCAACTGATAACTCATTGCTCACGACTTGCCGGGATGAATGTAGTCGTCGGAGTGGTGGATCAGCAGCGGGCAGGTCATAACTGGAGTAATAGTTTAATAATTTCCAATGCGCCTAAAATTTACTATGTACTCGCCAATGTCGTGATGCTGGAACTGCCTGCCTCATTTCCCGCAAATTTCTGGCATCTGCTTATGAAATTACTCATTACCCCTCCTAATTTTTTTAAGAAATTAAATTGATCTCTCGAGGATGTCATCCTTTAGTTTGTCTAAAGTGTATGAATATTACTAATTTAAGAATCGTATTATGACTTGAAACTCGGTCACCTAGGAATTTCCTTTATACAGTTTCATAACAGCACATACGGACTTGGTACGGTATATATAAATCATAAACAAACACTCGTTGTGGAATAGAATAAAATAATTGGGCCTAATACCTGTTTATCGAAATTGTTCTTTTACACTACCCGCGTGTAAGGCATAAGTTCGAAATGAAGAATCAGGCTTGAAAAATTCGAGTCACGGCCGGGATTCGAACAACGGATCTTCACCCTTCCGAACTGATGCACTAACCAACTGGGCTATCGTGTTCTCCAAGCATGGAATCGCGAATCGATCTCATCTGATATTACACTCCGGAGACCTCTCTAGGGATTCTCTATTGTGATAGGTTAATTCCATAAGAGGCGAATCGTTATGCTGTACGAGTATTTATAGCTCAAACTTCTTGAATAATCACCAACTATATAGAGGTTAATTAATATACAGAAATTTCTTTCACACTAGCCTCATGTATGGCATTAGTTGCAAATTATAGCTTGTATTTTTAATGTAATATAACTTTACTTCAGAAGTCAAGGGATATACAAATTAAAACATATTCTATCGCAACAGAGATATATTCATTACATAAATATTTTGTATTTTCTATAAAATAATTTGCTAACTTAATATTTTCTTACATATTTTAGAATTCCTACATTTTCATTTGCATACAAGTAATAAGGTCAATTGAGATCTTGGAGTTGGACGCTAATAATCTTAGCTGTTTTGCGCCCTTTAAACATTAATAATCATGGGATATTGAGGTTTTGTAAATTACACTGTTTGCGAGGTTTATCACACAATGTTCCGCTTTATAAAGTTTTCTGCTGAAGCACTTCTGAGGCTACACTGCGGTAATTTTATGGCATTGTTTTAAATGGCAACACAATCGTTGCTACATCTGTCGATAAGTATAAAAGAAAACAGGCAGTTGCCGGTATGCTTTGGTAAATTCCATAGTTCTTAAAATACAACACAAAGTAAAATGTGATGACTAAAATTATGGGGCAGTAGACATAATATCCCCCCACTGATTTTATTCAAAGTTGGTAGGTACACCCTTTGGAGGAAAAAAAAAACAAAAAAAAAAAACACAAAATTAGAACATTATTTATTTATTTAGTTAATTGGAGAGAGTACGTTAGTTTGTGATTACGTTTTTTTGTGTGTGCATAGGTAAGTCATCAAATTTAAATAATACGTTAAAATACAATATGATAAGGCAACAACAATGTTCTATATATACGCTTATAAAACAAATAATAAACAAACAAAAATGTGTGGGATTTGAACCCAGGAGGTTACAAAGAATAGCAATGTCTTCTAAACCTTCTCTGCCCTAACATTCTCTTTCCAGATCCTCATCAATGTGGCCATTACGTCCACAAGCAAAGCGTCTACTGCAATGTGCACTCGCTGCATGCGCGCTTAAGAATACAGCGTTTACTAGCATCCCTGAAGTTCTCTGATCGACATATTTGGCGATGGATTTTTTTTAATTTCACAGGATTTACATTATTCAACTACTGTTATTCTAATTTTCCTATCGTTCATTTCCGTTATGTTTGTAATAATTTCAGATTTTAAAAACTAACACACATTTTCTAATTTGTGGATCTTAAAAGGCTTAATATTTTCAAATGTAAAAGCACGAAGAAACTACTTAGAAACAACATTATTCTCAATGCTCACTTAAAGTAACTTCATCTATGTTAACTATAGAATGATTTTTTAAATAAGCATCTGTATTCCACAAAGAACGTTAATATTTTTTGCACACTACATATGATCTAAAATGAGCAGGCTGAACAATTTTCCCCAGACATTTTTCTCCTTTCAAAAGTCCATCCTGTTCCTTTCATTCGTCCCTGAAATTTGCTCCACTCATACTTCAACGCTGATAAGGGATGAAAAACTGAAAACACGCACATTAACATACCTTTCAATCCTTCGACGAACAGAACTCTTATCTAAAAGAAATGTGTACAACAAAGCATATGGTATATCAGTTATACTCTATACATGTTAGTAATACAGGTCATACCTACTTGCGGCTTGTTTGTTGAATGTTCCGTCATACGACATTGATTTTACTGAAATATTACCGACCGTTATGCTGTTCCAAATAACATAAATCGTAAACTGGTTTTGTAAGGGAATTACGCGTTTAGGTTAACTACAATATTGAAGACTATTATTTAATAAATTTCCCCCAAAAAGCGTGGGAGGAAAGAAATGAAAATTAATTCAGAGAGGACAAGCTTAAGACTGAAACTGCTTGGTCTATACGCATGCCTTTGCTGAAAAGAATGTTTCAAAAGCAGATTGAGGTTTAAACAAGTATATGTTTATACAAGATTTTCTGTTACACCATTTTTTAACCCTTGCTTGGGTGAAAACATCTGGAAAGGTTTTCCAAAGTAGTCACGAATGTGAGAACAGGTTCGCAGATAAGTGTGACCACAGTAACTTTCAATGCTTCTGCATACAATACAGAACCAGACATATTGTCCCAATTTTTTTCTAACTTGGTACGGTACAATGAGAAAATTGTCCAAATAATTCTCACCGCTTCCTAAAGCCCACAATATGACTGAAAGAGTTACATAAACGCCTTTGACGCATTCATAACTACCGTTTTTCTTACATGACCTGAAAGTAATTTTGCAGACATTAACTAATAATTTTCTGTTAACCATTTGGAAACGTGAACCTTTTTTGAATGATTCATTTTCACTCTATGCAAAAATCAGTTTTCACATAAGACCCGTTCAAGAATATACTGGATGGTCAAATTTATTCGGCCTTATCCACGAATCAGTTTGAATGAATGACTGATAGGCGCACTTTGCCTTTAAGAGTAATGGCTTCTGAGAGTGCGATACTGGTAACCTAGCGAGTACTAAAAGAGAAAATGGAACATCATTCTGTAAATAAACTGATTGATAAATACGACGTGACAACATAATTTGTTTCTCTATCTCTGCTGGCCTCCATATTGAATTCTCAGAACTGGAGATTAACCGATTATATTGATAGAAACTGGTTCTGCAATAGTGATATTAATTTCAAATGACTCGCGGTAAAGTTCAATAAATTTGATCACCTAGGACTTATATTGTAGTATAACTAACTTAGAACAATCAGCGCATAATATACACACAATGAAAACACCGAGTAAAACATGAACGCACCCCTCGCTGACAAACCCTCCCTTAGACAAATAAAGCTGCCTACATGTACTACCTTGACGAATGGCTTCCCCCAATACGAAACCGCGCTCTCTCGGCCCACAACTAAAATAACCTCACAGTACAATGCTTCCCACAGCAGTGCAGTCGCATCCTTTTAATATGGCTATACCATCTTTTCAGGTAGTTTATTTCTTCCCCAGAGTTATTTTCACGTTTATTTCTCGTCTTATATTCTGGAATTTTACTCTGTTTCTCAGACGTAACCCCAAGAGCAACCTCAGTAAATCACCAATGCAGTTAAAGCAGCAGTAAATACCAGTCTCTACGTCTACAACGAGAATAATTATACTCTAAACGCAGACGTCTACAGACACCGGCCATGAAAGTCTACGCGCAGCAATAAATTCTATTTAGTATGGTTAAAGAGTTCTTACACATTTAGCAAGGGGGGTTACAATGCGGGTATATAGCCCATATTATTGTATTTGTATGATTTGTCTACTAATTGACACATTACAAAAAGTATAAGACTAAACCGTGTGCTGCAAAATGATTAAAAAGTACCTGAAACGTTCCAGATAAACAAACTATTTACAGTACAAAAGCTTATTTACTAATATGTATCCTTTTCCTCAGACACTAGCTATTGCCTTCACGATGCCTTCTTTCCAGATAAGCGGTTTTAGTTGCCACTTATTCGCCGTTTCTCTTGATTAATCGTATTCTATCCCCATTTCTCGCGCGGACTTGTAAACATTGTGCCGGATTTAAATAAACATTGCAGTGAGATTATATGAGGTTGCTGGCATAATACTAGGTCCTTTGGGTAATAATCCTCAAAACCAATTACTGTGATTAAACAAACACATTGTTCATTTTTCTGGTTTTATACCAGCACCGCGAGGTACCTTTTACAATCCTGCTTTAGGTCACTTCATCAGAACATTATTTCGTGGAACAGTCACAATACAAGACTTTAAGAAATTCATCTTACAATTATGTAGATATTGTTAAAGTATATTACACAGTTTAGGATGTACAAAGTTCATATTATATTTTATTTCCTGGTCAACTATAAGTGCAATGTGTTTGGGGAGGGAACTTAAGAGATTCAACAAGAAAAGAATTCAGAATTTTCCAAAATGCAAACATTCGGAATTTATTTTCTTTCAACTTGTTTGAAAGCATAAGGAAATATTGGAAAAAAGTTAAGTTTTTTGCAATTTAAAGGAAATAATGCGCAGGTATATAGGATAGCAATGAAAGAGAATAAAATTCTTCCGTTGTTTTCATTCCAATGCGAATATAATCGTTAACTTATTTAATTAACTACAATGTAGGCACCAATTCAAGACTGTTTATGTACCCGCCGGTAGAGGAGTAAAGTACTACGTCCAGATTTCGATATGTACCTTTTATATATACAGTGTTTTGTCTGCCTGGATGAATATCTGTGCTTTGCTATTGCAAATGTACCTTTCCAAGGAAAAAATTAAAAAAGTTCCTGCCTTTAAATTAAATTAGCGCATAAACTTTGAATTATTTCAATATTTCTCATATCTTTATATTAACATTTTTACTATTTATACTTAAAGATAGTCCGTATGATAGTCTGCTTGAATGAATATTTGTTTTGATGTTGCATATCCCATTTTGTTCGGCTTTTACATTTCCAGCTTCACTGTAGTGAATAACGCGGCTCTAATATAAATGCACCTAAAACATAGCACATGTTACAATCATTAGATTATTGCATTGTGCTTTCATTTTAACAGGTGTATGTACATTCAGTATACATGCTAGTTTTCGAAAATGAAACTTAAGGCTCTCAATCTGCTCATCTCTAAAACAGAAAATATATGAAAGTCCCAGGTGCACTTCCCCTTATTGCTTGATATTGCGCGTGAAAAATACTGTACTAACAGCTGGTCATTAAGTCGATTAGAGAGATCTTTATTGTAAGAAACGACACGAACCTAATAATCACAATGAACAGAAATGACATGTGATCGCATCTAAGCACAGGCGCAAGCGTTACGTTTGAGGCATACCTAATGAGGCTCAGAGTAAAAGCAAAGCTATTTGTGACTCCACATTCTCATGCAGGAACGCCGTGTTTCCCAATTTGATAGACCGACATTCATTAGCGCATTACTGCCAAATTGAAAGCCGAGTAGTTCTAAGAAACTCGGGGAAATGAAATTTCGCCATGGGTTTTCACGCCACATTCCCAAGTGAGTGCCGTACTAAAACCAGTGAATTCTACGTCAGCAACACAGCACAATAAACTTTATGATCGTACTTTCATAACCCTGACTTCTCGAGCTATTCACAGCGATGATATGTCTGCTCGCTTACTTCACATCTGAAGGCTATATTGAAAGTCGCTTCTCTTCTTTCAAAGGCGTTCCGATACCGCCAGCTGCAATCTATTCGTAGACCAGCACGAATGACCACATACTTTTACGTCCCTTATTATTACTTTCTTAACCGCAGACTTTCCTAGTCAGTCACAAACAGCAGTAAATGTGTTATTATTATTATTATTATTATTATTATTATTATTATTATTATTATTATTGTTTAACTTTTTGTTTGTATTCAAAGTCCAATATGAACTGCCAATGGAGTTCGAGAAGATGAGTGGAATGGATTCATGAGCTGTGTGCGTCATTTGTAATTTTTCTGTATTATGCAGAGGGAAAACTGTGAGAAAATCCATTTAGGCAACATGTCCCACCTGAAGCTAAAGCCAGGCCTTTCAGTTGACAAGTACACATTTTGTTGTAATTTTCTTTGGTGCATTGATTTATACACTCATCGGACATTAAAAAAATACACCAAAAATAAGAACAAGTTCTCAAGATTTTAATGGCAAAAAAATACGTTCGTTTTTCTAGAAGAACTGCTACTACTTGCATTGTAAACAAGTTACCAAAGGTAATAAATTTAGCAGTTCCTTCAATTCACATCTAAAGTGATTAATGTGCCCCTTACTAACTGTAGAGGCTTGACCAACACAGGCTAATTAGCTCCTCAAAACATGAAATATTGCTACTTCATGGCATTCCCACGGGCGGGAAGTACAGCAGTTGCAGACGCCTACATGAATGGTGAATAGGAAAAGGTATTATTTTCCCCTGGTTGCCTCCTTGATTCTCAAAAAGAATATTGAATTAAACTTTCCCAGACTTCGAAACCTTGATGTGGGAGCCTTCTATCTGCAACAAATGATAGAGACTCATGTTTTAATGTAGAAACTATGTATACAATCACTTTTAGGTACTGGAGTTTGAAAGAAGAGAAGAGAAACTTCAACTAGACACATATTTTAGAATAGACTGTAATGGATTGACCTTGACATACGCATTATTTTTTAAAAAAAGCAAGCGTTTTTTCGAACATTACCGATATGAAAGATACAAGAACCACAGATATCTGAGAACATTCCACTACAGCAGTGTTATTACTGTTTATCCTCATAAAGCAACGTCTATCTGAAACAGTGTAAATACGCATTAGCGCTACCTACGAACTACTTTTTCCACATATGAATTATTTCACCCGCATGCTGGTTCTCCTGTATCCGAATATTTAAACGTTATATTGTGTATATATTTTAAACATTATTTTCTAGAGTATAATATGATGACATTTTTAAAAACCTATTTCGTATGTTAACATTGAGAGGCATATTTGCTTGCACTTTCTAAACAAGCCCCTTATTCTTCATCAGCATTTTCTCATTAAGCTCCGAGTGATACGTGCACTTTTGGATCCATTTTACACCTGGTTTATCACGTGCTGTATTCAGTTACATATGTGGATTTTTGAAAAATAGTTATTAGAGTAAACTGAGGAGCCAATATAGATAAAGATCACTTCTCCAAAATAAAATCATATACTATATACAAACAATACACAAAAAAACAGTACACAGAAAACATTTATAAAATAAATTTACTTCAAGTTAAACCAATAAGACAATTTTATCCAAAAAGATTAAATTAATGTAGAGAAAAAACTAATGAAATAGAAAACAATGATGCAGAATGGAAACAATTAAAATCTTTAATAATAAAAACAATTTAAATCCTTGGGTTAAGAAGGAAATTAAAATACGCAGTATTTTAGAAGGAGTAAAATAGTAAAATGTTTTCCACCACTTATAACAAAGTTAGTTATTATAGTGCTTGTTATTATCACTCATAAGTAAGTAACGCAGGAGTTTTAGGACGGAAAACCCACACTGTAATAGACAGTGCACGGAGCACGAGATCCGCTGTCCGGCAATATAAGGAACGCTCTGTATGTATGTATGTATGTATGTATGTATGTATGTATGTATGTATGTATGTATGTATGTATGTATGTATGTGTGTATGTGTGTATGTGTGTATGTGTGTAAGTGTGTATGTATGTATGTATGTATGTATATATATGAAATAAAATACATTTTAGACAGTAAAATACCTACATAAAATTTATAAATTTTACATCAATAGAAAATAAAACAGCATATTATAGATGCAGACATTAGTAAATCGAAAAGTGAGAAAATCAAACAAAATTGGTTGGATAAAGTATATAGCAGAACTCGAATATGATTTACTGGCTATGTCTATAAATTAATCACTTTTTCTAGGGGAAAAATTAATTAAAAATCAGCTTCAACCATACAAAATGGGAAGTTTAGACATATGAAAATGATACCTGTAATTAAAGAATATGAAGTAATTATATTACTGGTAATACGGTATTCAATTGAAATGTCATAATTGGAGACTACTTTAAAAGAAAACAAAAACAATAAAGAAGAAAGATATGAGGGTTTAAATTTTGACCTCCTAATATTTGGCCCATGTAAATATAAAGATACTTTTTTTAAATTATTGAACAATTGCTGGTTTAAGAAAGAAATGCCCAAGGAGTGGTACATAGCACTCGTAATAATCATATGAAAAAAGGAGATAGTTATACTTTTTATAACTATTGTAGTGTTAGTCTTCTTTGCAACGCAAGTATTTTACACAAAAATACTTACTACAGATTACAAAACAACATAGAAAATATTCTATTAGAACAAAGGGAGTTTGTAATAGCAGAACCTGTAGGGAAACTATTTACTCTCTAAATCAATGTAGAAAATATAATTATCAAACACACATTACTTATAGATTTTATGAAGGCCTTGATTAATTTAATTACAGATAAAATACAGACTATTTTAAACAAAAGAATAATACATATTATATTTGATTAGGTACTTAAAAGTTTATATAAAAACAAATATTAAAATAAAATTGTGTACAAAGCCCATAATACCCTGTTGACCATTAAAATGGCAACGCACATAGGAGACGCTTTAAACCTAGCCCACATTTTCTCAGAAGGAACAAGTATGACTCGTCAAAACTATGATAGCAATACCAGTAGATGTCTAGGATTGATCAAGGGAGAATTGTGGAATACAGAGTGTGCGGGATGTCATTGGCGCTCGTACTGGACGAAACACGTTCATGTCCAAACGAATTCATGGATCATTAGATCGAGGTTGGATGAACATACAGATGTAAATGATTCCAATTGCTCGGCCAAACCACCAAACGAACAGACATTTCTGCATAGCTATTATAAAAACGCGCAATGAGTTGCACTTGTAATGTCCAGGCAGTGTAGTAAATAAGGGTAGCATAGACAAGGATGTAGAATGTCTCCTCTACTTTTTAACTTTTATACGTTGACGAAATTCTACCTGAATGGAAAGTTAAAACCAATAGTATTTCTGAATATGGATTTAATAAATTAATTACCATATTATTTGCTGATATCAGGTTTTAATTGCAGAAAATGAATGAATGTTAACAAAAATCATTACTCGAATTAGAAAAAGATGGCATTCAATCAAAAGACAAAAAGGTATGGCCTTCTGGGGTTCTTATATAAAAAGAATTAAAGATTGTTGTTAAAAATAATAAAATTATTCAAATTATTGAGTGTTAAAATATATTTAAATAACATAACATTTGGAAAGCAACAAAAATAAAATTATATAAAACTATTACGCTTGTTACTTCTCATTATGGAGCTTGGACTCTTTAGGTAGCAGATAAAAGAAGACTGACCCACATTTCCGAAAAATGAAGATATAAAATAAAAATTTTTAAGATTGAGAACCAATATGATTTACTAATGGATTAAAGAAAAGAATTGTGGGCTCATTTGGGGCAAAAGAAATTGTAAACTACAAACCAACTGGAAAGAGGAAGTTAGGTCTGCAGAAGAAGGGGCAGTTGCATCAGTCTTTGTTGAAGTAAAGAGCCCTATATAGTACTTCACGTGAACTAGATAATACACAGCACACATCGTTTCTAAATTGTTTTATTTGCTTAATTTGTTTACTATATTTTATATTTTTAAGTTTTTATTTTAGTATTTATTTATGTATACATATTTATCCCTATTGTATATTAAAACACATTTTCAGCAACGAGTAATGTACATATTTTTTATCCCACTGATTTCCAAAAACGGTAAAGCGATGTCTGGCAATCTCTTTCGTTTAGAGAACTATCCTCTACTTGTAACGATGACAGGTGAAAGACTGGCTTCAACACTTTATACTCTATACTAGAGGCTATCGACGCTCCCTTGGATAAACACTCAGAGCCTGATTTGCTAACGGACTGGAGCCCTGGTTCCTAAAACTGATGTGCGGATAGGACTAACGAAGCTGAACGGAACTGCTTGGCAATGCCGAAGAGAGCAGACTGTCTGAGAGTTTTCAAAAATACGACAGGCATAACAAGAACAAAAATACTCCAGCTAATCTTTTTACCATAGTAACCAGAAGCACACGCGCCTGTCTGACAATGAACAGAACACTAAAATCATTTCAGAAAGGCCGTAGGTAATTCTTCAAAAAATACAGTCATATAACCACATCTGGGAAGTTCATCGCAATAAAACGCTGGGGAAATGCCCATGTACTACATCATACGTTACCGATGACAGCACGAATGAATAATCGTCTAGCGGTGAACACAAGTGAATGATTAGGTCTATTTATGGACGCTTTTCAGTACCTCAGGTCATCAGCGTCCCATTCAATTCAGGGAGGGAAAAGGCTCATAAATTTTGCTCAGAGGCCTGTTCTTTCAGGCTTGAGATTCTGTTTCGTGCCGTAAATCCACGACAAGGAATCTAAGGCTTTATTTCCCTCCCTATTTAGGATTTTTACGCCCGAAAAAATCTCGACCCTAGCCGGGATTGAATCCGCGGTCTACGACGCAATTATAGTTATCACTAAACCAACAGGACCGACACTACTGAACACAAGAAAACCATGATTGGTTTAAACGACATTAAGAGCTCATGGTGGAAAAACAAATTAAAGCTGACAAAGCTATTATGGTATAGAAACCTGCTAGTATGTTTGTGTGCATTTTTGATTTTCGCCTATTTTTCATTAGTATTCAGCTTATTAAAAAGTTTAGTTGCCGTAAAAACGACTTGTGTAATCCTAACATGTGAAGGGCTAAGATTTATTCCCACCATTAGTCTGTTTCGTTACTTATCGCCAGAAGATTTAAATGAAAGCAGCACTAATCATTAGCTGGGGAACAGCGGAGTACTCTCTCGCTCATAAAAAATCTTGATTGTCAGGATGGTAAACTTATAGAAGAAATATCAATCACAGCCACACCATATTTTCTGATCGCAATGGGAACAAGTGAGGTCAACACAGAGATACCCAATTTCGCTTAATTTCAACATTCAAATTAACTAAATATCACAAGAGGGTCCGAGATTGCCAATAAATTCACGAACGCAGTGAGCCAGACCCTCGAGTGATATTTATTAGGACTATTTCACAAATAAAATAAGAATTTAAATTCCCGTAAACTTGACTTATAATATTGTAATAAATGTACATTTGTATTATGAATACTTTTTCAAGTCATCCATCAACAGACGAATGTCCATTGTCAGTAATGCTAATAGAGAAGAGCCAAATACGTTTTTTTTTTTTTTTTCCCCAGTAGTGTTTAACGCCCGTTTTTACTACTGAGGCACCACAGGCGGTGGACACTGATGATACACGAGATGAAATGATAAATTG
This sequence comes from Metallyticus violacea, assembly GCA_030762175.1. NCBI lineage: Eukaryota > Metazoa > Arthropoda > Insecta > Mantodea > Metallyticidae > Metallyticus > Metallyticus violacea. The sequence goes on along the minus strand of CM060846.1, from coordinate 114,919,411 downwards.
GGAAAGGATTTTTTTTAAGGAAGGAAGCGTTCCAGACCCAAGTTTAGGTACCTCCCCGGCATTTGCCAGTTATGAAGACTGAGGAAAACCTGAAAAAAAAAAAACCCAATCAGGGAGGACGGTCCTGGCGGGATTCGAACCGCAGACCTCCCGCTCACGAGTCCGTGCCTTAACGACCTCGGCCACCCGTGGAGGTGCCAAATACGTGTTTGGGACTATTTCATGAATAGAATAAAATAATATATATTTGAAATCCGTGCAGAGATTATTAACAATTTTGTAAAATTTTATACTTATGAATACCTACCTATTCAGAAACCGTAAAAATGAAATAAACGAAATTCTACTATTACATTGGCTACCGTTCTATTTACTAATACCAACTGAGAAACACAAAACAGAAAACATTTAACCGTTCTAAACATAGTGTTTATTGAGATTTATGGTTGCTTTGACAGATATTGTTACATAATTTACAAAATGATTTCAAATTGTTTGACTGAATACGCTAAGTATTTGCTTGAGCGTGTACACATTAAGTTAGTTAAATTTACAGTTACGGAAAACAGAAAAGTTGTCAGTGTACGTGCTCAGGAATTATATAGAGAGTTGGCTACACTGATCACAAGACAAATGCACGTCGCGTGATAAAACTGATTTAATAAAACTTTTTCATAATTTCACTGCGACATAGGGCTGGGATTGGTCAAAATCCAAATTTTTGTTTCGTTCCATTGATCGATTTTATGATGACGTCACATAAGTGAAATAGTCAGAGAAAAATAATGCACATATATAGCGTTAACATTTGAAGTACAAACTCATAAAATTAACCCTTAAGAATAAGCACATTTAATACAAACTAATGATTCCATTAGCTGCAGAAAAATAGTGTAATGTCGTAAAGTGTAATCTAGATACCGAAATGCAAACTTTAAACATTTTTATTTAGCTATTTCTAGATTATGCAGCCGTTTGTTCTAGCCGTTTGTTCTTTCTCTTCAGCGCTACCATTATAGCTTTTAATTTCCAATTCATTTAGCTTCCGGTGTAAATATTTTTATTACTAGTCTAATTTCGTTCGCAATTATTTCGCCATAAGTATGGTATAATTCAACTTCTTTTCAGGAGAAGGTATGACAAGCATTTCGATTGCCCACTTGCTTGCTGCTTCGCTCGCTTCCTTCCTTATTGTTATATTCAGAAAATACGTGATGCTTGTGGATGAGGACCAGTTAGGTTACAATTTACGTTGTGATGCGTCTTTTTGTTTAAAAAATACAACTTGGTTTTTATAATGCCAAAACCTGCACAAATACATCCATTTAGTCCGCGAAAGCAGTTTTTTTAGTGTCTTGTGTCTTAATACTGGGTGATTTTTCCTTCGTGGGACCGTTCCACGTGCAGTAGGCCTCTACAATTCTCCTCTCGTTCCCATGCTTGAAAGCCGGCCGTACGAGTACGAGTACTCTAGGAGCGTACGACGTGTTCTTGTGTATTGTATGAGAGAAGTATGCATTAGGCGGTGTTAAGTGTGTTGAGTGTATTAATTACGTTAACATGACTCAATTCAGGCATTCTATTTCCCAAAAGAGTATCCATTTACGATTCGTACGTGCCTACGGAATCGTCTCGTGATGTACGGAGATTGTTTCAAGCGAGATTCTCTGATATTAAACTACCAAGCCCTCGATTCATAGATTGATAAATAAATTTTGTGAAAGAGAAAGTATTCCTCATAAAAAAATTGTAAACAGCTACGCACAGTATTCACTAAAGAACAGGTGGATAACATTGGACGTGCTCTAGAACGATCCTCTAGATAATCATTTAGACGCCTTTCTCAGCAAACGGAAATTTTCTAATCCTCCGTTAGAATAGCTACAATGCTAGTCAAGTTAAAGCCCTGTAAATTACTGCGGTGCAAGAACTTGAACAGGATGACCTGTATCTAGAATTAGATTTTGTGAATGGATTTTTGAAGTGTCAATGACGAAAAAATTGATCCTAATATTTCCTTTACGGACGAATCTTGGTTCCGCTTTAGTGGATATGTTAATTCACAAATTAAGTGATACTGGAGATCAGAAAAACCTAATCTGCTTCAAGAGGACTCCGGTATGACAAAAGATAGCAGTGTAGAGCGCCACTAGCATCTTGAAAATAGGTTCTTTTTTCTTCTTCTTCTTCTTTAAAAGAAACAAATAATAGTATTCGGTACGTGCAGAATATTTTTGCAATCCTTTTTCCTTGAATTAAGTGAAAGGGAACTTCAACAGGACTCTGCAACGGCACATATAGCCCATGTCTCCTTGCATGCAATTTATGAAATATTCTACGATATGGGCATCACTAACAACATATGATCACCTGAGTCCTCCGATTTAACTCTCATCTCTTTGGGGGGGGGGGTATTAAAGGAAAAAGTGTACAAGACAAATCCACATACATTAGAAGATCTGAAAAATAACATTCGTCGAAAAATTTCGTCCATTTCTCAAAGGGAACTGCAGGGAACGTAATGGTTAATTTCTTAACCGATGTCAGAAATGTAATAATAATGAAGGGAGGGCGCTCCTCCATCTTCTTGCTTGATAATGGTGAGTAAATGAACCTTTAATGTGTTTAAGTGTTGGCAATACCTTAGCTTCCGACTCCCGTTCACCGCAATTACTTGGCGGTCCCGCGAAGGAAAAAACACCCATTATATTGAAGATTCTTTGTTTTGAAACTAATGTTTGAGGGGTTTTTTTTTCCTTTGGTGGTGGACAAGACGGGGCTTTTTAGTACTATTTACGTATGTATATATTTTTGCTATATGTGTGCACTATTTACAATTCCACAGTCAAAATTTTGACGTAACGACGGTGTCCGCTTCCTACTGTCTCTCTTAACCGTTTAGTGCTTTTTAGCCAGCGGTAGGATATACTACCTACCCCAGCTACAGCAACTCAAGTATACTGGCTCGCGACACCTACAGCAGCAGACGTTGCTTGAAGAAGATTGTAATTTTTATGTACCTAATTTAAAAACCTATCCTGTGTGGCAGTGTTATTTACATATACAGAAATGAATTGTACCTTACATAGTAGCAAATAGAGCAACATTTATCTAATAGGATGTAAATAACTCGATATATTACAACTCTACATCTTCGATCAGGAACTTGTTTTTCATCAGGAGTTTACCAATTCGGGAGGTCATGCACCTTACGCTTGACAAAACAAAAGTGAGCAGACAGCCTGCTTGGGAAGGAGCACAAATAATTTTATTGTTCGCCTTATTTACATAAATTCAGCAATTGAACAGAAAATGCTTTGGGCAACTTTTTAGGCTGTGTATGCAGCTTTCTATTTCAATTTTCTGCATATTTCTCTGGGTAGGAAAATGAGTATTGCATACGATTTCATGCGTAATGGTAACGACTTTCTGTTTAGAGCCATTAAGGTAGTCATTACATCTAGAATTATTCACAGCTATGTGTAGTGTGAGTCTGAAACTTTGGTTTTCCCCATTATAGAGAAACTTAACTTTTAGAAGTGTTAGTTTGCAAGCTGGTCGTTTAGCGGCGAGACCCCAATGCTACAGTCAGCACCTCCTTCGGTGCGTCCCTACGCTTAATCATAGTAAAATTTGTGCACAAATATTAAATAATAGTTTCGTTTTACTCTCCTCATAGCGTATAAGCTCTGGCGTCATCGTGTTTTAAATGTGTCGTTAAGAATCTAATTCATTCATGGCGGAATTGACCCATATATTTGAACGCAGAACTGTTGGCTGCGATTTTATGGCTTAATTGATCCCCGGACCAACATTCTGTGATTTCCACCTTGGGGAATACTGAACAATAACTAACCTTCACATACTGGAGGAATTGAAAGCAAACATTTGAACAAAAATTAGCTCGGTATAGAGGAACCGATAAATATGAATAAGAGTTTCACAAATTCGTGTAGATTCTCACTAAAATAGGCAACATTTTTAGTATATACTAAGAGGAATGTGCGTTCCAAACTCTCTCTGATAGTTAAGTATTACCAACGATAAAGCGCTGAAGCGCAGCGATTTCACAAAAGATGTTGGCAATAACAGGTGGGTCGCTGGCCGGCAGTCTTCTCAGCAAATGTTTCTGTAGCTTTCATCAGAGGGTGCAGCGCATTTGTCATAGTGACAATGGGTCAGAAATTCTTATTAATAACATAATATATATAATAATATAATATATTATTATATATAACCTAGAACCTAAAATCGTGGTCCAAATAACAATCTCAATAATCCATACACAAAGTAATTTAATTATTGCAAACAGCAAACATACACATTTTGAATGCAAGGTGTCTCACAATAGCAGTTAAATTTTACGGCAACTACATTATGCCGGAAGGGCTTAGGTCAAGAGCAGCCGATTTAACAACCGCCAATCTCTTGACTACGGAGAACGAGCAGCAGATAGTTGGTAAATATATCCTCTTAGATAATTGTTGTTTTGGTTCCGCTAACATTGCGTAAATATTTTATCTACGTGAACCGGCAAATATTTAATATAGATACGTGAGTAGAGGGTACATGTATTACCAAGTGTGCATCGATTATTGTTTGTTCTTCAGTTTATTCGGTAATGAAAATATGACAAGAGAAATTGAAGTTCTCAGCATATAATTTTGTCCCCCACTAAACTTCTATAAGATGAAACCAATATGGCATGAAAGTACGTAAGAGTATGCTGAAAAACTATACGGCGATTCTCATACACTGTGTTTATTCTTAATGCTCATTTCATTAAATCTCACTGTTAAAGTTGACTTCATATTAACAAAAACTCATTCATTGCACGTGCATAAGCTCAGCGTGTGCTTTCACTTTTCCCTCTGTGATGACATCATACGCAAACAGCGATAAAAGTCACATACTGCATATCAGATATGAGCACCGTCTGACATGACCAGCTTTTGAGGACTTCCTGTTTCTAGCTCCACCATTTATAGCACAATTTAAAGCAGAAGTTGGAAGACTACTGCAGAGCCGGACTAATTACAAGCTCTGACATTCTCTCTTCTAATTTGATTAAGGCTAACCACTTCTCTGGCACTGTTACTTAAAGCACAGAACTTGAGAGGTGATTTGAATTCTATTTAGGTGTAACTACACATAGGCAAGCTTATACAATTTAAAACTACTGATCTGTACGGTTTACGAACGTTATTATACTGTTTCTATGTTGATGATTATTCGTAAGTGGACAATTAGCATACCGTTTCTTTTTTATAGCTATGTCACATGTACAAGTATGCTTTGGGTCTACTCCTTTTAACTGTTAAATCAACTAATTAAATCTGCTCACGAATTTATCGCAAAAACTCTGGACTCAAGTGCGATCTTTCCAAAATTTCCAGTACAGTAGTCAAGAGAGCTTTGCCATTAAGTTTTAGTTACAAAAGGTTCCTAGTTTGTGCTACTACAGTGGCAATTATTTCCTACGCATATGTACCTTACATTCCTTGAAGTAAAGAGAAGTTGGCAGCAAGCAAGTAAGACGAGGAACGGACCAGTTCGAGCTACTTTCAGTTAAATTTCGTGTAGGGGCTGCAATGAATAAATATAGCAAGAGATGAACCCAGAGTAGACTTGGCTTGGTGACAAATGCGGTTCCCTTGAGGCTACTGAACTTCGGTCTAGTTCTTCCCAGAACACAAAACATGAAGAGACCTTGTTAGTTTTCGCAGTTTCGCTGAATGAAGTACAGTTACGCCCAATTTTGTTGCTAGATGGCAAAAAGCTATCTCAGTGCATTTGTTACGCAAAAACTTAAGATAGACATACGGAGCGCTAATATATCTACGGGAGAAATTGAGTTAGCGCTAACCTTATCTAAGCAGATGTCAAACTCTGCACGTCTTGCATTCGACAAGCGGAACTATTTACAGTTATCAGTGACGCATTAAAGCATAAAACCTTTAAAATCGGAACGATAGATAAATACTTTTATAGTTTGAAAATCACAAATAATTTATTAATAGGTTTATTTGCAACATTTTTTATTTTTCTTTTTATTCCTTCTATGATAAGACCGTGAGCATTTTAAATTTCACCGAAGGCAAATTTTATAAGTGAATTTGAGGTTATGTTCTCTAGAAAATAATGTATTTTGTTGCAGTTGTTCCATTAATAGTTCCACATGTTCGATACATACTGACGCTAGATGCAACCCTGCTGCTTTACTAGTACTTTAAGTATAGTATTCTTAAATATTACAAAAAACATTTGGTGTTACACAAAGTTACAGTTTCTCAGTAACATCATACAGTACGTGATGCAGCATTTTCAGATATTAAAATATAGTTAACTTCTTTGTGGTTGTGGTGACATTGCGCGCAAATATAAACCTAAAAACTGCTTTTTTGAACAATCTGGTATTACAAGCTTTTTAATACAGAATGTGATGATTATTAAATTATTTAATTCATACAAATTACACGTTTAAATATGCATTACGTATTTTTTAATTTTTACAATCCTCATGGCTGTTTCGAAATCAGACCATAATGCAATTAGTTATATTACATAACTGTTAAACTACTTACTAAGATTTAAATGCATAAGTAACCCAGTAGGCAATACTGCATACATGTCAGCTCGAAGAAAACAGCTGAATCTATCAATGCGAATGTCCAGGTGCATAATACTATAGGTTATTTCAGCGCGAGTTAATTGCATTTTAAACAGAAATTTGGTATTATTTTATGTATATATATACTTAATAATAAAACAAAACAAAAATTTAGTTGTACTTTTATCCCACCAAAATGTACAAAAACAATATTTACCGCTGCGCTATTGGTACAGTTATTCAGAAATTCATGCAATGTGTCATCCATACGCCTCCTGGTGAGATATTCGCGAATTATGTCTTTGAAATAAGTAAAGCTTCGGAATGACTGCAACAAGATTAATTTATAATTACCAATTTATTCATAAATATTAAGTGCTCTCTAAAACGGTGTGTGATGAACGTATTAAAAGTGGTTTTATTTTGTTCGTAGGATTGCTCACAAAATAAGAGTAAAATACACTAGTACATGTCACAAATAATTATTCTGCATGCATGCCTACATTTCAGATCAGTATGGTGTACTAGTCTTATGTTTCGCGCATTTGAAAGTAATGTTCTTTTAGAAGTTCCGTAAAAATAAAAGTTAGAGGAGTTTTCGTTGTGTTCTTTGCGTTAAGATGTTAAGCGTTTTATATATCAATCTGCACAAACAATAAACCCATATCAACTTTAAGCTGATATTTAAATAGTTTACAAAGTAGTATACATTAAGTTTTTAAGTTTATTATTTTAGGAAATGGATCGGCTCGGATACAAAATGTTTAAAATAACAGGTCAATCGTACAGACTTTTAAAATACTACACATTATAGTGCTTTACGCTCAAATGGGAATTAAGCGTGCGACTGAGTCATCTGACACGTTACGTCAGTGTCTCTCCGCAAGCAAATCCGGTATTGGGACTTCAGTTCCGTTCATTTGACTACCTAATAGCTTTGTATCAGTCGTACCATTCCAATTCAAGGAATTAAGACTGGCATAACTAAAACTTTCAATGCTTTATGCTGCCCGCTAAGAGGTCTTCTATATCAACTCTAGTGTTTGAGTTTGTCAAGAAGGCCCCAGACGACGTATATCTGGAAATGAATTACATCTGCCCAAATGAGCACCGTGTCTACATGTTTTAATTTCATTAGCTTACGCCCCTTTCCTTCAGGAGGTATCAAACTGGTGCAATAAGACAGAACACGAGTGTGCTATATTCAATGCGTGTACAATAGTTTCATCCATAAATCCATATCACTGTCTGAAATATAGTGACATAGCAAAACAATGCTCCAGCAATTAACATGGCTTTTGTAAACAAGTGAGAGCCATGTTGTTCCTATAATGTACCATGAACTAACAAAAAATACAAAATTACATTTCAAGACTGACATAAACGCTAGGGCAGGTGCATTGCATACAACAGGGGATATTTTGAGAAAATCACAAAATTTGAGACTGTCAAAAAAGTACAATAATTTATTTAGCAGTTCTTGTACCATGATCTCTGACATTACTGAACTAACCACGGCGCCGAATTCTGTAATTTAACCTCACTCTGTGAGATTTATAAATATACACGTTACCACATCAACCAAAATAAAGCTCGTAAACGTTAGTTCTGATGCAAGCAAAAGGTACTTGCAAAGTTTATGCCAGTTTTTATTGTAGAGGCATAACAGGCGGTGGACACTGATACACAAGATGATAAGTTGGGAAGGGATTTTTCTTTAAAGAAGGAAACGTTCTAGGCCTTGGTTTAGGTTACCATCCCGACATTTGCCATTTACGACTGAATAATACGTGAGAAAAACTTAAGTCCGGGAGGGTGGTTCCGATGTAAATCGAACGGCAGACTTCCCAATAAAGGGTCCCTGCATTAATGATCTTGGCCACCGGTGGCGGTATAAATTAAAATAAAGTAACTAAAATAAAAAAATATGAATTTGTTCATTAATTCTATTTTGTTTAAAATTTTCTATGAACTAAAAATAACAAATCAATAATAACTTAAGACAGAAACGTACAACTATAAATTGAAAACATGCAAATTGATTAAAACGTTTTAATAAACAAAACACTTGAGAATTATTTATTTTAACGAAAGTTTAGGAAATGGCTATCTCCGCAACATGATCTGGTTGACTATATCATCGAGATTCAAAGCGCTCGTTATATTTCGGTGGCAGTTTAAACAGTGGTTGCATTATGACAGCTCGATACCACCAATAATCTTAAGTAGTTTTTCAGTCTTCCTAGACTCGAGAATGATCTTTCAGTTGTAGAAGTTGACGTCGAAACAGTTAATACCAAAGGTACAAATTTGGTTAACTCCGAACTCCGGTAGAATAGGAGCAGAGCCATCACTTTTCAGAAACTGTAGGCTGATGAAAAGTTTAAGGGAACTCTTGTTCACCTTTGATTCCAAAATGTTCATTATGTTGGGATGAAATATCAATCTGTCAGGATTAATATTTTCTAAAAATGTAGCAATGTGCTCAATATAACTCTATTTGTGAATAATTGTTCAGTTTAAACTAACAGATAAGACGCAATACTTTCAAATCTAGACAGAAAACAATCAATATATACACCAATTCTTTAAAAACAAAAAGCATTAGTTGGTACATATTCTGGGGGTGGCAAAGCTTGAGGGGCATTTTCAGAATCTATTCTTATAGGAGCATACATTTGGCGTGTTAGTTTTGCTTCTTGTAAGTGGAGTGATTGGAAACTTTGTACTATTGTCTTCCCAAAATGCCTCATAAGTGGATCTAATATGTGATTGGGGTATCTGCCAGGCACCGAATCTTAGAATGTGCTTCCTTCAAACTCAGGTTTAAATTAGTACATTTGAAGACGAAAACCATTTGCTTTAGAACCTTCAACTGATGAGCCTGCTCCTGACAATTTAAGAAATAGAGTCAATTGCTCATAACTGGAATGAAATTATAAGAAGAGAACTATTCGCCTAGTCAGATAAAATTACCTTACGCTAACCACTCATCGCCTTGCAAGTACTTCAAAATGAACATCTTTTAGCGAATTCCTCACAAACAAATTTATATCTGTTATTAAAATTAGCATATTCAAAGTAAAAATTATACACTTGATATCATCGTCTTTTGGAAATGTTGGCGGTTGAGCCTCTTCTGGGAAAACTTTGGGGGAGAGCAAGCCCCTCTGGTCCCCAGAACTCTGCGCCTTTGGAGCAGATGAAACACGTGCAAAGGGTAATCCTGTTCTCGCATTAAAGTGTGTAAAATTGAGATTTTTGTAAAAATGATTTAATTAAAACTGAATTTTATCCAAATGTTTGAAAACATTTATTTACGCATTATTTAAAAATGTATATTTTTATGTGCTATAAAATTTTAAATATAAGCCGAGTTTACCACATACGAATTTTAAACCAGCTTACAAGTTCCTACTGCAGTGTAAATAAAGTATGTATTTACCTAAGAAACACAGACCCTGATCCTGTCGAAAAGATCCAACGATTCAAGCATACAAAGTACGGAAGGAAGCTCATCATATTCTTATAATGCAAGTTCCATGTGCAAGCTCGATGTATCATTTGCTGAAAAAGAACAGGTAGCAGACTACGGACTTTTACCAAGAAATCCTGAACATCATAAAGTGAAATTAAATCACCGATTATGGTCATCAATCGTGCATAACTATACCTGGCTGACAGACGAAAAATAACTGTACAGATGGAAATTTGACGTAAAACCCAGACAAAAGTTATATGAAAACACTAAGAAAATTAACAAAAAGGACTGCGAAACGTTCCAAGATATGTTCCTAACACCCAGTTATTAGAGATCGTATTACACAGATATTGCAATACAGATGGTTAAACTGAATTTAAAGGAATACTTTCATTGGCTAAATAACTTTAGGAAAGCACATAATATTCAATCAAATTACTTTTCTTTGCGACCCATCAACAAACATGACGAGAAAATGGTTCAAGAGCTTCATAAGCAAGCATAGTCACCAATGAGTATCCCAATGATGCGACATTCAACGTAAATTAGACTGGATATATATAGGCATAACACCCACACATATCGTTGCAACCATGGCCTATGCTATGGTGCACTCCACATTCACATTCTTACACCATGATGCCAATTATTTCAAAATGCAGAAAGGTTTTATTAGAAGTATTTCTACCTACCGTACACATATCAGGAGTGCAGTATTTAAGTACCGGGAACCTTTGTTTCGGCAAATAGTAATATTGTATGACAAGTGCACAAAGAAAATGATGGAATTGTTTGATAACTTCTTACTTATCCTATTTTAGTTTCCATATCTTGTTGCTTCTACAGAATAGCACAGGGCTATGCTGTAAGGTGTTGACATCTCCACAAGGAACTGACTATTTTGCAATACATTTATGTATACAAGTATCTTATTATATTCATATAGCCAATCTTTGAGAATATGCACCGTTATGCTTAAATATAGCTGGAGTTGGGTCTTACTGAGGCGAGTATTTGAAACTACAGATTACTTATCCAAAAGTGCGCACGGTTTTGTTCAACTCCCCACAATAATAAAATTTGGTTGGCTGAGAAACTTTCATCATTTTTATGGAATATTGTTGTACCAACTATATTCCTTAAATTAATGGTTTGCATATCATTGCTTTAGATTGTACATCTCTCTCTACGCAATATTGTAGTTGTGCATCTCTTGCTATAAACAGATAATTAAGTTCTATTCCAATTGGTAGGCACACTTGGTTTGCTCTATCCTGGCACAACGGTTACTTTGACTGTGAGCAGAAAGAAATACTTGGAATGCTTTTCCTTTTTTTGTGTGGAGTTGAGTCAAAATCTATAAGCCTACCAATTTAGAACTGTTCTACATGATGAGAAGTGTGAGAGACTTTCCAACCGCTCTTTCAATTACAACTCCATTCAAATTATTTCTTTGAAATCAAGTTTATATTATGCTGAAAAGTTACGTAGGCATGTCTTACAAGTGTTTGACAAAAAAATATGCTTGCAATTTCGGACTTTGGTACTCTGTAATGAGCCCAGCAATACGAACCTTATGAATGTCCAGCTTTGTGTAAACATCACCACCACAAAGAACATCAGCGTCCGACGAGTGTTCCTAATGAAAAGGGAAGGAAAGGAGGTGGAATGAAAAGGAAGCTAACGCTGTAAAAATACGTCGTTGCTGAGTAAATGACAGTCGGTGGTCTTACTCAGCTATTTAGAGTACGTGTCTCAGTTGGGTTAGTATTCTAGCTTGAGCATTTTCGTCCACTCTTGACGGCAATACATCGAGAATTTTAGCAGTTTTGTATTCATTATGTTAATATTTTGCTTAATACCTGCACAGGTATACAAGCAGAACTTATTGAAACTAAAAATATCATTTCTGACTTCGTATGGGCACACAGAAAGCAACATTTGAGTGAGAGACCTAGATTGCCAAGGATCCTGAATAATGCTGACACAGTCGACCTTCTCAAACGAGGAACGCTTTAATACTATAAACAACCGCTTGTTTTAGGTACTTTCATCAAACTCCCAGAAAGTAACGGATATGAATCACTTGTTGCAATAAAACCCTCGGGATTTTCAGGAAATATGTAAAATTAACTTATAACTGCAAATAGGATTTTTTCCCTAAAAAGTGTATTTTATAATTATTATCCAAATTACTGAACAAGAGGTGTTTCTGTTTCAGATTACGTTTTGTAAAGGCATTCATACATAAAACTGAACTTAAAGGAATGTATATCTTGTGGTGTTAAAAGAACTTTTACCATGACAAACTTCGGTCACGAAAGTCTACGCCATAAATCTGTCTTGAATTACTTTTCTTCACTTCTTTTCAAATCGATAATTTCTTCTTTCATTATTGTCGGCAAACCAGTAATCAGAGCCAGAGTTGGCGTTCATAATGTCTGAATGTATTTCTGCAAAGCATCAAAGCAATCGAGCTTCAGCTACGCTAGGTTCACTATAAAAGTCCATGAAATCTAATTCTTTAAACTCTGTTTCAATTTCTGTAATAACTTATTTTCTGTTATTTTACAAGACACGGTAATATTTCTATTCTGTGTCATTTATTGCTAATTAGGGCTTAAAATTAATAACTAACATTTTCTTCACCAAGCACTGTATAGCCTGCTATTGTAAGACATTTCATTTTGGTTGCTCGTATTTTAGCTTAATGTTGAGTAGTCATCAGTGTTTCTGAAGGTAAAGTTTTATATAAATTCATTACTGAGTACAGCTTTTTAGTGTCGGTTTTAACGATCCTGTTATTTAGTTATATTCAATTACTCGTATATTTCACTAATATATGTTTCATTATCAATATCTCGCACCCTTGGAGGTTAAATGTCGTTTTATTTTTCAGATCTGTTTAACCGAACTAGATATGTGCAGTTTAAGGTCATTGATTTTGTTTTCTCATCGAGATTCCTGTATCGTACATATCCGTTATGAAATTTGATTTCTATGCTATTTTTTTCCAATGTATTTTGTCTTTTTGGCAGTAAAACTTGATCGACCGGGAAAAGGCAGCATTAGTTCCTTGTGTCGTATATACGGAATTTAACAAAAATTGTGTGTCAAAAAACTTCAGGGACATATTTCTCTTGTGTAGAGGCTTTTTTTAATACTGTTTAAAGCCCGTTTTATACTATTGGGGCGTCACAGGTGGTTGGTGCTGATGATACAGGAGATGAAATTATAAATTGGTAAAGGAGTTTTTAAGGAAGGAAACATTCAAGGCTAAGCTATGATGGAGAAATATTTGGAAAAAATCGCAGTCAAATAGGACGGTCCTGGCTCAGACTTTCCGCTAAAGAGTCCGTGCGTTAAGTGTCGGTTATGTAGAGAATGAAAATGCTTTATTCCTTGTTGCAGCTCTTCTTCATCGTATGACGCGAAATGGCACCATAGATATCGTGAACTGCACCCCACACCAGAACAGCGAGATTACAAGTCGATGCTCTTGTTTAAATCTGCTTAGAATATCAAATGACTGTGGGATGGAATAGTGTGATAGTTCATCGCCAGTGATTTTATTGTCCAACGGCGCTGTACTACACAGTCACCTTATCATTTATGTGAAGCACTTTTAACTTTACTAGCACCAACCACATACTTCCGTAGTGCAAACTGTTGTGTGTTCATCAAGCACTTGCTTTCAGGTAAGGATATTCAAATTCGGAATTAGTACATGCTAATTTCATGCATGGGAAAGCAGAGGGTAATAGCAGCGTCTCTCGGCGTTTGTACCGCGAGAGATTTCCAGAACATGCCCGAACAGGACAATTCAAGAAATTAATTGTTGTCTTAGGGAGCAGGGAACGTTCAATTTTGCTACTCACGGTTGGGGGGGGGGCGTTTATGGTGCCTCAGTAGTATAAAATGGGCGTTAAATACCATTAAAAAATACCGACCGGGGGACACCTAAATGGACGAGGACATCACAACTGGTGGTAGCGATACCTGGTGCTGTTGAAGACATCTCTTGTGTTAGCGCAGGTAATGTTGACCATATGGTTGTCCAGAGTGTTCCGTGAGAACCTGTCGTATCCGTACTATTTACAACGTGTACAGGCTTTGTAATCAGCTCATTTTCCTGCCAACGGAGGTCATTTTGAGCACTTCCTTTAGACAGATTTCTACGTGGTCTGTATTTTTATTTCATAACGTACCGTAATGTAAGGACTGTACAAAAAGAATTGTAACGAGGGATGAAAGTGTTTCCGGATGTGTTTATATAGCATTGTCGTCCTCTACAACACAACAATGTTCCCCTAAAGTTTTAGTTACATCTATACATAAGTAGAAATGTGCGATTCGCAACCTGATCTTGCTCCTCTTGCAATTCCTGCGGTTCCCGGTTGGTAAGTTTCTGTTTATTTATACAAGATTTTAATAACATTTGTTAGATGTGACCGTATTTCTCTCTCTCTCTCTCTCTCTCTCTCTCTCATTTTTATAAAATCTCCCAAAATGTATCCTGGGCGCTTATCGAAGGCTTTTTTTGTAATCTAAGAAAAGCAAAAGTGCTTCCAGATTAAATTCTTTACGCTTTTCTTCTGTTTGTTTCAGCGAGAAGAGATGTAGTTTCGTTTCTTTTCTGAAACTATTTGCTCTTTTATTATTAGTGGTTGTTTATTTTTGTTAGTTTCTTACTTATAATCTTTCTGCAGATTTTATAGGCTGAAGAATGTAAGGCGATGTCTCTATAGGTCCCAGGTCTTATTCTTAAGTATGGATAAGAATTTATTTCCTCTCTTCGGGAATAGTCTTTTTATTTCCAGTATTTATTATAGAGATGTAAAATGTTTTGAAAATGTCCTGGCTTATATTTTAATACTTCTGCATTTGTTTTCTACGTCAAATTTTTTTTAATTATTTTCTTCCTTTTAGGATATCTTGCAATTCTTTTCGAACTTAATTTGCACATACTATTGTTATTTTTTGGTTTTTGTACGTCTTATCTGAACAAATACTTTATAATTCTTTAAATATATTTCCTCATTAATCTTTGAATTTCCTTTGTATTTTTCAACAGAACTGACATTCCTAAGCAGTTTATTTATACGTCACGTCTTGCCTAACACGAGATTGTTGAGTTTCTATCTGCTGTACAGTATGTAATTCTTTAAATATATTTCCTCATTAATCTTTGAATTTCCTTTGTATTTTTCAACAGAACTGACATTCCTAAGCAGTTTATTTATACGTCACGTCTTGCCTAACACGAGATTGTTGAGCTTCTATCTGCTGTACAGTATGTAACAGGATCTCGCCGACCAGCTATGAGAAAGCCTAGGTTACTGCACAGAGAGGGTCAGTTTTTGTTAAGAAACTGAATGTTCGCCGACACACCCTCACGAGATGTGCATCGGTTTTTGAAACTCATTGCGCGCTACCAAGCGCTTATCCGTTCTTTCACAGATATAATTGTTTGTTGTTGGACTGCGTATTGCGCATTCGTTTGCGTGTAGTTCGTATTTAGTCAGTTTTCCCTGTCTCGCTGCAGTCGTAGTAGGTTCTATATGAATGCAGAACGCACTTCCGAACCTGACTAACGCAGTACTACTTGTACGCAGAAACGTGCGATTCCAGCATAATATAACCTTATAAATTGAGAACTTGTTATTTAAAGGATGTTAAAATTTGCTGCAATTCAGCATTGATGTGCGTTAGGAGAATATGGGGAACATTTAATAGGAAGTGCACAGGCTGTTACGTGACCGGTGCATTTGTCAGAATAAACGCCCTCTTATTATTATTTTTTTTTTTTTTTTCCTTTGAGGACATGTAAATATACATATTGTATGTCATACCAGCTATTAACACAGCGGAATCGATTGTTCCAATAAAAGTTCAACTGTAAATTATAAATTGTGGAAAAAAATGTTTCTACTAAATTGTAATAAATTCATAGGAAAAAGTTGTACCAAAAGTGTGACCTTTCGCATGCACAGATGTCAGGTGAATTGTTCTTTAACAAAAGGTAACCCTCTCTGTGTGACTTATCATTCCCGGCGAGGCCATGTTACGCTTGTTTTATTTGTCCCAGTTATCTATATTTAATTTAAGGGAGTATTTTTGAATATTTAGTGGGACTAATTACCATATCATTAAAAAAAATCGTATTATTTGTTTCCGACACTTGGTATTTTCACACTTCTGCCCACATAACATATCCAATAACAAGTAAAACTTTATTTTTAAAAAATTGGCACCAGGGGTTCCCCTAAAAGAGATTTATAAGTTGCCTATTTTTTCTTCTTTTTCACATTATTTACTATTTTGGAGAAACCTGACTAGTTTTAAGCATTTTAGCCTATGTGATCACATTTATTTGATTGAAATAATGGCGAGGATTCAGTTTTCTCTCACTGCGAAATAGGTATCTACTATTATTTCTCTCCTTCGGCAAATATGAACATAAAAAATTTTGACATTCTCGCTTCTTTATTTACTGTATGTCTGTGTTTATAACATAATCAGTTCTTGTTGCTGGATTAACCCAACAAAGAGAGTTATTTGATCAAACTGTTAAAATGAAATACGCACAGAAATGCACAGAAACTCTCGGAATTTAATAGAATTATTAGTAACTGATAAAACTACAAACTACTTGCATGCACACTTTACAAATGCAGATACAAAGCATAAACTGCATTATTTTCTTAGCAAGCTACATAACTGTGCAGGTAGTGTTAGTGCGGTAACTGCTGCAAGCACTTCATTATACTAGGCAATTACATTAATAGCGTACAGGTTTAATAAATATTATGAAAAAAAAAAAAACAAATCACATAAATTTGCGCTATTTTATGCTCTTATTTAAACAGTTAAGTGACAAACAGTTTCCTTTCTTAATATAAATGTTTCACTTTCACAGTGCTATTTAAAATTGTCAAAATTTAACTTTAAAGAAATTGTACAGCTGTGATTTTGAGGTAGAGAAACCATTGAACTTAAGAAAAAAAATTCTTATAAATTTTTAGTAGCACTTCCCTGGCTACTCATTTGCTGCTCGCCATTAACAAAAGTGGACGTTAAGAAATGATAATCGCGATAAGCACAAGTGCGCGACAGTCTATTTATGGAAGTGTATGCAGTGAAATGTAGTAAAAACTCTTTTACATGCAGAAACCTCTGCAATGTGCTCTTAAATCCCTTTCAATTTAACAGAAAACCACAGACATGTAGGATTATTAACTCAGTCCATCATGCGAAAATGCGGCAAATTGAGTTATTGTCAATGTCCGGCTACATTTTGTCAAGACAAAAGTAACCTCTTCATTTATTTCTGGAATTGACATGTAGTCTATTGGTGGTTTAAAATGTCGCTGTATTTTGGATCATAAGATCATAATGTGCAAGTCCAACACCTCTTACATTAAGAACATCTTAGGATACAGGAAAGATCTTGGAACAAATACATTTTACAAAATAAAATATTGTGTTGCTTTGATCTGTGGAATATGTCTTTCCTACCCATTACAATCGTACTTTTTCCTTGGATTATTATGTTATCTTCGCTTTTGACAATGGGTTGGCCAAACGTTCTTCAAAACGAACAAGTCAGTCCTGGGGGTGTAGTGGTTACCTTACTTGCCTCCTACACCCAAGAACGCGGATTCGAACCCGGCCAGGACCGATGTATTTTTTCGGGCGTAAAAATCCTAAGTATGGCTTCCTTCGCAAGGGATGTATAGTCGTGGATCCCGTGTCGTACATTTACGGCACGAAAAAGAACCTCAAGCCTGAAAGAGGGGCCTCTGAGCAAAACTTATCGGCCGTTTCGCGCCCTGAGTTGAATGGGACGCTGATGACCTGAGAAGTTAAAGAGCGTTCGTAAATAAATCAATCAATAAAAAAAAAACCGAACAAAATATGAACGTGTGAACTCACTTGCGTCAGGCACTTAAAGTGAAAATACTGCAACTGTTGACTCTTAGTTATACATAAAAATCAAAAACAAAACAAATACCCCGATATAAATTGAAAAAAAAAATGTACTCAAGAGGTAACGCTTAAAGTTTGAAATTTTATTTTCAGATTGAGCGAGCAATCATATCGTCGAGGAAATACGCAAGAAATTCCTCATAAATACGTGTTACGTTAGTCCGGCAAAGTTATTCCAATTACGTGCGTACTATGGTCATTCTAATATTGTCAAGTTATTGTTGGAAACTAAACAAGCAAGAGACAGATCACATTCTTCATGAAAAGCTTGAGAATTTTTTAAAAGCAATGTTAATATAAAAAGTAGGAGTTTGGTACTAAATTCACAGTAGTTGTCATTACAACAGACTAAACATAATTATACAACTTTCATCCCTAATATTTGCTCATAAGTTTAAGAGAAATTCAAGAGCAGAAAAATGAACACTGCGAACATTGGAAAGTTTCATTTCACTGCAACTATGTAACCTCCCAGTCAATTTTATTACGTGTACAACGGTTAGATTGGCAAAAGAAAACCATGCAATTATTCGGCTTTTCACTGTCGATAGATTAATTTTGCGTGGAATTTTTTCCTTACGAAGCTAATTTACCTTTAATGTAACACATGATGAACAGAATCAATCTGTTGTTTAAGAGCTCTCTTGAAATGTTAAAACTATTTCAATTTTCCTCTTAGTACATCCATTATTCAATATGCACTGTTATTTACAGATGTTTCCAGAAGAATTTTCGAGTTTACCAGGCACCAATTAAAAAAAAAAAAATTAGTTTCAACCTTCAAAACAGTTATATGCTGTACATTATACGTTATCAATGTGATAAAATATGCCATTCACGCAAACATTTATTATTGAAATTTACAACAGTTTAACACAATATATCAACAGCTGTTCACAATTTTTCATGAACGAGGGTAGATCCATAAGTTTCCGGCGTAACCATTTTCTAGGTATGATAAAGACAAAAACTATATTTCACTTTTCAATATAGTTACCCTTTATTGCAATACATTTCTCAAATCTTTGAATTAACATTTCAATCTCCCCCCCCCCCAAAATAGTCAGAAGTTTTGTCTGCAAAATGAGCATAAACAGCATTCATCACTTCGTCACACTTAAATTTCCTTCCTCGAAGGTCCTCCTTCAGTTTTGTGAAGAGGAAATAGTCACTGGGAGCTAGATCTAGACTGTAGGGTGGATGGTCGATCTCCTTGAAGCCACATTTGTTCACAGCTTCCTTTGCAACAAGAGCTGTGTGTACAGGCGCATTGTCGTGAAGAAGGCGCACACCACCACTCGACTTTCCTCGCCTGTTCTCTTTGATGGAAGCACGTGGTCTGAGCAGTGGGCCAGCATAGTACTCCCCGTTTACTGTGGTATTACTCTCCTTGAAGTCAATGAAGAGCATTCCTTCACAGTCCCAATAGATTGTGGCCGTGATCTTCTTGGTTGACTGAGTGACCTTGGCCTTTATAGGCGGTGCTTCGCCAGGTTTACGCCTGCCAATCCATTGATTCTCTTTTGGACCAGGGGTCATGGTAGAGGACCATAGTTTCGTCTCTTGTAACAATGGTTTACAGATTCTCTCTCGTTCCCACGGCACAGCTCCAAAAATTCCTGATAACAGATGACTCGTTGCTGCTTTTGGACTGAGGAAAGAAGCCCAAGTACCGATCTTATACTAACCTCATTCATGTTTAAATGTTCATGAATAATTCGAAGGACTGCTGTTTTAGAAAGGCCCAACTTTGCTGGTATTTCTGTAACTTTGAGCGGCCGGTCTTCCATAATTTCTCCTTCCACACACATGATGTGTTCAGGAAGGGCCGACATGCACGCACTTTGTCTTCAATGCTATCTCGACCCATTCGAAATAGTTTGGCCCATTCTTTTACGGTAAAATATGAGGGGGATGCTTCCCCATAAACATCGTCCAATCGCTGTTCAATTTCATTTGTAGTAAGTCCTTCTTTTATGAAGAAATTAATAACAGCTCGATACTCCATTTTGAACATGTCACAAACTTCTATACATAGCCTTCTTTATGCAATTATATCTGAACTGAACACAGCGGAGCGGAAGTTACAGCTGCAATTATTTACTTAATAGATAGGCTATGACACCAGATAAGGATTTTGTGAAGGCGATAATCGTTATCGGCGAGGCCGGAAACTTATGGATCTACCCTCGTACTTAAGGATTCGTTATACCTACATCATAGGTAAATAACGGATTGATAAATTTTAGACAGCTTATACTAAAAGCAGATTTTTCAAAATAAATCATTCAAATATAAAGCGGACACAAGTTATATATTTTGTAATGGGTGATTATTCCTTAGCGGGACTGCTTCACGCGTAAGTTCAAGTAAATATCGCGGTGGACATAAGCTATAATTGTAACACTTTAACGCTACACCCTTTGACACAAAAAAGGGGGGGGGGAAATAATCTCTTGAACGGAACATTCTTCAAAGTCCTACTCGCTACAGCACGCGGTTACAGGACAACTAGCAATTGTGTTATATGACATGCACTGAAGCCGCTCTCTAGTATATGTGCTCTGTTAGCTCTGTGGCAGAGTGTGCAGTTATGTCGAGGTTAAGAGCGCAGGTTCGCCTCCTGACACGAAGTACCTTTTTTAATAAACCTTTGTAACATGTTATGACAAATACTTTCATAATATTGTTTCCCATACACAGCTAACTTTAACGTTAACACACAAATACACGCACGCACATCCTTCAGTATTTGTTCCATCTAAATGCAATATGCTGCACACGCATTTCCTGCACATGCACGAAGGGCAAAAGATGGCTTATGGTACAAATTCAAGAAGTCCGGGATGTTGTGGCCTCTCGTCCACACTGCTGTAGAAATTTGACATCTATGTCCCGAATATTGAGGGCAATTATAAAGCTGAGGGTTAATATACAATATTAATTTTTATTAATTTCTATGTATTTTCACTTTACAAAATAAAATTTTCGGTTCATGTATTTATTTAGTTATTTGTAAAGAATGAGTTAGTTTGTGATTACGGTTTTGTATGTGCATAGATAATGTCATTAAAATCAAATGATTTTCTGAAGTATAATATGATATTAAGCCAACATATGTTCTACATATATATTATAAAACCACCAATAAAAAATTTGCTGTGGGATTTGAACCCAGGAGCTTACGCAGAATAATATCTTCGAAACGGCTCGGCCACCGGTGCTCTATCCTAGGTCCTTGTGATTGTGACCATTGCGTTTACAGGCAAAGAGTCCTGCTGTGTGCACTTGCTGCATGCCCTTGTGAATACAGCGTTAACAAGCGTCCCGAAGTTTTCCAATCGACACGCAAAATTTAGCGATTGTATTTTTGGGGGGTCAAAGAGTTCACATTTATTCACCATTATCAAGCAGATGATGTTGGAACTGCCTCCCTTCATTTTCCAAACATTTCTGGCATTGTTTATGAAATAATCATTACGCTCTCTGCAGTTTCCTCCGAGAAATGGAAGAAATTGCTTCAAGAATGTTATTTTTCAGTTCTTCTAATGTGTGTGAATTTGTTTTTACTTTTCTTTTAATGCCGCCCAGAGATATAAATCGCAGGGCGTTAAATCGGCAGACTGAGGGGGCAATGTGTAGTTAGGATGACTATGTTGAATATTTCATTAATTGCATGCAAGGAGACATGGCCGTTGCAGAGTCCTTTTGAAGAGCAGCGAATCTACGGTTCCCTTACACTTAATTCAAAGAAAGAGGGTTACAAAATATTCTGCACATACCTATCACTATTAATTGTTTCTTAAAAAAAAATAGGAACTAACGGCGGACCACACTCCTGATCATGCAGGGGTTTCTTGTGAAGCAGGTTAGAGTTGTGTGAACTCTAGTTCCGTTTTTTTTTTTTTTTTTTTTTTTTGAGTAGTGTTTAACGCCCGTTAAACAGAGGCACCACAGGCGGTGGACACTGATGATACATGAGATGAAATGATATATTGGGAAAGGATTTTTTTTTTAAGGAAGGAAGCGTTCCAGGCCTAAGTTTAGGTACCTCCCCGGCATTTGCCAGTTATGAAGACTGAGGAAAACTTGGGGAAAAAAAAAAAAAAAAAAACAGTCAGGGAGGACGGTCCTGGCGGGATTCCAACCGCAGACCTCCCGCTCACGAGTCCATGCCTTAACGACCTTGGCCACCCGTGGCGGTCCGTTGTTTTATGAATTAACATATCTACTATTGTGGAATTAAGATTCGTCTGTATAGAAATTACATTAAAACCATTTTCTTCGTCGTGCTAATCAGAATCTATTCACGAAAACTATTTCTGGATGCAGTCACCCGGTTTAAGTTCTAGCACTATGGTAATTTTATAAGATTTTAACTTCAATGGCTTTGTAGCCATTTCAAAAGGGAAATAGGAAATTCCCGGTTGCTGAGAAACACTTCCAAATGTTTTAGGGAAACGTTCCAGAAAATGTCCAATGTTATCTAACGTTTCCTTTGTGATAACTGTACTGAATACACGACATTTATTTATCAATCTCTGAATCGAACTTCGATTTGGAAATTGCACATAAGGGAAGCTCTGGTGAGAAAATCTCCGTACATCACGAGGCAATTCTATACGCACGTATGAATTTTGAATAAATATTCTTTGGGAAATAGAATACTTGAATGGAGACAAATTAACGTATTTAATAAACGGTATTAAATACTTAAATCACTGTAACGCAGCACATAAGAACACGTCCGTACGTTCCTAGTGTTAAACTGTACTGAGCTCCCCGGCCGACTTTCAAGCGTGGGAACGAGACGAAATCTATAGAGCTTAATCAATTGCGGTCAACTGCTTTGCGAACGGTTCCGCGAAGAAAAATTCACCCAGAATAACACCATCTATACACATATTGGTGTCGATTTTTTATAACAGAGAAATAAATAAACTCCATCAGTTAATATTTAACGTAAATTCGACATCTTCTCAAACATAATTACGCTAACAGTGCACAACACTGAAAGAACAGACTTTTGGCAATTAAAATCCGGTGCCGCAGAGGCTACCTGTAAAGTGAAAAAGAAATTCATTTTCAAGAAAGCCCTATGACATAATACCATAATGCGAAATACCGATCAAGTACACTTCACTCTGATAAACTAGTGAAAGGGAACACATACTTGCAAGTTTGTTATCTATAATGCCTGAAAATTTGGATCCTTAAATTAAAAACTAATGTTTGCGCTCACAGCTAGATAACAAAACATTATATATTTAGGCCCGAAAGCATATCTCTTTATTTGCGTTTCCTGTCGTAAACGCTATACCTGAAGAACTGCCATCACCATGCACTCCTATGCAGAACAAACCTAACCCAGCAAGACAGCTCGAAGTCTTAAATTTTATGTTGATATTCTTGTTGCTTTTATGTTGAAATTTCCAATTAATATAAAATTTCTCTTTAACAATTACCCAATGACCTGCATCTAAAATGCTCAGAACACGGAGTGAATATTTAACAAATGTCAAACTCAATCACTTATAGGAAAATAAAACAAAATATTTATTACAAGTTAATTAAAATAAGTAATGGTTTCATTCCAAATAAAACACAATGAATTAATGAGAAATAAAAGAACAAAATATATTCAAAATGCTCGCTACAACCCTATGACTAATTTTCCTGCTTTTCAATAGGGTTGCTCTAAACATTTTTGAAAAACCTGTGAATATTGTAAAAACTAAAGAAATAACTATTTAGATTTTTTCATTTATGTTGCAAATTTACAGCCTGATTCGTAAACATAGATTAATGGTTTCAATATAATAATGTATCTACTGGCCAAATAAAGGACAACCCTTGACCAATTACGCTCATTTTCAATAGGGTTGAAATTGGCCTCAAATGTTCCCATTGCACTATACAACTCTGAAAGTTAATTGTTTTTTTAAGCTTCAGCATCTACTGTCGGATAATACACCAGTCTAAATATACGCATTTCAGTTTCATGTGATTACTCCAAAATTTTCGTGCTACTTTCCATTGCAGAACGAGGCGGAATTTAAACCTGATAGCTACTTAAACAAAGAAACCTTTTGGGGCATGGAAGCATAGCTTTACAAAACTACGCATTTGGCAATTTTATATATGCCTATCCAGGGAAAATATTCTGCTCAATGTGAGTGTCGACAAAATGGTTTGGCCTGTGACGTATGAAGCCTTGTTTCTCTGAAATGCTCAGATGATTGACCTGTGAGGCTCATCGATATGAAAATACAACGAACTTGCTAGTAACTGTAGTTCAAAATAACATGAAAAAAAGTATTCCCGCCTTTAAACTTTACAAACCTTTCGGAATTCCGTTTACACACTACACATGGATGCACCCCACTCAAAAAGAAAAAGTTTCTTCCACGTTTTAAATTCTGAAATTATACAATTTTACTATGGGCAGTTCCTAACGGGATTCTTAGTGACAGACGAGAAATGCAGAAAACAAACCTCAGCCGACAATTTTGCGCGAAAGATGGTAAGCCATTTTAGTTTATTTGGTAATATTCTGGTCCTGGCTACAGTTGTTAAAATACTTTGTTCGACTCTTAAACGGGTCATGTTAACCTAAATGAAGTCACAAGCCCCCTTTTCTTTCTGAAAGTCAAATACAAGAATAGCTATATCTTAACGAAGTATTCGTTATTACTGGATATTTAATGACTCCCCCCCACAAAATTAAATATTTTTAATTTTTGTTCCAACTGTTCTAAAAGCAGCAAATGTAGCTACACTAAGTTTTAAAAAGGTATTTCATTGTGCGTTACGTGCTCATGCTAATATTTTTCACAAATTCACTTTGCCTATGGTAACAATGCATTATTTTTCACTAAGCGGAAGCTACGCCAAGCCAGGCAAACCCAAGAGTCGCTAGTAAATTTTTCTGGGTCAACACAGTATCTCCGATCAATTCATTGCCGCCAGCCGACGAGATGACGGAAAGCTCAAACTCTTGAGAGACACTAAACTCAATGCATTTATCTATATTTATTTTGCTTAAACCCATTTGAAGAGACAACTCCCACTCAGAAAAGCTTAAAAACATGAATATGCCTTTATCCGTTCAGGCGTACGTACTTTTTCATGGTTTCCTTTAAAAGTTTTTTTTTTTATTTTCAAAGTTTTTTTATGTTTATTTAGTACTAGCGAAAGAATATATATAAATTCACTGCCTACTGAAACAATCCTGCACATGCCACACAAGTACACTACAGTACTCTGAACGAGCCATTTTTCTTTTTTATGTTGATATTAAAATTGTGTAATTTTGTCACATTTCAACACAGCAAAGGATTTGTTACCAGAACAATTTTAAAAGAACTTGTTATAAAGAGTAGAGTGGAACAAAACCGTTTAGTAAAACAAATTACGTTAGAAAAAAGATACTGTAATCAGTATTGCGTTGTTCTTTGAAATGTTAAAGCCAACAGGGACAGGTATCATTTTCCCGTCGGAAACAGTTCGCTTGTACATTGCAGTAAAGAGGCTTCTTTGACATATCTAGCGCTATATCCATTAGCACTCATGACCTGCCAGTCTTCCTCGCTCCACATACAGAATCTAGTTCATTTCCCAGGTGTCCAATTCTCTTCACTTTACTTGCGTTTTTCATGCAACATTCAGATAAAAATACTTGCACTGCCCTTTTGTAAATAAAGAGAGAGCTTTAAGATGCTGCAAACGCTTGAATGTTACATAAGTTATTATTTAGAAATATGCAAACTCCAAGAATGTGACAATATATTTGCTACCAAGATTGTACTCAAGTATTTGCTTTTATAAGATAACTCCGATCCGTTTTTACTTCCGAAGGGCTGTGAAAGAGGAATCTCTTCGTTGTAATAGAAAACGCTTTGTCATTCTTGTCCTTGAAACCACTAATTAAGAAGAGACAGGGTGAACATTTTGTCACTCATTCTCTTAATTAAGAAGTCGCATGGTGCAACGAAATTTCAATATATGCTTATTACAAAAGAATGAAAACAGACCATTGCAAAGTAAATACCCAAGATGTTGCACCTTGTATATAATGTAAGTTGAGATGAGCCGTACTGAAACATTTCAGTCGTCAAAGTCATACCCATTACATAAGATAAACTGTTGGCTGATGGCAGTGTTAGTTTTCTGCAAATATTATGTACTGGGAATGCAGTAATCCTCCCTAAACAGGACCGAAGTACACTCACAGTTTGAAAGAGTAATTAACAGTAAAATATGGCAAAAAGTGAGCAGACTATTTGCGATTGGTGCTAGTGCAATCATTCAAGTTAAATCGGTAATGATTTGTTCGGCAGACTAAGATTAGCCCAGAATTAATTTCTAATGTATGTAAATTCGAGTGTTCTTTGACTTTAATGTCAGAAAAACGGCTAATCATCACTAATAATATTCCCTTGTTTGGAACTATAATACTACAGTTAACACTTAATTTATATACAAAACAATAAATATATTATGGCCAAGTTGGTATATTAACAAAACTCAATTTGATTTTTTTTTCATGAGTAATCTATACATGATGTCTTAACATGCTCTAAATAACGTCTCCAGCAGTAATATAACGAATTGATGACATTGGTATTCAACGAACACTAAGCAGTGAATCTTGGATCATAAAGGGGCTATACCAGAGGCACTGGACCATAAAAAAAAAAAAATAAATAAATAAATACATTTTTTGACATTCTGCAGTATCTTAGGTAGGAAACACGTTGATCGGACATTGTAAATCCTATTGCTGTATTTTACCCTTCATTTGAATAAAGTTAACAGCAAGTTACGGATTCCCTTATCTCAATTTGTTAACGCATCCTTCATCTATAAACACATTCACTCATTCATTCCAATACATGAAATAAATCTAGAAGGCAAAACAACAGTATTAAATCCCCAATTATAAATTACTCTCGACTTTGAGTATGACACAAATTATTATTAATTTGTTATAACACTCTTTATACTGGAAATTTAATACTCGTTCTATCTGGGATACAGTATGCGTTAGCAATTTAGCTTTATCATCGTTAATTCAAGAAAATTACAGGAGGGGAGCCTTGGTAGTAAATTTTAGTATTTTGTAATCGGCAAGTGTTTACATAGCCCCACCCAGAAGTTTTCCCTTTTGGGGCGGACGGTTGTGAATCTGCACTCACGCGTCATCGTGACGTGGGCGATAATAGGACGTAGCGCTGCGCACATCTGGGGGGGGGGATGAGTAATACACGCTGAGCTCATAATTTAGAGCGAGAGAGAAAGTAACAAAGTAGCAAGTTTATTGTAACACACAAAGAGGAGAAATTTCTTATTAGTCTGCGATAAATTTACAGATTACGTTGGCGTCGCAATTGGCAAACATATTGGTAGTAGACAATGGTCATCATAGCTCAGGAAACTAAAACGGATACGTACATTTTAAGATACAAAAATGGTTCGACTCTTGAAACCACAAATGTCTCAAATGCACTTCGGCACAGCGCCTTGCTTACATACGAACATGAAAAACAGTTGTAGTGTTGCGGAACAGCGGCGAGGTCCTAGGTTCCATTCTCATCTGCTCTAACTAATTTCAATTTCCCTTTTTTACGAATATGTGAATTGCTTCTATGTTGTAGTTTTATTGGAAACTCTTATCTTCTTGAAATATAATACCTGGTCCAGCTAGGCATAGAGCAGAGGATGTTGCGTTTGTGATATTTTCTCTGATATGAACACTACATATTATAAACGGGGAGAGAGAAATACGTGATGCGCAAGACATTCACGGAAAAGTAGCAAAAAAAAAAAAAAAAAAAAAAAAAAACACACACATTTTACAGTGTCACAGACAGACACTGAAGTTGGGCACAGCAAACTTTTTTCATATAAAAATGAAACGAAGCGATAAAAATATCCGTAATTCACTCTGACTACGGTGTAGGACATCACCGTTATTATAAAGACACTTGCTACAACTCAACTGTTTTGACGAGTTAATTTATGTACGCCTTGTACTACCATAGGAGTGCTAGGAATATTCTGTTTTCTTACATAAGAAACGTGCTTTAAATAAGCTGCTTCTATATATATATATAGTACTAATACGTGTGGAGATGTTAAGACGATTTTTGGTATCAAACCTGATTAGTACTTACAGTCTCAAGTGTACAAACTGTACGTTTCCCTTATAAAATAATTTATTTATGGCATCTTTTAAATTCTTCGTCACCATTAAGATAATTTGTGAGACCCCTCTAGGCATGCAGCTTAAACCGAGCCTACAACTGATTTCAGAAGTCAAGGAAGATGCTATACAAGATTCTGAAAGGTATAGACAATTTTCCTATACAGCAATGTGCCATTTTTTATTTTGCTACGGAGACGCTACTGGAAAAGTTATGCCTGTCAAGGACATGCACGAATAGACAGCACGCTGCCAGTTACGGGTGCAAATAGTACGAAAGACACAATACAGTCCGCTGCTAGAAACATACATTACTGTATCACTATGCTATGAGCCAAACTTCACTTATGTAGCCAGTATCTTAGAGTACTCAATGTTTGTGCTATTTGCTTGTCTGCCAAATATACCGTTATTTGCAATCATTTTAGAATCCCCTGTGATATTCCTTGTGATTTACATGCACATTCAGCTCTATCTCTCATATACATATAAACTCCTTATGGGGAATGTATACAATTTCTTACGCAATCTGTTATTTGTCCTGGCTTAGCAATTAGTTATAGGCTATTTACTTACCTCTTAATTCAACGGTAATATTTCTTTTTATGCAAAACGCTGCAGTTGCTTAGTACAGGCTCCGTTCAGTCACCCTTCGCTCGTCTTCTGATACGTCAATCGAGGTTGTGCAGGTGATTGTATTGCATACCTTGTTTGTCTATGTAAGTATTGACGACAAAGTGGTTTATCTTATTAGTAGTCAGTCCAGTTAATACGTTGATATTGGTTGAGCTAAGTACAACGTAAAGATGCCATAAAGATGACACTGGTCTAGATTAGCTTTGATAATTTTAGAAAAAGTGTCACATGCATAAATCTTTAAGACACTTGCACTCGTTGGACCCCTTGCCTCGTATACTGAAGATCGCGAGTTCAATGCCGACCAGGTTCGATGGATTTTTTTTTTGTAGGCGTAAAAATCACAAGTATGGCTTCTTTCGGAAGGGAAGTAAAGCCATGGGTCCCATGTAGATTTAAGGCACGCAAAAGAATCTCAAGCCTGAAAGAAATACCTCTTTAGCAAAATTTATTGGTCGTTTCAGCAATGAATTGAATGGAACGCTGATGACCTAATGAAGTGACAGAAGTTAACAGTTCTGTGTACATGATTATTTTCGTGCAGATGCGTCCTTTAAGCTTCGAAGAGACATTTCTCTTCAATATTTCTATTGATCAACTGCGGATTTGGCAGAAAAACTCACCATTGAATTAAGAGGCAAGTAAAAGACCTACAACAGAAATTTGGTGAGGGCTTATTTGTCCGAAACAGAGGGCATTCCTGGTTACCTTACATTAACTTCATCACCCAATGCCCAATAACTCTTAAGATGCAATATTCTGAGAGATCTTTGTGTGCGTACATGTACAAATAAGCGCTTAATGTTCTCAGTGTTTATGAAAATCTCCAGAGGAAGTAGGTTTCCTTTTCCTGCCGGGATACGGGACAATTGCTTGAACGAGGCACCTAAAGAAACGCTTTCTTTGTAAAATCGAATATGCGTATGCCCCCTTCAAGATATAAAACTAACAATTTTTAAATCTTTTACCACCAACTACTACTTAAATACTTAACGTGGGTTAATTTTACAGAGCAATCATTTCAGAGATATTTTGTTCACAAAAGCACAAGTGAAACGCATACCATCTAGAAGAGAATTAACGAAATTTAATCTTGTCTGTCACCTTATTCCAGAGCACTACATAACAGCATTTGTTTGGCCGTTCTCGAGTTACATAGGTGGGGAAATGGAGCAGTATTATTAGAGCATTTATTCTTTCTCAAAGACTTGCTTGTTTCACCGCATCATTCAGCGATTACCCGAACAAGTTTCCATGCAAATGGCGTATACCCTACGTTATGCAAAGGAGGATTTTTCCCGAATAACGCCATAATTATTGGTTAAACAGTGCTGCTATAGTACACATATAAGCACCTTACTAAAATGGTTTTCATCTATATTTTTAATAGCTTTTTCTTTACCAGCTGCATCATATTTGACTTACAGTTTGTCTTCTTGCGTAAGCTGTTTTGTTGGCCTGGCGTTGTAAGGCTGCCAGACGCAGACTGTAAAATATGTTAGATATCTCGTGGCCTAAATTGTTTTACTCGCAAGACATAATGAAAAACGCTGTAATATATCCTCAGTCAAATCTCAAACTTGTGGAAGTTTTTTTATTAATTTTTAAATAATGTTTAACGCCCATTTTCACTACTGAGGCACCACAGGCGGTAGACACTGATGATACATGAGATGAAATTATATATTTGGAAAGGATTTATTTGAGGAAGGAAACGTTCCAGGCCTAAGTTTAGGATACCTCCCCGACATTTGCCATTTATGAGAACTGAAGAAAACCTGGAAAAAACCACGACCTCGGCCACCCGTGGCATAAGGGTATTATGTTAAGGTTCGAAACCAGAGACACTACTCCACACCCACCAGGAAGAGTAAACGTTGTACAAATTTTAAAACATTTAACCACAAAGGATCTAAAGGACCTCTTCATGACTTCTGTCAAGTTGATAATATGCTTTTACTGAGCAAATATTAAATAATAGGATTTTAGGTCACTTGAATTCTAATCTTCACTAGCACTTATACGCTTCTTTAGAAATGCTGCGTTTACGATCGTTTGATTGAACAAGTAGTTCAAATGCTACTGAAACACGAACTTCATTTCAATAATTAGTGGACTTTTTTTGGGCTCATTAGCCTACTCCACGTGCTTAATGACAGAGCACTGAGAAAATTGGGTGGCCTGTATGTTAATTGGAAATAACACACGTTTCATACATAAAAATTATAGTACTTGGACAAATCTTGCCCAAATAACAGAATGCAGCAACTATTATCATTCTGAGTACACATTTCTAGAGGATTATAGCTTTTCAAAGTGAATTGCATTTTCATACATTCACAAAATGAATAAGAAACCGCTGCATCCAAAGTAAAATATCAATGTGCCGCATTAAATTATGCCATGAAATAATAAATTTAGACTTGAAATAGAATTTATGAGACTAAATGAAATTGAACCATGTTTCGAATTGTTAACTTCGTGCCTCGGACGACGCTACAAACTGCCATTTCCAGACTCCACTTTAAACGGGTTACAAACCTTAATCATGAACTCTTCAAAACTAAGTTTACATGCCGCTTTGCAATAAGCATCACAACTTTCGTAAATTCTGGTAATTGCGTAATTTTATCAAAAATTTATGCTACAATTGGTCATGAGATAGAAAAGGATGCTGGTAAAACCTATCCTGCTTTCAAGTGGCATTAACAGCAAATCAAAGCGACTTAATATAATACAGTTTTAAACGAGAGTTGGTCGCTCGATAGTAAAATTGGGCACCTACTTGTAGTACTTCATGATAGTGAATTTGAAGTTGACAAGAACGCTATTGCCAATTTTATAAAAACCTGAAGACTGAAAATAAAATTATATATTTTAGCACTGTTTCATTAAAGTAGGAAAAAGTATAAGTTAAACACAACATTACAGAATCACGGCAGCAAATCGCTAAGGACGTGTATTCGACACAGAAACCAAGTGCATGAACTTTTAAATTAAATTAAAAAACGAATACCAGACTTAGTCTAATTGCCCAAATATAACCTGATTTAGTATATAATTTTCAAGAACACATTATTATTATTATTATTATTATTATTATTATTATTTTAAGAACTAGGAATTTATTTTCTGTGGTTTGCTAACCTATTATCCCACTCGCACACGAAGTATCAAGTCTATTTTATTGCTACTTTATTTCACTTGAGAGTATACAGCTGAGGTTGTGGAAGACTTTTGAAATGTAAATCCTCTACAAGCTCAACTTAACTCAACTTAAAATATGAAAATACTCTCCTCTACAAGCTCAACTTAACTCAAGTTAAAATATGAAAATTTTAAGAACATTTTAGCTTCACATTTTCAGCACGCATGTACACATTTGAGTTTCAACTGTTTCTAAAACGCCGAGCAAATGCAGAAAGTTATTATATAATTAAGAAATGACCTTGGTAGTGTTCAAATTTGTGCGAGTTTCGCAGTATATGGTAAGTTTACTGTAAAGTGAATTTTTATTATCATATGTTGATCGACATTTAATTAACCAGAAGCGCCTTTATACTATCGGTTTTCTTGTTGCCAATTTTACCCGTTCGAGAAAGAACCAAGCACAATCTACCCATTTAGTCGATTCGCATTAGACATCGATACAGGTTGCCCCTATGTATCTTCTTACAGTAATTGAAAATACATTTTTACATTTAAGGGCTTATATTATTTCATTGCTGTAGCAAAAGAGGGGGCTATTTTACGACATTTTCATCCCAGCTGCATAGGGGTGGAGTATTAAGTTTTAGAAGTTTCATTCAATGCGCACACAAAATAAAAAATGCTCACCTGAATGCAAGTGTGATTTTCACAACAAAAATACTCTTTAATCGCGTATGCTCTGGTATGTGATACAGTATTCCAGTAAACATTCTAAAATATACACTATTGTGATTACTTGCTCGAGTTGTATATATTTTTAATAGTGCGCAAGTCTAAAATATAATATTTTTAAATGTGCATGTAGATGCCGGCACATTGAGTTAACAAGCATATTCCCTGAAATCAATATATTTCGAGATTTAAGTTAAAAATGTGCTTCGTTACGATTTCTTCCCCTAGTATCAATTTATTTTAACAGTCTGCTTCATTTCACGATTTTATTTTGTGACCAGCGGTAAACAGGGCGTATCATTTTATCGTGTGAAATGTGAATTGAATTACTACTTGCTTTATGAAGAATTTAGCCTGTCGATAACATTTCGAATTACTTTCAGAATCGCAATGACGTAAAATAGTTTTGCAGATATTAATAATCAAGAATGTTTATCATTAGTTTCAACAATACGAATCTTCCACACGATAATGTCCAAAATTTTCAATTGTTTACAAGAAAAGTCAAACCCAAAAATTAACACTTTTTTTTTTTAAACAAGAAAAGACATGCGATTTTTGCTTTATCCACAAACAACCATGCATTTTACTCAGTTAACTAATAGTGGTTGACCATTTACATTTTGTAATATCTTAAAGTGCCAATTCATGTTTGCAGCGGGGGCAATTAATACAAAAAATTATAAAACTCGCTGGGTATCCGAATGTGGCATTTTGAAAATCTGAAATAGCACATTTGCTGTTACAAATTTTTATATTATATTAACTTAAATAAGGCTACGCCAGTTTTAAGTTTTGAAATACATTCGGCTACCCAAATCAATACATCAGTGGGTATGCCTCCTTGGGGTCAAGGGATCCAGGATAGATACAATTCAAGAGTTACTACCCAGTTGATATATAAATAGCGAAATATTTCATAAGTGTGTATAATCATATATGTGCCCCACATTATTTAATTTAAAAGTTAACATTGATAAAAAATAGTTTATTAACGTGTCGAATAACATGGTCAGGTTAGCCAGGAAGGGAGTACCGCGAAAGGCCAAAGTTGACGGGACTACGGTGGGGACTGGGACCCGATTGGACGTTGTGACGTCATATGCACGGCTTACGAAAATTTGACCGGGTGGTCAATACCGCAGTTTTAGAAGAGAAAACGTTTATAGCGTGGAGCTCGGCTCCACTCACTCCACTACTCATAAGCGGCAACTGCCATCGCATTATGTTACGAAAAGCAGGCATCTGCTGGCTACCTGAAACTTTCGCTGAGTACGTAAAAAAACAACTATTAGAAAGAAGTGAAGTTATCTACTCACACACAGTAAAATCCTTGACTCTCCAGCTCTAGTTCCCTGGCACAAGCTGCTATTTTATTTTACGTTTTCGCAGTAGGTGACAAAGTCAGAGACGGAGTAAAGCCTGCTAGCTCCACACACTCACAGAAATCAACCAACACTATTAGTACACGCTAGACCTTCAGCGAGCCCGCCTTACCCACATTGAGCGATACCATTTCATAGCAGCGTTCGTGCTGCCACCTAGGGTGGAACTTTCTTACAACTTTGCTACGTCCCCTCCTCCGGCTCCCCTGGCTCTACTGCCAATAGCTAGGTCGAGTAGGAATATAGGAGTGGTATCAACACACCCACCCCCCTCCCCCTGAAACGCTTAAAAAGTGTATTTCACACATACTTTGTTTCTTACAAGTAATATATATTTTTTTATACATTAGTCCCTATTTCTGTTTTAAAATATAATTTTTCTTGTTGAAAGAAGCTATAATATGCACATTGGCATGCTCAAGGATGGGATCAGCTGTTATTGACTTACTTCTAGTGTAATACGGTTGCAGGGTTGCCAACATAGTCACTTATACAAATAAATCTCAAAACAAATTTATGTAATTGCACTATGAGCTGTTTTCCAAGAATGTATCTTTTTTTAAATGTGTAAATTGCATCCGCTTAAATAAAGCAATAATAATCACATTGCGTATTACCCTAAAGTTGATAACAGTGGAGTGTTATTATGTTTTATAGCACTGAATGTTATAAACCGCCACGGGTGGCAGAGGTCGTTAAGACGCAGACTCGCGAGCAGGAGGTCTGAGGTTCGAATCCCGCCAGGACCGTCCTCCCTGATTGGGTTTCTTTCCAGGCTTTCCTCAGCCCTCATAACTCGCAAATGCCGGATAGGTACCCTAAACTTAGACCTGGAACGCTTCCTTCCTTAAAAAAAATATCATTTCACAATATATCATTTCATTTCATGTATCGTCAGTGCCCACTGCCTGTGGTGTTTCAGTAGTAAAAACGGGCGTTAAACACTATTCCAAAAAAAAAAAAAAAAAAAAAAAATGTTACAAAATGCAGTTTTTAGTTTGAGTGCCTGTGTTAAAATAAACTTTTAGACTGTTTAAAAATGATCGTATTTTAATATACATGCACTTCTGGGAAAGGCACAGGACTTCACCTCTGACTATTAAAATACAACTAGAATTCCCTGAACTGTATAATAACATGACAAGATATTTGTTATGCAATATAAAATATATTTCATACAACTATTTAGATATTTTAATATCTTTTAACATTCCATGCTGCTAACCTTATTCAGGAAGAAAAATAAAATAATATGCATCATATGGAACAAACTTGCCTGGAGTTCATCGAAATGTTATTGCAGACAAACACCGTAATACATGACTTTTTCTAATAGATAATCGAAACAGAGACAATAGAAAAAAGACTTAAAGGCAGCTAAATGAAATTGTAGTACAAATAGCTTAAAGTAGACAACGCGATGTATGCAATGTTTAAGTATTTATTCAAATGGCTTTAGTTCGTTTCTAACGCTATTAAAGAGGCGAAAAAAGTAATTAAGCTATCGCTTTTTAACTTTCAAACTTTTCTCAATATTTTTGTTTCTTGAACAACTTAACTGACAATATATCTGATTGAATATTACCGCTCAAAATCTGTGTAAGAAAAGAATATAGCTAATAAGTTAGTAATAAGAGTTGGTTTATTCTGTTATAATACAAGTGAATTACACTTGCATCTTTTAAAACTCAAATTGACTTTAATTTTTTTAATATTCATTTGTTGTTATAGAAATATGTAATAAAGTGATAGAAATACAACATATCTATTGGTAAAATGAGGCATTTAGCATTTGGCTACGTATTATTTCTGTAGTATTTATGCCGCCAAGAACGTTTAAACAGTTCAAAACCAACAAATCAGGATGAAATAGTAATGAAGTAATAATTTATTTATTCGCGAAAGCATTTTAACATCTCAGGGCATCAGCTTCCCATTCAATTCAGGGCGAGAAACGGCCGATAAATTTTGCACAGATCCTTCTTCTTTCAGGCTTGAGGTTCTCTTACGTAACAGAAATCTACGACATGGGATGCAAGTCATTACTTCCCTTTCGAAGGAAGCCATACTTAGGATTTTTACCTTCGAAATCCACGATTTTGGGTTACGAAGCAAGTATGGTTACCACTAGACCACTAGGACCGACATGCAGTAATTCTGGTAGCTAAATAATGCTATACATAGGTATATACAGTAAACACAGAATGAATCCACAAATTCCATCTATATTCATTTATCGTAAATTACATTCATATTGAATACATGTACCATTTATCATAATTCAATTTGGCTGCCATCTGCCATCCATTTCAAAGTACTTTACATAACGCAGTCCGAAATGTCACTTTTATCGCTGCACATGCTTCAAATCCTAGAAATTTCTTATTTTACATTGGTGACTTGATAAACTCTCAAGCAAAGTCTAAGGACTTCAGATCCGATGAACGTGATGGCCGAACCTCTAACTATACATCTGTTGGGTATTCTCTCACATCCAACACAGGGCCCAATCATTTTTGAAAGATAATCTTTATTATAACATCACAATTGAGCGCCCATTTCTCTATAAAAGTATACTGTAGTGATAGTTTGAAATCATTAGAAAATTAAAATAAAAACATTTTTCACCCCTTCATGATTTTGGCACAGTACTTTGTAATAGGTGGCGACCGTGTTAAATATACATATGTATGTGTGTGTGTATGTGTGTGTGTGTGTGTGTCGTCATATGAATTTCATGTACGGCAAATTACTATTTCAGGATAATTGGTCCAAACTTTATTATGTCTCTTTGAATGGAACAGAAACTATAAAGCATCCGACTGTATTGAGATACATGGTGAGGCCAGTCTAATTTGGAATTTCATTTTATAATTTGGCATTTTTGTTTAAATGCTGTAAGTGGAAGTGTAAGATCAATTTTTCAACTGTGGTTACAGTTGGCACTGAAATGAAACACGGACTCCAACAAACTGCGACACAGCTCTTGAAGAATTAGTACTATATCATGTTTAATGGATATAAACATTGATTTACTCTTTAGAATCAGCTAGTGCCAATTTCCCAACAAAAGCAAAGACCTCATGGAGTCTTTTCCCCCAAATTTCTGTCAGAAAATACAAATCTAGCGTCACATAACTTAGATTTCATTTTTCATGTAATTATTCAACTCTTTAAATATCCAAGTGAAAAGTTAATAGAACTACGGTAGCTAAAGTACTTGAAAAGCCTTTCGTTTCACCCAAGGGTCATTTCTTTCTCAACATGTAACATTTTCTTCGGTTTTCGAGTAATAGAATCGAAATAATATTTATATGCCTCCAAACTTTCGGAAGCAAGAAAAGTAAGAAAATATCCATTGTCTATACAGTGATTTAGTCTCAATATAATGCGATGAACACCGCCATTTTGCAAGAAAAGTAACATAACGTATTCCTTAATTTCCGAAAAAATTGTTCCAATTACAATAATTTAATATATATATATATATAAAACGAAACAAAAATCGCAGTGGCACCATTTTGCCGGTTTCCAGGTAGAGTGAGGTTATTTCAGCTACTGTTTTTTTTTTTTTTGAGTAGTGTTTAACGCCCGATTTTACTACTGAGGCATCACAGACGGTGTACACCGATGATACATGAGATGAAATGTTAAATTAGAAAAGAATATCTTTTAAGGAAGGAAGTGTTAAAGGTCTAAGTTTAGGATACCTCCCCGGCATTTGCCATTTATGAGCACTGAGGAAAAAAAAAACAAAAACAAAAACAAAAACGCAGTCAGGGAGGACGGTCCTGCAGACCGCCCGCTCACGAGTCCGCGCCTTAACGACCTCGGCCACCCATGGCGGTTTGAGTTACTGTCCGGCAGGTAGCACCTTATAATTAGTTTAAAGGAGGTTTTGTCTGTAAGTTCGTGCGTTTCTCGGTGCTTTCATTGTGTGTAAAATTTGTGCTACTTGTTCTTCGTTAGTTGCGCCACTAAATTAATATAGTCTTGAAGAATGACTTTTATTTGTGATACATACATGAAACCGGATTCTTGCGGACAACTGGTTAAGCGATTCGGAAGATAATATTCTGGCATTTGTGTTTCAGGTAGTTCGCCAACTTATTAAAAAGACAAGAGTCAGAATTTCTTAACACCAAGAAACGTGTTACTAACCGTAGTGTCCTTGTGGAAGAAAAGTTATTCGTACATGAAATATAAGGCATTTCCTAAGCAGAAGCCGGCAATGGATAGCTGGCCAGAACAATAATTTTCAACATTTCTTATAATACAGGATAATGATTCTTCTTATTATCGTTCGTTTTAAATACAGTTTAACTTTATAGTTTCAATAAAAATTAAATATAAAATAAAAAGTTTTCGGCGGCTGGAGGCGTGCTCAGTCGGCCTGAGCTCAAATAACCTCACTGTATACAGGCCGGTTTATTAGTGAGGTAAAGGTGAATTCTGAGATTATATCCCTAAAATTTTCGATATTGTACTAATATCTTAAAAGGGCATGAACAATTATTCTATATGCGGCATTCTTTTCATTATCTTTATGTAAAATTTAGCTTGTCTATATTTTTATGCATATCGCACTTAGAGCAAGTCAGTTTTGAATTAATCGTTGGCATCATTCACAATGTGTCCTGTTCTGCTATGTATTTAACGTTGATATATTTTGCTTACGTTCAATTTTACGAGCTAAAGTAAAAGCTTTTGTTTTCTGCAGAACACAAGAATGAAACAGTAGACGCGGTAACGAAGTCAGAGATTATTGACCGAGAGCTTACTCAATTTCAGCGACTCTTTAGATGGAAACATACAATTTCAAACCCAGACAACCACTCCCACTGAACAGATTACTAAACAATTTCCTCTTTCTAAAAGGATAAACACAAGTATCAGCAAGTACCAACAAATAGTGCGCTATTTTCAGACAAATATTATTTATTTCGCTGTCCACTATTCTGTCATCTAAACGACCTAGGAGCAGACAGGACGAACTTTAGAACAAAAAAATGCACTGTTAATCCCGTCAATGGATGGACGATCATTCGCCATATAAATTCTTGCATATGTGTGACCGACTAAGCATGAAATATAAAGTTCTCTAGCTTGTTAGCAGCACATTTACATTTACATTCATCTCAAGGGTTCTTTATTTTTCATTACCACAGAGAAATGGTAATTCTGTTGTAGAAGCATTTTTCTCATGAAAAATTGTGCTGAACACAGCTTATTGTGTTTTGAAATTTCTTGCAGCATCATCTATCACACATCTATTTTGCTATTTTTAAACTAGTATGGTATAAATAATACATATTTTATTGTGAAAATTATTCGCATATGACATTACATAATAATGATAGTCTTGTCATATTTACACAATTAAAATTCCTCTTTTAAAAAAAAATGGAATACATTTTAAATAATATTATTTTAAATAATGATCACTTCGGAAAAACCAGCAAATGTTAAAAATTATTGGCTATCGTAAACATTTGTCTTCTTGCTTAATAAATGTAGGTAACAGAAAGAAATAATTATATTATTTCTCACTTTGGTCATAAATTGTTCACATATACCAAGGCAGTGAGGTAAAAGTTAGTAGGCCTAATTGAATCAGTTTCCCCTGAATATATTGATTGTTACACTTCTCCTTTGTTTGCGTAACGCTTCTTTGGTATAACTGAAATGTCAGTACACAATCATAAATATTTTACTAGCATCTCCTTTGACTTAGACATTTTACGAAATATTAAGTTGATTTTGTTCAAAGCAAGGAAACTATTGGTTAATTTTCTGTTAAAATACTAAGGAACAATTACTATAAAAAACAGGTTCGCTGGAATATATTCAATGAAGTTTCGTACTGAGAAAACATTTATTTTATTATTCATAAAAAACAAACACTCGTTAGTTTGTAAGTAAGGCAGAAAATTGTTAAAACCATCATCATTGAGGGGCATTTATAAGACACATAATTGCACAATTAAAAGAACAAAACTTAATGTGCTTTCTCTCGTGCCGATGCTAGCACAATAGCTGCGCTCAGTGGAAGAGAATATAAACTAACAAAACGGTATATACAATAGGGACGGTTTGTGTCGGCATCTTTGTTGTTGCTCCTGAATCCTTTGCTCAAAGTTGGGTCTTTTTAATGAATCCATCTGATGTGCAGCTATCGCTAACATAGCTCTTAAATGTAGAAGTTGCAGATTCAGTGATTAAATCGCTAACTGTAACGAAAATGTAATTATTCTTTTCAAATTCCAGTAATTATCACTGAAATAAAAGGTAGTTAATAATGTTGTGTAAATCCTGTTTTTATTCTGGTTTTCGGTTTGATTGTTTATTGGTTGTTCTGAGTGACGATCAAACCCTTTTAAGCATTATTAATATAACTTTATTTTTATTATCCTAAACCCGTACTTATGTTTAACTGAGAAAATATATGGAGTTTCTGAATTACAACGTTTTTATATAAAAATTATGTTAAGGAACTGACGAACGTAGCTTAGTTTTATAATTACCGTAAATGACACATCTCAGAAAAGCGTAAATAGTGTTTTCCGCTCTCCTACAGCAGCGATACCCATTACTCGATAAACAAGAGGGAGAAGGAGATAGGAATATCTTAAAAAGATGTGAGCGGTGTTCTGAAAAATCACTATATAAAAGTAAGCCATTATCCAGGAGCAAATTTCACTGTACAAATACTTCCTCGATTTGCAAAATTATATTTTTTTGTATTTTCTTGGCAGCATTTTACTGCAAAAAGAAAAGTGTAAAAAAGCCTGAAATAATAACAACAATGAAAAAATGGTTAGACAATTTGTTTTAGCAATAATGGCATTATTCTGTGGGACATTTTTCACTGTTTTTAAAACGTTTCAGTGGTGAAAAGGTTTGAATTTGGAACTTCTAGGGGTATTTGGTCGGAATTATTCAGAGGACTGCGATTTAGCAACAAAATATGTATTACTGCCATAACCTGTGCAATAAGAAAATTAAGCACAAGTTCTAGCGCATAGCGCCAACATAATCGCCAACCATCGTCAACCTGGTGGCTTGAACTTTAATGTCAATAGTATATATTCGGAATGCTTACATTAGGCAATAATAATAATAATAATAATAATAATAAGTTCGATGGCATACACAATCCAATTATCTGTTTCATTTATAAAAAAAGAGAAATAAATTTGTCTATTTGTATTCAATTATATCATCCCTTTATTTATGCAGAGCCATCCACGGAGAATGTAGATATTAACAGCCAATTTCGTGGCGCGTACTGAAAATTCTATCCCGTAAAATACCCAAGCCATCCCTACTGTATGTATGTAGCCGATATGCTGTGTTACCAAGCGCAACAGTACATTTCCAACTTACGTCAAATGTGAATGGTGAATGTTAGCAATTTCTTCAAAAATGGGTAAAATAAAAATATTTCCACTCCTAACAGCCCGTTTTCCACTTAGACCTTTTAACTTAAAAGGTGATTCCCACATAAATAGCTAAGAAACGTTGCTCGAGATTGAGGTAATCGGAACAATAATTTACCCAATACTCACCTAGATTTTATCACATTTTTTCCGCAATTGGACAGTCCACCAGCCTTATTCATCTGATGTAATATCCAGTCTCAATGATAGTAGTGAGCCAAAACATCGGATAAGTGTGTGACATCAGACGTGTGCATGCACGCACAGCTTCAATACATGGACATTGCCAGAAAATTTTGATTTTGACATTTAAGCACGAACTAGGTCGCATATGATTCAAACCGCAAACGTACATGTTTACTATGTGTTAGATATTTTAATCAATGCTTGTAACACAGACACAAAACTAAGAAGCTAACACTATGTTCGGCACTTCATATAGTGCAGCTGGCGACTAAGTACAAAAGGAATAATGTCCGCTAACTTGAACTCTTAGGTTTTCAAGTGTAATTGACAAGAAAACGTAGGCGACTGCTTAGCGAGAGGGGTGACGCCCGTCACAATCTTATAAACAGCGTGTAACGTGAATTGTGCTGGGTGATTTTTCCTTCGCGGGACCACGCCACACGCAATTGACCGACCTCTGCGTTTCTCGTCTCGTCTCCACATTTAAAAGCCGGGGAGCCGAGGGGAAGGTCAGTACGAGTTTAACTCTATAAAAGTATGGACGTGTTCTTGTGTGTTGTGTGACAGTGTATTAAATATTCATTAGGTGGGGTAATAGCGCATTAATATGGCTCAATCAGGTACTCCATTCCCCAAAGGGGAATGTATGTACGTGCATACAGAATCGTCTCGTGATGTACTGAGGTTTCCTGATATTTAACTTCCAAGTAGAACTTACATTCAAAGATTGGTAAATAAATTTCGTGAAATGAGAAGTATTCTTGTAAAAAGCGTACATTGCTCACAGAAGAAACGTTAGATAACATTCCACATACTCCAGAATGTTTCTCTAAAAAATTACTTCGATGTCTTTCTTAGCAAACGGGGATTTCTTATTCCTCTGTTCGAATTGCTACAAAGCTACTGAAGTTAAAGCCCTACAAAATTATCGCAGAGTAAGAGCTTGAGTGACGCTGCATCCAGGAATTGATTTTGTGAATGGATTTTTAATAGTGTGCATGATGGAGAAAATTACCCTAATCTAATTTTCTTTACGGACTACCAAAGTTCAGGAAAACCTGTCTTGCTTCACGAAGAATC
Organism: Metallyticus violacea; assembly: GCA_030762175.1. NCBI lineage: Eukaryota > Metazoa > Arthropoda > Insecta > Mantodea > Metallyticidae > Metallyticus > Metallyticus violacea. Next base: position 114,876,519 of record CM060846.1, on the reverse strand, counting down.
CTGCATGGTTAAAGGATAGGAGTATAGTTCATGATAGAATAATAAATTATTTTTAAAAAAAAATTAATTAGTGATAGGCATGAATCCTTTTTCCGAAAATTAAGGGTACATTTTTTTTTGAATAGTACTTAACCCCCGTTTTTACTACTGTGGCACCACAGGCGGTGAACGCTGATGAAACATGGGGTGAAATGATAAATTGGGAAAGGATTTTTTAAGAAAGGAAACGTCCCAGGCCTAAGTTTAGAATACTTCCCCGGCATTTGCCAGTTATGAGGACTGAGGAAAATCTAGAAAAAATCTCAGCCAGGGAGGACGTTCCTGGCGGGATTGGAACCCCGGACCTCCCGCTCACGAATCCGCGCCTTAACGATCTCGGCCACCCGTGGCGGTGTTAAGTGTAAGGGAATGCAAAATACCAACAGGACTCTGCAACGACACGTACAGCTCAATGTCTCCTTGCATGCAATTCATGATAGTCGATAAACTATCAACATATGTCCACCTCGAGACCCTGATCTAGCGCCCTGCGATTTTTATATCTGGGTGCATTAAAAGAAAATGTGCACAACACAAATGCACACATATTGCATGGATTGAAAAATATCATTCGTAACGTCATTTCTTCCATTTCTTAGAGGTACCTGCAAAGGGTAATAAGTCGATGCAAGAAATTTACAGAAAATGAAGAATGACAATTCTAGCATGTTCTTGCTTGATAATCCTGAGTAATTGTAGCTTTTAAGTGTTAGTAATAACTTACGACAATCCTAGCTGCGGACTTTATGATACACGGTATCAGCTTGAACCGACCTACCGGCCGTTACGCGTGCAGCGGTCCAGCGAAATAAAACCCACCCGTTATTACTACATGTCTGAGTCATTAGCATCAAACAATACCCTGCAGCTTTGAAATTGTGTGTATAAACTTTTGTCGTTATGTAACGCACCGAACTGATCAACGAACACAAAGCGCATTGATGATCTCATCTTTCCGCATTAACTACAGAGTATGACGTAATGTGACGTTGGCAGTGGGTTAGTGTGTTCACCACCGGCAAAGTAAACTGAAAAGGATAATGGTTTATTTTTTACTTATAGCCGTGTAGGCTTTCGTGATGCATGTCTTATAATGTCTGAAGTCTGAGATATAATTTTAAATACGCATTAATGCAGTGTAGCAGAAGTTCATGACTACAATGTAATTTAACGTGAAAGAAAGGAGAATAACGATGAAGGGATAGGATAGAGTGACGACGGGAAGAGATGGCAATGTAACATCCAGTAACAACGATAGGGACCAGCGCCTGTCACTAAAGAAAGAAGGTGTTTCTTATTTTGAAATTAATTCTGTCCATTCCTGACTTTCGTTGTTGTTATAACTGTCAGCTTCTGGTGAGAGTTCATTGCTGAGGTATAACGAGTTTAGTTAGGAAACGCTTAGATTAGATTCGTTCTAATGATGTACATGACTTGCCAGTCAGTAAAATATTACAGTTACAAGCTCATCCTTCATTCGTTCAATGTAAACATGACTAAGAGGCAGCGTTTCAAGAAAAAATAAACTCGTAATGTAGTAGGAAATATTTCGAAGAAAGATGGAAGTACAGGAATCCATGTAGTTTCTGCAGTAAGTAAAAATACCCGCTCGCATGGCAAAGGGAATTCTGCACACAGTGTGAATTTAAGTGATTATTTTCATTTTCATGACAGCGATAAAACGTTCTTTTACACTTTAAATGAAATGCAATTATAAATTCAATTTATAGCTATTTAAATTTCTTATAAGACTTTTATTTACTTTTTGGTACTGATTGAAATAATTGTGATTATATTTTACCCAAGTCTTTTGCAAAATGAAAATTAATTCTCGCGCTTTCTGAATACTTTTTTGTTTTAGTTGTTTTATTTACGGACGCTCTTTAACATCTCAGGTCATCAGCGTCCCATTCAACCCAGGGCGTGAAACGGCCGACAAATTTTGCTCACAGGCCTCTCTTTCAGGCTTGAAGTTCTTTTTCGTGCCGCAAATGTACGACACGGGACCCACGGCTTTACTTCCCTTCCGAAGGAAACCATACTTAGGATTTTTACGCGCGAAAAAATTCACCGGTCCTGACCGGGATCGAGCCCGCAATCTTGGGTATAGTAGGCAAGTATGGTAACCACTACACCACCAGCACCGACTATCTGAATACGAACTCCTATGTCTAACATCTTTATTCACAAACATTTTATTCTGTTACATTAGGTTGTTTAATGTTTCATATGTAAAATTCCCAGGCCATAAAAATTATAATACTCTATAATGCATCTATTTTTACTGCAGAAGTGTGTATAAACTTCATTCGGTCAGTCACTAATTGGTATTAATTGATGCAACCAGAGCTATTGCTATACATTTCGATTTACCTCCAGATACTATGCCACAAACGACATCCAAACTGGGTTAAGTATGCGGGTTCATCAAACGGATAGTAAACAACGCCGGTAACCTAGTGAAAAGGGTCCCACCAGTGAAACTGTTATCGAATAGAGACCCAGAACAGCTGATAAGGGGGCTACCTGAATCCTTGTCGACCGAGAACAGCTCGCAAACAGAGATGGATACATGTAAGTAGGTATACGGAAGAATAAAGGCCAAAGTCAAAAAGGCTGCGAATGATGGCAGAAAGATATCACCACAAATGGAAACCGGTTATTAATGTCCGAGATCAGGAGTTGTATAGTTTGCTCCGAGGAAGGTATCACCGTATGGATTTGATGTTTAAAGGTCCATACGCCATAACCAATCAATTCGGCAGTCACACTTATGAACTGACAGAGCATAAAACTGGAAAAACCTTAAAACGATTCCATACACAGCTCTTTAAGACCATTTAAAGTTCTAAGGGAGTCAGCAATTAACAAACTTCCCTAAATTAATGTATTTGTGATAATTAATAGTAGTAAATTTTATTCGATATGTGTACTTAATTAATCGTAAGTAATTACTGTAACATGTTATATAGACAAAATTTTTGTAATTACCTGACGCCGTTTGCTCATAATAAAACATTTAACAATTATAGGCTAGAGAAAGGGTGTCCTTTATAGAAGCGAGGTCACTGTGCTATTGTTCTACCTTTTTAATGAGTTTTGTTTTTAAGCTAGAAGCCACCGTTTTATGAAATTTGTGTATGTGTGGTATTTAAAAACCACGGGAGGGGCAGAGTTAATCATCCAAACTGCCATTACCTTTAAAACCCTCCTATAAGAGAAGACATTCTTTAAGAATGAAAAAAGAGCGAATCAGAACAGCCGCGTCAAGTTTAGGAGTAATTAGTCAGGGAACTGGATTCAAACTTAAAAATGTAGAAACGACGTTTGTAAGTTTAGTGGGGACTTAAGCGTTCTAACTGTACAGATTCAAACTCTGTATAGATGGGCAATCTTGAGCCTCGAGCTTCATTCTAGTTCCGATCTAGAAGCCGGCAGGCTAGCTTTGATTCTGAAGCGGACACGCAGTACGTATTCTAATTAAAATTACGAAGTAGGCAATGTTAATTTTTTCGGAAGTTAAAGCACTGCATTACTCAGCTTATTTACTTTTCTCAGTGCAGTTAAACCTTGTAAATCGATCATTGTGCTCCACGAATATTCTACATTCATACGACTAACAACGCGGCGCTTAGGAATTTTTAAGTGATTTATTCAGTAATTCGTGAACTCAACCTGCTCAACGCGTATTTATTTGTTCAACAATATCTCATCCAGTCCCATTGACTCAGTGGCAATAAAACAGAGAGTTTCCCCTGATATATCTAATGCTCCTAATCGGGGTGGGAGTAGTAGATGAACTACAGAAGCTGCGGCATCACACCACCACAAGATGTCGTCCCCGCACCTAAATCGTCACCTGGGTGGGGCAATCAATCACCGACCTCGGTCACATAAGATCAGTCACATATCTGGTTCAATAACAGAACTCATTTATTAAGCGACGTTTCACACCCAATACGGTTCCAAATTTGGCTCCTTAACGTGGGGCTTTACTCGAGTCTACGGCCACACACCACAAACCGTCCAAATGCATGAATAAAACTAATCGAAGAGCACCAAATATGAACCGCTCATCATGACTACTAATCCACGCGACCTGAGAATAAGTTGACCGCATCTTTTTACAGCATAAAATTTCCGTATCATCCAGAGTTTTTCTACAGATTTATACGAATTTTATTTTATTTTATTTATTAATTTTTTTAAACTTTTTATCGTGTCCTGCTTTCATTCAGCATCTCATCATTGGTGCATGTTTGGCAGAAATGAATAAATATGTATTACAAGAAATGCAACAAAAAATACATTTGATAAAAGGAATTTTTTTTAACATCAGGCTGTAATCCTTAGTTTGAATAAATACAGATTATTAGGGCAGCCGATTAATCTAGCATTCATTTAGCATATTACCATTGACACGTTCACGATTCCATTGAGCTTCTTTTGCATTAAATTTCTCTTGTGTAATATAAAAGTGCTGATAATTAATATCAGAGAGTTCAAATATATTAGGCCCAAAATTTGATATCGAACCGCAAGAGGATTTCATTTTTGCTTCACCCTTCAGAATAAGTGCCAACTCACGAAGCACAATATACTCCGTTTGCTAATGTTTTAGCCAATAAAAGGGGATAGAATCTACCCCGACTATAGTTAATCAAACCTATTGGCTCGCGGAGACCAAACAGCAAGCGTAGATGTCAGAAGTTGCTTGAAAAAGATAGCAGTTTCTACGTACCTAATTTAAAAACCTACTCTGTGTGCTGTGTGGGAATTTGTTATAAATACATCAATGACTTGTAAGTAAAATGGTAATAAATGGAACAGCATATTCAACAGTCCTGAAAGAAGCATATAAAGGTAAGCTGAAATATGACCGCTGCATTTTTCATAGGAACCTGACTTTCACTGCAGGGGTCTGAGCCCACACTCAAACCTTATGCCTGGCTAAAACACCAGTGGGCGGAGTGTACATATTATAAATGTGTAATGTATCATGACTGTAGAAACAATGCTTAAAAAGGATATTTGATTCAGTAGCTTAAGCTGAATAGCGAAATATTCCTATGAAAGTGAATAAATAACCACTTTACAAATTTAGTTGAAGTAGAAGAAATTCAGGATTTGAAAACGTGGAGGCGTGTCAATTTGCTCAAACAGTTAAATAACTTAACTTTTTTTTTAAACAGTTGTAAATAAAACAGAATAGTAGATCGAATAAAAAGTAGATAATGGAGTACATTTAACATTCTATTCAGCTAAGTAAAATGACAAGCGGAACAAAGGGTAATAATAAATGGATATAGCAAAGCAGGAAGAAAATAGTTCAAAACAAAATATCAAGAGAAACTATTAAAATAATGCGTCACCAGAAATAGCTCCGCAGCCATTGTATAGCCGAGATTTTACCAGGGAAGCGAATTCGGGTGGCAGCAATGACTTCGCGTTGAGCATATAGTTATTGTGTTCACTTAACAACCAAGGCAAGCACACACTTCAAAGTACAAACCTCAGCAACGTTGGGCGGATTACCTGCTAAAAACCGGTTTCCAAGAAAGGAAGAAAGAAGAGCTGTCAGATATGTAGGAGCTTTTTCCTGTGTGGAGCACATCGCCCCGGAGGAACTTGTCGATGACCCAGTAGAGGAAAAAGAGCGACTAAAGAATTACTGAACGCGACAAATACAAACTTTGCTTTCCTTTCACTATGTTTTCTAAGTGCATTACAGTAGTTAATTTATGTTAAAAGAAAGTCATCTGAAAACATTTAAAAGTTCTAGATAATTAATTTGTTCACGTGGTCAGAGAGAGCAAAGTATTTTTAATGTTCATAATTAAGCATTAATTAATTGAAAAGCCTGAAAATATTTATACTTCGCTTTGGGGAAATTGCATATTAATTAATAATTATCTACAAAGCTAGAAAATTTGCCAAATCATGTATAGTTATATATGGAATAAATACATGCTAATGAGCTAAGGAAATAATTATATGTATTATTACTATTATTGAAGGAAATAGATTATTATTATTATTATTATTATTATTATTATTATTATTATCATTATTAAGTACGCAACACAATGTTACACCAAAAAAGATATTATGACGGATATGGCGTCACATTGGCGTTACCACTACTAAACTCCATTAGATGAATCGTCTCGAACGCGTAAAATCTAGCGAAACTTAACATTTACTTTAAATTCCTTTACGCTCATTCGAAACAGTTAATTACGACTTGAAAAACTGTGTTTACTCCACTCAGCAGTTCGTTGTTAATCATGCCTCGACATTTTGTGGCTCTGATTTGTGTGTTTTGTTAATACAGAGAAGTCTTCAGTTAAAGGCTAAGCAGCCTAAGTGAAATTTGAAAATACAACTTATATATTCTTCTGGACCATGTGTTACTATCATCATTAACTTCTCTGACAAATTTACTATTCACTAATTTGTGCAAATATAACCATTCATAAATAATTGTGCATTTACGTATATTATGTATGAACTGGATTTGCTAAGAGTACTTCTTCAATGTGTTACATGCAACAAAATTTTATTGACTACAAGCAAACTGAGGGGACACATAAATTGCGTAATATGGTAAATACTAATAACAGATAATTTATATGTTAAACACTATCTAAGCATACTATGGGCACGAAATAAACAAAAATATGTGCATCATCTCACATGAGAAGCTTAAACGAGCTTTGCCTTCCAGGAGGCCTTACTCTTCAAGGGACAAATAGGTTCATTCATTCATTCAATACGTTAAAGCATAACCTATTTCAGCTTTTGCCCAATTTTCAGATAATCAAGTGAGTACGGTACAAGCTTTGATGACCTTTACCCCTGTAACTAAGATTAGAGTATGTACTTGATTGTTTATGTTACGTTGACATTGTAAGCATGAGGAATTTGGTGCGTTAGAGTTTGCTCAGGAAAACAACGTTGTCACGTTTCAGCAATCTCTTTGAGTACATATTTAATGTTAACGGAGATCAGGACTGAAGCAAAAGTAAATAACATTTTCATTTATTTTTATTTAATAATTAAGACACCCTCAGATATTCTTAATTATATAACAAACAAGAAATATTCATTGTTTCTACTCAAGATAGATATTCAGAACTCTGCGGAATCGGCAAAGATTATTAAGGTTTGTCCCGCATTTTACCAAATTATTAAGAGGCTGCAATAATTACAAGAAAAATGAGTCGTCATACAATATTCAGAGATTTATTATTTTGGCCACTTCAATTTAACTCGCTGAGCAAATAATGTAAGCAAAACAAACAAAAAAAAAAACATACTGCAGAGATCAAATATGATCTCTGAAAAGATGTAATATTTGACACGATTTGTTCCAATACAAACTTACGAAAAAACATTATTTTAACCACGAAATTTGGAAAAAAGATAATATACTCTTATTATTAGATGCTCTATCTACACTACTAAAGGATTAGACCAACTACTTTTACTTGCAGGGAGATTTCCTCATTGGTGAACATTAAAATAAAGAAACGTGAGCTATTTCTTTTTGCTGATAAAGAATTAAGATGTATTTGTCTGCGATTTGATTTCGTATTGAACGCAATATCAAAATAACGGCTCCGAGGGTGAGCATAGAAGACATTTGATTCCTATCGAGGCATCCTGAGTTTGATTCCAGAGTATAAAAGGAATATGTGAGGGACAAAGCGGTGTCTGGACAAAATTTCTCTGATTATTCCAGTTTATGTAGCCATTAATTACTCTTAATACTTCATTTTCACTATTATCGCATCTTCATATTTTGTCATCCAACTTACTCACTCCCGCCTGTGGTGCCTCAGCAGTAAAAACGGACGTTAAACACTAATCAAAAAAAAAAAAAAAAATAAAAGCTTACTGACTTCCGGAGCACGGTTTGTGAAACAAGGACCACACTATTTCCCACTGTCGCCCACGTGCGTAACTCAATGGCAGATTAGTAAGTGACTATCATCATTATAATTACAAAGTTGTAAATGTGAAAAGGATATCTTTCTCATTTAGTTATTAAATTTACATAATTATGAACTTAAGAATTGTAAAATTTTCCCTATGTATTACCTAAAAATAAAATGTTCCTCTTGCATTGTGCGGCAGTAGATCCCCACACCACACAAATTCCCCAGGTAGTCACCTTAATAAAGAGAACATAAAGTTAAAGAGGATATTAAAGTAATATTAAAAATTAGACGGCATAACATTTCAAGTGAGAAGCGGAAGATTAATATCTATCTAGAATCTCACAAGGCCGTCGATTTGGCGAGCACAAAATCTTTTGTAAGCAGAAAGGAGCGGAAGAGACCCATAAATACCGACACCGTCCTTCTTGCAATGACTACGATGACCATGAAACTAGCCGTGTACCGTTGGGTTATATTGTATAAGTTGTACAAAAGGTACTTCGACTGTTGAACCCTCAGGGAAAATAGTTACGCAAAATTCTTGAAAACAGGAAACGGAAAACCGTAACGTAATATTTTTTCGCGAAATAGAAGGTAACACCCCACCTCTAGCCAGAGATACCGCGAAAAAATATACCAATCAGGAGAATGCGTAACATAAATTCATAGTATTGAATACTATGCCAATAGTAGTATAGGCTAATATTTTAAACAGTTGAATTAGATCTAGATAGCGTCAGCATGAACTGACCGACTGCCGCAACACAAAACCTTTCGATTATGTAGAATTTGGCAGTTGCGGTTGCTGTGGACAGTCGGAGTGACGAAGTTGCTGTTGTGAGTTGAAGCCAGGCAGTTGTAGTGAACAGTCATAGTTAAAGCCTAAGCGATATTACATTTTGAGTGAAAATCAATGAGGGAGCCGAAGTTTCTTACAATGAACGAACAGTAACCAAAAATTTAACGTAATTTCTGAGTGTATGAATGAACTAACAATAAAATTCTTCTATAGACCTGATTCGTTTATGCACTTGATCATATGACAAGGACCTGTTCAATTTCTTCTACCCGTGAATGGTATTACCTTCAAAAAATCCCCTATCTTTAAGTCTCATATAGCCGGAGCATAAGAAGTCCAAGACATCTCCACGCAGTCTCGACCATAAGATCAGCAAGAGGAACCACAGGAATACTTACGCAGCCAGCATACCATCCCAAAAAACTCCCAATCGACTTCCTCTCACAAAACTCTTACACACACAGATACTACCTTCTCATCCTCCTTGTAGTAATTACCCCCCCCCCCGCAATAGTTTAATGGCTTCATTAAAATATTTGAAACTATTTTATTGGATACGTAGGTAGGTAGGTAGGTAGGTAGGTAGGTAGGTAGGTAGGTAGGTAGGTAGGTAGGTAGGTAGGTAGACGGATGAATGGATGCGAGAGATAAATCATAAGTCACAGCAACTATTTTTCTTCTCGCGAACAAAGGACAATACGGAATATCTAAGATATACGATTGAAAGTACATAGCGTTTATTGCCGAGTGGTGCCAACAAAGGAAGGCTGGATGTAGCCGGCCCTTTTAGGGAAGAAGCAAAACACAGGCAACCACATATTATTATGGCATGAGCAAAAGTCGACATTCTGCCCAGTTTGGAAGCCCCTGTCCACCTCACCACTGATCGATAGGGAAGGGCAAGTGCACCCACTGTTTCCCGTAGCACTGTGTGGCATTCCCATATATACCTGCAGCGGAGAAATGCTCATTTCACATATGCACGTTCATTCTTCGTGGCCTCCATTCCTAACCACTGTCTCTCACCAACTGAACTTCGGAGCTTGTGGAGACACGCAGCTCAACTCGCACCATTTGTTGGCTTCATTCCAAAGTAAATTTTAGACACTTTCAATCGTATATCTTACATTTTTCGCGTTATCCCTTGTTCGCGAGAAAATAAATAGTTGCCATGACTTATGACTTATCCCTCGTATATCCTCCACTTCTCCAGTTTAATTAAAGTATATCAGCGGTGTTTCTCCCTGCATAATCGCGGCAAACGTAACTTGTTCTCCTATCTAACTCATTATTTTCTAATTTTGTATTCTATTACGATATATGGATTCCTATCATATCCAATCATTCACACTGGTGTAACGACAGTCTTTGCAATTTTAACTTGTTATGTTTCTTCAACACTAGTTTTTGGGAACTGTATGATTATTAATCGGTAATTAATATTTGGTAATTTATAATTAATACTCGTGTGTTAACTGCAATTATTATTTGTACATAGCACTAAAATGAATTATCTAACATTCTGCACTAGTATTTTGATTTTACTATTAATTCCAATTACTGTAATAGACTGGATGGTACTGGATTCGATTTCTGAGAGAGACACTCTCTTGTGTCCAGATCGGTCCAGATTCAATCAGCCTTCTAACCAACTGAGTGCCTGGGGTGTCTGTTGTATTTACCTCACCTGGGAGGTCAGAGGCGGCCAGGACGTGGTGCTAGTAACAGTCTCATGTCGTAGGTTCAAACTATACTGTTACTGTCCTCAAAGACCCACGGGACCTACCTAACCTATCTATTAATTTCATTGCACATTTAATTTATAAATATATAAGTATATAAGTAGTAGAAATGTGGTAAAACAAAAGGCGTATATCATATTACATTTTGAATAGGAAAAATCTGAAATAATAAATTTCATTAAATAAATACTACTACTTATTTTTCATATCAGTTAATACAATGCTAATGCTTACTGCGTTATGTCCTTTAACGTATGTACATGTATATTTTGGCTTAGATTTCAATCATATTAAAAAGGAACGTTTTGTTTTGAGGTGCAGGGTTTTAAATTGAGCACTGTGTCTGGTTCTTTGTTTATGGTAACTGTCTACTAAGCGGAGGTTCCGGGGTCAAATGCCAAAGAGCTGGTTGACCCCTGATCCCTTTCATACTTGCGACTTATTTAGCCCTACATTCAAATTATCTACATTTTGAAGAACATAGTTCATATAAAAGTGTAAGGAGCAATTATCTCAAATACTGTTTATGAATGTGATTAATACTAAAAATGTTATAATTTAATTGATGAAAATAATGGCCAGTGATGATGGCGTAGGCTTTTCCGTAAACAAATATATATATATATATATATATATATATATATATATATATATATATATATATACCAGTACGCAGATAATTTTTTTAATTTTCCTGGATACTCTCCAAATTTGCATTCTGTTCATTTAAACAACCATAGTAATTGCTAAGTGAATATATTTTATGAGTAAGCACCAATTAGAGTAAAATCGAAAAATATCCCTATTCAAAAGTTTCAAATTCTTTTTGGTATAACAGACATTAACTACTATAATTTCTTTACACGAGGCATTTCAGAAAACTTCTATCACCCGTGCAAACAAAACCTATTTATCTCTATCAACTAAAACATAAACAATAATACTATGGGTCTACATTTATTAATACAAACTTCATAATTTAAACAACTTATATAAATAAAAAAATTAATATTCCCTAGAACTGTTCACCCACTCTAAGCAAGTATCATCATTGACGAGGAAATTTTTTAGCTGCAGTCTGTCCCCCGAATTAGTATACAACATTTGGCAGGCTTTCGAACTACACAATGGCTTTTCTTGAAGAGTTTAATATAATAAGACTTTAAACGTTCACATGCCCTATTAGTGTAAAACAATTTTGAAACAGCATTCAAACACCTCATTCTTCATCCCCTCCATAAAATGGGCACACTATCCAATATTTTTGAGCCTTCTAACCTCCCAGTCTAAACCAGGCCATTTCCGATCTTATCTTTTCACCATAGAGTTAACCGCCTGTGGTGCCTCAGTAGTAAAAAGGGGCGTTAAACACTACTAAAAAGACCTGAAGCTGTTCCTGGCTCCCCGTCAATTATAGAGTAATTGAAATAAGCAATATTTATAATTTTAGAATCAGCAACTGTGTAATTAAGTGCAAGTATGTTATGCATTTGCTTCCAGTGGAGGAACTTTAATGACATATGTAGAATTAATACTGTATAGTGTTTAATGTTGCATTCATAAAGTGTAATTTTTGTAATATTTAAAAAATAACATGTAAAATAATGTAACCAGGTAAGGGAAAGTTCTCATCTTTCTCCAAACGCAGAAAGTCTTGGCAAAAACCAGACAATGCAAAGGTAATCCCTTATGGTTTGTAGCTAGGGTTGAAAAAGCCCCTGCCTCAGGGCATAAACCGGCCTGTTGCTGACAAAGTTGCTCGTGTCCGAGTAGAAAAAGTCGTTGACAGTAACGTATGAAATCTATTTAAATTAATCTTACTGACGAATAGGGAAGTATTTGGTTTGAACAAAATTTTCCATCGAATAGAATTGAAATTCAGTGAGGTAAGCACTCACCTATTAGACACGTTAACACAAAGTTGGCGGGAGTATTTCGCGCCGTTGTCCACGGATGGGGCCGTTTGATATTGTGTGTAAAAGGGTTACATTTTTTCCAAAAGGGGCAGTCTCAGAATTTTCCAGGTTCAGATACGTGTGGCTGCCATCGCGCATAGATCAGCGGAAGGGCAACCTAAGTACAATGAACCGGCACCTTTTGGTCAGCGCAATAAATATACACGTTTGCTAAGATTCAACGAGAGGCGTGAGTTCACCCTGATGCTCACGCTAGAAGAATAAACTTAATTAACAAAGTAAATAACGAAGCGTCATTTGTCGTCTCCTTCGTAATCCCGTTCCGCTCAGGCCCGGTTGGTACATAGCCGCAAAAATACAGCGAAACGCACTCGAGAGAGTTTCATCGAAGAAGAGTGTGGGTGATCTGCAGCAGCCATGGCTAAACCTGTGCAAATTATTTACCGCAGCGCCCATAAAGTCCAATTTCCGTCCCCCACCAACATTCCTTCTTCATAGCCAAAATTTATGTTACCAGTGATCCGTTGTGAAAGGCTTATTTATTATCCCCACCGTACAATATGCTTTCAGGCGCTACAGCTAAATTATTTGTAAAACAAGAACGGTGAAATACTGGTTTACACTAAGTGCGGAGACCAATCCACGCTTCGACTTAAAGTTGTAAACACCAGATGCGTACAAAATATAACACCAACGTTTTGCGGAAAGAGAACCCAGAAGTATTGACCTGGGCTCAATATGGCTCAAATAATAAAGATGAGTGGAAGAAGTTTAGAACAAGGTTACTGGATATTAATTGGCAGGACAGGTGGAATGCTGCACGAAAGTGTCCTTGAGCTTATCGAATGAACGAAATTAACTTGAGGTAAAGAGGCATAAACGGTGGTATCCAGAATGTTCGGGACTGGTGCTGCCATCTAGTCAAAAACTTACTATGAGAATAATGACCGCCGTCACCCTCGAAGAAGTTCCCTTCCACACGTATACACCGGTTCCAGCGTATCTGCCATTTTCCAAGTGCATCTTGGAAGTCATGTCTTTGAGGGTGTTAAGCACAGACAGCGTTTCTTCTTGAATCCTCTCAATTGTGTCAAACCGATGTCCTTTCAACTTGATTTTCAGTTTGGGGAATAGAGTGAAGTCAAGTCACAGGGTGCCAAATAAGGCAAGTACGGTGGGTGGGGGACAACCATCGTGTAGTTTTTCGTCAAATAGCTCCTGGTGAACAAGGAATTGTGGGCGCAATATCGTGATGCAACAGCCAGTTCCCTTGTAGCCAAAGTTCGGGTCGTCGTCTCCGCACATTTTCACGAAGTCGTTACAAAACGTCACAGTAGTATGTGGAATACGCTGTTTGATATGGTGGGACGAATTCTTTGTACACAATCCCCTGGATATCAAAGAAAACGAGGAGCATGCTATTGACTTTGCTCTTCACTTGTCTCGCTTTTTTTGAGCTCTTCCATTGGGAGGATTTTTGTTTTGTCTCAGGGTCATAAGCGTAGATCCAGCTCTCGTCGCCGGTGATGACCCTGAACAAGAAGGTTGGGTCATCGTATACGGCCTGACCAGTCTCCGTGCAAACGTCAACACGCTGCGCCTTCTGATCAGCAGTCAGGATTTTGCGGCGACACGATGCATGCCCAATTCATCACTTAAAATTCGTTGGCATGTCCCATAACCAATTCCCACTTCATGAGCAAGGTCTTCAATGGTTCGACGTCGATCCTCACGAATGAGGTGTTGAACTTTGGCAACAATGTCAGGCATTGTGCAACTGACGCGCCTACCGGTGTGAGCATTGTCTCATGGTTTGTCCCCCAAATACTTGTTGAATCATTGCGAGGGTCTCCGTTGCAGTTTCCCGAAATTTGCACAGAATTTGATACACACTCTCTGTTCTAATCTTGGATCCATCGTAAAATCGCCACATACTACACACAGAGCATCATGAAAAGTACTATAGAATCTCAGCACATCTACCCAGCTACATAAGACTTTACACACTCACTCATCAGATGTGATTGTGTTGCCAACTACCGGTACAAAACTCTACTGCAACTACTCTTGAGATGGCAGCACCTGTCCCGAATATTGTGGATTTCACCTCATATGTGCTCGTCCTAGGCAGAAAGGCAAGATCAGGAATGGCCTGGTTTAGCGTGTGAATTTGGAAAGCTAATCAAATAACGGATAGTTCTACTAGAAGAATCTTCTCGTTTTGTGGAGGGATGAGGAATGAACTCAATGTACAATGGGTACACTGGTACACATTCTGGCCAAATGTATGCAATAGAAATGCCTGAGAAAAAGCTGTTTCCATAAAAAAATATTGGATAATTAAAGGGCATTTTTCTAGACTAGTGCCGGAAACCATGTATTTTCCTAAATAGAATGCAATAATTAGTGTAATTATAAATAATAATTAAGTGATTTTTTACTCATACATCTGTAAATACCGTTCTTACCATTTTTAAATATTTATTTATTATCATTATATTTTATAATTTTCCTCTTTCTAATTGTATCTAATAATAAAGCATTTGCGGTTAACGACCCATGCATAATATATATATATATATATTTATAACGATAAAGATACACCTACTACTACTACTACTACTACTACTGCTGCTGCTGCTACTATTACTACTACTACCACCACTACTACTACTGTTGCTACTACTACTACTACTACTACTACTACTACTACTACTACTACTGCTGCTGCTGCTGCTGCTGCTGCTACACTACTACCACCACCACTACTACTACTACTACTACTGTTGCTGCTATTACTACTGCTGCTACACTACTACTACTACCACTACTACTACTGTTGCTGCTGCTACTACTACTATTACTACTACTACTACTACTGTTGCTGCTGCTACTACTACTATTACTACTACTACTGCTGCTGCTGCTACTACTACTACTACTACTACTACTACTGCTACTACCATTACTACTACTACTACTACTACTGCTATTATTACAACGATTACTTCCACTACTACTACTACTACTACTACTACTACTACTACTACTACTACTACTACTTCTGCTACTATTACAACTACTACTACTACTGCTACTACTGCTACTACTACTACTACTACTTCTGCTACTATTACAACTATTACTTCTACTACTACTATTACTACTACTACTACTACTACTACTACTACTTCTGCTACTATTACAACTACTTCTGCTACTATTACAACTACTGTTACTACTACTACTACTACTACTACTTCTGCTACTATTACAACTACTACTTCTACTACTACTATTACTGCTACTATTTCTACTACTACTATTACTACTACTACTACTTCTACTACTACTATTACTACTACTACTACTTCTACTACTATTATAAATACTACTTCTACTACTACTATTACTACTATTACTACTACTTCTACTACTATTACAACTACTATTACTACTACTACTACTACTACTACTACTTCTGCTACTATTACAACTACTACTTCTACTACTACTATTACTACAACTACTACTTCTGCTACTATTACAACTACTACTTCTACTACTACTGTTACTACTACTACTTCTATTACTACTATTACTACTACTACTTCTATTACTACTATTACTACTACTGCTTCTGCTGCTGCCACTATTACAACTACTATTACTACTGTTGCTGCTGCTACTCCTACTGCTACTACTACTAATACTATTACTACTGCTACTACTACTAATACTATTACTACTATTACTGTTGCTAGTGCTACTACTGCTACCAATACCCCTACTACTACTACTACTACTACTACTACTACTACTACTACTACTACTTCTACTACTACTGCTGCTACTACTACTACTATTACTACTACTACTTCTGCTACTATTACAACTACTATTACTACTACTACTACTACTACTACTACTACTACTATTGCTACTACTACTACTACTACTAGTACTTTTACTACTACTACTACTACTACTTTTACTACTACTACTGCTTCTGCTGCTGCTGCTGCTACTATTACAACTACTATTACTACTACTGCTACTACTACTACTACTACTACTACTACTGCTACTACTACTATTACTACTACTACTGCTGCTATTACTACTACTACTACTACTACTGCTACTACTACTACTACTTTTACTACTACTACTGCTTCTGCTGCTGCTACTATTACAACTAGTGCTACTACTGCTACCAATACCCCTACTTCTTTTACTACTTCTACTACTACTTTTATTTGTTCTCGTTTAGTGCTGTTGACGATTAACAGCAATAAATATGTTTACTCAAATAATGGCATTTATTTTTTGTGCTTTGATACACTTCGGAAAAATATATATACTTTGTTTACTCACATAATACTGCGAAAAATATAGACCAAGCGCTATATAAATTGCACATTAGTTAACTTAGGGTGATTTTATGATATCGTCAACAAAAAGCAGGAATATAATATAATATTAGTAATATAATAACAATAACATTTGCCATTCTGATTAAAAAACTTAAAGTTCTTAGATTTTATGATAATTTTAATAAACATTGCTCTTATTTAAATTCTTAAATTATTATGTGAAACGTAAAACAACTGTAAACACAAGGTACAGCCGCTAAATCAGCGACTAGGGAGATGGCTGCTATGTTGCCCGTTAATCATACACGCTAGCTCGCTTTAGAGAAGGGTTTTCTACGTTCCTTAGAAGCATTTAATGTCAATATTTATAACATATTTGAAAGAGCTTTGTACTTTGAAATTGACTGTATCACATACATGAGATTAATTGATAAACTGGGAAAGGATTTTTTTTTTTTTAAAAAGCCTTCTAGGGTTAAGTTTAGGGTATCTCCCTAGCATGTATCATTTATGAGAACTGAGGAAAACCTGTAAAGATTCCTAGTCAAAGAGGACTAAAATCCCAGAACCCCCGCTCAGAAGTCCGTGCTTTATAAACCTCGGCCACCCGTGCAGATATGTTGGACTTAATACAATGCTCTAGTTCGCAGTTGGATGTAGCATCATGCAAATAATGAAAAGATCGTGGATTCGCTACCTCATGGGCCCTCTTCTCTATCTCTATCTCTTGTAATCCTCATAATTTGTCCATGTTGTTCTTATTAGAATACTTAGAGATTTTACATTTCACGGAGGACAAGACATAGGTTTCAATTTTACATTAGATTAAGTTAAAATAAATAAATAAAAATGTAAAAATTATAGTACTAAAAGCACATTATTCTCAACCAATCATAAGGATATTGGAACATTATATTTCATTTTTGGAGCATGTATGCCTTTTTCATTTTGGTTACGGCTCCAGTCCGGCTTCTTCTCTGCCGTTCGGGACGGCAGCATTCGGCTTTCTCCGCTGTCTCTCGGGACTGGAGAGCAGCGATAACCATCCTTTCTGGCGGGTAAGTTATGTTTATGCAAGGGAGAGATATGCACTATTACCTTGAACTTAACAAAGCAGCTCTTTTCTGTTAAACTAGAGCGTAACACAGCTATAATAGCTATCACAGACTATTTTACTGTAAATAAGTAAATATTTCAGTATTACACAGTGAGTTAGAGAGTAAAGACATATTCTTAATAGTCGTGAGTGGTTGTGTAAAAGCATTACAGTAAATTTTATAATGCACTTAGCAAGCCCACAAGCAAAGCTCGAGATACCGATAGGATTGGATTGGTAAAGACAGAAGGGGTTTTTTGGTACTCAAGCCGTGCTCAAGGTTTGGCTATTTGTGATTAAACCCACCAATGGAGGCACCTCTGGGAGGAAAGGGTGTGTTGAGGGAGACACCGGGTGGCAAGGATCCAGTGATGGTGAAATTCCAACGCAGACAGGATCCCTAACATTGATTCCAGATAGAACATCCCCACTCCGGTGTAGTTTTCCTCCCTCCAAAGAGTTTAAGCCCTTGAACAGGGCCGCTCACATATCAAACAACGGGGAAAAACATTTTCTAAAGTGCAAGGAACCTCTACATAGCACACAACCACCAGCCTACATCGTCTGGCACTTTCCACCTTATAACAGACTCAACGAAAAGAAATGAGGTGAAAATGATAGAGAAAAATTCGTGGAATTCGTGCATTCGCATTTGCGACCATAGGAAGACGAAAAACCCAAGATCCGGAAGGCCGTTCCGAAAAGGTTTTAAGTCCAAAGCATTGCCGTCTGAGACACCCAGGTGTTTCTCGTAGTAACATACTCGCAAGTTTTACATAGGCGTGTCAGAACTACTTCGCACACAGTAGGGAACCAACAGCTCAAGCCTGCTGTTTGGGTTCCCATTGTTACATATCGTGAGAAAGAGCAAAGAACTATCTAAAACATAGATGAGCACACTTTTAGACCTTCCGGAAAAATCGCACAATTCAGAAGTGGGTCGTAAATTTGCATACCTTTGAAAACGTGTTTTACGCCGAACCATACACAACTTTTACGATAAATTATACC